>CM057137.1:5937573-6537573 GCA_029964075.1 Patiria pectinifera | reverse complement strand
TCAACAATTTGTCGGAAAAATTCCAATCCGCCTACAAATCTGCTCATTCAACCGAGACTGCACTCATCCGGATTAATAATGACATTGCTACTGCTATAGATCACCAACATGCCGTACTACTTGTTATGCTCGACCTCTCGGCGGCATTTGACACAATAGATCATTCAATTTTCATCCAAAGACTTCACAGACGATTTCATGTTACCGGGAAGGCTCTGACATGGTTTGATACTTACCTCCAAAACCGCTCAAACAGGGTTTGTATCTCTGGAACTTTCTCTGACACCCACGTTATGGAATATGGTTTTCCACAAGGATCTATACTAGGACCAATAGGATACAGCGCCTACACTCATCCAGTTGGAACCATCCTTCGTGCAAATGACGTCAAATACCACATCTATGCTGATGACACGCAAATCCTTGTGAGTTTTGATCCGAGAGAGGATGGTGCATGCGAAGTGGCACTCCACAAACTACAATCTTGTGTGGGACAAATTAAGCAATGGATGACAACTAATAAGCTGCAACTAAACGAGTCAAAAACAGAGTTTTTCGTTGCAGCTTCTGCTAGGTTTGCCCCCCGCCTTTCCAACGTTACTTTGACTCTTGGCGACGTTACGATTAAACCATCTAAATCGTTGCGTAACTTGGGCGTTGTCATCGATCCTCCGTTGAGCATGAGTGACCAAGTTTCTTCAATCGTTAAATGTGTCAGTTTTCATCTCCGGAACTTATCACGCATTCGTCGTTTCATGGACCAAGAGACATGTAAAATGGCTGTTCAGTCGCTAATCTTCTCCCGGATTGACTATGGAAATGCGTTGCTTTATGGTGCCAATGAAGGTGATTTAACTCGTCTGCAAAGGCTACAAAACAGGGCCGCCAGACTAATTTTTCTTGCTGCTCGTGACCATCCGAGCGCACCGTTGTTACGTCGCCTTCATTGGCTACCAATCCGAGCACGCATAAATTTCAAACTTCTTGTCATTGTTTACAAATGTATCAACTCTATGGCACCTTCATATCTCCGAGAACTCATCTCTTTCAACACATCTGTCTATGCCACCCGCTCATCATTTGATAAAACCCGTCTCCATAACCCCCAAACTAAGTCGCGTACTGGAGATCGTGCCTTTCAAGCCGCTGCGCCCCGGCTGTGGAATTCCCTACCCCGTAACATCCGAGAAGCCAACACACTTCAGCTCTTCAAAAATAGACTCAAAACCCATTTATTTGTTTAATCATGCCATATGTTATTTTGCTTGTATAGTTTTTTGTATCTGTTTCAATGCATTCTTTGTTTGTATCTTTAAATTAATTTGTCAGCTTTTGTAAAGCGCTCCGATCTTTGTGGGGCGCTATAAAAATGCCTATATGTATGTATGTATGTATGTATCTTTTCCTCAAAAATAACTTGGTTAAAGTGGTGAGAAATTGCCTCACTGATGGCACCACAGAGCATCTAGAATCTAACAAGAATTCGAGCCCCTCGCCGTAATTTTTTGGACCCACTTTATGGGGGAGCACAATTTTTGTTGCCCCCCCCCCCATTGTGTTCAATGTAAGATGATGTCTCAAAACCACCAAACTCACTGGTTTGACTGGAATCCTGCTGCTGCACAATTTTAACGTGTTTTAGATGGGGTTACAATTGAGTATAAGCTTTATGTTGCCTCTCTAGGCTCCCATACATTTTGCACTAAATTTAGTAGGGGACACCATTTGCAGTCATCAGCCAACATTTTGAAGAAAAAACAAGTAAAAAAAAAAGCCGCGTCGCCGCCGCACCACTTTTGGGGCAAGCTCCATTACCAGAAAACCGAAGACTTTTTGTTTTTTGGCCTTAATAGGCAAGCCTCGTCCCAGACCAGTCTAATTTACAACTGACAGTCGGTCAGTCGGTTAGTGGTGAGATAGTTACAAAGAGGACATTAGGCTGGCCCTCGGAGACAAGCAGAAAGTACAAGAATTGCTTTTAAACGCTCAAGATGAGTCCAGAAGCCCATTATATCTTCCCGAAATCTTCGAGTATCTTGTAATCGCTTGAAGTGTTCCACTCACCGAGCCTTGTGTGAGCACGATTAGTCCTCAAAAATCTTGCGTCTAAACGGTGTTACAAAGCTAACATCCCAAGCTCGCGGATCACCCACATCGAATGAAAGAAAACTAGTCTGTTAAGCAAACATCTCATGTCCGTGAAATGTATCCCTGAGCCTGCTAAGGACACAAAGGAGATTCCTTTATATCAGCTATGAAAGGGGTTGAGTTGACCATGGAACATAGGGCCTACGTGCATCATGCACGGACTGGGTTTTAATAATCAGTCAAATTTGTTGTTATCCTGGGCGACAAAGTAACATGGAGTTTGAGTCTGCGATTAAAATTTTAGTTTAATACTTTCGGGTAAAGGTGATGGGGAAATGTTTACGGTTTCAGAAGTGGGAGGAAAAAACCAGTGTGATGATTTATTATCCCTGGTAAAACTGACAGGAATCAGACTGGGACTGAAAACCAAATGCACATGTTGGCCCAGGCGGGAACTGAACCTGGTTCACAGAGTTGAAGGTGAGAAAGTACCACCACACACCTATTATTTTCCCCTAAAACAAATAGGCCGACCTGCAGGGAAAAGACATTCATGTAGGCGCCTTAACATTCATGTTTCAAGCAGTCACATATAGCGCTTGCGAAGTATTAATCATGCACGTGCATAAATTGACTGTGTTCCCCTACTCAATTAGCCGTTGTACAACCCAGCCCCACCCCGCGGGAGTTCTCATTTTAAGGGGACACTTGGCCCCCTTTTTCTTTGTATCTGCACCTTGCACTCAGCCCACCTTTCCGCATTATGTTGACTGCCTTTCAGTTTCACAACATAACAAGGCTAACCATGAGGCTAATTAAAGAATACTAATACTGAAAAGAATGGTGTACATAGTATAGTACGTACAAGGGCGGATCGGGTGGGGGCAAAGGGGACCATGCCCCCCCCCCCCCCACAGGTCCATTTTTTTAGTGACTTCGCAATAAAGGCAGGCAATGAGTACACCACCATCTTTTCCTCAAAAAACATTGGTTAAAGTGGTCAGAAATTGCCTCAGATCGCGCCACAGAGCATCTAGAATCCAAAAACAAATCGGGGCCCTTTAAGCGGGCCCCGAACCCCACGCCGTAATTTGTTTGGACACACTTTTTTGGGACCAAATTTTTTTTGGTCCCCCATGAGGCTAATTAAAGAATACTAATACTGCAAAGAATGGTGTACATAGTATAGTACGTACAAGGGCGGATCGGGTGGGGGCAAAGGGGACCATGCCCCCCCCCCCCCAATAGGTCCAATTTTTTTTAGTGACTTCGCAATAAAGGCAGGCAATGAGTACACCACCATCTTTTCCTCAAGAGCATCTAGAAATCCTGAAATCTCGCATTTTCTCGCCATGTCTCGACAATTCCCAGGATCAATGACCGCAAATCAATTGTCATGAGCACGAAATGAATAGTTCTTGTTTTCATGTTGTTTGCTCCATCTTGATAATTCTGGTGTTTGTTCTGTAATGAATATTGTGGTTAGCAAGGCTCCCCCTTATGACATGTTATACCTGTCTGGCCATTTACTAAAAATACATTCTAAGCTTTGGTTTCCTCCTAGTTTTGGAATTGTTATCACTCATTAATCATTTTGCAATTGTTCCTGCTCTGTCTAGTTGTATTGTTATCTGAACTTTTGTTTGTCTTCCTTTGGTGGAGGGTTCTGCATTATGTTTCGTGTATACGCGCGGTCACAGAGGGTACGACCTTTCAAAAGATTTTCTTTTGAACTACTTTCGGTCCTGAAATCTCGCATTTTCTCGCCATGTCTCGACAATTCCCAGGATCAATGACCGCAAATCAAGGCAAAATATCCATCAGTTAAAACACCCGTGGATAATGACCCCTCAAATAGCCCTAGTCTGTATGCTAGGATTATCCTACATCAGCTTGTAAATAGTCCTCGACAGCAACGATGGATTTGGGCGGCTCTTTTGGTACCGTTCTGATCCCCCTAATCACGGGGAAACTGTCCTGCGTTTTTTTTTGAAGAATCCGCTTATAGGCCTATATCCGTTGTAATGATCATCCCACTGTTGGCAACACGTATTGTGAGATCTGGTTTGTCCGTCCGTGGTGAATGACCGAGTAATGATCCATATACCACAGGGTTACTAACATTTCCAAGGCAAAAATCTGGGTCGTAACAAGACATGTTTTGGACCAGAAATGGTCCGTGAGTTCACAATTTGTGAAAGTTTCGCAAACCTGCAAAATCAAAAATGCCCGTTTGCAAAGTTGGAGTCGAAATAGTTTAAATTTACACCCAAAAAAATAATGTCAATGACTTCGTTCGACCAGATTAAACTGCAGGTGTTTTGCCTGTAAGGTCAGAGATAACTGACTAGCTGTAGCCCTAGCTTATTGACGTCCTCAGAAGAGATTCCAGAAGTAATTAATTAGTCCGGTGGTCCGAGTAACGTGGTTTATTCTTGACCCATCAGGCCTATATCGGTTTTTTTTTTTAGATAGACCTATGATTAATACACCTATAATTGAACTTTGAAAAGACAGTTAAACTAGTTTCAATTTCGACGGTATATAAATACACCAACTCTATGAGTTGTTCAAAACGTTCGAATGTACCTCAGTAAAACAATAGGTATCATAAGGCACATAATGGCCACGTGCCCAGACGATCTCGTGCTGAGGAGTAAGAAAATTAGCTTAGCTATTTTGTGGTGCTTATAACTCTACTGCATTAGAATCGAGCTATGGAGGCATCTCTATGAGCTGTTAATCACAGAACTGTGATAAGCACACATGGATGCTGAGCAATAAATTAGTTTGTCGTAGAATGCATATTGCTACGGACTGGTTGTTAATGATAATGTAGTAACCAACGGATCACGTATCACCAACCGATAATGTCACTAAAATTGACCGATACAGTATCACTAACCGATAATGTAACAAAATTATAACCGATAATGTAGTAAAATGTACTACACTATCAGTCAATTGTGGTCCCAACCGATAATGTAACAAAAATTGACTGATAGTGTATTAAATGTTACTACACTTATCAGTCAACAAGCTGATTTACCCGATCATAGATCGGGTAGGGCGTAGTGTTGTGGATGAAAATGTGGAGAGTTAAATGTAAATGGGGGATATAGTTGGAATTGGGGAGACATGCAGTTATAGAAAAGCAATTTCTGTGGTGTGATCTGAGGCAATTTCTGACCACTAAAACCAATTTGAGCAAAAGGTCGTCTTTTAAAGTTTTGAGTTTGGAGTAACTGAATCAGCCACATGCATTCTGAGCAATATAATAATTATTGTAGGCTACGATTTTTTTTTCGGGGAAGAAAAAGTGGGGGTTGGGTGGGGGGGGGGACCAAACAATGTCCCCCGCTTTAAAATGTGGGGTGCATTGGTTCCCATCCCCGTCGATTTACACATGATAATTATGTACCATGGCAACTGTCTGTAAATGTTCCCGTTGGTCTGTTAAATTGGCATTTTGTGAGGCAGTCGCATTTGGAAAACGTAGTGAAAAGGTTACTGTAGTACACAGGCGAAGGCTGATTGTATGTACAATTTTGACAATAAATCATAATGCAATTAAACGTGAAGGTGTCATTTGAAATGAAAATGTTGAGTGTTACCATAAAATTCGGTCTGAATCATGGAGGAAGGTCGATCACAATTAAGTTTCAGTATTGGACTCTTCAACAAACGTAAACTTGACTTCTTACAATTTGCGACACCGTCTGCGAGGAAGAAGTCGATTCAACTTTATCGCGATATTTGAAGCAATGCATCGATCCTTCGTTGACCCCAAACAGGCCCCCGAAATTATAACGCGACACTGAATTATACGTGGCGGGCAGCGAACTCACAACGCTCAGCCTTGGTGGTGGAAGCATGAAGCTGTAAACACATTATGGACGCAACAGCACTCTATCACGCGACGTCACATGCTTGCGCTTCAAATAGCGAGCACCGTAGACTCAACCTCGTTTCCAGGGTGTGGAGCAGGCTGGAGTACGCGTTGCCAGTGACGGTTTTACGCATAGCCGGGAAGTGCCACGCAGTGTAGACTTTCGATTGGTCAGACCGCGCTAGGCATACTAATGTATAGTCCTTCTAAGTATTCGTTGCACTCGGCGCAGGGGCGGCAAGCGAAGCATATGAAAGAATAGGGACACTTGGTGGCCACGCACCATGGACAAAAAATATTTTACCAAGGTCACCCCATACTAACGTTTGGTGAACGCTTTTGCCGAAGGGCCGAGTAGAACACGTAAACGAAACCCCTACGTTGGCCTCGCTGACCTCGCACAGTCTAGACACGCAGAAAAGCCAGCACGGGGGGCGGCCAGGCAGTCAACGTGAAAGCGCACACGACGGCAAATTCCTGTGCAAAATGCAGTCACGAAAAATCGACGAAACGGATCGCCGGTCCGTACGGGAAAATAAGGACGACCCGAAGCGTCCGACCCGGCGGAAGACACCCTCCGCATTTTTCGACGGACGTGGAGCGATTTTGGCGCCGCGTGAGCCCGCGGTCTTGGATCCTTTCATGAGCAAACATCGTCTCGCAGGCCGAGTAAACTTCTCTCTTATATATATAGATATTTACATTATCGGTTATGATACAGTATCGGTCAATTTATGTGACATTATCGGTTGGTGATACGTTATCCGTTGGTTACTACATTATCAGTTGTAACACTGGTACTCCGCTATCTCATATTTAATATTGGCATATTTTGCTAAACAGCCTTTACTGCTTATAGCTGCTATTGACTCAGGTTTATATTCTAGACTATTATTTTTAATAGCCATATTGGTCAGGAAGCCCGTTAACAGTTGCCTGAATCCGGGATTTCCTGGTCTGCTGGTGGGGATTTGAGCCCAATAATTGGAGTAGAATGAGCCACGCTCCACCTCGTCTCCTCACCTATACAGACTGGCTGATCGTGACAGCAGGTCGGGGGAAAGCATTCATTAACGACCGACAGGAACCTTGCACTTAACCGGTTCACGGGCGTCACCAAAAGCCCCTAAAGGGAAGTCGCTTTCAGTCTGTGATAAAAGGTTGGTGAAAAAATGACGGGCAGTGTTATTCCTATCCTCCCGACTGTTCCTCGCCTTCCACCGCTGTGACCCGGGTTCGATTCCTGCCTGGGCCAATATGTGGATTGGGTTTTCAGTCCCTGTCTGATTCCGTGGGTTTTCCCCAGAATATCTTCTGGGCTTTTCCTCCCACCTCTAAAACTGTAATTGCTTCTCATTGTCTTCTCTCTGCAGGTTTCTTCAGGTTTTTGAGCTACAGTGCTTAGGGTACTTTTGAGGAATCCTTGGTTTCATTACCGGAAAGAAATAGAATAAATAAATAAAATAAATAAATCTCATTGTGGGGAAACAGTAGGTGTTTTGAGAGTAGACATTTGATATTTTGACTTATGCTGGCCAAGACCTTTGGCGACGTTAGCCCACTATTGCCAGGTACCAGAGGGTAAGACTAGTGTCCTCTCTGTACCTACTATACTGACTGACTGACTGGCTATCACTTGTGACAAACTGGTTGAAGGCTGATGAACTGAGAGTCGGGCAGTGTTATTGTATAGGAATGCCCCGTCACGCCAATGGACGGGCCAAATTCGGCAAAATGTGTAGGCCATATGCATAAAAAGACTTCCTGTGAATGACCATTCCGAATCAGTTGAATGGCATTTTGTGCACATAGTGGGACCAGCTTTACCAGCCTTAAATGTCTTGTTGACTGTCTGACTTTGGCAAAAGTGTTTCTGTTTTATGTATCTGCAAATTTTGAACATGACACGAAAAGCAGCAACTGCAGCAATAAAGGACAATTGCAAAGTGAGTTCTGCCAAGCCCAAGTTTTTTCCCCTTACCTCTTAAATCTGAAAAGACGTAATAGTGCCGACGGGATTTACATGGACGTCAGCCCTGTTTTTCAGACACACATTTAGGAAAGGTGACGCCAGATTATATCAATAAGCCCCCTAAATCCAGAAGGTGATGAAATGATGATCAACCTTGGACTCGGGGGTGCTACCTTGAGCACGGAAGAGGGCTGTGTTTGGAGACCGAGTCTTGGCACGCGGGTTTACGGCACTCCTTCAAGACACAGGAAGAGTTTGATTTGCTCATCCATGCGATCTCCCTTCCTTAAGCAATCTCTAAGGAATCGCCTGTATGATTCCGCTATAAGCGCCCTGTTTTTTTTTTGCATTTTGGAGGTTAGCCTATGGGTGCTGCAGGCTGGGATTTTTTCATAAGAGATGTATCGCTCACTTCCCTGTTTTTCTTATGACAGTCTCCGTGTCCCATCCCAATTAAGCATACACTTACAGAAACATCATGCCAGCTCAGCTATAGACAATGAACTAGAGAATGGACTTACAATATCGACACAATTTAGCCGATAAACAGTGAAATGTTTCACAGTGAAAAGTTTCGAAACATGGAAACAGGCGGACAGAGCGTGTCCAAGTCACACACTCAGTGTTGCTGGAAGTGAAACCTTAACACATGTCGGCACAACTGTATTTCAAAGGGATGCCTCCGACTTAAGCCTTTTCTTTTTCTGCGACGAAATCCTTGGGTATAATGCGAGTTCACAACCGATTGGGTTGCCCAGGCAGATCGGAATTAGGTAACCAAAACCATTAGAGTTTAGCGGTACACACCGCCAAATAAAGCCGTATAAAGTTTGTAGCCCGCGCGCCAAATTAACAAATGATCCGGGAAGGTGATGTGATCCGGGTTTTGTGCCGGTGTAATCCTGAATCCCTCAAATTGGCCGGATTAGCGGCTATCAAATCCACGGCTCTTGAAAGAGAAGAAGGGAGTTGTTGCAGTCATGAGACGTCTTGGCAACTTAGAATTTACAGTCGTTTCCTTGTCTGTGAGCAGCCAGGCGAACTGAATGTAACGACGGGGATTTCAGCGGCGCGACCCCGGGTAATGTTCGTTGGGGGTTTGGCCGTCTTTGGTGGAGGAATTAGATCTGCTTTGTCGGCGCAACACAGCCACACATGTATTTAAGCTGAAGTCGAAACTGTAATCCGTTCAGTCAAGGAATGTCCTTTGCCAAAAAGGATGCCAAAAATAAACTCTTTTGGTCCGTTACAATTTTTGAATAAAGAACTCTTTTTTTTTTTTTTTTTTAGAAATTGCGCCAACTTGGGGAGTCAGGTCGGCGCAGTAGTTTTTTTCTTCGCCTTCCACCACTATGGCCCAGGTTCGATTCCTGCCATGGTCCACACGTGGATTGGTTGTTCAGTCCCTACCTGATTCCGTGGGGTTTCCCGGAATCCACATGGTATTCTTCCTGGGTTTTCTTCCCACCTCTAAAGCTGTAATTTCTTCTCATTGTCTTCTCTCTACGGGCTTCTTTGGGCTTGTGAGCTACAGTGCCAAGGGCACTTTTGAGGAATCCTTGGTTTTATTACCAGAAATAAAAATGATAATTCTGTGTTTATAAATAAATAGAGACTTGTAGTGTGCGTTCATTTGCATAAGTCTAAGCGAATACTGTTTTTTTTTCTTCGGGCCAGTTTTGTCCTCGTATACCATTGAGTGCTATACATCAGCCAGTGAACGACGGAAATTCTTGTTTTGATTTTAGAATGTTATTTGTTGTTTTTTATTTTCGAAACTTACGATTTCTTTTCTTCCTGCTTTTATACATTCGCTGTGGTATTTACAATGTAGCCGATTTCCCGAAAGAAAAACTCGTAAATTTAAACTGTTCCTTTTGATGTGCGACCCCTTTCTGTTCAGATTACAATGCAACGACTCCATAGAAAACCACAAAAGTTTCAGAAACTCCTTGCAAGATTAAAACCAACTTAACGACTTCTCCTCAGAAACTAATTACAGGGAAGCCAATAAAGAACCGAATTCCGAAGAGAAGTATTTTTTTGATGACGTCCGGGCATCAATCACGATAACGATCTGATTTGCTGACATTATCCCCTTCATGGTCTTAAAATATCTAAGTCCCGGTCTGTTCTGACAGCGCACAAAGGCGAGGTGTGAGGCAGGGTCGCGTCTTCAAGACGCAACCGCCGGAGGTTGTTGGGGACAATACGGCCAGTCCAACAATCTCAAGGTAGCTACTCCTTGAGGACCGTCGAAAGGGGACAAATGAGGTAGATTGAAAAATCGGATTCAAATACTGAAAGATTAAATCAATGTTTCTGAATAACTTTAACACAAACATGATGATTTTGCTTACATAAATGTCTAAAAAGCATGATCATATTACAGTTCTCTTCTGTGAAACTGACAATGATTCTTGAATTTTGATAAAAACGTGGACAGCATTTCCCAATACGTTTATCCTCTACATTGCTGCATAAACAAATTGATTCAATACTGATCGATTTGCAAAATGGACTTTTCATTTTATTTTACCGTTTATCCTCACTCGTCTCTCGCTGTACTTTATTTTCCTCAAGTAAACTTATCAAGTCTGGCCCGAGAATATATCCACACTCTCGCACTTTTGCTTAAAATTAAATAAAAAATTCATAAATGACATTATTTTTTCGTGAAAGCAACGAACGCAAATACTTCACCAGACGCCAAAACCATGCCAAAACATACCTATTTGCCAACTAAAGCTCACAGTTGATTTTGTTTTGTCCTCCCTTCAACTCCTAACAGGAAACTTTATTATACTCGTTGGGTGTCCCAAAGGTTTTTCTGTCTGGGAAAACTGCAAACAAACCTTACCACTAGAAAACCATTAAAAAAGAGAAATTCACAAAGGAACAAAACATTTCAATGGATTTGTCTTTTTTTTCATCGACGGCTTTTGCCAGGCAGTTGTAAAGTTTATTCCAGCAGTACTGGGGAATTTCGCGAGGAGCTGACGCACACCTCGAAGCAAAACACGGCATGCAAATTAGTGCCAGACGGCACGGGATGATTTTTATGAGCATTAGTCATCCTAAGTCCTGACCTGGATGCTTTCAGATTTTTTTCCTGTGGGGATAAGATGTTTTAATGTTGCATCACCTTCTTTTTGGGTTGACATTAATGTTTTATTGACACACATGACGCCGCTTCAAATACGATTAGTTTTGACTTGGGCACATTTGTACTTTTGTTGTTGTTGTTTTTTCCTTCGGGATTATTTAGGATTATTGCTTTGGTTCATCTGACGTAATACGAGAACTCTGTAACGGGCCAATGCAATATCATTTTGTTTCAATGCAGTCCTTGGAAATGCACCTTTGTGTCCCATTTAACCTTTATTTTCAAATTTTGTTTTGTCATTTTCAAGGGTATTTTGGTGCCTTTTTTGGTTTTTATGCTAAATTAAATGAAAATTTCCATATTTATAAGCAAAGGTGTGATACCATTTCAGGCAGTGAGAAAGTTTAATGTTACAGTTGCTTCAGAAAGTTGCAAGAATTCAGGATATTATGCTGTCGAAAATTTTCTTTTCTGTTGTGATTTTTTGTTGTGTCAGTATATGGCAGTAAACCAATGAGCAAACGTTTCTCGCAGATGTTTTCAATGAGCAAATTTTTGGGTTCACAATTTGAACAGAAAACCCCTAAACTGAACAGTGTCTTACATGACATCACAGCAACAGCGTCCTCAGTTGTCCGGGGATGCATTGAACATTTTAAATGTTTAAAGAAGTGCAGTTTTCGATAAAATAAACCAAAAAAAGGGGTTGTCAAATACATTCTGTTCATTTAAGAGGAGTAGAAATTTGCACGAAATATATTCCTCAGAAAAAAAATCATTTTATGAACCCTTTAAGCAATTGCTGTCATTGATCAAAGTGTTACCAAAGTGTAATCAAACTATCGTCAATTTTAGAAATCAAAGCCACTAAAATTCAAACATGGTATAACTCAAAATGCCAAGATTTTGTGAAGACCTACCCAAGGAATTATCTTCCCAAAAGTCTTTAAAATTGATCTCCCCATAACCAGAATTCAAAGAACAAGGTAATAACAACAACTCCTTTTCGCAGGTGTCAATTCGTTCAATCTGTCTGCGTGCACTGACCTTTGGCTGGACGCACAAAAGGGGGTGTCAGGAAAACACCGCAGAGAGGGGCTGAGCACCTCAAAAGAGGCACAAGAGATGCACCCCTGGGGACCTTGTCTAAACCCGCAAATCCCTTGTTGAGATGAATGGGGTACAAAACTTGCCCCATGCGAATCCCCAATGCAACACAAGGCCATGAAAAGCCACCACCTTTTCTTTTCCCCACAGTTTGAAAAGAAAACTCTCCAATAAACGCCAGTTGTTTTCCTCTCCATGATGGGGTTGGTACCTGTGATTTCTTCTTTTTTTTTGGGCAGTTTTTTTTCTTTCTGTGAAAGTAAGATTTGAGTGACATGGGGTTGAGAGAAAGGAATGAATGTACGTGAAAGATGATAGTTTGACTGATGGGGAGTCAAAAATGACAGGCAATGATATGTGACAGTTATTAAAGCCCAAAGCTTGACGCTGAGTGTGTGATTAGCAACCTTTTTGAAAACTGAAGCACAATTGTCAGTCGTTCGTGGTGAAATAGTATTAGTAAAGCAACCTACTTCCTCAATCAATTATGTGTAAAATGTATAACTTAGTGAACAAGATATGCATGTTTATTTTGTTACCCCTTGATATTAGTTTTTTAGACATAGGGCCTAGTTTTAAAACAGAGGTGTAGTTTACAACTTTTATCAGCTCTTGACTCACGAGGTGTCCGAGTGCTCTTGAATTTCCAACTGGTCCTGTCTTGAGCCTAACCTCTAAATGCCAAAGTTTAAACGAGTCACTGAATTTTGTGACTCGATTCGAGTCGAGTCATTTTACGGAAGTGACTCGAGTCGAGTCGGGTCATTAGGCCAAGAAGGTAGAGTCGAGTCGTGTTACAGTGTGTGGTGGAGTCGAGTCGAGTCGAGTCAAATTTATGCTCGAGTCAATTCGAGTCACTGATATTTGATCACCATCTAATACATTACAGAACGGGAGAAGGAACACAAGGCACCAGTTTATTATGAAGATCCACATACTTAAAATGTGCTGCATGGTACCCAATAGACAGCTCCTGCTGGACGTTTCTACAAAAGATCTACAATGCACGTAACGGTTAAGAAGAAGTGAAACTTCGGTTTTATCAAAAATGTGACCGAGTCGGACTCGAGTCGAGTCAATAACTTGAGTCATTGCAACTCTTCCAAATCCATGATCTCAGTTCAAAGTCTTTTCCCCCCTTTCAAAAGTTCTCCATTTGACGTTTTGAGACATATCCACAAAATCACCTTTTTCTGGCTTGCGTGCCCCTTTAATTTAATTAGCAACAACGATCCCCCGCAGAGCTTTCAAATCAATCATATTTTATCATTTCCTATAAAGGGTCATCATTATCATCGAACTTTGTAGTGGTGTCAACTTTCAGAGGGAGGTTTTTTCCCCCCTTTATCTCCAAACTATATTTATGACTACAAAGTAAACTGCCTTGAATCTATATGAATTTCCCCCCACAAACGGTCGAACAATTTGTCTCTGTGTGCTCTGACCGGATAACCAAGGTTCAAGTGCATAAACCACCATGTAAAAAATGGTAGTAAACTCCTAACCACATGCGTAATCTAGGGTACAGCGAAATGGCCGTTTTTGGATTATTTATGGTAGTTGACGGCTGTTTGGGGGAGACCTGTAAGAGCTGTCGTAAATTTCCTTTGAAGGTAGGAAGTAATTTGGAAGATTGCTGTGACGATGTCAATGTCCGCTAGGACACAATTAAGATTTTGTTCTTCGGAACAATCGTGGATGTTGAAAACAGGAACAGCAAATACTTTGTAGGGTTTCATTTCACATTTTGTGATTTTCTTTTTGCTGGTTCTATATAGAGGGCCGGCCTATATCCTTCTTTGTACCTATCTGACTGATGACTGGTTGACTAACTGTCTGATTGTCACTTGTGAATCAGTCTTGTTTAAGCCCCACAAGGCCCAAGTATTTGACTCAGATTACTACCTCGACCTCTAGCTTATACCATGGAGCTAGGCATGCTTATACTAGGCAGGCTTGCCAAGTTTTGTTTTGACAGTTGTTGTACATGTATTTCCATCCTTGCTTGTTTTCTAAGTGACCTCAGGCCTAAGTGTGTGATTTCGTGCATAAAACTAAAATAATCAATGAATATTATTATTTTTATTTTTAAGATAATTTGTCACTATCTGGATGCTGACCTATTTCAACCAGCTGTTGTCAAATTTGATGGATCGATATTGATTTACGTGCGAGTTGTGAATGATCTAGTGTCTGATGCTCAAATTCAAATCATACTCAGACAGACCAAATCAATATTGGGAACGGTGCAGTCATTTATCAAGACCATAGCGCCAGCAGGAAATCAGGTTGTCAGTATTATTTTGATCTCGTCAGAGATACCTAGCCTCAGGGTATACCAGACTCCAGACATGTAATAATGGCTACAGCCTGATGGACGTTGACCGTCCGCAGATTGACTGTAGATGCCGAGTCCAATGACTTCATCTTGGTCGAGTTTCACAGCGATTGGTATAAACCAACCCGGGCACGATATCAATTCTATCACGAAGGCCCCCTTCAATGGCGAAAGCTTTATGCTATAACTGTTGTTCAGCGTAGTTGCTGAATTGATTTGTACAATAGTGTGCACAGTGGAGTCTTAATTGGAGGGGACCACGTGCGTGTACAGTGATCACGTGCTCGAATTTTTCTATATAGACAGATTGCATTCAGCAGCCATCTTTGAGGTGTGTTTTGTTATGTTAATTTTATTAACAATGAATGCGCAAGAGTTTTACTCATGCGTTTCCCCGTTGAACAAAAGCACACACCTCCAACATGGCTGCAGTGCAAACGATCTATACACACATGAAACCAACATGGCAACTGCGTGCATCGATTTTGATTGGCTGTCACATTTGACGTCATTTATTTGATTTAGAAAAATTGTCTTTGGCGGAAGCTTGTTAAAAATTAAGATTGCGGCTGCAAGATATGACTGTCAACACCATGATGTATGATTTTCCAAAGGTGCTTTTGTATATTTAGTCGATGTTAAAAAGAGATCCCATTTTTCATTTGATGACGTGCATTGTCATCATCTTCTTGATAACCTCCTAACCCCTTGGATTATTGTTCAACGGATCACAATGACTGCTATTTTATAGAGCTGGTCGCTTACTCAACGGATCTACTTAGATATAATGCAATGAAAACTGATCAACAAAGGTTAGTGAAAGTTTTGTATAATGTTAATTCCATTTTAGTGTTTTGGAAACAAAGTGATTTGCCATTTTTCTTATTTAGACTTCACCTTAATTAATTTTTCTGGGAACAGTCGTCGGGTTTGCATTCTCCCCCACTCCTTTAACCTTATCTCCTGTGGGTGTCAGAACATGCATTTAATATCACATTCAAATACAGAGGCTCTCTCAATGTCGAGTGGGAACCAGACTGCCGTGGGACAATCGCCTGCACGGTAGCCGCGCAACTGCCATTGTTTACCAAAGTGCGCACCAATGCCACGACAGATAAACAAAGATTGGTATAGTTTTCTAATCACAATGCTCGTCTTTACAATTCCATGTGTCTTTGCAGGTTTGTCTCTCGCCCTCCATTTCTCCCCAAGTTCTCTATCCGTTTTGAGTTTATTGGTACAGAGGTGATTGTTGTAACGATCTTACTATATTTGAATCAATACGGTTACAATTTATCAAAATTATTTATTGCTGTTGTGACTTAAGTTCTCGTTTACCAAGTACTGCCTGCCAACTCCAAACATTCACCGATTTCCCTCGATGTCGACCACTCCCTTTTCCCGCGAGCATGTTTCTAATGTTTTACCTTTCAAACTGAATTCCCAACTCTGTCATGCTCATTTAATACATTCTAGACCCCATCTCTCAAACGTCAAACACAATTGCCATCAACGTCGGTTCATCAAGTCCACTTGACTATTGGAGCTGACGAATGCAGGCCTAGTTTAGTCCGTTGTATAATTTGATGACGGGTATTGTTCCTTCGTACGCCAGGGTCTACAAATAAGTGATTGTTGTCTGTGGAAATTCGGCCTGGCATAGTGGTCCTTTCTTCCCCCTCCACCTTTGTGACTTGGGTTCGAATCCCACCTAGGCCAAGATGTAATTTACATTTCTGTTTCTGCCTGATTCCGAGGGTTCCTATAGTGTTATTCCCCACCCCTAAACATGGGCGTTTGTTACCATCGTCTTTTCTCGCTAGGTTCCCCTGGGTTTCGCCTGTGCACTTTTGAGGAACCCGCGCATGGGTTACATCATTTCGAGTAAGAAAAAGAGTACCATTCAAGTTTGTTTTCCCATGCTGATGAATTGGGTCATATCAATTCGATAATTGGGTCGTTATCAATGATGATCGACGTTTGCCAAAAACTACACTTTGTGTAACAGCCTTTCTATTGCATTCCACAAACTCATTCAAAGCAATGATTGCAGCATTTTTTTCCAGCCCAAACCTCTCAGCGTTTGCCAGGTAAGAGGCAAGGCAATCGAGCTATATCACAGCCACCCTTCTCTCAACTACCGGCAACCCTCAAGGACTCCGCGGGCCGAGCAGCTCTGTGACAGGTAGACTTTGTGTCTGCTGATTGATCGACATCCGGCCAATTGGTTTCCAAGTCCCGGACTATCGGGGGTAGATAGCACGGCAGTGCCGGCTGCGTGATGCTGAGCCTTTAAGAGCAGAAAAATGTTTCAAGAGTTTTGGTGTTCAGTTATTCAAATTCCAATAATTTCTGAAGGGGTGAAAAACTTGTCCGATGTTTGAGAGTGTTGATTTTATACCGTGAATAATATTCAACAAATTCTATTCAACTTTAAGAAGACATTTCAAAACGAGGCATAGTGATGTTGAACTCCAAGGAAGTATTTTGAAAGAAGATTCTTTCCTGGATGTCCATGTTAAGTGACAGAGGTCTTAATCAAGGCTTTATTAGAGGTAAGGTAAATAAAGGGGACGAACCTGTGTTCACAGGAACGGAGTCCACCCATCTCTCTTTCGAAGCGATTGGGTCAGACTCGAGTCTATGAAATGCTGCTGTATGGGGATTGCCAAACCTCCTCCACAGCGAGTTTGTTACCTTCCCAGCATGGAATAATGCCGGTACCCATTTAACACCTGGGTTGAGAGGAGTAATTGAGGTAAAACGCCTTACTCAAGGGCACAACATACACGGCCATGGTGAGGCTCGAACCCACAACCTCACGATCACGAATCCTGTGTCCTACCGCTAGACCACATATGCCCTACCACCGACCATTGGGATCCTTTTCCTAAATGCTCTACGAGGAAGAGCTTAAGAACTCGAAAGACAAACATCTGACTGCGATTGAACCGAAATCTTTTATTCAAGATTTTGCGATAGAGAGGAGAGGTATTCTGATGAGGTTTCAATTCAAACCTCGATCATCGATTCGATTGAAAATGAATTGTAAAGCAATTTAAAATCTTGAACTCGTGTTCATAGTTTGTCGAATTCATTCTACTTTCCGGTTGAAGAATATTCATAGCTCTAATTGAAGGACGTGTTGTAAGCTGTACATTTAAAGCAGTTTTTAGAGAAGGTATTCACTAAGTGGTGATATGAGGAGTGACGAATCGCCTTCGTTTTGGTCTTCTTTCGTGATCTCCGATTTTGGATTGTTGTTGGTACCAGACAAAATTGATCCAAAGCGTACGATGTAGATATCATATGATCTTATGACTAAGATGGACGCACAACAGTTCACAGTTAGTATTGGCCAGGAAAATAATTGTGTCGTCGTTCAAAACCACGAACTAAACAGAAGTAGGCCGTGCGATGACACCAAATTGAACCGTCAAGGGCCTCATTTCAAGGCATCCATGTGGATCATCAAACTCGAGAGCCTCCTTCGATACAAAGGAAATTGCGAGAACTAAAACAAAATATAAAGATCTGTTTTTACCTCCTTACAATGACGAGTTCGCTATGTTTGCATTTCGAGGCTGTGATTCACTTTCATGTCTGCTTTTGCCGCCACATTTATTGCCTTATACAGATCACGGACTGGCAAGATATAAGGCGAATTCTTCTTGGAAGACTGAAGTGATGGCAGACACAATCGTTTCATTTTTCTACAGAGAGAACCAGTTTCTTGTGACGTTAAAATAGCTGGAGCAAATATGTTGAACTCTGATGCTCCTTGCATTCATTATTACCTCCGCCAAGGAGGTTATGTTTTCATCGGCGTTGGTTAGTTTGTTGGTTTGTTGGTTGGTTGATTGGTTTGTCTGATAACTCAAAAAGTTATGGACGGATTTTCATGAGAATGTTGTAGAGGTGGTCCTTGGTACAAGTACAAATCGATTACATTTTGGGAAGTGATTTTTTAAAAAGGATTCTTTTTCCATTTATTGCGAGTATTTCTTTTGCGTGTACCGATGGCGGGGAATAGTTTAGCCTTGGCGGAGGTTTGCGCTCTCTGAGTGCTTTCTGATAGCTCCGCCAAGGAGGTTAGTTTTCATCGGATTTGGTTAATTTGTTTGTTGGTTGGTTTGTCTGTTAACAAGATAACTCAAAAGATCATAGACGGATTTTCATGATTTTTTATTGTAGGGGTGGTCCTTGGTACAAGTACAAGTCGATTAGTTTTGGTAGTGATCCGGATCTGAGTCTGGATCCAGGATATTTTTAAAGGATTATTCACCATTTATACGAGTGTTTCATTTGCGTGTACTGACAATATGACGGGGAACTGTTTAGCCTTGGTGGATGTTTGCGCTCTCTGGGTGCTTTCTAGTTGACAATTAAATGACAGGTAAAGGTGCATGTTTCAGTGGAATGGAGAACAAAAAAGAAATACGAGAAAAGAACTTTGAATAAACTAACAACCACAGACTCTGAAAAAAATAACGGTTATTTATTAAATACCCAATTATTAATACCAAACTGCTGAGAAAACTACACGTATATATGCCGAATTCGGTAGAAAAAAAATTGCATTTACTTGGGCAACAAATTAATAAGTAAACCATAAATAACCTCGACACTGCTCTTTCAATGAACACACATCTACATTCAGAACGATAATCTAGTTTTCAACAAATCGATGCCAATTGTGATAAAGAGAGAGAAAGAAATGAGTCACTGTTATTATATTAACGGAAACCAAAGCACAATCGAGCCCAACAGCCAATAAAACACCGGAACGGCAACCCCCCGAGGAGCGCTACCTCCCGCCCCAAGAGGGTCGCAGTCCACACGACTAAACAAGTACTCGAACCGCGCTATCTTACGTGACAGCCAACAACAAATTAAACAGCAGCATCAAACCGGAGAATTGCGATGGTCTTTCGCAGATTAGAACCCGAGAAGAAATGAATTCATTTCTGGCCGACGTGATGAGCTTACTACTCCAACTCGCTTCAACTTAAAGCTCTGTGGTCGTTGTCAAGCCAGAGTGTCAAAATTGTGTCAAATGAGCGACTACTAGTAATTCATTTAGCTCTGAGCTCGTTTTTTTCTGTGGTGTATGACTGCTTTGATTTGAAAACGCTATAAAATTGGGAGCCTCTTTAATTGCCAAAACTACTATACGGCGCGGAGTTTGGTCACCTGCGATTATTGTGAAGCGGTGTAGGCGCTTGGTTGCCGGATTGGCTCACCACCACTCGCAAACGGTGAGTGCACGAGTGTATTAAAAAGTAATCGACCAATGGCCGGCCAGCCAGGCGAGTATAGTCCATCACTGTTATTGTGTGTACACTGGCATACAGCGGCGGTACTCGGTGGACTGTCACAGTACAAGGCACAAAGTTTTGGCAAGGCACTTCAGCAGTACTACGGTGAATTAGTTGAGTGAATCACGACCGTGCGTGCACAGCAAGTTGAATGAAAGTTTAGTTTGACAGTTGTCTCAGAGATAATCGCCAAGCTTGAGAGTTGAGACGACAATCTGGAAGGGATTTCTCTACAATATTCCGGGTTTCTTTTCTGAGCACTTTCCATCACCAGAAGATCACGACCGTCAACGCTATTTGTGACCAGTATCAGCGCGGAATCAAATCGGGACCAACTTTGTGTTTTGAGTGAAAAAAGATAAAGAAATAATTTGGTCCTCATTCTGCAAGTTCCAACTTCACGTTTCAGCCAATCACGAGCTTTGTAATGCAAACTTAGGTGTGGAAAGTACCGGTTTTTCAGCAGACGACAGGGGGAATTTTCTGCTTGCCGGCAAACACGCGAACGTGACACCGGCGCCAAACCAAAAAAATATATCGTGCGGCAACTTAGCACCTGTTCGAAAGAGAGTTAACATTTCTGGCGCGAAACCCAACCATGTTACCTCTATAATTGCACTTGTCAACCCAAACGGAAAAGGGTCGTGAAAACACGCCCCATATTAAGAGTTTTTAATAGAGGTGGCTCCGATGTGGCGAATCCTAAAAGTGTCTGTTTGTGAAAGCTGAGGTGCATATCTGCATTCATGTGTAAAATGAAAGTGGAATTGGTCAGTTTTCTTCCACCGCCCGTGATATCACAGTTACGTAATAACATTTGTTGGTGCGTTCTACAGTGTACGATGATTCACCAACCACTGTCTGGCGAGATAACACGAGACGTCTTTCCTCATGAAAACAACTTACCGCAAACCTTTCATGAAATGAAAGTGGACTGTTACCCTGGCTATTAAAATCCAAACTGTAAGATCAGTTTTGTAATTGTGCGTCTACCTGTTCACGACATCAAAGTGCGCCTATCCGTTCATTGTGAGGAACTGTTACCTTCTTTTCTTCTCCAAGCAAGGCTGAAACATTCCAGCGCAAGTTGTATGATATCTGTTTTCTCAAGCGATCATCCCGTTTGTCAACGTCTAAATCGGGATCAGCGGACACCGCTCGGCACGTGTGAAACACCGGAGCTGTGGATGGATGAATGAGTGAGGCACACCCCGGCTTAAGGGAGGGGAGGAAGTTTGCTTATCACCGGAGGGGACAAAGGTGGTTTAGTCGGGACACCGGAGTGGTGGGGAGGTTGTCCCTAACGACACTCTAGCTCCGAGGAATCACAGAGCAAATCTTCAGATCGGCTAGCGAGTCTGTTTGCCACACTCAGGACTTGTCAAATGTTATTGGAGAGCTACTAAACTGAGCGTGCTTCACACACGTCACCCTTACAGGAAATAATGCTGTAAATCTGCAACTATCTGGTACTCTTTACAGAGCAAATCAACGTCAGATCAACGTCAAGTTGATACTACCAGGAAAGTTTTCTTCAATGGATCATTCATTCTGACTCGCCCAAATTCAACAAAACGGAAATGAGCTACGAACCAAGGCAGTCAAAAAGCTCCTGGAGTTTGTGAAAACCAACGCATTGAATAAGAACAAATCACCGATCGTCGAATCATTCGAAATTTGCTCGTTGATGTAAACTAAGGACTTGGACAAGTACAAGGCAACAGTCACCAAATCCTTCTCGTGAACTTTTCAGACGTCCCGAGATGATCCAGATCCGAATAACAACACGAATTGACACTGCACGCTCCTCAGAGACAAAAGTGACTCAGTGAATAATAGGTCGACGCGTGGAGTGAAATCTTGTCATTGTTATATACTTCTCCTGGAAAAAACCTAACTATGGTTTTGATAGACTTGGAGATGGTGTTAGTGCTGGGCTTGAGTGTGCTGCTGGCGGTTGTGGACACGGGAGAAACCTGGCGAGTCAAAACTAGAGGTGAGCAAGTTTAGGATTTAAGTGCATTTTATTAAAGTCCGAGTGGCATCTTTCTGGAGACAGGGTGACTGATGAGGTAGGAGCTTGAGGTTGACCATACTGATCATTATGGTTGAATCAGTGGCATTTCACGACCGTCCCATGTTTGTTTGGCTTGGGTTCACATCCAACCATTGCCAACATGATGATTTGGGTTTCAAGGACGCTCTTGATATTGAAAATAATATTTTTGGCTTTCCTCAAGATTGGTTCATTTCTCTGTCCTGTCAATAGTGCCATGTGCCACATTGGGTGAAAATTTAAAGCCTCTCAACCACCCCTCCCCTCACCCCCAAAAAGAGGTAGGGCAAGGGGAACACAGACTCACCCTAAGTGCTACTTTCCCCGCTTCAGAGGTTTCTGAGAATAATGTCTGGGATCTCTTAGGCTTACTTTGATTATCAAAATTATCAAGATTCACAATCCGGCCGGTACTTATCCTGACACTGGACGAAAGCAACCTCCTTTAGACAACATTAGTTAGGGGTCACCACTACTATAACAAAAACATAAATATGTTCGACCTTTTAGACACGGAATGACCGTAATATTTTGCATTCATGTTTACGGCCAAGAAGTACCGATTAACGTTTCTGCCCGATCCCTGCGGGATAATTTACCATTCTTGATCAACTTTTTTGTGGTGTTCAGAAACTGTGGTTAGTCTTGTGTAACGAATTTTGATTATCTCTGTCGGGGACTGTACACCTTGGGATTGATTGCACCATAAATCAACCGACGTCAACTGCATCTCTTACGTTTTCACACGCCTACAAGTTGAACTTGAACGACATCAAATGTCATTTTTTTGTTTTATAATTACTGGCTAGTATACATCTGGTTGAATCTTAAATTCATGTTGGAGGATGGTGAACACCCACCCCTTTTTTTGGGGGGGGGGAGGGGGTCAGTGCGGATTCTGATGAAAGTCTTGAGTGTCTCTTTAATTACCTAAACGATTCATCAGCCAAAACGTTGATGCTGATGTTTCTTCTAATACACTAGTATGATTTTTGCTGAATTTATTTCCAGAATCAACCAGCCTCGGAATGGGGAATGTATAGGCTATCCTTAATATCAAAATCCTAGTTGTTCTTTATCATTTATGTTTTGTAATAATGATGTAGCGCCTTGAGCACCAGACCTGGTGGATACGTACGCTTTATAAATACCCATATATTGTATTCTTTTATCCTTAATCTCAAGCCACATTTGTGCAACCCTAAATGGCAAATGTTAAACACTCATTCAAACCTCAACACTGATGATTGTACACCAAACCACTCGCAATCTACTGTGGTCCGATTGGCAGTTATATTTTTTTCAATTGTTAGTGCATGAGGTTTATTGACTGTCACGAAGAATTTTCATAAATTTGTCTGACACAGTCCCGTGGGAGCCAATGGTCTTAAGCTGAACCAGGTATGTTTATGAGTAATCATTTACCTTACTCTTGAAAATCCTCCTGGGTAATGAAGAAAAAAAAACACCGAGCAAAACTAGTCAGAATTCAACTTGAAGTTCTGTTTTCACCTCCCGTACCAAAAAACCTTCAAGCTTTGACGGAGTAATAGATAAAGGGTTAACTGCTATTTTATAAGTCCCAGGAAACTGCTTAACCCATTTGTAGTGCAAACACTAACCGCGAGTGCTGCAAGAGCGTCCATGAACGGCTGTGCACTTGTCCCCTAGACCCCCTGAGAGAAATCATGAGTAATACCTGATGTCAGTTGAAGTCTGGGGGGCGGGGGACTTAAGACCATGGAGCCCTGGGGTCTCCCCCTTCTGTGTCTGTCGTCACAGGATACGATCAGTCATTCTATGCCTAAGGATCTGTGGCAGTAGATGGAGGGGGGGGGAGGGGGAGAGATCATGACGTCACCGTTGCGATTTGCCCATGGGCATGTTGACATGGGGTGGCAGTATAATAGACAGTGCGTGCGGGTTCCAATAATGTGAAGCAAGATCGAGTCACTAAATGGGAACCAGACCGATTTAACATGCATGAGAATTAAAATCAAGGGAGGTCGTTCTTTTGAAATATTCTCCCAATAGAACAGGTTAATATGACTCAAGAGGGTTAAACAATTACGCGAAACTGTATCATACTTTAGTTCACTTAATTAACGAAACATTCAATGCAGTCAGATAATTAACAAAGAATTAAACCTTTGGAATTCTTCAATTTGTTGAAATCTAACACCAAATCACCACAGTTGGGAAAGGTTAAAGCAAGGTAATGCGCCTTCTGCTCCTATTAAAACAAACCTTTCTCGTAACTGACGCGTCCGTTTGGGTCCAAATCAAATCAGACTCCTTTTTAGTCATCAGGTCGACGCTCTCTTCGATAGTCCCGTCATTTCGTGGTATGATGTCCGATGCGATGATGCATGGATAAGGCCCAGTGTAATCATGAAGATCGTAATCTTTGATGGCCAGATCGTATCGTTGCTGATGTATGATTATTACTCATATCTCACGATCGTAACAATCGCATCGTAACATTATTACCAAGCGGTGGCAGAAAATCGGAAACCTCTGTATCGACAGTCTGTGATGCCGCTTACGTTTGTAGCCAAAAGAAAAAGATCCTCCAGACTTCAATGTGCCGACTTTCCAATGTCTTGAACTCTTTGGCGACATTATTAAATAGTAGCTTTAGCAGGTGCCTGGCTCCGCGCGCTGGAACCGATGTTTCTCTTCGACAGCGTCACTCATTACAAGGCGCTATCGCCAAAGCTGAACCAGTGTGTGACAGGTGTAAGGCTCCGAAGTAAACGATTACAATCTCAACAGGTACATTGGGTCGCCTTGACGGTGATGATCATTAAAAGATTAAATTCAAAGAAAATACCTAAAGCTAAAATTCAAAGCAAAGTTTATTTTTTATCTTAAGAGATGCTCATGCAAGAATTGAGATCTAGCAACGTATAGGTATTTTTACTAATGATTTCAATAAAGCTTTCACCATTTGGGATTGGCAGGCATAATAGGGAGGTATTTTACTGCCCTTAATTTTCCCCAGTGTGTCCTTATATTTCAATAGTTAGTATAAACGGCTAGGACAAGAAGTAACTTGAAGTCTGGTCTTGCGCTGTGTTCTCGTCAAACAGAACCTAGACACACAAAACTTTGTTCCTTTACCACTTCAAGCCATCTCCTTTTCATTCCATTAATCCAATCAATTAATCGGTGCTCGTTTTACTTCACAGCTTGCCCGCAAGGATGCAACTCTTGCTCCCTGTTCAACGGCTGCATCACCTGCAAGCCTCGCTACTTGCTTCTCCTGCACCGTAGCGGGATGAAGCAGGTTGGTTACTGCAGGAGGACCTGTCCGCTTGGCTACTATGCTAGCCGGGGAGGCGACATCAACAGGTGTTCCAGTAAGTCTATCATTAATTAATTAACCCTCTTTCGTCATTAACACCTCGGGCATGTAGAGCCTGTCCTAGAGTGCACAAAATTTTATTCAGTTGATGTAGAACGGCTATTCACTGGAACTCTTTTCATGCATCTGGTCTACACAATGGGCCGGATTTAGCCAAATTTTGGTGTTAACGTATGGGGTAATCCTATACAAAAGCACTGCCTGGCTCTTAAGTGACAGTGGGGAGTCAGTCAATCAGTCAGTAAGTCAGTCAGATGTGTACAAAGAGGACATTACATTGCCCTCTGGGATCAACGAAGATACCTACACTAGGAAGTAAGGCCTACATTTTGCTGCAGAAGTAGGCCTACATCCAAAATAAACTCGATGTAAGTGGGGAATTATCTGGGGCCAATTTCACGGCTCTGCTAAGCAAAACAAAAAAAATGCTTAGCACAAAAAAAGTCTGGCTTATACAAGCAGGTTACCAGCCAAAACTCCATGTAAAGTAAATAGCTCGTGATTAGTATTTAGCTGTTGTTTGCTTGGCATGAAAACCACATTGAGTTTTGGCTGGTAACCTGCTTTTGCCAGACTTTTTTTGTGCTAAGCAAATTTGTGTGTTTAGCAGCGCTGTGAAATTGGGTCATGGGTAAGTCACTTATCTTGGTTTGTACTTTACGCAACGCCATGTTTTCTTTACACAATCATCACAAAGACTAATAACATAAAAATTCTTGTGGGTATTCTCCTCGCAGATGCCAACAGTATAGAATAAAAAAACACTGAATTCCATGAATATCGTATAGGGTTAAACTTTCATTACGTATGGGAGTACGCGAATTCTTGGATTTGCCACCCCCCCCCTCCCCTTACGATATGCATGTGAAAGATTCGAGACTAGAAAATCAGAAAAAAGAAAATATGTCAACAATTTTTCAAAAGTCTCCAAAATCTTAGCAATAACTGTGGGCACGCAATAACACTTTAATGACAAACAAATTAGGACATGTCTTTGAAATTTAATGTTTCTGTTTGTTTTCGCTGTCACGTTAAGAATACTCCCCCCCCCAAAAAAAAAGGATAACGCAACTTCAATTAAAAAGCCTACTTTCGTGGGACTGTTTTGGCACAATTTTCACTGTTATCTCCCAGAGCACAAGGCAATTTTGGTCAGCGGCTTTGCCCTGGCGACATCTAGGGCAGTCGCTCAGTCAGTCTGCCCGACTGGCTAGCCGGTGACAGAACCAATGAAATCGACCGGGAAATAACAGGAAATAGAGGGCGGTGTTTTGTCATTGGCAATTACTGTCGTTGCTCATGTGAGCCGTCTGGTTGTTTGGGATTGTGTGCTTATTACTCGAACAAAAAATACCGGTTTAACATGAAATTTTGAGAAATTAGGTTTCTTTCACCTTATATGGACTCTAACGTTTTCACGTTCACGCTACACCGACATCTTCTGTGGCTTAGAAAGCTTTAAGGAGTGAAATCGGTGTTCTATGAAATTCGGTAAGGAGGCCAAAAATCCGTCCGCCGAGCTCATGAATAAGAGTTATACACTCAAAAGATTTTAGAGAGTTCTTAGAGCCATGGAATTGGGGAATTGAAGAGATGGCTACCTTTGAAGAGATGGCTACCAAGATGGTTGGGAAACATCTCTCGTTTTAGGGGTCGTCTTCTTTGGGTGAGAATTTCTCGAAAAGTCAAAGGTCAACCCCAAGAAATTGAAAAGAAAATGAAAAATGACATGTTATTCATCGTCTTTCTGTGCAGCCTAAACACCTGTGAGAGTTCTGAGTATTTTAAAAAGAATTTTGAAGTATGGCATTTAGCACTGGTGTCTATGGGAATATTAATACCGGGGTGCATCCCTAATCACACACCTCCAAGATGACTGCAGTGCGAACGATCATCCGTTAGAGATATACGGAGTCTTCTGATCGCCTAGACTCAATGCGACTGTCATATTCAAATGAATTTCAACCGTCAGAAACAATCATCTTTGAAGTGTTTATGATTCATTTTCTGCACAATTATTTCGTTTTATTTCTGACCAGAATGTCAGGTGGAAAACTGCGAAGACTGTTTCGCGCGGAACTTCTGCGTCAGATGCCAGTCTCCGTACTACGCGCATGAAGGCAAATGCTTCACAGTTTGCCCAGAGGGAACGTGGGGCGACAGGAAAAGCGGTGATTGCCTCCAAACAGGTAAAGGACCGCAGGCAAAGATGAGTCGCTCGGCTCGGTAGAATAAAACAAAACTGGGTTAAACTTCATTGTTTTCCCAAACCTGGGCTACTTGGCTCGATATGAGAGGGTAATTTTGATCCCATAAGGGTGTCATCTTGTCGCTATTACACGAACAACTGTCACTTTGACCCAGAAGTGTCGGGTCAAACCTGACCCGGATTCTGGGTCGAATCTGACATGGGTACTTTTAAGAGTGAAGGGGAGACCCGTTCTATACATTCGGGGTCCAATTTTTGTTGGTGTTCCTGTTACATCTGACATAAGATTTTGTAAATTCAGACCACATTCTTTAATGCCGTCTACCTACTGCTAAACAAATAAATAATAGTTTGAAGTCAAGTTCAATGATATTTC
This sequence comes from Patiria pectinifera, assembly GCA_029964075.1. Lineage (NCBI taxonomy): Eukaryota > Metazoa > Echinodermata > Asteroidea > Valvatida > Asterinidae > Patiria > Patiria pectinifera. Next base: position 6,509,747 of record CM057137.1, on the reverse strand, counting down.
CATGTCAAATTACACACAGGTCAGGTGTAACAGGGGTGCCAACATGTCCCAATTTTGGACCCCAAATTTATAGAATACTCTCTAAATTCCAAAGAGTGAAATTAGGGACTAGACGTTTTTAGAGTGAAAATCACTCTCATTTTTCAATTGACATCGATCTTGAAACCTCGATCTTTACGATTGAAGAAATTTCACTCTAAAACGTCTAGTCCCTAGTGTCCGACTGTTGGACTGAATCTTCACTCGAATGGAGTGAATTTTCACACTTTAGAATTTAGAGAGTAACCCTTCTTTCAAATGTCCACAGTTCATTGCGAGGTATCTGAGTGGGGTAGCTGGAGCACGTGCCGCAAGAACGGCGCGGACTGCGGCTACAAGTGGGGTGAGGAGACCCGCATGCGAGGCATCATGACCCAAGCAACACCGGGAGGGAAAGCCTGCCCGGCACTCACCGAGACGAGAAAGTGTCGCATTCTGCAAAGAAACTGCCCAGGTAAGAAGCTCATCTGAAGGAGCACCGTGGTCCAATAGCTACGGTGTTCGACCCATGGTCCATTATGGTACGTGGGTTCGAATCCTGACGGGGAACATGGTCCTTGTGTTCTTGTGCATGACACTTACAGTTGTCCCCTTCCACCTGTGAGGGTAGAGACAACATTATGCATGCTGACCTCGAACTTCTGCAGAAAATTAATGGTCTCTGGCCCGATAAACAGGGGTAATAATTAGCGCTTTGTACCATTTGGCAAAGGCTCTTTATAAATACCAGTTATTAAATTATTTGTTATGAAATTTTGGAAGAACAGCAAGTGTTGAACGCTGTACTTCTACGGGTCTTTCATGGAAATGACAATTGAGTCAAGCACGATGAGTCGCTGTTCTTAGAAAATAAGCTTGACCCAAAGTTACAACATTTGGTTCAATATCGGCTTTTGAACATGGGGAAAAGATTAAGAAAGGCGCTATCAACCCTGCCCCAAGTCGCGTAACTCGAAGAGGCGTCCCCGCTCGAAGCCTGTGCCCATTGTGTCCCCGCTCTAAATATGGAACAAAAATGGCTTATTGAAACTACGTGGAGGAAAATGAGGGTCCCTCGGCCCTAGTTAGGCCCCTCGCCATAAAACTACGTCCATCTCAAATCCAGTGATGAGTAAAAGGGGATGAGCAATAACAAAGGAATGTTTTTGTCAAAGTCCAATTGTTGCTTTACTTGACACTTGAGGACTTGTGTATGGACTTGAGGTACTTTTGATGGACTCGACTAACAGCACTGCATGCCTCTCTCCCCACCAAAGAAACCAAGTATGGGAAAAGAATTCTAATACAATAATCATCTTTAAATTTCACAGTTGATTGTGGGGTGTCCGAATGGAGCAGTTGGAGTCCATGCAGTAAGGACGGCGCCGATTGTGGCTATAAATGGGGCGAGGAGACCCGCGTCAGGCATGTTTCTACCCCACCCTCAAACGACGGAAAGATGTGCCCGGACCTTACGGAGACACGAGAGTGCCGTATGCTGCAGAGATATTGCTCAGGTATTGTGCCACGATATCCTTTATTGTCTTCAAAAATATATGACAAAAAAGGAAGGACACACCGCTCGAATTATTCATCTTTGGCTAAGTGAGGTTTTTGAGTTCCATGCAAGATTATAGTTTTTCCTCTCATAATTTGGTCAACTTGTGTCAGCAGATACCTTCTCTGACTTACTGTCTGATTCCTTCTTTTTCTTGTGTTCTCGTAGCCGCCATCTTGAGTGGGCTTTTGCCCTGTGGTGGCGATCCCAAACAAAAACACTAAGAAGATTCAAAATTAATAAACCAGTTGTAATTTGGAGAATTTTGCAGGTACACCTTACGAAGTGATTGTCTCTAAAAAAGAAACATGGTCCTGGGAAAACCAGAGATGTTGTTGAAACAGAAGAACTAACTCGGCAGAACCACCTCCTATAGACCTTTATCATGCTGCCACCATTTCAGTAATGTTCCCTGTATTCAATAGCAGTACTGAATGATGTTTTTTGTGCATAAAGGAACCAGACTATTTGTCCTTCCAGCCTCACTTCGGTTACATTGATAAGAAAGGAAAAAAGTCAAATGGCTGCAACATGATAAAGGTCGATTCTTTTAGAGATAGTCACGTCACATTGTGTCACCGCTATGTTTGTCTCGAATATAACTCTCTACTGTATTACAAGGCTTCATATTGCATTATCCAGCTGTTACAAAACAGCGATATTTGGAATTGTAGGCTAACACCTCTCAATGACAGTGACAGATTTCAGACAGTGGATGGGCATTACATATAGTCTCTGTAACAGGGTATTCAAAAGTGGGCGGGCTAAGGAAAGAAATTTTCCAAAAAGGGGCGGGCAAATACGTCATTGACCCCCCTCACGCTTCCGCATCCTATAACACATCTCTCAAACCTTGACGATACACTTAATTCTTGGTACTTGGTTGGTTCTTCTCCTAAGGACTTCCACAAGGGAGTATAACTAGGAGGCCAGAAACACCGGGACAAACCCCTTCTCTTAGCGATGAGTGTAACTGGGTTCTTTTACGTGCGTTAGGCCTTATACAACACACGGGACCTCCGGCTTAACGTCCCATCTAAAGGACGAAGCAAACATGATTAAGTACCTTGCTCAGGGGCACAAGTGTCCGGGCCCGGGCTCGAACCCACGCCACTGTTGCCTCTGAAACACCAGAGCATGAGTCCGGTGCTCTTAACTGCTAGGCCATGACACTCCACAAATACACAAATTCATTATTTGTCTGTAATTTGCCATTTCCCCCCAGATGATGAAGTCGACACAGAAACAGGTAAAAAGAAAGGAAGGAAAAATCGAAGGAATAACAGAAGGAGGAAGAATAGGAGGCGGGACCGACCCCGAAAATCGCGCACGCGCAGTAGCACTCAAACACAAGGGGAAGGAGAAGACGACATTACCACAGAAAGAACTAGACTTCGGTCGAGAACCGAGGACCCCGAGGTACAATCCCGAGAGATCTCACGAGATTTACCGACTGATCTGCTTTCCATTTGATGCAGTGTGGATTCGTCAGCGATTAAACGGATGGAAAGGACTCAAGAGGGCGCTGTGTTGAAAACGATGGCCGCAGGAGAAAAAGTGTTTTGTGGACACAAGATCGTGGACACCACAGAGAAAAGAAAGCGAAGATTTAAAAGCTTCGGGAGTTTTTGGCTCGAATGACAACTGGGAAAGTCTTGTGGAGATCCCCCTACCACGTTCCAGTGTTCTTGTTGGATTGACCCGGGGTCTAGTGGCTGGTGCTGTTTCGATCCCTTCTGTGTAAATGAATACATTATTACGTGAACCAGCTAAAAATCATGGCTTGCATTATTCATCAGGTTGTGTCATCGTACGAGACGCTTTAGGACATGTTTCCTGTTTGAAAAATTGTCCTTCGTGCGTCTGAATTTCAGATGCTTGAATTGTTATCCGTAGAGGGCGCGTCTTCGCGCGTCTTCTACCGGTACATCTGTAGATAAGGTTGCCTAAAAAGCATGATTTAAGTAAATATCTCTGATATTCTTATAAACAAATCAGTTATTGAATGCTCTTCATTAAATATGGTCACTGCATTTAATGTAGTAAACAAAACACAAACGAACTGAACAATGCACTACGTAAAATGCACTTTGGCGCTTTCTCCCGCCCAAATATTGAAACTGACCAATATTCACGATTTCTTAACGCAAGTTTTGCTTCGACCAAACGAGAAACCGGAAGTATTGCAGGAGACTGAGTTGTTAATATTATTTTTGATACTGGCCGTTGGGGGCGCTGTACACAACTGACAACGTAGAAATTACGCTTTAACGATCGAGGAGATATTTAGTAATTGTTGACCGAACAAACGGGCACTAGCGAAATGCCATTCTCGCACAATTTCCAAGCGAAACTGATGCGAGCCACGATTTTTGTTTAAGACCACAAGAACGCAAGTGTGTTAAAGAAAATAAACTGTTAACGAACCGGCGGTGCCCTGTTGAAAAAACAAAGGCATGGAATGTTTGTGGCTTACTGTTCCCATCGCCCTCATGTTTAAGCATTGATGATTTTCTGTTGATAAGTAATAACTGACTAAATAATTGCTTGAATATACTCAGTATTTATTTCAAATGAACTGAAAATTAAGTTGAGATTATTTTGTTTTACATAAAGCGTCTTGTACATTTTACTTTAATCGTGTATATGTAATAAAATGCAATATTTTCTTGGAAAGTGACTAGATGTTATGGTACAGAACGTACTCATTTGGAGTCATTGATATTTGAGTCACTACGTTTCTGTGTCGACCAGAGGTCTGCCTTATCAATTAACTTAAAATTATACCTATGGGTATTTACGATATGTTTTTAATGCATTAAAACAACATTCCTGTTGGGTTTTTTATTACATGCAATATATTTTGCTTAAGCAAAAGCACGTATGAACGACAGTGTACCTCGTCACATACATGATGTGCGTACCGCTCCCTGGAGCTGTCACATGACAAAATGGTGCATAATTCGGGGGGAAAAAACCCGAAAAATATTTACTGCTTGTACATATTGACACAAACATTTTGTTTGTATTGTGGGGGACGGTGACACACTTTTATGTCCTTGTGATGTCTTTCCTTAATGGCTTATTACAATGTCATAGAAATCAGTTGTCGAGACATATTTCACTTCCTTGGTAACATCGTCCAACCGGAACACAGGAGTGGAGAAATAATGCATTAAGACAAAATTGGTTGCAACTCGACAATGCAAGAAAACGTGGTAAGTGCATGTACCGATCGAGATCGCTCCCGACGACCATTCGGTGAAAACCCTCTTCCGACTAGAAATACTCCTATATTGATCAGGAGTGGGTCCATATATGGATCGAAATAGGGTCTAGCTGTTTATAGAGGGCATGTGTGATTTTCTGTTCACTTTTTGTTATGCGGCCCAAGAGGAGGGTTTAGACCCCCAACCCTCACCCCAAATCCCCCAAACCCTCACCCCAGCCCCCACACCCACCCTCACCCCCACCCCACCCCAACCCCATCCCATCCCCAACCCCCTATAAAAACCCGCCAACACGCCAACCCCCCCCCCCACCCCCCATTCAAAACCCCCACCCCATATCCGCCACGGCTGTATGTATTCACGGAAAACCAACACAATAAAGTCTACTTCAATGAAACAATATAGTTTTTGCGATCAGATTTATAATCATAATTAGAATGACGTGGAAACGATGTGGTGAAAGTATTAACCTCCTCCCCCTCCCCCTCCCCCAGATGCTGATGCTCACGCAACAGCCGTTGACTTTGACATTGTAATATTCTACACACACCCTCACCTTTTTCTAAAGATAGGGAAAGCAATAGAAAATGGTCCTAATTGAATTTGGGAGCCATCAACGTGGATTCTGTCCTCCTCGCCATGGCACCCGCGTGTTTTTGTTTTGTTCATTCCGTTTCCGCCGACGCCAGCGCGTTTGGCTCGGCACACCCACCGTGTTTCGTCCAAATATCACGGCATCGATCGAACGGGAAGAGCCATCAAACGGTATTTGCCTCCCTGTATTACTGCGTGTGTTCCCTGTTTGCTGGTCACAGAGACATTATAATGAACTTCTTGAGAATGAATATGGTTTGTGTTAATGGAATCGGAAAAGGGGTTTGGGAAGGTCTGCTTGTGCATCCTTGGACTGTGTTCTGTACAGATGAAGCATCCTTCGTAGACACAGAATTCATCAATAATATTGGTTATTTCAACTGAATGTTCGGTGTCAATTAAATTGTATTGCCACTACGTGATATTTTCGATGGAAAAAAAGTGGAGCAACTTATTCAAGTGAAGTAACATTCAGATATTTGCATCGATTCCTTTGATTGACGTAGAGACGAGAACGGACATATGACAATCAGTTCAACTTGTTCTCAAATGCCTTTACTGTAAAGTAAGACTTTTGCGTATTATACTACCATTGGGAAAAGGCCAGGGTTTTTTTTCTCTTAAAAATACATTGTAGTGAAAACATGGTGTTTTTGAATACGCATTTGTAGCACCATTATGAAAGGAATGTGTAAGTGCACAACCTTAAACACGGATATTAGTATAATTTTATTCAAAAATTGCATTTGCGCACTCGTCAGTGGAATGTAGACCTTTCTTTGGAGTGTACGCAATTTTTTTAGGTGAAGCATAAAGTTGTATTTTGCCATGTAATGTCCGATTTTTTTTGTCTAGAGATATAGCCTAGGTCTTTGACAATTTTTACAACGTGGTTTAAGTGCTTGGACGTATGTAGCCGTTGCTGTGGACAATCGATGACCATGTTTGACCCGTGGGTCAAACTTGCGCATGCGCAGAGCGAGCACCACCGATTCGTAGCCACAAAGAAGGCGTGGTTTAATAAAGTTCACCGTGACGTCACGCGCACGCGCATGTAAAACGCCACAGTAAACCGCTTACGCATACATCGAGCGGAAACCGTTCCGCACTGATTGCGTGCGTAGCAACTCTTCCGTTGCAATCTAGACACGGGATGCTGCACACAGATGAGTCGTTATGGTGAGAGTTCGCGCGCCGGCCGACATCTAAGAGAGTCCCTACCTCCCGCGCTGTCAGAATAAACAAAACCTTTTCATTGTGACAATTTTTTCACCGAGGCTTTTTTCCCCGCCGTGAAATCATGAGCTACGATCCTATACCGGGTTTAGGAGCTCCGGTGGCGCGAATTCGACACTTCGTAGGCGGGCTCCTACCGCGCGGCAAGCAAGACGAAGAACACCTTCACTTCGCAAAATGCGACTCCACCGAGTTGTCCGTGCTGGGCCCCGGGGAAGGGGACCAAGCACAACTGGACGGAGGGGCCGAGAACGGCAAACCACCGGTGGTGAATGGAGGGGTGTCGGCGGCCGGTAATCCCCTGGCCTCGGCCGGGCAAACGGGGCGGAGTTACGGTGAAGCTAGCAATGTCAACATCGCCAAGAAGCAGATATCGACTTGGGATGCTGGATGGAACGTTACCAATGCAATACAGGTGAGTGTACACTTTTCCCAAATAATCATCTTCCAAAATGTAATTTGTAACAGATATTAGGCTTTGGTATTTACCATGCACTTGATGATGAGTGGTAATCTATAGTGGAGTATCGAGATTGATAGAACAAGACAAGTACATTCGACGTCCTCTCCTCTTCTCCTGAAGGTAAAAAGAGCCACATCTTAAATTGAGACCATCAATTTCAGGTTTCCCTGAATATATAAAATTTTGCTTTTCTACAAACAGCAAACCTATAGACAGCAAACATAAACCTAATAGTAATTTATTGCTTCATAATCAGGCATGAATATTCATTAAAACAGTGGTGTATTCCTTAACAAGTTTCTGAAAAATACAGATAACTTGCATAACTTCAAGATCATCGTCCCATTTTTTCTTGTTTATGTTGTTTCGTTAAGAAATTTGAAACCAAACACGACAAATTATTGTCATTATATTCTCATACTTCCCAACTTCTGGATTTATATAGCGTTAAGACCAACAGCGAAAACTTCATTACGTTGAATAAAGCGAATGAGAAAAAAACCTCTTCGCGGAGCTAGTAAGCAAGTGCATTCTTTCAGCTGAAGATGACACGGAATATTATAAGATTTCCAAAGGAGAAAGACATTATCGAACTTACAAGGCAGTGTTTTGAAGGATATGTTTAGGGCGAACGTGTCCTGACTTGAACCGGTCAAATTAGTGTATAGTTCGACGGTGCGTTGGATTTATGGGGTCGAACATCGACCCGTCACGAAACTCTATCCATTTTGAAAATACACGCGTCATCGGGTGAACGGGAGGTACAGACAAATTATTATATTAGTTTGTTCAGCATGACCATTTTGGTGATGTCCTGTGGATGCTGCACAAGATTATTATCTGGCCAAAAAAGATTACCACTGATGTGAATAAAACAAGACTAGACAAGTCTTGTAAAGCTGGCCACAGCGCGTTCAAAATTGTATTCAATGACTATCGTGGAATCCGGCGACCAGTATTAGAAGATTTTACAGCGGTGGTGTCACGCTCACGCACAGGGTGACCCGTAAGGTATTGACAAAACTCTGCTATAAATGTATTTCCTATACAATATCACCGCTAGATTTAACCCAAATCTGCTAAATAGCATATATAATTGCATGAAATACATTATAACACTTATACTCACATGCAGATGAAATACAATTTCCTTCAACCAAAAACAAAACAAAAACAAAAACATAAACGTCCTTTCAAAAAAAAACAATTCAACCCCGGTGGCGCGTGTCTAGCCTGGCTTCAAATGTCTAAAGTACTTTACTGTGTACTCGTACACATCAGGGAGCCTCAACGCTTAGACTGGCCTACCTGTACCGTTGTACGTGCAAGGGTTTGTTTGAACAAAATTGAAGCTTTTTTTCAAAACAATGTAGGTATACTTTTCAAATCTGCTATTTTTTTTCTGTCAGAATCACCAATTTTGCAGAATTCTGCTAGAAATTTGCTAAAAATGTTCATTCTCCTGGATTTTCTGTCATATGCGTTTTATTTAAAAAAAAAATAAATATATATTTCAAATCTAGCCGAAGTTCGGCTAAAACTATCACCCTAAATTCGGCTAAAACTATCATGCTGCACGCGTTATTAAAGACGAGGCGCATTTTGGTATTTCCTTTAGGGTGCATACCTATGTTCCCCAATACCGATGTTCCCCGAAATCCTTACCCCACAAACCTAACACTAACCCTAGCCCTAGCCCTTACCCTAACCCTAATCCTAAGCATTTTGGGGAACATCGGTATTGGGGAACATCGGGTAGACCCTTTTCCTATATTGGTCGAAGGAGCCCGGAGTGCGGGTAGTACACACGATTGCGACACGCGCGAGCCTGGTGCCGCCGCAGAAAATGGCTGCCGCCGGATTAGTCTACTCACTGGAACTGGAAGTGTTTTCATGCACGTGGTCTACACAATGGTCCGGATTTAGCCCTTTCATTTGCGTTACTGGGTAATCCTATACAATAACACTGCCTGGGTCTGTTCACCATCCTACAACCAGTCTAAGCCACAAGTGACAGTCAGTGAGATAGGTACAAAGAGGCCGGCCCTCTGGGACCAGCGAAAAAAAAATTACATAAATATGAAGAAACAATGGGCGAATTACTGAGCGAATCAGTAAAGATGTTCATTAAGATGACCAACTAAAAAACAGAGGAGTATAGCGCCATTAATTTTGTCCTTTGTAACAACAATTTTGCCGGCTAATCACGAAGCATATTTTTACATTGATAAGCTCCCCAGAGTGAGAAGGATCTAGATCTTTCTGGTTGATGATTTCACTTTACAATATCATGTTGTAAGCTGCACCCCAATGTTGAATGTCTCTCTGCCCGTTATAGTAAGAAAAATAAGGTTCACTTGAAGATTAACGCAACATGAGAATTTTCCGTCAGCTGCGCTCGACTTGTCCTGTTTTGCCCAAAACGGCAGAAAAACTAGCCTACCGTAAAAATTGTCGCCTGACTGATTAACTTTCCTGCACATGGAGCAGCTACTCCCTCCATGAAATGGAGAGAAAACACACGGTCGCCTTTGCCCGGTTTATTTCTCATTTAATTCAGCTGACAATTTTCCAGACCAATTTGGCGCGAAGCTTTGCCACCTGAGCCAGTACAGTTCGAGTGAATTTTGGACGTCCTCGAAATCCGTATCGCTGTGTAAATTACGCACGGCATGTTTCTGTGGACATAATGACCTATCGCCAAGGACGTTTCTATGGGGGCGTGCCCACATAAATTGAGGGGGATGAGTTTACTTGAAAAAAAACCTCTGGACGCAGGGAAGGTACACTTTAAACATTCTTAATGGACGCAAATCCATAACACTTATGTTAACGTTCATTTTCTCAATATGTGGTGTTCCATTCAAACGTGCAGCTCATTGCTGCTGCTGCTCTCTGTTATCCCCCCAAAGAAATCTTTTCTGTGCGCTCATTCAGAACCCCTCGTCACCATTTGTACACCCCTTGAGCAGACCAACTGCACCCCACATGTCCCCTCTAGCTTGCCCATGAGTACCCTACAGTACCCGACAGCACACTCCGTCCACTCCCTATACGTCATTTCGAAATCGGGAACCCCTATCATATCCTATACTCTGCTAATTTTCACCGAAGAATACGCCACGTGTTCTAGTTTTTGCCGCTCGAAGCTGGCAAGAAATCAATCTTTAATTTTCAAAATGCAAAAACCAATGTCTGGTATTGGACCATCTGTGTCTCAGAAGACAGGAAAACTGTCTACGGAAAAAACAAACGATGACGGTTTTATCGACAGAGCCTGTTTTGAAGAGTATAGCATTAAAGGAAGAATTTTAGAAGATTTTCTTGTGAAGCTGTGTACCTATAGGTTTTACACAGGGGCAGGCTAAAGGAAGCTTAAATTATTAGGGCTAGTAGCATGCACGCGATACTTAATATTACGTCAGGAAATAGTATAGGTGAAATATTTATTGAACTGTTATTTTGACGGAAAGTTGGTGAACTTGACAAAATTGTATTCACATTTGGAAAGAATTTGCTCGACAGTGACTATTTCGACTAACGTTGGACTCGATATATTAAACTTTTAGAGTAACATTTCCGACCTTTTTGTCGATCGAGTTATAATAAGTCGTTTTCATTTTTAGAAGTTAATATATGGGAAGACGGTTCGTATAAAGTAATCGCTTCGGTCCTCATGGATTTTCAATCTTATTTGCTGAACAAACGTTTACACTATAATGTAAGGTCACTGCAGGTAAGAGGACTTTCAAAATGCGATACAAATTAGCTTAGCTAAAATCTCTCAAATCTCATTTATTTGAATTCATTATTCATCTTCCTAAATTGTAGTTATTTACGGTTCGGTGATAATGTTCTTGTCTTATCCTTGTGTGTATCTTCTGTGAATGTAATGTCATTATATTCGACACTTAGGTTTGTCCACCGATAAAGGTTCAAAAACCTTATGCTTCACCCGTTTAAAATATAACATCTTTCTGTAAATTGTAAATGTTTAATATTACTCCTGCATCTATTCTCTGGTGACTGTGCTCACACAATATTAATTAACTGTAGCACTGAAATTAATAAATTGTTTGGAAGAAGAGGTAGCCGTTTGTCACTCAAATTATAGTTACATCTGTCCTCCGCCGGCGCGGCTAGGTCCGTCTTTAATGACGTCAGAATAAATCAAATCAACTTTCACAATAGCCATAATTACATTAATCACTGCAGCGGGCCACATGCAAAATGCATCTGTTAATAGAATGACTCGCATACTGACGACTTGGCCTTAAAGGAACAAAAAAATACACTAGAAAATACACGTGACATCAAGCAGCACGGCTAAAATGTAGCTAACTATCGGTAAACAACTCTGTGTTCTTTGATTAACAATAATATTAAGGTTCTAAATTTTGTCGTAAACAGGATATTTTCAAAACAACGAATTTACTACACCAATTATTCTTCTTCGACTTATCGTGTTAGAGTCATTGTAATTTCGTTACCGCCAAATACGTGACATGCAGAAAAAAATCTTTGTTTTTTTTTAATTGGCAAAAATATAATTAAAATCTTATTGTGATGATCCAACAGAATTTTTACTTTATTTCGTATTCAAACGATACTCATGTGTGTACATGAATTACAGGGAGGCTCCTGTAATGCCATGTCGCAACAAAAGTAAGATGCGCCGCAAAATTGAGAAAAGAAAGATAGCAAGATGTTTGGGCGCTGTTATCTTATAAAGTAAAAAAAAAAAATTCGAAATATATTTAATACATTTTTTATAAAGAAGGTTATTTTCCTCTCGGAAAGTAACTGTGCAAATCCATAATTAGTAAAATGTAGGCCTAATGGAGACATTTAAAACTAACATTCCCTATAGTGGAGTGTCGAGATGGATAGAACAAGACAAGTACATTCGACGTCCTGTCCTCTTCTCCTGAAGGGAAAAAAGAGCCACGTCTTGGATTGAGACGATCAATTTCTCATGTAAGGGGGAGAAGAAAAAAATCGCCAACCTCAGTACAGACTCGATACGAAAACAACCAATCAATGCTACGCTGTGTTGATTCAGGTGCCGGCAGTGTAGACACAATCACGATTTAGAGAACTCCCGATCTGCATATACCGAGAGCCGAGACCGGGCTAGACATCTCTACGCTACGCTCCCACTAAATAATTGACCTTCTATATACGCAAAAACTAGAGTTTTACTCCACGAAAAGACGATTATAGACCACGCTACAAGACGCAAGATTTGTAAATGGAAATAGATGAGAGAGGCGAATCGACAGATCGGGGCGAAGCGAGGGCTGGCTTCCGTCCATTAAGAAGCGAAGAACTAGGATTCGGTGGTTCGGGAAATCCATAAAGTGCTGGCTTAACTGCACGATTTATCTCCATGAGTCTGCGGCACTTATACGACACTCGACTGTGAGGAGCTGAAATCGAGAGATATTTCTTGGCAGTCTTATTGTATACGCAACATCTATCGTGTGCTCGAGAACTAAACGAGAATTGATGAGAAGGCCTTGACTATTGGCTTCATCCATGCTTTCGCGCTCTCATGAGCAAATTTCCCGTCAATTTGTGTTGTTTACATCAATGTCTTTCACGGGTAATAAAAGGAACATCACAAACCTCAGAATAAGTTCGTAACATTATTTTTTTAAGCAGCGGTAATGACGACGTCAGCGTTACTCCAAAATGTACTATCACAATCATCTTTTCCAATATTCAAGTGTTGTTATTGAGAATGCACCCAGTATTCCTTCAAATACTACATTTGTTGGCATTCTTGACTAATAAGCATTGATTATTAATGCTTATCTCTGATTTTTTTTTTATCAAACCAGGCTGAATCATAAATAAGAAGGAATGAATCGTTTATTTTTTTTAACCGAAGCCTTGGTAATTAACGTTTTTTTTTGTTATTTCACCGAATGTTCCTGATCCAACTTCTAAATAAAGGCATATATGATATTTTCTTTTCATGCATTTTGTTCGTTTCAAATAATAACACCACTCAAAATCCAAAGAAGAACGTTCACAACCTTACATATAATGGAGTTTCAGCTCAGTGGATAATACACTTTTCGAAGAAAAAAAAGAAAGTGAAAAACCATGCACAACCTTTTGATCACGCAACACGATTTCGTCTACAGCACTCTTTGTCTCCAAAGATCAGTTAATTTGCTTATTGTTGGAAATCACCGACATGTCATGATTTCTTCTAAATGACTGCAAGCTAGATGGAATCGTTCCATGTGGTGTTAGTACAAGTACGATGCTTAATCTAAGTAAGCTGTTTGATACTAATTCGGTAGGTTACTTCTGGGATAAATGTATATGATCCTATTCCCTATGCCTTTAATAATAAACACTGATTTGAACAAATACGGGGAGTTAATGTCTTCACCACACATCGAAAGACGGTTAAAAGTGCCATCTTCATGCATATCATATTATAGGCCTATTAAAATATTTTTTCTAAACTCAATCTGAAATGTCATTTTCTTCATTACTTTTAAGTGGATTTGATTACAGGTATTTCACTTTGCTTTGAATCAGGTGCATTATTTTAGGTTGAATAGGCACCAGTTGAAAATAGTTCTGTGTCCGCATGCTTCAATAGTCAATCGCTACTCCAATTTTATAGACCCGTCTGTTTCTACCGTGATGACATCCGTAAATATTTGTATGTACTATACACACATCGGCTGTGCAAATAGGTCGAAACGCTTGTGGCAGTGTCTTGCAGATCCACCCTGAAATTAAAATTCTTGAAAAAATATCACCTCAGAGTCGTTGGACTTTTTGTGCGTCTCATATAGTTTTCATTCGACAGCTTCGAAACGAAAGTATACTTTTCTTTTAAAATAGCCCCGAGTGTTTTTGCACCTTCCGTTGAATTAGTGTTCATTACTTTATGTGATAATAATCTTACATTCCTACATGTAGGCTTCTTTAGAACACTTATTATCCCCCCCCCGTATATTCACATGTGTTGTTAACAGTTGTTTTGTGCTTATATATCTCTATTGAAATGCAGGCATGTGAAATTGCATTACTGCATCTGTCTTATAAGTGGATGGTGTACTTGAGTTTTTATGGAGTGGCTGGTCGGAGCGGAGCGGTTGATTTGTCAATTAGTTCAATTTTGCTCGTGTGCCTGAGTGGTAAAATGTTGTCCTTGACTGATTATGCTAATTAACTTCACCCTTTAGTAATAATTTTTTTTCAGTGATGGACGGACGGTTTTTATCGAGCATTTATTTCATGGACTACTGTAAGGCAAATCTCGCATACCCCCAACAATAACTGTTTGTGTTTTCGTTTTGTGCATGTTCTTCCATATTTCCACTTGATCACATCCGACTGTACTACACTGCAAAAACTGTAGTGTTACTTAACACCATTCGGTATCTATATAAGACAACACCAGCAAAATGTAACACCAGATGGTCCTATATAGATACCAATGGTGTAAATTTAACACTGCAGTTTTTGCAGTGTACGGAAAAGACGACTCAGAGTGAAAAACAGTAATTTTAATGTTTGGGGTTTTTTTTGGCTTCCTTTTTCTATCCCTTCTTTGTGTAGCCCTCGTTACCTCGAGTGGCGCTGAAATACGGCCGTGTGATAGGCGACTCTCATAAAAAAAATCTGAATACATCAAGTCGTCACTAAATTTTCGACTGAACTGATGATTTCAACATGTGATTTTCACTCCAAACAGTCTTTCTCTTTGGAAATTAAAGAGTTCACTCAAATTGAAATCTTTTAACTAAATCTCAGAATTAAATCTTCGATAAGGATGAGCTTATATATACGAGAATTTAGAACCGAATTGGACTACTGAGAACTGACCGAGCCCACTAATTGAATTCCATTTATTTCGGTCACCGGTTAGTCACTTGTCAGGTGGATTCGTCATCGTGCTCATCACTGAATTAATACATCGGTAATTGACCGAGCCCTGAGTACGATGTTGCGGCAGCCGTGGAGTACTAAAAACAAGTGCGAGTATCGATCGAATGCCGTTAATCGATTCGAAGGGTTCCCGAAAAAAACCCAACAATGTTTATAATTCTACTCTCTGTGTTGGTACGAATCTTTCTCATTTAGCCACAAATGTCTTTGATTATTGAGTCGACATCAATAAGTTTTATTCAAAAGCTGCCTTTTTCCAAATTTCTGTTTTTATTTTTGTTAACTTCTCTCTTTTTGTACTCTTTTTATTTTGTACAAGAATTGCCTAGCGATTACATTTTGGTATAAAGGATGTAAAATACTGATATTTTGAAACAGTAGCAATAACAGGTATAAACTGTCGTTCAGAGCTACTATCAACTCAATATCTTAATTGTCCTTTCCACGATTGGGCTAAAAAAAAGGGGAAATATCTGGCAAGCTCTGCCCAGTTGATTGAAATCTTACGTAATAGCAAAGGAACCTTTGCTGTGCGCATGCACACAAAGCCTCGCTTCTAATATTGCCTTTTCAAAGGCAGATTTCTTATAATTGAAGAGACATGTTGAAATTGTTTTAAGATACATGTATTCCTAAAACTACAAAATCCTGGTCGTATATTGTGAAAAAGGCGGCGGCGTTGAAAATAAAGCTCAAGTTAAGAAAAAGCAGCCATTTAGGCCTACAGAAGAATGGTCAGAAACTAGTTTGTCCACGTTTATGGCAGTCGTGAAGACCTAAGTACTGATTACAGTTCGTTGTGCGTGTGGTGTTATTGTGTTGACCACATCCCATAGACTTGCGTGTGGACAAACCGGTTTTGGGCCATATTTCTTTAAACCATCGCCGTTTTTTAATTTAGGCTTCATTCTAAGCGCAGTTTTCACCATATACCACGAAGATGCTGTAGTTTAGGAATATCTTGAAACAATTTTAACATGTCTCCCCAATTCAAAGAAAATGTACATCTGAAAAAGTGTAAACGTTTTTGGGACCACCCTGTACAAAGCAAATGCCACATGACGAATTGTCTAAACAAACAAAAACAGCACAACTCTTTCGCCATTGAAGGGGGCCTTCGTCATAGAATTCTCATTGTGCTAAGATTTGTCTATATACTTCAAAAGAGCCAGTTGCACTAGCCCAGCGTGAGAAATTATCTGTCACAATAATGATCGGCGTTTTTCCCCTCCGAATTCCCAAATCGAGTCTGGGCTACATCAAGGAGCAAGCCTGACCAGTCCCGGTGTGCGGCATAACCAAATCAGACAGATGAATAAAGACAGGCTCGAGATCGATAATCAAGACAGGTGGCTGCCATGGACGTAATCAGCCGGATAATACAGAAACATTCCATTCCTTCGTTCCCAAAGTACAGGATTTAAGGGGGGAAAACTTCTCTCCGAGGATCAGAGATGCAACAACGTTAGCAACATCTCATGCATATATAAGGCGGTTCCATGGCGCCAGAATAGCTGAAAATATTCTTCTTTTTACATTTAGTCTTCTGTTTCGTTTGTTTGCTTTCCCCCTTGTTTTCAAGACGATTCATTATCTAGTGACGCCACATTGTAAACAATCATAAAATCAGTGTTGTACATCTGAGCTATTTACAATTTTGTTTTCGAGAAGTTTTGTAAATCATCGTGAGCACTGTTTGCACTATTGCTGTTTACATCCCTTAAGCAATGCTTCGGTTATTTTTGCTACATGTGCAAGCAAAAAAGAATGAATTTAATTTATGATGCGACATCAACAGATGCGTTAAAAAGATGTACAAGAACTGGACAAAATCTTAGTGAGAAGAAAGTATTTGTATATTGACTTCTGCAAACTTTCTACTTTCCAAACAATGCACTGTAAAAACTGTGGTATAAAGTGCAAACCTGTGGTCTTAAATCGATATAGATATCATCGATGTTTCAAAACACATCTCTGTTGTTTTTGTTTTTTTCAGTGTGAAACTAGGGACCAGATTTCATTAATATTACATAATTTCAGATCGAAATATTTTGAAAAATTATCACTCCAAATGGAAACTCGAATGAAAACATCATCTATTCGACTAAATAAAATCCATTCTCAATCGTCTTGTCCCTATAGTTTCCGTCGGATTGAGCGCATTTTTCTTTACTCTTTAGGCATTAGGCTACAGAGATATGAACTTTGCAACACCAACACGGAAAATAAGCCTAAAATATGCACAATAATTGTGCAAAGGGGATACGCTCTGAGCAAGACACCTACTTCTTTGGGGTCAATTGTCACCAAACAGGGAAATTACCAATTTAATCGGACGGTTGTTTTGCTGGTTTTGTTTATTCACAACCGCTTCAGGACAGTGGCACCAACGGCACAGCAAATTCTGTACCCATTGAATCCCGTAATCTCCCCTGAAGCAAACCGCTTGACCCTCCCGCTCCTGGCTCTTCCATGGGTGCAATAACCCATAAGAAACCGCGGCGGCTTCGTCAACTTATAATAAAATTTATAATTAGGCCTCGCGGACTAATTCAACCACCTTCAAGCATAATTTCTCTCACTGTCTTGTGCAATATGAAGATGACATTTTTGTCAAAAGATGAAATATGTACGCGTATCACATCGGAGGTTTCCAAAATGCTGAAAACATCACGACGACAAAGGAATCTAGTTATACGTGTGCGTGTTTATGGTGTAAATCGAGGACACACGCGTGCAACATCAGCGATGAATCGAGGACAGGAACCAAATCGAGGACAACCTCGATTAGAAAACGTGTACAAAGCCAATGACACCTATTAATATAAATGTTATTAACAAGGAAAAAGGGGAAAGGAACAATAGCAAATCCTCGATTTACACCATAAACAAACCTGTATAAGCATTACATTCACTGTGTGGACTTCCGAACAAAACATGTCAACGTAAACCAGGTAGCAGCGACGTAGTGTGGACTTGCCCACGTCCACACAATGTTTCCCCCTCTCAGGAAAACAGGTTTAGAGGCATTTTTGATTTAGGTTTATCCGTGGTAAAATGAAGAGATACACTAATTAAGGGAATCATAGGAAAATAAAAGAAATCATAGAAATTTGGGTTTAAAGAGTTTTTCACAGTGTGAGTAAAATGAGTTTGTTGACATGTTTTTCTTAATTACACGAAAACCAAAGAATGTCCACACTTAGTATGTAACATGAACACGTGTGTACCTTTGTGTTTTTGAAACATTCTGGCGACGTTCACATTCCCAAAACAGGTTCGGTAAAGAAGGTTTATACCACAGACAGAATTTCATTTTTGTTATTCAATTAAGTGACTGCCTTGTATGAATACATAGAATCGATTTTTTTGCCAGCACACGAGCAAAAGAATTATAGCCTACACGTCAACAGTAGAGTCTTGCAGTATACCTGATAATACAATCGTCCACGCTCCTTGCCTGCCATACAACCTCATCTTTAAGACGTAGAATAAATCTTGACGCGGTGATGCCTCGTGCTAGAGACTAACCCCTCGGGCGATGAAAGCGGTCTTAACATCCGTACAACCCGCCACTACAACGCCACTCTAACACCATAAGTGCCGCATCAAGTGCTTCCCCTTCCAGGCGCAATTCCCAAATATTTTTTTTTTTCAGACTTGACCTAAAATGCTCTAGTATGTTTTGTTTGGTATTTTTTTCTGTGAGGATCCTCTTTTGCCTGGAGGAAGCTCAGGGATCTTTGATGGTTTGATGTAAAGGGACGAGCCGCATCGCTAGCTACTGAAAGAACGCACATTGATTGATAAAAAATTGTAGATTAGGCGATCATTGATTCACCATGCATGTTCTCAGATCTAGAGTGTGATTCCCATTCCAAAACAGTGATCATGTCTTTTAAATGATAAAAAAGTGCAAAACACCTTGGTGAAGGAAAGCAGTATTCTTTTCTTCATTATTGTACGAGTTGTCTTCTTTGTTATATATTATGTACAATGTATTTGATTTTCAATCTCTACCTGGACCACGTACAGCAGCTTGAGTGTGACACTAGTGGATGCGACTCATGGTTTCCATAAGGATGCTATAGGCGTTGGCCACAATTTGTTTTAATCAATATGTAGACTCCGTATCGTTATGTAGACCTTATTGAGGAAGGTGTAAATTTTGGTGACAATTTGTTCTCTCAATGAGGACCTCATTTAATAGTTGAAAGCCTGTGCACGTGCCTTCAATTTCAAAACTAAAACACAATGTTGCTTCAACCCCGCATAACACAGTTCTTATAGCAAATCTGTCAAAAACTCACAGGCAATTAATGTAATCCGATGCAGGTCAAAAACAATGTAAATCGCATGATAATGGTGCTTTTGGCTGGTGACCTTCTGTTGCAAAGCAATTTTTAGTTGACTCTGTGTTATATTAGCAGTAGCCCAGGCGTCCTTTAATGACGGAGTACATTCTAACGGGCTATGCTAGCACCTGCATGGAATTGTTCACTTGTATTAACGCGCATCTGTCTTTTCCTTTCTCTCTTTGTGCAGGGCATGTTCTTAGTGGCGTTACCCTATGCAGTCCTACACGGTGGCTATTGGGGCCTCCTAGCACTCATATCCGCAGCAATTGTCACCTGCTACACCGGCAAGATCCTGGTCGAGTGCCTCTACGTCACCGATGACGTCACCGGTCTGCGCATGCGCGTGCGCGAATCCTACGTGGACATTGCCAAGGCGGTGTGGGGGGACCGCTTCGCCGCGCAAATCGTGCACACGGCGCAATTCATCGAGTTGATCATGACGTGTATATTGTACCTGGTGCTGTGCGGCGACCTGCTCAGCAATAGTTTCCCTACCAACAAGCTGGACGAGACCACGTGGACCATGCTGGCTACTTTCTTCGTAGTGCCCTGCGCCTTCCTGCGAGACCTCAAGGCCGTGTCGCGACTAAGCTTCGGTAACGCCATCGTCCACGTCATCGTCAACATGATTCTGATTGGCTTCTGTCTGAGCTACGCTGCGCACTGGCACTGGGGTGACGTCGCCGTCCACGTGGACATCCACTATTTCCCTGTCTCCATGGGGATCGTCATCTTCAGCTACACCTCCCACATCTTCTTGCCCAGTCTAGAAGGAGGCATGGTGGAGCGCTCCAAGTTCAACAAGATGCTGTACGTGACCCACGCTTTAGCCGGTTTCTTCAAGGCCCTCTTCGCGTACCTGTGTTACCTTACCTTTGGCCCCGGCACACGTGACATCATCACGGATAACCTGCCCACTCAAGGCTTCCGTGCTGTAGTCAACGTTGTGCTGGTTATCAAAGCCCTGCTGTCCTACCCTTTGCCATTCTATGCTGCCATTGAGCTCCTCGAGAGGGCCTTCTTCAGCGGCCGCCCCAGAACCTTCTTCCCCTCCTGCTACGCCCTGGACGGGTACCTCAACTCCTGGTCCGTGGCTCTGCGCACCCTCGTAGTCATCTTCACCATGCTCCTAGCTATCTTCATACCCCACTTCAACCTGTTGATGGGGCTGATCGGTAGCTTTACTGGCACCATGCTGTCCTTCGTCTGGCCCTGCTGGTTCCATCTTAAGATCAAGTGGCCCGAGATTCCTTGGTACCAGAAACTCTTAAATATATTTATAATTCTGAGCGGTATGATCGTCGGTCTAATAGGAATCATCTACTCGCTAGAGGCACTTATAAAAATATACCACGAAGAGCAATAATTAGTATTCATTTCTCAAAGTAGTAATTTTGTGATTTGTTGTATATTAAACTCAAGAATGAATAAATTATGACTTCATATGCAAATTTATTCCAAAGGAAGATTCCCCGGGAAAGATAATCGGATTGTCTGCAAATAAATCCTCGAGCAAAAGGCTTCGTAAAGAGTTTGCATTGGAGAGTATACGCATTGGGTTGACAATTTTGAGTCACCATATGATGTAAACTTTAAGCGTATTTTATGGTTGAGTGTCTTAAATCTCAAAACAAAATAAAAGTAACAGAAAAAAGCAAACCAATTAATTAAAAATTGAAAAATTAGAATTAAACACCTCAGCCCATGCCCCTAATTTCAGGTAAAAAATAACGGCCGGCTGCAATCCCTTTGTGAGTCCAAATCGTCATATTTGCCTAAACTCATATAAGTCCAGGTTCGCACACTTGATCTTAACGAAGTGAAGAGGTTAGAATTTTGGGGTAACAGGGTGAGTAAAAAAAAAAAACCCCAAATGGCAGGACCGATTTTTCATAAAGTTTTGCCTGTAGCACTTTTAAAATCTAGGATATGAAAGCCCAGTCATTCAGCTTTCGTTTAGTACAAGAATCATTCAAATCACTCATGTACTTTTCAAGTTATGGAATTTTTTAACACAAACACCGTTTTAAAGTTCTGTCCACGGATCACAAAAAAGTAAGTGTTTTTTCAGCAAAACGAAGACAATTCTCATAAGGTTGCATATGAATTAGTTTTTTTTCATTCACCCTGTACTGTCGCCAGACGGCGGGTAAACCGAATGCATTTGGCCTTCGGTTTCAAAACTGTTTATAAATAGTTGTAAAATATGCCATGCAACGTGAGGCGATCGCAACCCTCCTAAAGCAACATGTTATCCGGTTTGTTTTAGCGTTATGTTGTAGAGTTTCTACTGCAAGTAGTATGACTGTACATGTAGTAGGTATGTATTTAAGCGCTGCAGATATATCAGAAACGGGCAGTTGATAGTAAATTGATAACAAAAAAAATACAGCGTGTAGTGTTTATTTAAGCTTATAATGATACCGATACCAAAGATACGAATTGTATCCATTATAGAACACATGCACTCTAAAGAAGTCCCGGGGTAGAAGTGAACCGGAATCCGGGTCATATTCGACCTGACACTCTCCCGGGTCAAAATGACACTTTTTCCTGGTCAAAATGGCACTTCTTTTGATCATTTTCCTGGTCTGTTTGACCCGTAAGAAGTGTCTTTTGGACCCGAAAAAAACGGGTCAGGTCGAATATGACCCGGATTCCAGGTCTAATCTTACATGGGACTTTTTAGAGCGTGTTTAGTTAAAGATGATAATATAATGTATGCGAAACAGATTTCGCTAAGTTTCCCTCTTTTGCTTACAGGAAAAAGTGGTGCTAAGAAAAGCGTGATTTTTATTTCAATTTATTTCACAGTGGCTATACAAAATGTTTTAAATAAAGCCTCTTACATAAGTAACGGAGTAAATATAGAGTGTTTTGCAGCTTAAGTTTTTATTGTGATATGTTTGAAATCAAACTAGGTAAAACAACTAATCGTGACAATATGTCGTGTTAATATATAATTGTTTTGTTAATTGTGTGATTTAGTGTCAGTTATTCACCAGAACCCGCATAATACATTAACCAAATCCCTTAAGTTTAATGGACCGATCCAGTAAGCACCGCCCCATGGTGTTCTGACCAATCACAGCTGTGATTTATGTCCGACGTGCGTGCACAAAAGTCCGACACATAGATATGCGTGCACGCGCGTATGATGCGCGCGACAGGAAAATGCAGTGTGGCATTGGAGAGGAGCACGTGTTAATTTGCCAAATGCGCAGTGGGCGGGGCTTACTGGATCGGTCCATTCCATTCCACATTCATTTTTCTTCTCCGCGTGTAAACTTGGAACAAGGAAAACAAACTTTTATTTATTTGTTTTCAAGTTCAGAATAGAAATTAAAGTAGCAAAACTAATGTCGGCTGTTTGCGTTGGTTTTTGTTTCACATTCATCTGAAGCTAGTCTAATATATTAATAAAAGTTGTATCAGTCGAAAGAAAACATGTCTTGCATACGTATAATTGTTTGACGTTACTTCTGGATTTGTATACACCTTAATGTAATACTGTACATGTTCCCGTGAAGGATAAGAAAGTACATTTTGACTTTTTGAAACAATACTTTTCTGGAAAACAATTCTTGGTTGCATCGCTTGATGGAGAAACACCGGTACAATTTTCACATTTAAATAAATTGATAGTTCGGGAGAAAATAGTCTTTCCTTTTGTTAAATCAGATTTGGGAAAAGCC
This sequence comes from Patiria pectinifera, assembly GCA_029964075.1. NCBI lineage: Eukaryota > Metazoa > Echinodermata > Asteroidea > Valvatida > Asterinidae > Patiria > Patiria pectinifera. Next base: position 6,486,675 of record CM057137.1, on the reverse strand, counting down.
CAAATTTTGACAATGATAAACAACGAAAACCATTTCAATATTGCTAATTTTGATGGATCAGGTATAAGTTATATTTATGCATGTACATTTAGTTCACTTCAGACGTTAGAATCAATAATCATGTCAATCAGTTTGGCATTGGGAAAGTCCATAGCTATCATCCCCCATTTTGCCTTACTATCGCCCAGAAAACCAGCCAACATTTTGTTCAGCCGTTCAGAAACATCGTCAGGCCATGCGAAGACACCGGCACCACTAGTGTAAGTCAGGTACATTGTGCCGGTAGGTCCCACTCGGGCTTTCTCAAGATGACCGCGCACGGCATTCCACTTCTTCTGGATCTCCTCTTTGGACAGATCTTCAATTTGCCATTGGTCTTCGATATCCATATCACCGTAGGGTAGGCCGAAGGTAGCTGGACCACCGTAATCTCTTAAGACGACCAGCTTACCTCTTGCTTCACTCATGGGAGGGTATCCCTTCCCTTTGTAGAGTGCCCCAATTGGGTAGCGGTCGACATAGATCTGGACAGCCTGAGCGAAGGTCTTGGTGTTATTTTCCGGTGTGTACTCCTCTGAAACGCGCATGAAGACAGCTTCTTTGGGATGCGCCGCTAGGAACTCAGTCGTGGCCTTCAGGACATCGTCAAAAGTCGCCCTCTGGGGCACTGGGCCGTGAAAGATCAGCAACTCGTCGTTGAGGTGTCGACAGCGGATGTCGACAAAGCGGATCCCGTTGTCGAACTGCTGGGTGAGCGATGTGTTCTGACACTGTGTGGTCTCCCCTCCGTATCGACTCATCGACTCGTGGGTGCCCGGCATCGATATGTTAGTCGTCGAAAACTCGTCGGGTATTCGGAACATCCAATCTTTAGTGTCAAATGCTGTGGCAACGTTGATCATTGCCAGCCAAACGAATAGAAACATCTTCTGCATTGTTACTCCTACGGGTAGCAACAAATAAATAAACAAAATGAATGATGCAGACGTTCTACATCTTCCACACAGTAATAGAGGTCCTGCTCTAGCTTAAAGTATAATACCTTAAAAAAAAACCCACCTCAGTCACGAGTTGTGATCGTTCCATTAAATATATTTTTAGCTCAGTTGTGTCGTACCACACACAGCGTATTTAGCTTTTGCATCCACTTGACCTTTTCACGGGAACGGTGAAAGATCAGCCATTTTGGACAGTTATATTTATTTGCTCATATTTGGACGGAATTTTCTCCTATTCACCAATAAAAATATTGAACAGAAAATTTAAGTGCGAATATCGTCTATTGATTGTTCGTATCTCAAACTCCTCGGTGAGCTGTGAGTATTTTTTCCTGAATTTCGGAAGAGGGCGTATTCATCACTGGGGTCTATGGCAGTTTATTTACTCTACCTTTACCGTGACGGCGTCGTCCATCCACTGCAGGATGTAGCCCTCTGTCAGACCCCTCCAGTGTGTTCTTTCCTTTGCTGTCCTTGTCAATGCCCAGTTTAGTTTATTTACTAGTCTGCAACTGTATAGACGTCCAATATGGCGGGCGTGTGGGTGACCACTGACCTGTGACGTTGCGTGAAATTCCTCAACGCAAGTTGTCAACAAACGTTTAGGTCAGCGTGAATCCATGTGAACAATGTGAACTAAGTCTTCTAGTTTCACACCGATCATATGTCAAGGATGTTTCGCGGTGGGAGCTATACTCATTGTACAGATTTAATTGTAAACGAAAACTGATGAGGAAGTACATTTCCCCCACAATAACATAGGCCCTACTCTATAGCACAAAACCCGGATACCTTTAAAAAGCACACCACTGTCACGAGTTGTGATCATTCCATTAAGTATTTATTTTTAGCTCAGTTTTGCCGTACCACACACAGCGACAACAAACTTTTAGGTCAGCGTGAGTCCAAAGTCAACACCGTGAACTTCTACAGTTTCACACCGATCATAACGCCATGGTACGATCACCATCATGGTATAGAGTTTACACATTGTGTAAATTTAGTGAACTAAATTTTTTAACTTCTCCAACAACTTTCATGCACGGGCGATTTTAAATACAAATGTATTTTCATCGCTTGAGTGGGCACCGGGGACACTTGCTTTGTTCACCGGGTCCATTGGGAATGCATGGTGTTCTTTTGAATTGAACGTACACGAAGCGAGCACTAACAACCGTAGTGTCATAATAACACTTCGTATACTGTTCCTTGCTCTATGGTATAGCACACTAATTCAAAAATACTTGACAGGTACGATAAACTGTAGTGTTATACTTGAAATACTGGACTTAATTTTTTTTTTAGAAGTAGGCCTACATGCAGAAAAAAACGAAAGTTCATCAGGTGGAAAGGGGTCACCCTAAAGGGTTCCTTGACATGCTTTGAGAGTATCTCTACACGTTTGAGTTGATGATTTTGTCGATCAGTGCAGCATCCGGGAAATCCATAGCAACCATCCCCCATCTCGCCTTTCTAGTCAAGAAGTCACTCAAATACCTGTTAATCCTCTCCGCGATGGCCTCGGGAAAGGCGAAGGCACTGGCCCCGCTACTGTAGGACAGATACAGGACAGTGTCGATCGGTCCTTGCGAAGCTGTCTCAAGTTGGTTGCGAGTAGCATTCCATTTTCTGCCGATGTCTTCCGGGAAAAGGCTCGGTACTTGCCAGAGGTCTTCCACATCGAGATCGGCGTACGGCAATCCGAAGTCAGCAGGGCCGTCATAGTCACGAAGGATGACCAACTTGCCTCTGACGTCTCTCATGGTAGGGTAACTCTCCCCTCGATAGACCGACTCCCTAGGGTAACGTTCGACATACCCCTGGACAGTTTGGGCAAATGTCTGAGTGTTGTCTTTGGGCTTGTATTCCTCCTTGAGGCGCATCAGGATCACCTCCGTTGGGTGAAGGTCTAAGAACTCGGTCGTAGACTTCAAGACGACGTCGAAGTTTGCCTGCTGCGGAACCTCGTCGTGAAAGATGGGCAACTCGTCGTTGTAATGCCGACAGCGGATGTCGACAAAGCGAATCCCGGCGTCGTACTGTTGGCCTAAGCTCATCGTTTGGCACTGTTTAGGAGGCCCACCGTACAGGCTCATCGTCTCATGAGTGCCTGGTATAGAAAGATTAGTTAGTGAATAGTCGTCAGGTATCCCCGACATCCAGTCTTTCGTACTACTCACGTCTGAATTCGACATGGTGATCTTCTTGCCTGTTTGTCTGTTTAGTCGCCGAGGCAAATTGCCAATAGGGGCCTAATTGCAGTCTAACAGTTAAATGCGTTTAAGAGATCATAATACAGTTCCATTACTTTGGTACTGGTACACAAATTGCACGAAACAAAATCGCCACTGGAGTGTGAAATGATCAAAGATCGAAAAAAGCTTTTTACGGGTCAAGGTTTGTATATTTATAGGGTGGCCCTTATCAACCCTACCCGCGAGAGGGCACTATACCAGTTGAACGATCGAGCACAATCAATCCATTGCCTCATTTTAACAGTGTCTTTTCATGTATTATAATTTTCTTAACAAAAAATCATTCACAAAGTAGGTATTATGCTATTAAATAAAAAAATACCAAAAAAAAATCTCTACATAAAAATATGTTATGAAAAGAAAAAAGTAAGACATTTACATGAAGAAAAAGAAACTAAGCAATAGCCCCAAAATTTAAACAAAAAATCAACAACAAACAAGAACGAGTGCTTAGTAAGCCCTGGCGAAAAATGCGACGCCGATGGAGCACCATACTTTTGGTCAATTTTGGGGACATTACATTAGTCCTTCTTGATACCGTCCAACCACTATACCAAATACCATGTGACTATATCATTACTGCACAATTATTTTGCCTCCATTTACACACTTTTCAAAAACATTTTTCCGAATTGTTACAAATAATTGTTGTTAAGTATTAGATTTATTTTGTAAATTTAATTCGGTAGTTACATTTTATGGGAAACTTAGGGGGGTTATTTTGGGGGACAGACATAATATGTAAAATAGACGCGCATGCGCAACGATCGAAACAAAGCCGGTGTTCCAACAACTTCCGGTGTAGCATGAATTTAGGTTTTATGAAATACGGACTCATTGGTGGTATTGCGCATGCTCATGCATAGATAATTAGGAGAGGGACCGGTCACGTGAGAGGGTTTAACCAATAAAAGGGAAAAGAGTCCGATTTTCATACGAGTCCGATTTTCATGTGACACCGGCAAGATGGAGTGCATTAATGACCACATCATGGCATTTGGTCACTCCGTCAATTATTTTTGGTCAAATCCTTTTTCCCCCCAATTTTCAGGGGACAGACACACAGACAGACCAACCGACCTAGCGGCCGATCGACCGACCATCAAGTGTAGCGTAGATGCTCCTGTGTCAGAGTTGAAAAGTGGAACCATAAAAAAAGCTTAAAAAAAACAGAAAACAAAATCAAAATACAAAAACAAAAAAAAACAAAGCAACAAAAAGAAAAAAAGTAAAGGAAAAATTAATGTTAAAACGCGACAGGAAAAGAAAAGAAAAATACAAACAACTGTTTGTACAAAACGAACAAATGAAACTCTGCAAAGAAAAAACAGAGTGATTTTCGCTGAGGATATGGAAACGGTCAGGAAAATATCGTCATGGCGATAGTCAACATATTCAGGAATGAAGATTACAAAATACAATAACTGACGTTTGTTGATATTGCATGCATCAGGAGTGTTGTTACGAGAAGGCAATATCTTTAAGTCCTCTGTGTCTTAAAATCTTTTTTGTTTGGTTGTTGGTAATACTTTTCAGTGTTGTTTGTATTTATGTAAAGGCATGCCCCTTTAAGCTACCGCTTCTCGTCTGCTTCCATTACTCCGTTGCCATGGTTTATCACATTGCTTCTGGAGGGAAATAAATTAAGGAAATGAAATTAATTACACAAGTTCCGGTTTTTGTAAAAGGCTGTAGCTTACTGGCCTTGTCGCTATTCGACTCTTCAACCTGACACCTTTATACCTACAAAGGAACCACCTTTACATTAACCAGTAGCTTGATACACCGCAACTTTAATCGTTTTGTTGTAGTAGCTTAAACTGGGATTACAATGTAAACTTTTAAATAATTTTTGGGGCTTTTTTTTAAATATTTTTTTTGTGAATTTTCTTATTATTTAGTTTTTGGTGTGTTTTATTTTAAAAAAATTTTTTTTTATAATTTTGTCAGGGGTGGGACTGGGATTCGAACCACTTGCCCCTTCAGGTGCAAGGCGAACCGAATAACCGTTAGGCCACCAGGCTACAACCTAAGCATTCATGAACATTAAAATCATTTAAAATATTCATAAAAACCACTTGTCGAGGGACACGCACCAGGTTTATGCAGTACAAACAAGACCATCATCAATTCATACGTGACGACAAAATCAGATTGTCACTTACTCAGAACAATAGCTTTGGGAGACATTTTTTGTGTGACTGTGATGTCGCAATGTGTCGGGTTTTGGCGCGGTATGAGTTATTCACATGCACACGTGACAAACCGACCATTTCTCAAACAGGGAAACTCCCCAACCTCCATAAACCCATAGTACGCAATGCAAACTCAATCAAAATACACACAATTTTACACTATGAAACGGTCTGTTGCAGTCGTTACAATAAATGCATGCCCAATATGATTGTGAGGTCTTTTTAGAGAATGTGCATGTACGTTATTATTTTCGGCAAGTGCACGTGGTTGACCTGTGAAAATAATATTCTTTTCATTGTGCGATATCGAGAAGCACAGCATAGCAAACCATGAATGAAGTTCAGCCATCAAATAGTATACAAATATTGAGTGGCTCAGAGTGAAATGGGAGGAATATTATCGCAAGGTTAAATCTGGACTTTTCCATTTCACGAGGCGAAGCCGAGTGAACTGGAAAAGTCCAGATTGTACTGAAAAATGCAGTTTACAAATTTTACTGAGAAATACATTTTCCAACAATTTTGTATTGAAAACAAGTTCAAATACATGTATATCAAATGACAAGGATCTATATGTCAGTTTTATAAAACAAATATTGAGTGGCTTTAAATTCTGAAATGGGAGGAATATTACCGCTCGGTAAAATGTGGACTTTTCTAGTTCACTCGGCTTCGTCTCGTGAAATAGAAACGTCCAGATTTTACCTTAAGACGCATCGTTGGAAAGGCATTTTTTCATTGTTTTCTTCGAAATGACAGCACGCCAGCAAGAATAATTTCACAGGGAGTTTAGTCTCATTATTCTCTTTAAAACAAGTATTTGTTTCTTGAGGGCGCTCTGCATCAGCTGCCATTTTATATTTTTGGTGGAGAAAATCTCCTTTGAAGTCCTATTTTATCTCCGTTAGTTGTTATTTTGTTGTGATTTACCTTTTTAATGTATCTTTCACACGGTGTAATTCTCTGTAATTTTAATATATAACGATTTTTAATATGTGTAAATTAAACTGCAATTCGGCCTTTTGGCCGTGAAAGTTTAAGAAAATAAACCATTAACAATAATAATAAAAAAAATATTTTTTCAACAATAATTACGTCAGTTACACAGAAAACACAAAGTGAGTAATTTGACTCAATATCGTAATACATGTAATTGAGTCGATTTGTCCGTGTGTAGTGAGACATTTTGAGCCAAAGTGTGTCACTATACGGACAAAATTACTCATTTTCTACTGTGGGGAGCTGGGTTTTGCGACTGGAAGAAAGTCTATTTATTTAGTACGCGGGAGCATGCACTTTTACTGAAGTCGCCCGATCCTGCTGATCCAGGCTAATAGCCCGTGGTAGTGATCCCTCTGCTGCTCTTCCCTACGGTACTGGGGTACCTCGTGGAATGAAACAGACACCGTGACTATCTGGATTTATTATATAGGTTAGTTTATTCTTTGAATTCATATGATTTGCCGTCAACATTATTTAGAAACCTACTTAATGTAAGCTGACTTTGTAGTAATCCAGAGGGGGATATAACCGGAATGACGGAACAGCCCATGTGGTTTGATACGCGCGCTGCGCTGGCGCAGCAATGCGTTTGTGCGGCCTTTTTGCCGTTATCGCCTTGGCTTGGAACACATATCTTACAATTATCGCTCGAGAAAGTTTCGTGAGATTGACAAGCAGCCTGCTGTTCGTGTTATATTTTACTTGCACAGGACTCTTTCAGCCAGCCTGCCATTGCAGGGTGAGTTATTTACTGATTGTGCACACTCCTTGCACGTTATTTCGTGGTGCAAAAACTTTTCCAAAGTGTTCAAGCTTTGACAAGTTGGCAATGAGCGCTGTGGACTTTCGTGCATGTGCACATGTGCATGTACATGTACATAAACTATGAATTACGTTGTGTACATGTATGCCTTTGCTTTAGGCGCTGAGTGACTGCTGTTGCAGAGCATTTACAGGCGTTTGGGGAGCTCCCCCGTGGGCTGCACCGTTCTTTGCATAGTACTCTACCGGTGACTTGTGGCCTGGTTAAGAGTCTTAATAGATTATGTCAAGATGAGTAAATGATATTTTTCTTTGGTAACATATTGATGTATGATTATAAAGTGCCTATTTATTTTCCAGAATGATAAATATGTATGTTTTATTTATTTACTCTGGATCTTTTGTGGGCTGGATCTTTTGATGATTGAGAAGAAATAAATCAGCATTGAAGATTACTTTTGAGTCTACTCTTTTGAGCTCCTTATCCTTAAAACTGCATGAGGGTCTTGCCTGGACCCTGATTCCAGAGTCAGGGATATCCTCACATTACGATAATGAGTCTAATTACTCACTTTGTGTTTTCTGTGTACTTTTTGGACAGCTGCAAATGATGGACTGTACCTTTAATTAAATTCGCTGGATTCGACTTTGAGAAAAAAAACCTGATAAAACGAGATCTATTATGATTTTAATGAGGTTGAATGGCCGGTTTTAAACACCCTATTTAAGACCGGTTGGATTATGTATTCTGGTAATTACCGAGCCGAAGTTATTCGCAAAACAAACAAACTGTTGAAAAACTACAATAACTGACGATTGTTGATATGGCATGCATCAGGAATTTTGCTATGAGATGGTGTTGTTTTAATTTCAGTCTGTCTTGAATTCTCTTTTTTTTGGTTGGTAGTAATAATTGTCAGTGTTGTTTGCATGTATGCAGGCCTATGGGCGTGCCCCTTTGCTCGTCATTATGTCGCAATAACTCTGTAGTCATGGTTTATTACTTTGCTGTAGAGGGAAATAAATGTTGTAAACGAAACTGAGATTGATTACACCAATTCCAGTTGTAAAAGGCTGTAGCTCACTGACCTTGTTGCTATTCGACTCTTCAACCTTACACCTTTATACCTACAAAGGAACCCCTTTTTTTAATTATTTTTTTTTATGTACAGCATCCACTTTGTATATGTTAATACCAATTATAGTAATAGCAGCTTGATTGCGCTGAGATTTTAATGTAAATTTGAATATTTTTTTTGTGCTTTTCCTTTTTTTTTTTTTTTTTGATAATTTTGTCAGGGGTGGGACGGGGATTCGAACCTCCCGCCCCTTCAGGTGCAAGGCGAACCGAGTAACCGTTAGGCCACCAGGCTACAGCCTAAGCATTCATGGAAATATAAACCATATAAAATATTCACAAAAACCACCTGTCAAGAGACATGCACCAAGTTGTGCAGTTGATGGAGAAAACAATACATTCATACATGACGACAAAAACAGATTGTGTTTAATTCAGAAAAGCAGGTTTTTGGAAACATTTTCGTGACATTGATGTCGCAATTTATCGGGTTTTGGCGCAGTATGAGTCATTCCCACGTGACAAACCGACCTTTGCTCAAACAGGGAATGCCCGAACTTCCGTGCAACCCAGAAAATCGCACACAATGCAAACTCAATGTTAATACATGCAAATAATACATTATGACACGGTCTGTTGCCGTTGTTACAATAAATGCATGGCGAACAATGTTTGCGAACTCTCATAGAGAATGTGCATAAAAAAAATATGTTATTGTTGTCGGCTAGTGGTTGACCTGTGTAATGTAAATAATAATCTTTTCATTGTGTAATATCGACAAGCAAAGAAAGCATGTCTAATGTTCAGCCATCAAATAAAAAAAATCACAGATACAAACAAAATTGATATTGTACGTTATTAAAACAAACAAACACAGAAAAGGATAAAAATAGTAAGCCTTCTTATCAACTGGGCCAAATTCATGGCGCTGCTTAACAGTTAGCAGAATATTTGTGCTTAGCAAAGCAGAAAAAACCCAATTGCTAACCTTAAGCACTATTTCACGGCGCGGATGTGCTGACGGTCGTGCGCACATAATTATAGATTTCTATTGGCACTAAGTTAAAGCCAGAGTCCATCATTTGCAGCTATCAAAAAAGTAACTGGCGTAATTATTGTTGAAAAACATACTTGGTTGAAAGATAGTAAGGGGACTAAACTCCCTGTGAAATTATTCTCTCTGGCAAGCTGTCATTTTGAAAAAATCAACAAAAGAAGGCCTTTCCAACGGTGCTTCTTAAAGCTATAGTCCATCATTTGTAATTTGTGCATTTTGTTCGTTTGAAGCAACAAAAGTGTTCAAAATCTAATGAAGGATACTGAACAACTAACCCGATGGAGTTTCAGCTCAGCTTCAGCTGTATATTCCGAGAAAAACAGCATTCTAGGATCTCAATTTCAAATCAAAACTTGCTAAATCATGTTTTGAATTGTTTCGAATTGCAGCTTTACGCGTTGTCGCGCACTGATCCGTCGAATTATAGCAACCGCGCGCGCCTGTGCGTCGTTCCAATGCTTGCGCACACTGCGCCGAATAACAAAACGAACTACGAATTTAAATTTTCCTACGGTGCTTCTTAAGACGCACCGTTGGAAATGCCTTCTTTCGTTGATTTCTGCAAAATGAGAGCTTGCCAGAAAGAATAATTTCACAGGGAGTTTAGTCCCCTTACTATCTTTCAACCAGTATGTATTTCAACAATAATTACGCCAGTTACTTGTTTGGATAGCTGCAAATGATGGACTCGGGCTTTAAGAAGCACCGTAAGAAATTCAAATTAGTATTTCGTTTTGTTATTCGGCGCAGCGCGCGCAAGCATTGACACGACGCACACGCGCGTTCATGTACGCGTGCGCGGTTGCTATAATTCGTTGGATCAGTGCGCGACATCGCGTAGCTGCAATCGGCCCAGTGAGAACGTGTATCGGACGCAGGCCCAATTCAAAACGTGATTCAGCAACTTTTGATCTGAATCGAGATCCTAGAATGTTGTTTTTCGCGAAATATACAGCTGAAGCTGAGCTGAAATTTCATCAGGTTAGTTGTTAAGCACCCTTCTTTAGATCTTGAGCACTTTTGTTGCTTCAAACGAACAAAATGCACAAATTACAAATGATGGACTATACCTTTAAAGCAATAGTCCATCCTTTGCAGCTATCCAAAAAGTAACTGACGTAATTATTGTGGAAAAACATACTTGGTTGAAAGATAGTAAGGGAACTAAACTCCCTGTGAAATTTTTTTTTCTAGCATGCTGTCATTTTGAAGAAATAAACGAAAAAGGCCTTTCCAACGGTGCGTCTTAAGACGCACCGTTGGAAATTTCCGTTAGTAGTTCGGTTTTTTCTATTCGGCGAAGCGCGCGCTGGCGTTGACATGACTCACACGCGCGCGCAGTTGCTATAATTCGTCGGATCGGTGCGCGACATCGTGTAGCTGCAATCGGCTCAGTGAGAACGTGTCTCAGACGCTGAATTCAGGCCCAATTCAAAACATGATTCAGCAACTTTTGATTTGAAATCGAGAACCTAGAATGCTGTTTTTCTCAAAATATACAGCTGAAGCTGAGCTGAAACTTCATCAGGTTAGTTGTTCAGCATCCTTCTTTAGATTGTGAAAACTTTTGATGCTTCAAACGACCAAAATGTACAAATTACAAATGATGGACTATACCTTTAAGCAAATTTTTCTTCTGGAGTAAACGTGCATTTTACTGTGCCTATGTTTACGGTCTCCATGAAATAGACGGAGGTTGTGTTAGTATAAAATCGTGTGCTTAGCAGCGCCGTGAAATTGGGCCCTGGTTAGGCCTATATCCGGCCACAGCAATTCTGCGGTGGCACCAGGCTCGCGCGAGTCGCGCTCAGGTAGTACGCACGCACTCCGCGATCCGGGCTAATTTGAATTTCCTACGGTGCGTCTTAAGAAGCACCGTTGGAAAGGCCTTCTTTGGTTGATTTCTTCAAAATGACAGCTTGCCAGAAATAATAATTTTACAGGGAGTTTAGTCCCCTTACTGCCTTTCAACCAAGAATGTTTTTCTACAATAATGACGCCAGTTACTTTTCGGTTAGCTGCAAATGATGGACTCTAGCTTTAATTAAGTTCGTCGGATTCGACTATGAAAAAACGAGATCTGTAATACTTTTTAGTAAGATAATATATGAGTGATTGCAATCGATTGGCCAGTTTTAAACACTCTGTTTAAGACCGGTTGGATTCTGGATGCTGATAATTACCCTAACCGAAGTTGTTCGCAATAGTATTGCGTTATTTTGCAAACACAAACAAATGTTGAAAAACAACAACATGAACGAATGAGACTCTTAAAGAAGAAGCAGAGGGGGCTTGGGGGAGGAATCGTCGCTCAGAAAGGCAACGGTAAGGAAGATATTATCATGGCGATAATAAAAACATTAAGAATGTGAGATACAATGGAATAAATGCCGATTGTGGACATTGGATGCATGAGATGTGTGGCTATGAGATGGTGTTCTTTTAAAGTCTTCTGTATTGAAACCTTGTTGGGGGTTAGTAGTACATGCAATACTTTTCAGTGTTGTTTTTAAATATGTAAAGGCATACCCATTTAATCTCCTTCTCTCGTAATTATGCCTCCATTACTCCGTTGCCATTCAGTACTTTGCTTCAGAGGGAAATAAATGTTTTTGGAAATGAAACTGAGATTGATTACAACAATTCCAGTTGTAAAAAGCTGTAGCTCACTGACCTTGTTGCTATTCGACTCTTCAACCTTACACCTTTATACCTACAAAGGAACCACTTTTTTCTTACATTTTAAATAACAAATTAGACCTAAATAGCTTAATACCAAATATAGTAATTTTGTTGTGGTAGCTCATACTTGGATCTTAACGTAAACTTTAATTAATTTTTTTGTGATTTTCCTTTTTTTTTTTTTTGGTGAATTTTCTGATGGTTTTGTTTTCTTTTTTTGTGTTTTCCTTTTTTTTTTTTTTTGGATAATTTTGTCAGTGGTGGGACGGGGATTCGAACACCCGCCCCTTCAGGTGCGAGGCGAACCGAATAACCGTTAGGCCACCAGGCTACAGCCTAACCGTTCATGAAAATAAAAAAGCATATAAAATATACATAAAAACCACCTGTCTAGAGACATGCACTGAGTTATGCAGTACAAACAAGACTATCATAAATACATATGTGACGACAAAATTAGATTGTCACTTACTCAGAATGATGGTTTTTGGAGACATTTTCGTGACTGTGATGTCGCAATTTATCGGGTTTTGGCGCAGCATGAGTCATCCGTCCCCACGTGACAAACCGCGACCGTTGCTCAAACAGGGAAATTCCCCAACTTCCGTGCAACCCAGCAATCGCACGCAATGCAAACTCAATGATATAATACATGCAAATAATACATTATGACACGGTTTGTTGCCGTTGTTACAATAAATGCATGGCGAATAATGTTTGCGAACTCTTTTAGAGAATGTGCATGAAAAATAATGTTATTGTTGCCGGCTAGTGGTTGACCTGTGTAAATAATAATCTTTTCATTGTGCGATATCGACAAGCAAAGAAAGCATGTCTAATGTTCGGCCATCAAATAAAAACAATCACAGACACAAACAGAATTGATATTGTACGTTATTTAAGCAAACAAATACAGAAAAGGATAAAACAGTAAGCCTACTTATTATCCGGGGCGAATCCACGGCGCTGCTTAACAGTTAGCAGAATAGTTGTGCTTAGCATAGCAGAAAAAAAACCCAATTGCTAACCTTAAGCACTATTCCACGGCGTGGATGTGCTAACGGTCGTGCGGGCATAATTATAGATTTTTATTGCCACTAAGTTTAAAGCAAATTTTTCTTCTGGAGTAAACGTGCCTTTTGATGTGCTTATGTTTGCGGTCTCCATGAAATAGACGGAGGCCCTGTTAGCATAAAATCGTGTGCTTAGCCGCGCCGTGAAACTGGGCCCCAGCTGGTTAGGCCTATAGAAAAATCTGGCGGCAGCAATTCTGCGGTGGCACCAGACTCGCGCGAGTCGCGCTCAGGTAATACACACGCACTCCGCGATCCGGGCTCCTTCGACCAATAGAAATACCAAAATGCGCGTGCGCCTCGTCTTAAAGAACGCGTGCAGCATGCGCGTGAGCGTGACACCGCAACAATAAAGTTTTTAAAGGTACAGTCCATCATTTGTAATTTGTGAATTATGTTCGTTTGAAGTTACAAAAGTGTTCAAATTCTAAAGAAGGGTGCTGAACTGCAGCTAACCTGATGAAGTTTCAGCTCAGTGAATGCTGCTATTCCGAGAAAACGATATTCTAGGATCTCGATTTCAAATCAAAAGTTACCGAGTCATGTTTTGAATTGGGCCTGAATTCAGCTGCATTTGAGACACGTTCTCACTGAGCCGATTGCAGCTACGAGATGGCGCGCACTGAACCGACGAATTATAGCAACCGCGCGCACGTGTGCGTCGTGTCAACGCTGCGCACGCTTTTCGCCGTATTAAAAACAAGCTACTCATGAAAATTTCCAAGAGTGTGTCTTTAGACGCATCGCTGGAAAGGACTTCTTTTATTGGTTTCTTCAAAATGACAACTTGTCAGAAAGAATAGTTTCACAGGGAGTTTAGTCTCATTGTTAACTTTAAAACAAGTATGTTTTTGAATAATTACTACGTCCGTTACTTTTTGAATACCTGCAAATGATGGACTGTAGCAATCCTTGCGTTCGCCGGATTCGACTTTGAAAAAAAAAAGAACGATAAAACGACATCTATAAAGATTTTTAATAAGAGAATAGATGAGCGATTTGCCGGTTTTAAACACTCTGTTTAAGACCGGTTGGATTCTGCATGCTGATAATTACCCGAGTCGAAGTTATTCGCAATAGTATTGCGTTATTTCGCAAACACAAACAAATGTTGAAAAAAACAACATGAACGAATGAGACTCTTCAAGAAGAAGTGGAGGGGTGGAATCGTCGCTTAGAATGGTAACAGTAAGGAAGATATTGTCATGGCGATAATAATAACATTAAGAATGTGAGATACAATGGAATAAATGACGATTGTGGACATTGGATGCATGAGATGTGTGGCTATGAGATGGTGTTCTTTTAAAGTCTTCAGTATTGAAACCTTTTTTGGGGCTAGTAGTACATGCAATACTTTTCAGTGTTGTTTTTAAATATGTAAAGGCATGCCCATGTACGTACGCTTCCGCATTTCGTAATTATGCCTCCATTACTCCGTTGCCATGGTTTATTACTTGGCTTCAGAGGGAATAATTTTTTGTTTGGAAATGAAACTGAGATTGATTGCACCAATGCCAGTTGTAAAAAGCTGTAGCTCACTGACCTTGTTGCTATTCGACTCTTCAACCTTACACCTTTATACCTACAAAGGAACCACCTTTTTATTTATTATTTACATCAACTAATTTGTACAACTAAGTACCAGATACAGTAACTTAGTTTGAAAAGCGTATCCATGCTTGGTGTTCAATGTACATTTTTTTGTGCTTTTTTTTTTTTTTTTTTTGATAATTTTGTCGGGGGTGGGACGGGGATTCGAACACCCGCCCCTTCAGGTGCGAGGCGAACCGAATAACCGTTAGGCCACCGGGCTACAGCCTAAGAATTTTTGAAAATAAAACCATATAAAATATTCATAAGAACAACTCGTCAAGAGACATGCACCAAGTTGAGCAGTAGATGGAGAAAACATTAACTTCATACATGACGACAAAAACAGATTGTATTATTCAGAGTAACAGGTTTTCGGAGACATTTTCGTGATATTGATGTCGCAATTTGTTGGGTTTTGGCGCAGTATGAGTCATTACCACGTGACAAACCAATTTTTGCTCAAACAGGGCATTCCCCAACTTCCGTGAAACCCAGAAATTGCACACAATGCAAACAGCAAACTCAATGATAATACATTCACATACAAATATTACACTATGATACGGTCTGTTGCCGTTGTTACGATGAATGCATGGCGAATATGATTGTGAACTCTTTTAGAGAATGTGCATACAAAATATGTTATTGTTGTTGGCTGGTGGTTGACCTGTGTACCTTATATTCTCTTCATTGTGCGATATCGAGAAGTAAAGAAAGCATGTCTAAGTTCACCCATTAAATAAAAGAAATATCATACACACAAAATCAATATAGCACATTATTAAAAAGAAACAAATACAGAAAAGGGTAAACACTTACAGTACTTAACTGATTAAACAGTTCTTAACTGTTCGATAATTATTGCTAATAAAATGTTCAACCTTTTATGTTTTCTGATATTATAATTTCTTTTTTCCCCTGATGTAAGGGAATAAAAATATTATTTCTGAGACTCAGATTGTCGTCCTTTATTCAGTCCTGCCCATCTGATGGAGTTCGCTCAGAGGTCAGACTGACTTTTGTTCAAAAACAGAGGGCGCTCGTCCGCTTTTACGGCACATGAGCGAACGAGCGGAACTTTACCGGGTTTTCATCTGGTCACGGCCTCGCCCTTGATATGGCGAAAAGGTGAAACAACACGGACGTATCCGAGGGCAAGTACGGGATAAGGACAAGTAATAAGCGCTGACATAATCAATATTGGATTTTTGAGACAGAAATGTTCCCAAAGCAGCCTCAGCCCTCCCTACGTCTGCAACATTTTTGGAAAGAAGTAGCATTTTCAACTGTTCGATTCCACAAATGTTTTAACTAGGCCAAGCACACAACGTTTGCTGGATATTGGAAAATGTTCTTGTGTTTCAAACTCTTTTTGATCGGGTTTTGAGTATTAATGCACAGCTGCCTTGTACAAGCAAAACAACTTCAAGGTCCATCTTGAACAATTAATGTCACTCAAAGTCTAAGCTCCCATCTAAGGATGATTACACTAGAAGAAGATGGATTCTTCGTAGTACACTCTGTAATATAGAAGCATCTGGATGTAGGTACATCTTGTAAACGTTTCAAAATATTACGGACCAAAATGAAACGAGCGTATCCACTTGGGACAAATATTTCTCGGGAATGAGTCGAGAACTTTAGTGGACTCTTGTAAATGCAGATGAGACTCAGATAAAAATCAAAGATGTCGGTTAACTGGAGGTTTTGGGTTGTCGTAGCGGCGTTTATTCAGTTCTTTGTGACGGCAGGCCCGGTGTACAATTACAACGTCTTCTTCGTTGATCTTAAAGAGGAGTTTCAACAGAGCGCAGTTTTTACCGGTAAGCCTTTTCACATATCCCTTTCAAGCAGCAGCAATTTAGGAGATAATATTTTAGGCTTATTTTTTGTTGTTGCGATAATTATAATACATTCATACTGGAATTTGTATCATTTCTTTGTTCTCGTGTAGTAAAGTTTTCGAGTTTAAAAGTGTAGTTTCAAAATGCTCCTATTTTAACCAGAATTAATTTCCTGGCCTGAAATTCGAACTTAATATCCCTTTCATAAAATACTTCAACTTGCGACGGATCAACACAACTTGGAAATTCCTAGTTTTTGAGTAAAATTCATTTAGGCTATTTCGTGACAACCTTGTGGAGCGTATTCACCTATAGAAATTGCTCTGTGGAGACGTATACAATCTTTCGTTCACTATTGTGCACATGTCTCCACAGGGTACCGTGCACCAGATCCCCTGACAAAACGTACACTAATTCATTTTGATTTTACGAACACGACACATTCTGTTTGAAAAAGTCAAGCTTAAAACTTGCGAGATATTTTGTTAGTTTATTCACTGTTTAATTTTTTTTGGTCAAAACTGATTTATAAAATAAGGTATTTAAGATCTCTCAGTTGAAAATAAATTTAGCTGTAATATCAACACGAAAATGTTACTTAATATTAACACGAAACACATTGATTAAAGTTATTGCGAGGCTAACATAATTTTGTCACGCGTTAAGAGTACTTGAGCAGAATTTAAGTGCGATTACATACAATAAAATAAAAAGTAGGCAAAGAGTTCACATCCCTTTTCTCATCTGATGGTCTGATGATAAATTAATCAACAATAAAATGAAAGGTCTTAACATAAATTGAAATTTGACCATTAGCCGAAAGAATGTGTTGTTTTAGTGCTATGTACAGACTATGCATGGACCGTATTAGCCAGTTTCGTTTTGTTCTTCTTTGTTGCAGGTTGGGTGGGTTCCCTAGGTTCTGGCGTCTACTGTGCCGTCGTTCCACTCGCTGCAATCGTGGCTACTAAACTGGGCAATCTTCGCCTGGTGCTTCTCGGTACGATCCTCGCATCCGCTGGCTACCTGTCCACCTCGTTCATTCCCTCGTTGGAGTATGGGTACCTGACCTTCGGTATCCTAGTAGGTCTGGGTTCCAGTCTGGCAAACTGTGCGGCCGGCAGTTTGCTTTTAGACTGGTACTCGGGCCATGAGAGTAGCTGTCGTGCAACTGGCGGGGCACTAATTGGAACTTCATTTGGTAACTTAATCTTTATATAATGTACATCTTCATATATATGCAAAATCGACATTTTGGAAGTATTTGTTCCATGACTAAACTTATATATGCCATTTTTTTGGGGTTTCAATATTTCACTTAAAAGTGAAAATCTTTTGTATAGCGTAAAAAATAAAAGTTTAAAGTAAAATCTATTGTGGGGTAATGTAAAAAAAAAAAACCACCCAAAACACGGACAGACCATCTTTAATTACACTATTTGCAGCCTAATGAGTAACCAAGCATCACGTTTTTATGGTGGGATTTTATTCTTTTTAAAACTATTTGTGAACAAAACAAATTTTTCAAATACTTTTTTTTCTGGCGACTGTTTTAACAGGTGTAATGGTATTCGGTCCAGTACTGAATACACTGCGAGCTGCATACGGCTGGAGAAACTGTTTCAGAATACTCAGTGGGATCGTTCTACTTCTAGGCTTAGCAGGTGCCATACCGTTCCTCAAATCACCAGCAAGTAGACCAGCCCAAACTGGAAAGGATGATACTCTCACAGTCTCTTCGACACAGAACCGACAATCTCCTGATGGGGAACAGAGAAATGGAGTGACTGTCGAAGAAAGAGATAGAAGTGAAGAACCGAATTCGACGAGTGTCGACAGTGATCGCACCAAAGTTCGCATTACTTCCGTCACACACTTCACTTCTCAGAAGAGCCAATCTCCCGGTGCGGAACAGAGAAACGGGGAGATTGTCCAAGAAACAGATAAAAGCGAAGAACCGAATACGACGAGTGTCGACAGTGATCTGACCAAAGTTCGTATTACCACCGTCGCACATTTGACTTCTCAGAAGAGCCAATCTCCCGGTGCGGAACGGAGAAACGGGGAGATTGTCCAAGAAACAGATAAAAGCGAAGAACCGAATTCGACGAGTGTCGACAGTGATCTGACCAAAGCGAAAGTTCGCATTACTAAAATTTTTCTGGATGCCGAGATGTGGTTGTGGGTGACAGCAATTACACTCGCTCAGTTCGGCTGGTCCTTTGTGATTCTGAATTTCGTAAGTATAGACAGTTCTTATTGCATTTTCCTATTTTTTTATGCGGAGTGTCGACCTCCGGATTTTCGGTACTGCACAAACTTAAAATGATTAAGACATTTTGGGCGTGATTATGTAAGAGCAATTGGTATGAAATGATCTCTTTTGATGATTAAAACCATGTCGGATCATTTATACAATTACCTGGAAAGCTACCTGTACCGATTTAATGACAGAAATCTTGCTCAAAGCGAAGACAAGATTGGTATCGAATACCCTGAAATGGTATTGTTTGCAAGAAAACTTTCATTGAAGGCGGTTTCAAAATAGGGTGCCAACGGGCACAATTTTTACGTACGTTATCAGCGGAATCCAGTTTAAGACCAACAAATGTGTGAACTTTTCTTTGTTTTTTTTCCTTCAAAATGCATAGTATCCACTGAGCTGAAACTTCAACAGATTATTTATTATGCATCCTACTTAATAATGGACGCCATTTATAAAAGTGGTTTTTTTGCCGATTCAGGGAACAACAATAAAATAAATATGATGCAGGTTATTAAAAATAACTAACCTGTCGAAATTTCGGCTCAGTAGATGAAACTTTCTAAGAAAAAAAGATGTAAATGCATCTTCATTTTTCTTGACGCAAAGCGTACTCCGTTGAAAATGCAGTCATCGCGAGGAAATGATGGTTATTCATCTTTTCTCGAAAATGACAGCATGTACCAAGCGAAAGGATGTAACAGGATGCATGGTCGTGTTATTTGCTTACAATTAAAAAGGATATTTAATTATTTTGACAGTTCGTCAGCGTTTTCACGAAGAGCCACAGGATTTAGAAGAAAAAGCCATTTTGGAGATAATCGCAAAAGAAGTTTCTCCTATTTTAAAACTGCCAAAAATACTACTTTGCAACAACATTGTGCAGTACGGAAACCTTCACATGATTCTATGAGAGCTGAATTTTTACGTGAATTAGAATGAATACAGTAGTTAATTAGTGAACATTAATTAGCAAAGATATCATGTGTCTCTTCTTGAAAACGAAAATTCAAGTTTTTAGCCCATTCTGTTCAATGTGTTTTTCCATACGGAAGAGGCGCGTGTGAATGCGCCCGCAGCTGAGAATATAACAAAGATATGTTGCTCTTCGTGAAAACGCAAAATGCAATTATCGAGATTTCTGCCCCTTGCATCATTAATGTAATTTGGAAATTAATGATGTTTTGCTTACAGAAACATGTCAAAATGGTTAAGTACAATGTTTTAAAGCAAAATAGTGAGAAAGAAACTAACAATCGAAATCGATTGGCTCTTCGTGAAAACGGTGACGAGTTGTCCATAAGAAAAGTAGGAATTGCATTTTCTTTTGATTCTTTTTGGTTTTTTGCTACTTCTAACGAAAACAAAAATGCACCCAAAGTGATCCCACATAAAAAAAAAAACAATTGAAATATTTTCAACTGTACTTCCATCTCCCAGTCTAGCTTCATGGAAGGGATCGGCCTGTCTACCGAGCAGATCTCCCTGGTCCTCCTGGTCTTCGGAGCTGCCGAGGTCGGCTGTAAGATCCTCTTCGCCATGTTCGGAGACCGCCTGCCATGTTTGAAGTTGTACGTCATCGCTTGTAGCTCTCTTGGTGGCGCTGTTGTCTCGGGCTTCCTGACGCTGTGCTCAACTTTCCAACACATGATTGTCCTTGCAACGGGTGACTTCTCCAATCAATTAAAATAATGTTTTTGTCCAAGTATTTTGGTCAACATGTTTTTTTAACCGATGAGGTAATCCTATACGGCAGCACTACTCGGATCACAATTGACAGTCAGTTAGTGAGAGTTACGCGAGTTCCAATATTGTAAGGCCTGGCTAAGAAAGCATCATATCAATTGCAAAGTGAAAGAAACTTAAAGTAGAGTTTGAAACACTAAAAGTAAAGAAGTTTAATTGAAGATCTTGATATTGTAACAAGAGATAAGATGGCTAGTAACTGACGATTATTTTCAAGAAACTGAGCAAACGCAAACTAATAAAATAGTGATTATTCCTTGAGGAATGAATTCTATTGGTTCAAGAAAAACAACAAAACGTAATAGAAGTTGAAATTTGATTGCCTTTTTGCCAGTTAAAGTACTTAGTCTAAAATGTATACATTTACTAAGAAAGCATCAGTATATCAACTTTAAAGTGTATTATTCAATACTACGCATAACATTTTTTTAAAACAAATCTTGTCCACTCATTTTTTCCCCTTCACATTTCAGCTTGGGGTATATTTCGTGGGGGAACCTACGGCGCCTGTATTGCAGCCGGGGACGAACTTTTCGGTGTCTACGGCTCTCGTGCCGTCACGTCTATCGTGTTGCTCGGATTCGGATTAGGAATTCTAGGATCTCCCATTATCGGTAAGTAGCCAATAAAAATTATTCCAATTAGTCAGAAGATGGATCTCGGACAAATGCGACATTGGACCGTTTCAAGGATACTCGCCATCTTTGTGGTCGTTGATACCAGCAATTTATTCAAAATAATAAGTCCGGGCATGCCTTGGTTTCCTGAGCATGTTGAGATTTGTTTTCAATGAAATTTCCCCTGAAATTACCACGTGACCACAAAGACAGCGGTAGCCGTGAAACGGTTCACGTGGTCCCTACAGTTTCGAGCGAGTTTAGAGCTGATTCATCATCCCATTGAGCACATTCGAAACAAGCAACAACAAAAAAAAAGGCATATGAAGTCATAATATATATTTTGTGTATTTTCGGCACTCGGTACTAACGTGGCACTGTCACAGCTTACTTATGTAGCCACCTTTTTGGACAAACTGATAAGTTATTAAACACCCTAAGGAATCCCAAATTGATGTGATTTTCATGGTATTTTTTTTTTCATAACTTTTTTTCCATAACATTTTGTTTATTTTTTTGTATTTATTTTCCCAGATGGTCTTTACGACTTGACAGGAGACTACACCCTGAGTCTACTCGTCTTAGTCGCCAGTTTTGTCCTAGCATCGTTAAGTATGCTACTAATTCCGGCTAAGCGGAAAATCCAAGCTCGCTTGCGATGTTGTCGTGGCAACCCTACAACTCCAACGCCTGATCATAACCACTCTAGTGCCGATTTGCATATTTCCATAGCAACGACTCCGATTAGAAATGGCGTTGGTCATTCAAATCCTGCGTATGAAATCGAGATCTAGTAGTTTGGATTATATTGGTAGTCAGGCGTACATTGGGTTGTGGAAACTGCGTAGATTTGTTCTTACTTCTTACTGTCTATATTGTTGATCGGTTCGTGTTGCTCCGAGACGTTTAGCTCAGTACTTTTCAGTAACTCCTCTTTCCCTCCAAACAGAACGGATAGTTTATGGTGTTGTACAGTTAGAACGTGTACTGAGGTTGATAAAGGTAAAACTCATCAACATGGGTGAATTTATGCTGCAACCTGGGCCAAGTTCGGGTAAGGACCATTAGGCGACTAGTAGTTGATTTGTGACGTACCTTACGCCTGCGCACTAATAGCAACGTGCGAACGTCTCTAGTCAAACGCTGGTCAAAATGTCGTCGCAAAACTTCTGGATCCTGGCTCTCTGCTAGCGTTATGAATGCGCGCGGCTATTTATTACCAGCGAAGCAACCAACCCCAATAGGCTGGTTCCAAATAGTCGACTAGCGTAGTCAACCATCGTCGACTAGACAGAGTTCGGGCAAACGTTAATTAACCATTGGTCAACTATAGTCCTTGCGCGAACTTGGCCCTGCATGAAGCCCTCGTCAACATGGTCGACAGCTTAAACACTTCTCTTTGTTGCGCCGTTTTAATCGCATGTATTGCCGTCAAGCAAATGTGTCTATCGCCCTCCTTTGATGAAGGGTTGTCAATGTTCGTCTTGCAGCTATAATTTTTTTGCTGTCTCTGCAAAGGATTTGTGTGTGTAGTTGGAAATACTGTGACAGTTTTGTTGTAGGCCTGTGGAATGGAGTTGTATGAGAGAAGGTGGCCTGGAAAGGACAAACCCAGTACGTGGATGTTTGAGATATCGCCTCAGAAAAATTAATTACCCAATCGTTCCTTCACAACTTGTGGAAATGCAATTTTAATTCAGCGGACAAAGCACACATGAAATTGTTTTGTAAAATGTGTTAAAAGACATAATTATTTAGTTTTTCTTTCTCAGATTTTGTTTCAATTAATTCCTTCAGCTCAGTCGCTTAGAATGGACGAACAATTCAAAATATTAACATGTGACTTCGCAGCCAAAGGCACTGCCAGCTTTGTATATTCGTAACAAAATGGTGAAACTTAATTAGACTAGATTAGATTAGATTTGAATATTGTACATTTGTAATCGTAATAAAATGTTCGGACGAGCCTAAACGAGAGGAATATGTGGTTTTGTTCCATGAAAATTGACATACTTTAGGACTTTTATGTAAATGTTTGACGGTTTCTCACGAAATTAAATATCCTAATATTTACACACCAAGACCTATCACTGGACGAATTTTCAGCTTAATACAACTGGTACTTCACAGGTAATTGCCCCCCAAAATAGCGTGTTATTTTTTCCCACGAACGTTGACTTTCATTCGGATTGGATTTCTCGCGTTTAAAACACTTATATTGTTTCCGTCATATATTTGTTTATTGTTTGGCTGTTTCTCATGGAATTAAATATACTAATGTCTACACATCAAGACCAATCACTGGACGAAATGTCAGCTTAATACAAATGGTAATTTTTGAGTTATTGCCAAACAACGAATCCACGTGTTCTTTTAGTGAGGCATCCGCGTTGATGCTTCGTCAGTGGTGGCGGTGACTATGTAACAGCGCAACAGTCTTCAGAACACAAATTGATCTCTTCGAGTAAGGTAGGCCTACAGTGCGCTCGTTTATTGTGCTAAATATTTGGGATTATTGATGTTTTACATGCATCGCTCGATGGCAGAAATGGCTTTGTTGCGCCAGATTCCAGTTCACGACGAATGCTTTGATTGTGATCGCTGGCTTGATGATTGCACTGCTCAAATGCCACATCACGGTCGTACACCGTCTGCAACCGTGCGCCGAACCGCCACGCTTTTGTTGCCTGTTGACACCGACGACCGAATGCTTCTCGACGGCGCACCGTACCAGCATCACCCGGCTTCACCAACCCCCATACCGCCTCCACCTCTGGTGAGATTTCCGATTCTCTTGAATGACATTTCAGGTGATTAATTGTGTGGCTTATAAGATGTTTCAGACGAAAAGTGTCAGTGACGGTGGTAATAGCAACCATCAACGGCCGGACTTGAAAGACCGGCAGAACCAGGCAGAGTTGCTATCGTCTCAAGCATTGAGTTGTAATTTTTGCTTCCCAAACACAAAATAGCTATCAGTTGGAATATGATTAGCCAAGTCTCCCAGTTGAGTGACCAGCATTTGCTGATAGATGCTTCCATGTTCCACAGACCACAACAATTGACATGACTAAAGTTCAATTGAAAACCACAGCCCGCTTCACCAGTGTCGCATCTTTCGACTCCTGATCCTCAGTCGGAAACTACATCGAATACCAGGACTTTTGAAAAGGAACCTTGGCACCGCAAGAATGTGGGATAAAATGTAAGATTGCGTCAGTGAGATTTAGTTTTTAATATCGGGTTTTGCCTTTCACCAATTAAATTATATGAACACTGTATCAGCACTGTATACTTATTAGCAAAACCCAATTAAATTCGGGTGTTTTTCATGACTAACTTATATGTTTTTTTTTCACCATGCATCAAGGGAGACTCTGTTAATCTCAGAATGAATCAAGTATCATCTGTCTTCAGCCGACCAGCGGTGCTTCACCCAGGCAGCTGTACCACAATATGATTCAATGCTTGCATATTTCGCTGTATCATCGGCTGAGACCTTACAACAAGGTGGGATACACCGAAAAGACTGCCAGATTTATGGCTCGAGAATCACCTGTTTTGGATTTGGAAAGTAAAATGATCTGAAGGACGTATTTTGAAGACTAATCGCCCGTTTATTGAATAAATTGTGTATAAATAATTCCCTTGGCAAAATGAAGTAATACCATTTTCTTCTTATTTTTTTTTTACCCTAGCTGTCGAAAAGATTCCGAAGTCCACGATTGAATTATTAAACTGCAATGATCTCAGACTTCAGAAATATCTTTGATACAGAGTCCCCCCAAAATTTCATCTTTGCAGAATCACAGAAAGTCTCATCTTTATCTATACCTCGACAAAAGCCAGGCCATACTGCCTCCCGACGTCTTTTCACAGGTCTGCCTGCATCCTACAATGAACAAGATGCGATGGCCAAAGAAGCCTCAAGTAAACGCATCATATCACAAGTTACGATGGGTAAGTGGGACTTCTGTATAGTTAATCAGTGGGAAACCTTTTGATAAGTACGCCCCCATCCCTCGCATTTTACCCACCCGCATGGACGTCGTCAGGATTTTTCTAGAGCGGGGGGCAAAACACATTATTTCCCAAAATCCTTGCACTTTTTTTCTAGCATTTTCTCAATTTATCATTTTTTTTTCGAGGGTGGGCGGGGGGCAGGACATTTGCCCACCCCACTCCCGTTGACACCCAGACCTGCGGTTGCCCATGTTGTTAATTGTGTATAAAATTAAAAGCAATATGACTTCGCACCTCTTTTCGGTTTTTTTTTCTCTCTCTCTCTTTCAGTTCTTTCACTCTTGCTTTTTTTTCGGGGGTGGGAGGGGGGGGGGGGACATGCGCTCCCTTGCCCCCCTCGCGACGCCCATGCCCACCCATATAATTATTACATAACCCACGAACCTATATTCGTTCTCCAAAATATGCTAAAGCATCACACACATGGAATCTTGATCAACTTTGATACAAAGACTATACTTGGAAGAGTTTAATTCTAACGCTGTGCATTTATTGATTAACAACAAAGGAAGAACAAAATATCCTGTACAGGTTTACCATTTCCACATAATTAAAAAAAAACATCTTCCGCAGTTAACTCAAATCATATCCGGTATAAGTATTAAAGCGTACAAAACAAATTCTGTAAAAATGGTATCCAAATGTCCACCTTCTTCGTGAACCTTGATCTTACGATAACTCAAAATAATGACTAACAAGGAAACCAAATGAAATTCCGAATGTCATTCCTCATTTTCATTCCTGATGGTACTTTCTGTTAAGTTTAATAAGCATACCCTAACTTTAAATATATAACACATCAACAAAACAAATTTCAATGGTACCAAATATACAACTCCAATTGCGTACATTTTCGAAGCAATTTTCTCCTCCGTTATCTATGCAACAAGGCCATCTTTGTCCAGGGAATTCACTCAAAACCCAGACTTTAAGGGTTAACAATTTTAACCCAATATCACACTTCAGTTCCAAACTTATAAACGGTTTTCCTAAGTTGCAAATGTGTCAACATTTTTCTGCATTTTTTGGGGTGAATCGTACATCTTGGCCCTTTAAATGTACACATAATCTCACAGCAAAATGACCCGTAAGCGGCAAATCTCTCATGAAAAGAAACGGAAAAAAAATCGCTGTTGAATTCTGAATTGAATTTCAAGTCCTCGTAAATGGGACCGAAAATTAAGTGAGAATGTGAGAGCAAGAGACGTGAGTATAGAGATACCCCATTTGGTGTCCTACTATTTCGTATGACACGGAAAACGGGGTCGGTTTCAATGTCGAAATACGCTCAAAAGACATTACCCAGTTTCCCAACCCAACTCGTAATAGACGTGGAAAACAGCAAATCTTTCCACACAACAAACGGGTTCTCGGTACGATACACTGCCCCCATCAACCTCTATTCCGTAAATGCCCCTTCGGGCTTCGGGAATGGGCCTAGCTCTTCAACGAATGAGGGCGCTGTAGCGACGCCATTTTTCGGCTATGAATACATGTGAACCCAAGGTTATTGATGCAAGTTTACATATTATTACAGCTCAAAAGTTACATTTTTACAATCCTCTTGAAGTTACTATAACCGCTTTAATAAACGGGATGTTTTCTCACATTCGCTCAAAAATATGGCCAATTTACAAATCATCACCGTATTTCTACACCTGCGTTCTACCAGTCACAATCTCCAATACATCCTTTTTTAAGATAAATATATCTAGTTTGTGCCGAAATATGTACATAAATTTGTGACAAAATATATTTATCAATTAAACTCACACAAGTTGCAAAGTTATCTAAAGCATTTTGTACAAGGATTTACAAGGATTACGAAGGGACAGTAAGTACGGAAGTTTATGAAGTATCGTTTGAAATACTTATCACATTCAGCCTCTTGGAATGAAAAATGGTAAATAACCAGTGTGTGTTAATATAAGTAACCTTTGAAACACTTTTGTTTACAAAGTTGTAGCGTGCTACTACAAAATTCTGTCAAAATGTGATTTATCAAACTATATGGATTTGATAAGTCGATTATCAAACTATATGGATTCACTTATACATTGTGATTAAACAGTGAGCTGGTAATGCAAAGTAGACGACTTATGGACTATTGTATGACGTGTTTTTGCACATTACAAACAGCCCATTTAGTTTAAGATTTACTTTTTAAAATTCCTTAACCTCTTTGCGTGCGCCTATACAAGTACATACTAAGGGTATAAGGTTGTATTTATTTAACGACTACATGTATTTGTGAGACTAAATAAAGATGAAGACTGTATCAATTCTATTCTTACTATTCACAGACCAAAATTCTTTTCAGACTTTCTAACACAAAGGTAAGTCTACATCTTACGAATCATTACTTACTTGGTTAGAACAAAACTCATATACCTCGGTAATCTTATTGCGTGTGCAGTGACTCTACCAGTAACGCAATTTTGTGATACAAATCCACATTAATTCATCTTGTTTAGGTAAAAATATTAGCTAAATTGTGCAGAAACGAAGGCATTAGAACTAGGTGCTTTTGACTAATACATTTACACTTGTAGATTCTTATAATTCATAACACATATGCAAATTAATGATATGTGGCTTTTGCTATTACAAAATAATCAATTACGAAAGACCGAAAGACATATCATGCTTCAGAAACATATCTGCTTGGGTCAAATCAAAAGAAAGTTTTGCAGAAGTAAAGAAAAATTTGCAAGTTTTTTTTGGTACGAATTGCCGTGAACGTGATGTAAAAAATCCGTGTCTGAATGTCCATAAGCTAAAAAGGTGAGAGGGGTAAGCTGATTGTGAAACATATTTACTTTGTAGACCTATCGAGAGTGTTTAGTTGTTATTGATCGAATATTTATCACTTGATTTTCGGTCATGTTGAAGTACATTTTTCATACGTAATTCTATTATAATGTTATTTCCCTTCAAGGAAGCGTGTATAAACGGCTCACTTTGGCTCACATTGGCATACTGCGTATATAGGAGTGAAGACATAATGTCTTTCAATGTTGTGTCTTCTATAAAGCCTCATTTTCAGCGTTTCAGTTAAGTCGGTCACATTGTCAATCGCATTAAGTCATTTGCAAGCCAGTTTACAATTAACAGCAAATGAACAATGTATCAAGAATTCACTTATCGCAGTTCGTTCAATCGGTCGTCATTTGACCTGCGACCGGTCGACTTTTAGGATGACTTTTGATGGCTTGGTATTGGGGTTTGTAGTCGAGTAAATCAAAGTCCATTCACAAGTCCAGTCACAAGTGCCAATGGTGAACAATAGCAAAAGGAATGCTTTTATCACAGTTCATTTGAATAGCTTCATGGCTGAGCTTGGGACTGGATGACTTGTGATGGACTTATGATGTCTGTGGAGGACTTATGAAGACTGTGATAGACTCGACTAGAACACTCCTTGTGACTGACCCGTTATGACTGTTTATGACTTTTTACGACTTGTGCTGACTTCGCAACGCCTTCTCAAGCATCCGGGATGTGCATGGAGTTGGGCCGGTTGGTCATGGAGATACACTCCGTGTTGGTGTTGCTCATGCGAGTATCTGACACAGCCGTGCTGTGCATGAAAGACTGGCATTTGTATCCGTAGCGCCCAGCGTTGCGAGACTGGCGTTGGGACGCGGGCAGGCAACAGCTGAACGCCATCTTGAAAGCCTGACGAAACTTGGCTGCAAAAGAGACGAAACAGAAACATCAATGGCAATACTTTAATCAGTTGACGAGTTTCGATATTAAGCAATCGATTGGGGGTAATCACTCGATTTGGGGAGTTTTCACACCGATGGGCGTTAGACAATTAGTTCGACCGCGAGAGGGCGCACCCACAAAGGATTCCAAATAGATTAAACCTTGATTTCAAATTATGATGATTAATACGATACGAAGATCGAACATTGAGTTCAAATTGAAGAATTTAAAATACGTATAGTCAAATGGCACTCGGTACTAAAAACGGGGATGCGACAAAATTGATTGCCGCAATGGGAAACAATAGATGATGTCCAGCCAGCACAAACTTAGAGAAACAGAGAATGATTTTTATGATAATATGACTTGAAATGGATAAAAAGTATTAAATAGATATTAAAAAAAACGTTATTAAATCTACGGCATTGTCGGTATGTAGCAATGGCGGACATAACAGCCCAATCAGAGAAAGATGTTACAATGTGAACGCATGAAAAAGTTAATTATTAGAATTTGAATGTTACACACTTTTGTGAAAAGATGGAAAAGGCAAGAGAAGCTGTTCAAAATTGTGTACTCCAAATGCACAATCTAACTACATTTGAATGAAGCAAATTAATGGTTGAGTTGGTCACTCTCTGTATCATGCATTGTGATCCTATTGTCAAGTTTAAACGAGCATGCACTAAACTACCACAGATTGACAATATGGACAGGACGGACAAAGTTGCTTGCATCAATGGCTTTCAGTGTCAAATTTGATTGACGATGTGTACATTAGGTGAGGTGACATAAAAACGCATATCTACATATTTGCATTCCCAACAATACCAATGGAAACACATATTGATAAAAGTAATGAGTCATGTTCAACAGCAATTTCTCTGAGGAATGGGTGAGCTTTTCTACTCTTCATCGTCGAATGATTGCATTTGATTGTTGTATTGCTAATTTCTATTTACATGAATCTTGATATTAATGTCGTATTGATACTTGCAATGTAAAAATGACCATGTACACGAAACAGGCTGGCTCTGAATATTACTCAGTGAGTATGCTAAATGAATGGCATGCCTAGCCAAATCATTGCTAGTTCTACATTGTTTCTGAAGAAAGTACATGTATCTGGATAACGTTTCCATCTGAAAGGGACACAGTGCCTTCAGTTTCCATTTCAGTTTATTCACCATGGAATATTTTTTTTCTTAAAAAACATGCATATTTTGAATACCAAGAAAGTAATCAATATAAAACCAAAAAGCAACTAACTGCCCGTAACTAACACAGTTGCAACAGCAAAAAAATACCTTTGTTCAACCGAAACTTAAGAGGACGAGACACCAGTATCATACTAATAAAACAAAAATTTGAATTGACCTGTTTTGACAGGTATATACTCTTCTATTTCGAAAGAGTACAACTTCAATTTCTACTCCGACCAATTGGCGTTAAAACGCAGATGTTTTAGAATTAAACTCGTGCCATCATATTCATGTTGATCGTGAATTCAGTCGAGTTTCCACTTTACTGATTTTTTTTGTCAGAGTATTTCAATCTAAAGTTAAGAGTGCTTTTCATCCAGAATCGTCTAGTCCCTAGTTTGACTCTTTGAAACTTAGGGAGTATACACATTCAAATTTGCTGTGACGGCACACTTGCTTGATGCTAAAAAAGATCACAAATCTTTCAGACTATTGTCATAATATTGTTTTCAATTCGAAAACTAAGGCACTGTGTCCATTTAAAGGTAAATGATGCCAAGTTACATTGATGATTGGTAAGTAGCCAACATGTTTATACCAACCCAGCAATTGGAACTTACTTAACAGGTAGCCCTATACCACCCTGCAACGTGTGCGATTTGTAGCACTCCGGCTTTTGTATTCTGTGACGTAATGCTGACGCAGGGGCTCTCCTTGACAACACAAAAGCCTTCGAAATTGCCGCCGGAATTTTTCTGGGAGTGGATGAATTTAAGATACTTGCCAGTCGCGAAGAGAGGAGTATGAATGGTTTTATATTACGTTTGTACGAAAAGTATAAAACGAGGTGGGAAACTGACATGCTTATAGTTTACTGTGCTGAGCATGCACCTTGTTTACAATGGGCCAACAACAAATATTGTTACCTAAAACAAACAAAAATGAAAGTAACTTCAATTCTTCTTTGTGATACTGACACGGAGTGCAGACAGGCATACAAAACTACAAACCAAACAAATGTCCCGGAAATGCTACCAGCAAACAACCTCAGACAATGATGAGGCTAAGCAAATTATACCACAAACGATAAGAGTGGATAGGTTTGCATTGTATTGAGTGATGGTCATCTCTTACCACCGATACATTTACATTGATCAACCTAATTTCATTCACGTACGATTAACTCAAGTTCACTGCTTCGAGTCCCGGGTCAGATTCGACCCAACGGCAGGTCAGATTTGACCTGACACTCTTCCGGGTCAAACGACACTTCACCGAGACACTCGTCCGGGCCATTTGCCCCGGAAAACCTGTCCTTTTGCCACACAAATTATCCATTTTGATCAAGGAAAGTGTCATTTAAAAGAGACATTGTAATTTTGACCAAAAAGAGTTTCGAGTCGAATCTGCTCAGGTTTCGGGTTGAATCTGAACCGGTACATTTAAGAATGTTGCAAGACCTTTCTTAAAACACCTGTTTTGTAATGGCATTGAAACTTACCGCTCATGAAGTTGTATATGACAGGGTTGATGGCGCTGTTGAAGAACGCCATAATGTGCGCTATCAGATAAGCGAAAGTGACCTTGTCTCCGTGCCGTATCATGTCAATGTTGTCCAAACCAAACACTCCAAAAGCTCTAAAAGTTTGTTAGTAAAGTAGACAAAGACAAACACTGGTGAAATCAAGAAAAGATGGCATTATACCTGACAGACATTGTTACATTTAGTCACCAATTTGCATTTGGTCAAGTGACAGCGATTTTTACCCGAGAAAAGTAATCTGGTGTCATGTATACATTGCATTTATACCACTTATACCTAAACAAATTTTCACAAATGGGTTGACTAAAGATAGTCACTTGCGGAAAGCAATACACCAGGGAAGCTGTTTTGCATGTTTAAAACTCTATGATGTTATGTTAATGTTTGCTTCTCTGGCTTTCCTTTGTTAGATGTTTTTACATGGCGTGTGCAAAGATCTTCTGAAAACCACACACAACGTACATGTGAATACTTGGTACT
Source organism: Patiria pectinifera (assembly GCA_029964075.1). Lineage (NCBI taxonomy): Eukaryota > Metazoa > Echinodermata > Asteroidea > Valvatida > Asterinidae > Patiria > Patiria pectinifera. The sequence continues at coordinate 6,454,548 of CM057137.1, read as the reverse complement.
ACCCAAAAAAAATCCCTGTAAGTCAAAAGCTGTTACTTTGTAAAATAGTCTAAAATGTCCCATGTCGGATTTGACACGGAATCCGGGTCACATTTTCACCTGATACTTTTCAGGGTCAAAGTGACACTTTGTAGGGTCAAAATGACATTTCTGCCACGGTTTTTGGTCAAAATGACATGGAAAACGATCAAGAGAAATGTCATCTTGGCGCCAAAAGGTGTCATTTTCACCCGTTGAAGTATCAAATACCGTACGATCTGGATTCCAGGTCATTTCGGGTCAAACCAGGAACCTTTAAGAGTGTAGGACTCACTGCAAAATGTTCAGGACACGTATAGGAAGGTAGCAAACAGCAAACAGGACCACAACGACAATCAGCATGCGCGCCACCTTGCGGCGAGATTGCAGCTGTGCTTCGGTGCTCTTGTTCATGCTGCGGGGGGCGCGCTTGCTCTTGCCGTTGCCTTGAGCATTGTTGTTGCTGGACTTGTGACTTGTCTCGTCGGACGGGATACCAGACCAAAGCCGTAGACACACCTGGAATGGGCAAGGCTGAAAAGGTTACCAGGCGGCCACGCTTCAACCCAAAGATAACTTTAGACCCCTTACATTGACTATTCAAAGCCACAGGTCAGTTTCGACCCAGATCCAGGTCACAAACCTGACACTTTTTCGGGTCAAAATACACTTTCTCTTTATTTTTCTGGGCTATTTGACCCAGACAGGTGTCATTTTGACGAATCGTCACCGTTTTCACGAAGAGGCGAATTTAGTATTTCACTGGCTGAACAAACATTCGAGATAATCGCGTTTAAAGTTGGTCCTTTTTTCATTTGACAATTTGAAACTTAAAGATGCATAAAATATGCAAGATTTAGGTATCAGAGAAAAGAAGAGCTTCTAATCTTCCTAAATGTAGCAAACTTTAAGAAAAATAGGTGATTAGTTTTGAAGAATTAATCAATAAAGAGAAGTGGCTGTTCGTGAAAACGAAAAAAAAGACCAATTAGCAAACTCGCCCCTTCCTGAAAATGCTATAAAGTCACTACGCGCAGATTTCGCCCTTGTGCGGTCAGAGTCAATGCATATTTTGTACAGTACGCGCAGATTCTGCCCCACTGCGCATGCGCCTTGAAATTCGCCCCTTCGTGATATACGCGCCATTGTATTACAATGTATTTATTTACTGAAAATTTATTAATACCATAGACTGCGGAAATTCGTCCCTTCGTCAAAACGCAAAACGGCACGTTTGGCAAATTCGCCCACTCGTTAATTAGGTTAATTAAGATTTTAATTAAATTTTTTCAAGTATAGCCTCACCAGGTTTTAGATATTGATATATTTATTCATTTTCACCCAAAAACCAAATTTCGAAAAACAGACGCTTTTCATGAAATTCGCCCCTTCGTGAAAACGGTGACGAAATCGAGGGTAACTTTCACCCACACAATTGTGGAGAACTGCGGTCCAATGGTTATGGTGTTCGACTCACGTGCCGTGATACGTGGGTTCGAACCCTGACGGGGAACATTGTGCTTGTGTTCTTGGGCAAGACAGTTTACTATAATTTTCATTGTGGTTGGCCATTAAGGGCTTCTTGATAACTCTGGATCCAGAGCCAAAACCGGGGACGAAGCCGGGGTTTTTAAACTCAGTTTTGCTTAATATCTAGAACACGGTTTTCATGTATTATCGTAACCCTCTCTTTTTCATTTCTCAACACCAGAGTTCAAAGTTCAAAGAAGTGCAAGAGCAAAAGAAAAGTTATTTCCTGCGAGATCAACGAAGTGAACATTTTTCAAGAGGATACATGAGGACAATGGTTTTCACTCACCATACAATAAGCAACTCCAACAACACACAGTGGAAGTAGGTAGGTGAAAAGAAGCGTCACTACAGCGTACACCGCCCTCCACGGAGAATCCTCCCATTTGAACTATTAATAACCAAATAACGGTAACAGGAATCATTTCAATGCGGACGTGAAAGCAGCGTTTTTGAATTAGAACATTCTTATATCAAATACAGGAAACTTCATGCAACAAAATTACAGGCAAATAAAATGAAATGTGCGGATGTAAAACATGACTTGAAAATTTCATGACTTGAAAAGTACATGAGTGGCTTGAATGATTCTAAAAAGAAAGCTTACTGACCGGGCTTTTATATCCCAGATTTTGAAAGTGCTACATGCAAAACTTCATTCAAAAATTGGTCCTGCCATTTGGGTTTCGTTGTTGTTGTTTTTTTACTCGCCCTGTTGACTGGACCGGCCCCCTCTGGAACCAGAAATATAAAACTTACATCACTGCATTTGGTCAGCCAGAGCGGCTTCCCGAAGATCTTCATGAGGGGCTGTGACCGGGTGACCATACTGAGCGAGTTGGGTAGCATCGTGAACAGGGACAGGACCCAGATAACGATGACCGTGATCACGGTCCGCTTGGAGGAGATCTGGAACTTGAGAGGGCGGCAGATAGCCAGATAGCGGTCCACCGCGATCATGGTGAGCGTGAAGATGGACACACACACTGAGGTGTTCTGCAAACAGAAATTTCGAGGTAAGTAATTTATTTAAATTATTTGTTACTATAAAAGTAGTCTGAAGCCAATATCGGATTTAGATTTACTGTGCCAATCATCATACGCGTGCATGAGCTTCAATACAGCGTGTGAGGCTGCCCATAATTTCTTGGGACGCATTGTCAAAGTTCCCAAGACGGGTTTTGATTCATCATTTTTGATAACGCTTTCCACCGTCGTGGCGAATTCCCAGGGTCAGAAATTCGACTAAAAAATCGAGCTGTTGGGTGCTAGTTGTGAATCCTGCCGCACAGTGTTTCGCATTCTGCGGACGTTTGAGAAACAACATGCTGTGTGTATTATGAGACATACGTAGTTAAGAAAAACCTGTGAAAAAAACTCATTTTACTTGAACTCATTTTACCGAACCCCACGCCGCATAGGCTTCGCATTCGCATAGTTAGTACTGATCAAGATACTTCAATGGAAAACTGACCTGTAAAGAAATAATAGTACTCCTCACGCTTTTAAAATGTAATGCAAACATTATTTTCTAAAAAGTGTATATCAATGTTGGCAGTAAATTTTGCTCTGGGTAACATGTATTCCTTGCAATGTGAACGAAAATAGTTTCACAATTTTCTCCTCTTTCACACAGACGGAAGGCGTTTTTTTTCTGAGCCAATGCCTCTTTTTGCTGATGCCCCTAGTTTTAAAAACGTTCCGCCGCCGCCGATTGGCGTATATGTGCAGGTATGGTGTTAGTAATACTCCCTTGTTAGGCACACAATAAGGCCCGATTTAGATCGTTCAGTCGCACAAAGGTTCATTTATTTGCTTTGTTTCATCTCAAAGGCGTTTTGATGACAGTGAATCGTCAGTCATGTAGACTTGAGTCAAGGCGTATGGCTCCCGGATTCGAAAAAAAAAGACCAGGCGAGTGGTAGGCTCGTTGGCTCCGTGTGCCGTCATCAGGGGCGTAATTCCCGTTGTGGGGGTGGGGTGGGGGTATATACCCCACACTTTTTGACCAGGGGGGATGGGCTATTGAATCATCCCCCACGATTTTGTGATGAGAAAAAAAAATAGGATTTTGAGGTATTTTCCGAACATCCCAGCAACTAAAATGTATTCAATAGCACTGAAAAGTGAAGAAACAAAGTACAAAAGCTTTTAAAAATACAATTGGAGTATACATAATTCGTCCTCAAGTATAATGTGGTGTCAAACCCCACCCCCCCTTTTTTAATGTCCACGGCCGGGCAATTCGGGCGCTTCACAATGCAGTGTGCCGCCAAGACTTTGCCACGGAGAGTTAATTTTTCCTAGTGCATTGTGGGAGATGGTCGACAAATTCGCAGAGCGGGACATTTGAAATTGTTATTTTTTTTCCGGTCAGTAGTTCCGTAAGCGGATATGGTTTGAGTATAAATTTGCCCTTTTCTTTTCTTTGTTTCAATATTGTGTTTTTAGTAAGGCGGCAGAACACTATACCCAAATTCATAACCAATTACCTAAAGTTGTTTAATGACACTCATTCAAATGGGCATTGTTTTGTCGACCGTAAATTTGAACGACTGACTCTCCATGGCAAACTCTTGTTGGCGCATTGCATTGTGAATCGCACGGATTTTATGATTTTGGTCATGCCCCATCCCCCACCCCCACCCCCACTCGACGGCACAGATTTACGCCACTCGCGTGGTCACGATTCTAATCATGCCACCGGCTGACGTTAATGTGACATTGTATTATAATGGCATCATTCCCCAGACTTAGCGTAAGTACAAGAAAAGATGAATTTTCCCAAGCTACAGCTAAGGGAGCTGAATTGGAATCAAACAAATACATTTTCCTCGTAAATATTTTGTAAAGGTGTAGTTTGATATAAATATAATGAGGTAGGGGAAACTTGCTAGAATTTCACTCAATCAGCGCGATATGTCAGTGCCGACCGAAAGACGCGCGACGCGAAACAATTGATGAGACAGAATAAGGACGAGCTTGGTAAGGTTAATTGCTCGTATAGTGACTCTGAAAAGTCAACTGTTCGGTACATAAAAGTGATTGTAGAAAAGAGTTACATAACAGCATTCGCGTGTATAGCGTGATTCTGATGCATCTTTCGTGCAGCTATGAAACACAAAGTAACTCTCCAACTGCGGGAATAAGTATAATGGTTTAAACGCAAAGAGAAAATCACCTATACCGAAACAGCCTAGTTGTTAAGCTGTCTGACAGCGGACCCAGGGTTAGGGGTTCGAAACCGCTTGGTGTCATTTTTTGGGCTTTCGATGCCCGCGGTTCTGTCATTTAAGAGTATTAATTTCCCGTCGTCATTTACCAACAGCAGTTAGCTCGGTCGGTCGGTAAGCTGACTCACAAGTTGGGACTGTCTGCGAAGTCCAGGTTGGCGTCTGCGTATAGGTACGGGGTTCTTTTGCTGACTCGGCAGCAAGGCTTAGGGTGCCACCTCGTTTCCTCCCTTTATGGTGCCTGACTTTCGAGTTACATGGATGGACAGGGAAGGAGGTGTGGTGGGCCGGGTACCGAGACCCAGAAGAGTTCTATATGGAAGTCGGTAAGGGGCTCATTGAGTTAGGGTCATAAGTCCGACTCCTGAAGACTTGGCCATCGCCACATAACTTTTTGTTTCATTTTCTTTCTTTTCCATCGGAGGACAATTGCAAGAATGATTAATTTGTTATATTGAGAACTTGTACTGTAATCGTTCGAATTTCCCCCCCCCAAAAAAAAAATCGTGTTCTGGATCCACCCTTGCACCAACTGACACTGAAATAGACTGAATGACAGTCAGTGACTCAGTGAGTCAGTCAGTAAGGGCCAAAATGGACGACAGGACGGCTCCTCTGGCACCAGAGAAATACAACGCAAGTTAGGTTACGGCTTGCAATTACACATCACTGTTGGAAGCTCGAATCCACTTCCCATATGCATACCATAGATAAGTATTTCGGGGGCAGCCCTATAAGCCTCACTTTCAAATATTACGTGTCCCCCCCCGGTACAGAGAAAGGAAGGATTATTGTAAAGTAATACCTTAACAAATCGTGTAATTATTTTTCCAATATCTACAAAAACACGTATGTTACTAAATGTACCATTAGGGAGACACGTTATCGTAATTTCTTCGATAATATGAAGACACGTACCGGTTATTAGGGTGACATATAATCGCTAATAATGGCACAGCCCCCTTTAGGGGAAAATTTTAACCGTCGCAATTAGGTTATTTTTGTTGCTCGTGGTCTTATTAATATACATACCGAAATGCGTGGGAAAAACGACAAGGGAATATTGGATTAGGGAACATTTAAGTTGGAAAAATTCTGTGCACAAGTCTATGGGAAAGTCTCCCTAATGACCCATTCCTGGTTATGTTTACTATTTTGGTGTGTTTTAAATATGCGTGGATCTGGATCTGTTTTTTTGTTTGGCCTTTGTTTTGCAAGCAATGGTGCTCAGTCATCTGGTATAAACTGAAGCCTAATGAACTAATCTTTAAGATGAAACCAATTTGACATGCACAAATTTTCTAACTTATGCATATGAGCCGATTGATTTGGGATTACCTTTTTTGATACACCCCGTACTACGACAAAACGTCCACCTATTTCATACACCTATTTGATGTTCCCTTCCCTCTTAGAAGGCAGTTTATTGGGTTTGCAATATCTAAGAGATATGTAGCCCCTCCTCGAACTTTTGACATCAGTTTTTAAATTTTAGGGCCATGAACGAGCCAAGAGACGTGATTTAATGACCTCTATAGCTACTCAAGCCAATATGACGACCGTTCCAGTGACTTATGCTGTTTTGCAGTTGTCATTCGGAATCCTAATGATCGAGGCCCAGCTGCTGATTTAGTATCACAGACAGAAAAGTTAATTACATCTCCGTGGAAATTGTCACGTTTGATAATCATGGAAGCGGGGATGTTTTAATTTGGAAAATATTTAAGCGGTTACAGATGATAATAATGTCCCGTATTGCATAGTGGAATCCGGAGACCAAATTTTGAAGCTTTTACTGAATCGGTGTCGCGCTCACGCGCATGCTGCACGCGTTCTTAGACGAGGCGCGCACGCATTTTGGTATTCCTATTGGTCGAAGGACCCCGACGTGCGTATTTATGTAGAACCTGAGCGCGACTCACGCGAGCCTGGTGCCACCGCAGAAAATGACTGCCGCCGAATTTGTCCATACTGATGTTTTTTTTTTGTGACGTACAAGTGAATATCATTCTGGTTTTTTTTTTTTTAATTCAGCGAAACGGACCTGATAGAAAAGGCATCAAGTAAAACATATTCAACTTCCGTTGACTGAAGTAACAAAAAACACACAAACAAACACACAAACAAACAACCCGACGAACAAACTAATTGAGAGACTAAATTCTCGGGTCAAATTGAATGTAAATAGACTACTGCAGTGCACATTATCGGATCCCGAAGTGAGACATTTGGACATTCACAAAACCAATCGAGTAAAATGGCGAACCGTGCGCGGCAAATCTACGGTAATACAGAATATGCTCAAGGCCCCGGCTAAATTAACACGGTACACGAGATGTAATTACCACTTACGCGAGAAAATGCAGGGAGAGCGGCATCGTCACGTCTTATCTCCCCCGGGAAACACGCTCCCTAGCCCGGTAGACTATGGAGGCGGGGGCACGCATGTACAATTATCAGATCGGTTTCACGATACATTGGTGTTTGTCTGTCTCAACATTTAGATGACCAATGCGAATTCATTCCGGACAAAAGTGGGTCAGTGGCCCAGAACGCGTTGACCTCTTTAGTGTTGCTTTTGAAAATTCTATACACTAGCAAGAGAATTGAGTTCCACTAGATCAGAACGTGTTTTGCATCGATCGGATTCAACCAATATTGCAATAAATTATCTTGCTTAAGAACACAAAATGGAACAAATCTGGGACCAATTTCAAAGAACTGCTCGGCAGAAACTAGTTCTTAGTAAATCAAGTGCTATGAGCAAAAAGCAGTTGAGAGCATATAGCATACATTTTGACCGGTAAAAAAGCTTAACTCTTAGGACTTTCTAAGCAAAGAATTTCTGCGCTTTGTAAATATGCTTGGTAGATCCGTGAATTTCGCATGTATTTTACCAAGTCTGTTTGAGTCTACAGACTCTTTTACGGATAGCTGCTCTACCGGAAATACGGACTAAAAGTATTTGTTAGCTGCATTGTGGGACGGTTTGCGCAGCACAAAACCCCCTTAACTAGCGCAACAGTCCCACAATGCAGCGCGTCCCAATAATACCTGCACCTTTTTTTTTGCGAGGCTCTAGCGTTGGCGCGGAAACACGTACCGCTATTATTGTTATACCATTTTAAAGCTTGGAATCTGAACTTTATCCCTGGTGAGTATTGGTTTGATATTGAAAAGAGTTTTAAAATTATTCGTGTTCAAATACAGGCATTTCGAAAACAAACTCAACCGGTTTCACATGCAAACTTGAGTCACACTTTGAGCGCGCTTTTTGAATAAGTACATAATTGCAAGTGAATTTCAAAATTGAACCAGGGCGACGCTAGAGCCTCGCAAAAAAAATGCGAGTATTTTAGAACGCGCTGTACATTGCAAATATTACTTTCAATGCACACTTCCGGTCTATCCTTTAACAAGCCTTTAATGACAGTGTACACGAACCTGTATGTAAGGGATGACGGAGCACATCACATCCCCAAAGAACCAGGACTCCGAGATATCCACCACCACCGTTATGGGGAGACATACCAGCGAAACCAAGATGTCGGCCACGGCTAGATTCACTATGTAGTAGTTGGTAACCGTCCGCATGTGCTCGTTGCGCAGAACGGCGATGCACACCAGCGTGTTGCCAATGATGGCCAGCAGAAAGACCAAGCCATAGATGACAATGATCAAGTATTCGTAAGGGCGTGGGTACACTTTTTCTTTGAAAAGTTCGAAGATCGAAGCCAGGTAATCTTCATTGCTCCCATAGCTATAGTCACCGGTGGAATTGGTATCCATTGCGACGGTGCTACTCTTGAAAATGGATAGAGTTAATGGTCATTTCCGAGTTCTCACATCCAACTAAGATTTCCGATGCAGGAGATGTAGTTGCACGACAATCAACGCGCAACGATGTCCCTTTGGCAGGCTACAATTATCCTGAACGCTCTTTGCTACAAAGAGTCTATGAGCTGACGACCTGCAAGATCAACAAATGCAATAAAATAAGGATATCATTTATGTTATAACAATGACCGTTAATCTTGTTTTAAATGTAATTTTGGTTTTTAGTGTTTTATGTTTTTTTAAATATTAAAAAGAAGCATGACATTTCTCAAACTGTCGTTTCACTTTTTGCACCTTTTAGTTTATGTAAAAGATATCCTTAAGTTTTGTGGGGAAAAAGATCGATTAAAATATGCGCCAGTATATAATACGTACACCTGAGAGCAATTGACCTTATTCCTCTGCAGATACAGCCCGAGACATAATCTCCAGCAATAATATCCAGCACATTGCCCCGACCCCCAGGGGAACGAGCGTCACCCATGGGCGATGGTCAAGGCTCCAGATCATTTAGTTTGGAGGTTAGCTTCGGTTCACTGGGCTGATTGATTGTAAGTCTGTGGCATTACAACAGGCGAAAGCCACCCTCATAGGTAAGCGTAACAAAAACGAAGCAATATGAGCTATGCAAGTCAATGGATGGATGACTTTATTGAGCACAGTACATTCCAGTTGTCTTTAAGATTTATGAAAGATGTGCATGCTCACATAACATATTGTAATATGAATGTCGTATACATGTATTACGGATGTTGCGTCCGCGAATTCCTTGCTCTAACTTGATACAGTCTGCTTTATGATGCAGTTTGCTTGATGAGTTTAGTTTAATACAGTTTTACATTGTCTGTATCTGAATTGAACAGCGAAATGCCAATAAGAACAGAGAATAATGACTTGCACATCAAGCAAAAATCAGACGAGCAATTTAAATTACAGATTACCTTATACAAACTCAAAAAACGCCAAGCTGTCTGAAAAAAATGAAATATACATTACAGGGTAAAACGGCAAGCAGTCAGGAACCCCGATGATGACTTCGCGATGCAATGCGCGTGCGACGATATACTCTCTCTACATCCAAAATGATACTTCAGGTCGGAGGCTCAGGAACAAACAGCGCTCTTGCGGCCTCTTCCTTTGGTGCAGCTAAAAGCAGTTCTACAGGTAAGTACTCTCAGAAAATGGTACTTCAATTGTGAGCCCGGTGCTGACGTAAACGGTAATTAAAGCAGTGACAGTTGATTTTTGAAGGGAAAATTCTCAGAACACGACCCTCCGGTTTTCAGTACACGCTTCGGTGAACTGAAAGAGCACATAATAGCGTAGATGCTAGTTACCGAAACAACGTCACTTCCCTTTCTTGATGCGCGTTTCGCAGTTATACTACACACAGTTCATGCACAGGACGATCAACACGGGGATAAAGTTGGATGAAGTTGGTGACCTAAGGATGCCATTAGCCAATCACAACGCTTCTTTCCCGGCGTGGTTTCCTTTGATATCCAATCATCGATGAGTTCTAATCAGCAACAACCGCCATTGGCTAGGATGCCTCTGGGCTCGTCCTCAGCCGGCGCCGCGTGCAGTCCCAAACTCAATTGATCTGCCAGGTCATAAACAAAACAGGATTGACATATTAAAAGGAATACTTCACTTCAAGCGCCTGCAGTTGATACACAGTAAATATCGCCCCCAAAACAGGTGTCCATTACCAAGTCAAATATTATGAATTCTTGTTTGTTCACCTTAGAAACTGACAGTTGCAGAAAAAAATATTCCCCGATTTGCACTAATGCCCTTTTTATTAAGAGATCTGCTGACGAAAAGGTCAAGATACCCTCTTCTGTTGTTTGTTTTGTGACCGAAACTGGGCAGTTGCCAAGATTTTTTTGTATATTTAGAAAATCGCATAATTTAATGACTTTCACTGTGTAGACAGTAATCGTCTTAATGTTTTTGCCGTTGGTCGAGAACCGGCGTTATTAAAGTCGCGGATGAAACAATCTCATCGATTGGTAATACCACTAAAAGGTCTGCTAAACTAATTACCAAACTACTAAAAGGCGGGCCGGTGGCAACATAATGCTCAGGCGAAGAGCAATTTCATTGATCCATCTTGCGGAGTTTTGTCTTGTCTTACATGCAAAGCGTTCCAGGGGCTGCAATCTAGGTTAAAACTCGGTACTAATGTTTGATTTTAGGGACGATTTTACCGGAGTTATTCATTTCATGGCCGGCAGTGAAAAGTACCTGGCCTTCCCGAGTTCCAATATTTGCATCTACGACCTCGAAACTCTCAGAGCATATTGACAACAATGCACTTCTTCTGTGGTGTACACATTTAGCGCTTGGTACTGAAAAAAATGTATCTCCATTTTAAAATAGAAACTCTCTTTTCAAACGTGCCACGTTATCATTTAATTCCGAAACAGAGACGCCTCACTATAAAAAATTTGAAATAGAGATATTCCTTGTGGAAATCGAGGTGTTTCTATTCCAAATAAGGATATCTCAAACTATTGGGATATCTAATAGAGATATCTTTATTGGAAAACGACAGCTCTCTATTTGGGATTACTTTTTATTTTTTAACTCGGCACGTCTGGGAATACTGATATCATTATTATAGAGATATCTCTATTTCACGATTAAATGTTACATTTGCCCGCCATACTTTTCTTCGCATTAGCTTTTCTGGGTTTCCAGAATGGGCAAGTTATCAAAAGGGCCGAACGCGACTCGTGGACAAAAGTCGATCAGCTTCCCTGGGCTTTCAAGTTACTGAAGCCTCGTTAGAGACGCAGTGCAATCGGAGGTCTGTTTTCCATTGGATGCATTCTCCAATGTATAGCATAGAATCTTGACGTCATTCAGGGAGTAGATTTTAATAAGAAAGGTTAAAGGGACACTTCGTCCTTGAATGCGCCCAATTGGGCTAACGAAATGATATTTATTGGAAAGAGCATTTACAAGTAGAATATAAACGTCCTTCTTGTAAACATTGACCTTTTTTTGTGTTCTTGCAAGAACAAAATTCGGGGGTCACAGTCTTGACTAACCAAAATCGAGCTCTCGGGTGCTAGTCTCGATTCCAGTCACACAATCGTAAGTACAATCCGTTAAATAACATGTACATCTTTGGCTATGAAAGTTAAATCTAACAACAAGGAAGTGCACGCCATCTTAAACCGTGCTAGCATAAAATACATAAACAATTCCATGAATAAATCTCCAAAGACCTTCATAAAAATAAACATCATTTACTCTTTCCATCACGTAGATTCCATTTTTGAGAATGGCTAAAACGTGACCAGTTTATGGAGGAAATTGATGAGAGTGCATCATGTGTCTGACAAGCAGATACCGCTAAATTGAACTTCACGGCATGTGTTATGCATCAGGAACTAATGTTCCATGAATGTCCCATGCGCTGCCCTCATTATATTTTCATCCAGATTAAAGTACAACATGTATAGCGGTAAGCCTTTAGAGGTTCCAAGAATGTTAAACTCCCTGCTGCAATGCTGCCTCATTCAGAATGTCACTCCCCTTTTTGGAACACATTTCAAGCGGCAGTGACATCTGCCACAGCAGATATGCACTCCGTTGAATTTACCGTCCAATGTTACTCCGTGCATGATAGGCCTACTTCATACAACTGCATTCGCAAAACGCCCAAACTACAGGGTGGTGCAAAGAAGGAAACCCAGGAATTGACAGGAATTTTCTCTACTTACTTAACTTATTTGAACTGTTTTTTTTTGTGTGTACAATGTAGGGAGGTATAGCTCTTCAACCAGACGTGGTGAAAAAAAAATCTTTTAAAAAATCGCAAGAATAGTGTTATTATGCTAATTTGAATACAAATCACCAAAATCACTGTTGTCCATGTCGTGTAGCGTTTTTTTGTCTTCAAATCAAGCTCAGGAGCTCATTCAATCGTATGGAATAGAGCCGTCCGTAGACAAACGGGTTTGGCACATGAAATGTTTAAACTACCATATCTCAAAAACAACATATGCATTTGCAATCATTTTTTCGTCACTTCTGCTTAAAGATCAATATTTTAAAACCGTTTAATCGAACTTTTGAAATATGCTCAACAAGTAGGTGAAAAATTACTGTCAAAAATGGGTTTCCTTCTTTTTGCCCAACCCTGTACACCAACAACAACCATACTTCTATCTTAGAAAACATTTCAATTTATATTTCTTTTCAATTGAAATTTTTACGAGCGATTTTAAGTATTTGAGATCACAAGCACCAAAGTATAATTCACGTTTAATTAAACTTTCAATGACGGTCAAAGTACACACGCCGACAAAAACATTGTCTTAATTGTCTCTCTTGAGGGGGTAGTTTAAAATGTGTATTGTTACGTAATATGATGTACACCAAACATTGAGAGTTTGCGTTGGAGTGTTTCTATGGTCACATTTAATTTACTATTCAATTTCGTTGAATGTACAAGTCGCATGACGTTGTTAAAAATTAATTTTCCAGTTATTAATGAATAAAGTTAGCTAAATTTGTGGCAGGCTTTTACGAGTTCCTCTTTAAAGGGAATATACATCATTTGCTTTTGCTGTAATTTTCAGAAATGGATGGAATTGGGGGGTTGGAAATATATAGCAAATTAGTTACATTGACTTTTATGAGGGTTTGGGTTCGAAAATGCTATAAAAACCAAGAAAAACAATCATTTTCCTGTAGTCTGGTTCCCTGACTCCATATAAGAAGAAACAGAGCAGTTTACATACATGGGGGAATTGTAAGGTCAGGGAACCAGTCTAGCTGGCTTGTAACCGTTCATAGGTGTGTAATCGATTGCAAACAAGTGCGATGGTCAATTGGGGCCAGTATTTGAAAAAAAGCCAGTGTTTTCCAACGCTGGTCGGCCGACCAGCGTTGGAAATTGATACAAAAATACCACTTTTCTTGAAAATGACAGTATACCTGGTGCCATGATTCTACAGGATGCTTTACACTGTCATTCACTAACAGTCCAGCAAGGTATTTCAAAATGATTTGGTAGTTTTATTTTTTGATGTTTGGAAATGTTGTATTTTCCCTTTAAAGATGACATGAAATCACAGCTGTGCAGTGTAATGAATGCAAGCTATTTCAGCAGGACATCGATTGAATGTAAAGGAGAGGAAGAATTATGCCTCGAAACAAAGTTAATGATCAGCGGTGAAAAATGTGCATGTTAATAGCAGGCCTCGGGTAAAATGCTGTCTGGGTCTGGACACATACACAGCAGCTGAAAAAATGTCGCACGTTCTGCCAAGTAATGATACCACACATCCATAGGTAGTCTTTTTTAGTGAGCATGTGCAGGGTAAGTCAAAAAGAAACTGAGCGAGTAAAAAAAATGTGGCTCGCTCCATTTAGTATAAAGAACATAGATATTGACTAATTGGGGAACCGCCAACATAGGGCTGGATAGCTCAGTTGGTAGAGCACCGAAACGGTTATCCTGAGGTCGCAGGTTCAAGCCCCGCTCCAGTCAATTTTGTTAAACTTTCCAATTGTTATAATTTCCCTAGTCAGTTTCCCTATGTGGTTTATTTGAAAGTTTGTAATAAAAAGCCGTATCCCTCCGAGTGATCCCCGTTGCTATTTCCCAGGTCTGTATCGTGACTGTGGGCGTGATCTCTGGCTGTATGGCAAACTGGTTTATGGCTTCTGACTAGCATCCCTTGAACAAAGATATTGACAAATTGGGGAACCGCCAAAATAGGGCTGGATAGCTCAGTTGGTAGAGTACCGGAACAGTAATCCGGAGGTCGCAGGTTCAAAACCCGCTCCAGTAAATTTCTTTGTTCAACTTTTCAATAAATAACATAGGAATAAAGCACATGTTATTGACTGGTAACTATGAAAATTTCACATAAATTTACAAACTCCAAATAACAAGTTATTTCTATTTTAATAGAAATACCACACAAACATCAGCTGTCCACCTGATAATATCCTTTATAATACAGTGAACCATGGAGGCTTTCCTACCTTCGCGAAAACGTGCACAGGAAAACAGACAAAAATCACCCGCATCATTTCAGGAAATAGACTTGATTTGTTCCTCACACAGGGTGAGTAAAGAAAAAACGAAACCGAAATGTCGGGACTATTGTTTAAGTGAAGTTCTGCATGTAGCACTTTCAAAATCGAGGATATAAAAGTCCAATTCATTAGCTTTCTTTTAGTAGAAGAATCATTTAAATCACGCATGTACTTTTCGAGTTACGGAATTTTAAACACAACCACTTTTTTAAAGTTCTGTCCACAGATAACAAAAAAAGGTGTGCGTTCTTTCAGCAAAACGAAAACAATTCACACACATCCCTAGTGTGATTTGTTTTGAGCATTAAACTGAGGTCTTGCCATGATGGCTGATAGCCAGGCAAATGAGTCCCATCCCAACCGCAGCCCTAATTTTTTTTTCAACATGAAGGATTTCACACAGCTTTACACAGCAGTGAAATTGATTAATGCAAGGAACTTGGTCACAGTGTCCAAAAAGGCTGTTGTGATCAATTGACCATTGTGCAGTGAGGCGTGATGGAAATTCTAAGGAGTTGAGGCCAAGGCTTGGGAGTATCTGCACAATTAAACATTTTCAAATGTTCACGGTTTTGTAGTTATTTCAAAAATAGTCAGACAGACACTTTTTTCTGGGACATACTGTACAATCCAGACGACTCAACCATATCATTTGTCCAGGCCCACCCACACCGCCCACCCAGCTCGTAATATTTTGGTCCACTTGGTCGTTCTCGTTCATATCAGGTATCGCTGAACATTAATGTTTGCCGATATGTGACACCGTTAACCGCCTGCTCTTATTTCTTTTCTCTACAAAGCACAGAAGCCAACTACAGTGTATAAACAAGCTTATTAAAACTGGACGACATTCTTAGCGCTCGGGGGTGTCGGTTCACGTGCGTATTTGACAAGTGGCGGTGCCGTGCAGCATGCAGCAGATATAGGCCGATCATGCTGATATCACGCAACCAACACAGGCGAATTATCTGATGAAAATAAACATGTATTTGCATTTCTCATCCGCTAGTGCATGGGAGATAAGCGACTCACATCTTGAGTTTACAATATCATTCATTCCTCACAGGACAGGAGGTTTATTTCAAAGTGCACAACCAATATAGGTCAATAATTCCCGTGATTTATACTAAATGACGCAGAAGACTGGCAAACATTGTCACTTTATATTATTATTAATGAAATATTCTATTCTTTCGCCGCCAGCTGCGAAATTGCAGGATAGTTACCGTACAAAAGAAAGGAAAATTACAATAAGCTTTAAAAGACGAGAAAAAAAAAACTTGAGAGGGCGTGAGAAGGGGCTAGGAATGCAAACATGGTGTAAAAGTAAACAAATATGAAAAACATTAGTTTATATACAATCAAGTAAAAAAGTTTAGTAATGACATTCATTTTGCAATACAGCTTTCTTTTATAATACATACAGGCAATAAAAACGCACGAAAAGGTAAAATGATGAAAAGGGGGGTGTTATAGAGATGTTAGCGTATAGAAATTACCATAAGGCCCAAGTTCTATACCTTTACCACCAACCCGTAAGATAATCTTCTGTTCGTTTTGTTTGCAGCTAGCTAAATTGACATGTGCTTTATCGCACGAATCTATATATCTGGATTGCATGACGGGTGTTGTGAGATGAAAGATTACCGGGTCATAGCTTGTAACAGCTAAGGAATTCAACAAATTGACTTCTCAAGCTCAATTTGCCTATACACAGCAGCGGTCAAGAGAGGTATTTCTTTTCTGAATTATGGGCACGGTAATAGCTCTGCGTGACAGCTTTTTAATACAAGGAGATGTTAGTTGATGTGTTTTTCAACCCGGTCACACGCCTCTCGGTGGATCGATTTTATATTCCTCTGAAATCACCGCCGGGGGCTTGCCGGATAAGCGGGTATCTCAGACCCGTCCTCCCGCCGTGGAAACCCCGCCAGGCTACGAGGGACAGTCCGCGAGTCAAACGGTGTCATTAAACACACCTCGTATCATCGAACACACGCACCAAAAAAAATTGATGTCTCCTCCAGAAGCTCGAGAGGAGTTTTGATTCTGTGCGGAGCTATCGGGTGGCTATCGGGCGGAGTGGTTTGATTGACTAGGCTGGCAGAGTCAACATTGCCCGTAGGAGGACCTTTTGAAGTCGGCGAAGACGTTTGACAGAGCGTATCCAGTTGCAACCGAGACACAAATTTGATCGCAAGCCCATGTCCGGGTTTTTTTCCCCCTGCAACACAATCCCGCGTGTAAACGTGTACATTGCCTCTCAGTATATACGGTGGAGAGGTTTTTCCTTCAAACGAGTTGTGATCAATTTTAAAAGGAACAAACTTCTTTCCGAACTTATTGATTTTAGCTATGCATTTCGAGGTGTAAACGGGAAGCGTTTAATGGCTGACTACTTAAAGCTGGCAAATCAAGCACAATGCATGCGGGTTTTGAACATGTTTTTGTATGTGTTCGTAACTGAAGTGTCGATATTTTGAATGACGATGACAATGTTGAGTTCATTCACCTTTTCTCACTTGGAATTCAAGGTTAGGACAGACTAGTAAATGCTTGTTCCAGAGTGAACACAATTCTATTGAATCGATTCAGAATGGCTTTCAATGGAAGTCTTTCAAGCATCTGGCCTGCACAATGGACCAGATTTATGACATTCATTGGCGTTACGGGGTAATCCTATACAATAGCACTGCCCGGCTCACAACTTGTGACAGTTGTGTGTCAGTCAGTCAATCAGTCAGTGAGACAGGTAGAAAGAGGACCTAGGTTGGCCCTCTGGGACCAGCACAGATAAACGAATTTATTATCAGATTATTCTTTACATTTTTGCAATTAAAATTGCAAATTTGTAAATTGAAATGTTTCAATTAATCTTGAAGGAGTCAAAACATTGCCGAAAACATGTTACAAATTTTTATTTGGTTATTCATGTAAACTCTATATACAAATCTGAAAACCAAATTTTAGATACTATTTTGGACTGCAAATGGAAAACATTTCCTTTTGTGTATTTCTTTATCTTAAAAATCTCTTGGGGGGGGGGCTACTTCTGCTCAAACAAAAACAGTAGCATTTTATCGTTATCGAATAATAAATAGTTTTTTAATAACTTAAATTGTGGCTCTTCAGCCAATTACGGGTCATCAACCTCCCACGTGACCAACACTCACCAACACCGTTCCTAACGGGTCAGATATCTACACCTTTAATCGATATACATTCCATAAATTGGTGCCACCAGTGTCAATACTCAACGCAAACGAGTGTTTGTATCTCCCCCAGGAAGACCAATTTCCCCTAAGTAAATATTTTCCCGTTAAAATGCAAACACACCCGCCACGGTGACTCGTCTCTACACCCTCAGGGTAGGAAAAGGGTTTGTGGACGACAAACCAACTACACACAATGAACCTCGCCGATTCCCAGTTGTTCTTGTGTGATAACATCGCAACTGAATTAGTGGATTCTGAAAAGAAATTTCATTCAATTATTCGAATTCCAAGATGTACGGGGCAGACCTCTGTTAAAGGTGCATCGCTCCTTTGTAAACCAAGACAACGCCAAAGGCCACCTTATTCATAGAGCTAATTAAATTTCCGCCAACATGTTATCTTTAATGGTATAGTCTATCTGCAGTTGATTATGTTGTTTTATTAAAGATGTAGTGTCCGTGCTCTTCAAAATATTTGGTTTCCTCCAAACGAATTCTTACCAGGACTGTTTTATTTTGCACCAAAAAACTCTGTTGTCTATCTATTTTTCGGCATCTGCAA
Source organism: Patiria pectinifera (assembly GCA_029964075.1). Classification (NCBI taxonomy): domain Eukaryota; kingdom Metazoa; phylum Echinodermata; class Asteroidea; order Valvatida; family Asterinidae; genus Patiria; species Patiria pectinifera. The sequence continues at coordinate 6,436,088 of CM057137.1, read as the reverse complement.
TCCTCTGAAAATACTTCTGGGTTTACCTTTGCGCACGAACAGATTCGCCGCGCGAGTAAACTTGTTTCCACATTATCGATTTTAAACTGGGGGTCGGTACCAGTCTGCCCTGCAAAGAATGAATAATTGTTATGCCGCAATTACTTAAACAGTACTTGTTTCATAACTAAGTGTTAACCGATTTTTTTGCGTTCGGTATCTCTTTGAAAGTGAATAACTTTCATTTTGGCAAAAAACAATTTGCAATATAAAACCAAATTGGTTTTCGGGGTGAAACTCGAAAATAAAACAAACAGGACCTATTTAAGTAGAGAACCTGGACCGGTCAGACACCAACCTCGTCTCATGGTACGAGCAGTATCCTTCCATTACCTGCTCACTCACCAAGGTACTGGATCATTTGCATGTTCAAAAATCTCGCACATTCTTAGGTACGGAATATAATTCGGTCCGGAATAGTTTGGTGTCGGGCCATGCTTTAAATCACTGTTTGTTTTTTGTATGTTGTGTCCAGGGTACTGATGGAATAAATTTGTGATATCGAAAAACTCATGATTTTGTTTTTCAAAACTGTCACATTGTAGTCTTACCCGTCAAACATGCAGTAGGCCTACTACACAAAATATGATTATAAGCAAATTGGAAAAGGGAAAACTGTTTTTAAGGATTGGAAAATGAACGTTTCAAGCACGAAATATCCGTAAGAAATATAACCACCAAGTGGACGGTATAAATCCATTAGTTGCTACTGCGGGATCGAATCAGAATATAGTTAATATTAAAGTTTCCCTAATAGGGTCGACTACATGTGTATTATATCGAGGTCGAAAGCCAACCTTGTGAACGAGGTTAGGTCAGTCACACATTTCAGTTCACGTCAGGTTGTTGAAAATGGATTGTTTTAGCAGCTACGCGGGTTTCGTAATAACGTTCAACCGATTGATAATGGGCGAGTATGAGGATATGGACCAACGCCTTTTGTAATCGAATTCCATTTCCCAAGGTGAACAAGTCTAGTCACTCGTGACAATACTCATCATCTCGGTCAAGACTCTCTTTAACGGCGATTATTTCCATTGATTAATAATAATAATAATAATAATAATAATAATTTGGGAGGCTAATCATCCTTACTGGCAGCTGGGATGCTGAATTGCGAAGGACGCGGCTACAACGTGGTCGGGCCGCTGGCACGTAAAGGCGCCTATGGCTGCCGGCCACATCGACCCATATATGACCACGGAGCACAGCCTGAGATCGAAAGTGCTTGATTTTTCCGGAGGGGGGAAAACCGGAGGGCCCGGAGAAAAACCCTCGTGGCACAGGAGAGAACCAACGCACAACTCTACTCACATGTGTCCCGCGGCCAGGATTCGAACCGTGGTCACCTTGGTGAGAGGCGAGCGCTTTACGCACAAGCCACCTATGCCACTCTTCCAAAGATTATCTTATCTCCCAATATCTAGCATAGTTTTTGTTTTTGTTTTTGTTTTCCTTTGGTTTGTTCTCCAGTGTTGCCATCTCTCTTGCAGTTTTACGGGGTTTTTTTCCAGTCATTTTTTAAAATGTATTTCTGGTCAGATCATTTTGTCCTCTTGCTTATCTTTGTCTTTGACTTAATTAATTCACTATTTGATTATTTCATGTCTTTGTTTTCTTTTCTAAAGGCGCTCCGCTACAAGCCTTGGCTTATTAGGATTGCGCCTCCACAATATTGTGTTTTGCTTTCTGTTATGGTATTGTTCAGTATGGAAATAAATGTAATATTGATTGTATTTTTGTGTATCCATGCATGATGCTGTATGATGCTGCCTGACATCAGCCCGCCCCTCAATTAAAGAGCTGCAGACATTAATATGGGGCGTATTCGAAAGCCCGTTTTCGAGTGACCCGCGAACAGTGTTCTCGGGTGGCCGATTACGCAAGCCCAAGTGCGTGTGGAGTGCAACTGGACGAAAATTCAAGATGGTAGCCGCCTTATAAAACTCAGAATAAAATTGAAGGAAAAGAAATTATCTTACAAAAATAATATTAATCCCAAATCAGCTATATACAAATTGGCGATGCCAAGCCCACTCCTTGATTACGTACAATCATTTAAACTGCTCCTGCATTTGGTGAGTGCTTTCAAGTTTATCCACACAATTACCGCAAGTTGTGGTGGGGGCCTAAGTCCGCCATCTTTGCTCTTGACGTTCCTCATCTACTCCTCAATAAGTGGGGAGTGAAAATCCTGTTCGCAAACACTGTTCGCGTGTTGGTTCTCGTTATTCGCAATCCCGTTCACGCATTCATTCAACAAGCAGGGTGACCGTAAGGTCAGAGCTAAATTTTGCTTAATGCACATCAAAAATCTGTCAGATTTATCAAAAATCTGCCAAATTCCCCTGAATTACTCGAAATACACTATTAACACTTAAAATCACATGCAGATTGGTAATATTGCCTTAATTAAGATTCAAATTACATAATAAACAATCTAGTCACATAAAGATGTGAAATTATTGGTAAATTTCGGGCGCAACGCGGATCCGGCCACGATGAAGTCCGTTTCCCAATGAACCTCAGCACCTACCGGTAGACCAGCCAACCTGTCCCATTATGCAAGGGTTTGTCTGAAAGGATTGAAGCTTTTTTAAACAAATGTTCACTTTTTTGTTCAAATTTGCTGGTTTTCTGTCAAATAACCATATTTGCAGAATTATGCCAGAAATCTGCCCAAAAAATCCATTCTGTCAAATTTTCTGTCGAACTCGGTTTTTTTTAACAAAGAAGATTCTTTCCAAGTTAGCCGAAAATCGGCTAAAACGGTCACCCTGTCAACAAGAGAATGGGTTTCGAATACGCCCTCGAATTTCATCAGTAAATGTATACAATGTTATACAAGCAGCTGAGGCGCTAATGTACTAAATCCCAATTCAACAAATCCTGATTGAGCGAGGGACAGAAATATATGCAAGGAATTCCCGCCATAAAGGACTCCTGGCATGCTTGACTGTTCATTAACGGAGCGCCTTCATTCGGTGAGCACTCCATACTATTCTACTCTCACACAAAACGAAAGGGTTAAGATACATTGACTTTATTGCAATGACTCTCTGCATCAGTTGATGTACAAATAGTTGACTTTGTTGTTTGAATAATGGTACAGGTTTTTGCTATGGAGTTCAGTGGCTTGTCACAAAATGGCCGCCACAAATAATGGGAGCGTCCACTCTACATCTGGGCGCGCCAGCGCATCTTTCAAGCAAAAAGGATACGCTCTATAACTGCTTATTATAGAGTGAGAATGGTATTTTTTATTTTGTGATGTCTGTATAGTGTACAATGCATTACTTTATTAAAGAATACAAACATACAGAATAACATGTGAGTATTATAGCCAGTATAATAATATGGTATCCCGGTGAAATGCCATATAGTCATTACGAAGATCCCTCTTGTTCAAAAGGGTTATTCGGAATTATGATTTTTGCACACTAAATTGTTGTGCACGTGTCCTGCGCGAAGAATTTCACGGATACCGCCATCTTTGAAGAATTTAAGTGGTCACGTGAGCTAAAGGCGCGATCATTGAAAACACGTGCTCTGTATGGCCGACACGGGGCAGCAATGACGGACACAACTCAAGCGAAACCTAAAACTGGTGGCTTTCCAATCTGTGCCTTACATAATTTTGTTGAATTTTGTTGGCTAACAATTTTTCTTGTGTTTCTGCTGACAGGATCTCGTGTAGGGCCGAGCAGGACTACTTCCATAGAGCTCCAACAGCTCCAACCATGCTGCGCTTGACAGACCAATAAGTCAGATATTCGTAGGGTAAGTCTGTAATTTCATTGAACCATATGTAAGAGTAAACTAAAATGCAAATTGAAATAAGCGCAATTTACCAACAACTAAGGCAGACCATGAATTACAATGTTCATAAACCTTAACAGTCCGATATCGTCAAATGTTAATACAATTTTCCCACACACCCTATAGGGAGTTGAGGTTAATAGATAATTTCACGGCTACCGCCATCTTAGTGGTCACGTGGAAATTCCAGGGGGCATTTTACTGAAAATACTACCCATCATGCTCAGTATACAATGGCAGATGGGACATGTTTCAATAAAAATGCACCCCTGCCCGAGATTACCACGTGACCACAAATATGGAGGCATATGGAGCGGTCAATACACACTGAAGTCTTCACGTGTGTGATATAGACCTTTATCATGCTGCCACCATTTTGTCATGTTCCCTGTATCCAATGACATTACTGAATAATATTTTTTTGTGCAAAAAGAAACCAGACCTTTTTTTTTCCTTCCAGCCTCTCTTTGGTAACGTTGATTTGAATGGGAAGAAATCAAGATGGCCGCAACACGATAATGGTCTATTGAAATATGTTAAACAAAGGCAATGTTCTCTTTTGACGAGGTGTTGTTTTGTGCAAAGCCTTTGGTTTGAATTGAAAGACCAACTTTTTACAAACATCAACAAAAAAACTACCAAATTATTATGAAATGCCTTACTTGACTGTATAAGTGAATGATAGTCTCAGGCATCCTGTGAAATTATGGCATCTGCTGTACTTTCGGCCGACCATCGTTGCAAAAAATCTAACTTTTTTTCAAATACATGTAGCGCTACCCCCAATTTACCAAATTTAGTTGATCCACATTTTGTGTATGTAATCGGGTACACATCCTTGAACGAGTGCAAGCCAGCTCTGCTGGTTCCCTGGCCTGACAATTCCCCGACGTCTAAAATTGCTCCGTTTCGCCTGAAGTAGCATAAGGGAACCATACTTCAAGATCAACCTTTCTTTTCTTGGTTTTACCATTATCTATAAACACATAACTTTAAACAGGTCAGTGTAATGATATTAGCTAAAAAATATTGACCCCAAATCCATCCATTTCTGAAAATTACCGCAAACGCAAATTGTGTATATACCCTTTAAGCACGCTGCCTAGTTGTTAATAATAACCATCTATCCCCAATAATCAGTTACAAATTAAATTTGTCACAATCGCACCGTGAACATAGTTACCGAGGCGCATCTTTGTCGTCGGGCATGTAAAAAAAAATATCTTTTTCCTCGGTAGTGGTTCATTTATACATTTGTTTTTAACCAAATGAAACCATCAGCAACTTATAGCTTATAGTTTATAGCAACTCGGATTCGAAAGTGTTTTTCCCTCTCAAATGATGTTTGTATACGGTCAACTACGTGTACTGAGCGACTTCAGTACAAGAATCAATGATGAATGCCCAATCGGTTAAAATTTTTAAAAAGTGTATTAAATTTTCATAGTCTCCTTTCAAATTACATAAACGTTTAATTACACAACCGATTAATAAATGACATAACTGATTTTTTAAAACCACCTGTTAATTAATTGCATTAATTTAGATATACTTTCAAAAAGCTTGAGCTAGAGTGCACGAAATTCTGTTCAATAGATTCAGAATAGATATTCACTGGAGGTCTTTTCATGCATCTGTTTTGCAAAATGGGCCGGATGTGGCCCATTACCCGGGTAACCCTATACGATAGCACTGCCCAGCTCTCACGTGACAGTCAGTGAGTCAGTCGGGTACATAGAAGACTATAGGCTGGCCCTCTTTGGGGCCAACATGATTTTTTTATATTGAATGATTTGGGTGTTTATCATGTCACCCGACGACGCTTGTACTTTTAAGCCCCGGGTGTTTCCGAATGAGAACACATTTAATGATTTCCCCAGGCCTTTCGCTCACATTAATTATCTGCCCGCAGAATTCAAACCACCTGCGGTCGGCACTTAATGTTCCTCCGCGCTTGAAGCCCAAGGAATATGTGGCTCGTTTCGATACTGATTAAGTTTCTCCGAGTCTCAAGTGCCTCGGAGGAGAAACAATTAAAACGCAAAGTTAAAGCCTAATTGACACTGAATTCTGTAATGAAAATAGCAGGTGACAAAGTTGGTGACGTGTTACACTCTAAAAAGTCTGGAGTCAGATTTAACCCGGAATACGGGTCAAATTTTGACTTGATACTTTTCAGGGTCAAAATGACCTGAGAAAGTGTCAGTTTGACCCTGAACAGTGTCATGTCAGGTATGACACGGATTCAGGTCAAATCTGACCTGAACCTTCAGGATTGTAAAAAGAAACTTCACACAGTAGATATCGCTTTAAAATTCACAAAATCATTATCGAGTTATTCCCTATTAATAAGTGAAGTGGCTTTTAAGTCATGAACCAGCGCCCCAAGTGGCGAATTTGGCCTTGATCTTCAGGTCAATTAATTCAGCCAACACTGCAAATTACCTTAAAGTGTCAGAAGCGTGCACGGTATAGAATGAAATTCTTCACATGGTGCACGGTGAGTGAATGGCTGGTATGCAAATTATGCGGACCTCCTAGTGAAAACAAGTGCTAAATCAAAACAATGGACTCGGCAGCAGGTGCTTTTTATGCAAATGCGCGTTTACCGGTCGTAATTGAATGCCATAAGGTATTTATATAATATCAAACTGGAACTGCCCGAAGAAAATTGTTGTTTGCTTATATTTTCCCAATACAGGTGGTGTCCAAAAAGTTTAGGGAATATGATCAGCAACAGCATCTTGGATACGTTTTTATCAAGTGTATGTGGTTAGCACAATCCCTCCTGCTGTTTAAACAGTCACAGAGAGTCAGAAATTTCATCCACTTCCCCTGCCATGCCTTTTACACAGGCTAGTCACCAACAGTCAGATCATATTTCAAGAAAGCACTCTGACTAGTCAAATTCGGTCAACAAACATAGGTAGGAAACTGATGGCACGGCTGTCTTACTAATCACATTCAGTCAAAGCACAGCTGTGCCAAGTTACATAAACAGTCACAGCCAGGCTATCCTGCTTTCTGTAGGCTGCATGGGAGCCCATTACTGTTGACCGAAAGGACAACTTAGCTATGAATGTATATTTAAAAATAAGACAAAGCAAGCCAGGTAAAGCTGGTACCAAAGCCCACAAAAATTGTACTCAATTGATCAGAACTTGTCTTTTCATGCATCTGTACTGTACCCAAATGGGCCGGATTTTAGCTCGTTAAATGGCCTTAAAGGGTAACCCTCTACGATAGCACTGCCTGTCTCACAAGTGACAGTGAGTCAGTCACTTCAGTCGAATAGGCACAATGTATAGGCCTGCCCTTTGAAACGAGCAAACAAAATATCTTCAGTTAAGAAATCGATACAGAAAAGTGGCAAGTTAAAGGGAAGATACAACATTTGCAAACATTACAAAACGAAATGATAAAATTATCACAAAATACCTTACTGGTTTGTTAGGGAATGACAGTCTACTGCATCCTGTAAAAGCGTGGCTCCTGGTGTGCTGACATTTTCAAGAAAAATTGTATTTTTCCCACGCTGGTCGGCCGACCAGCGTTGGAAAAAACTGGCTATTTTCAAAAACTGCTTGCAAACTCTTTGATGCAAAAAAGTCTTTGCAATCGATTACACACCTGTGAAGAGGTACAAGCCTGCTAGACTGATTCTCTGACCTTACAATTCTCCAAAGTCTATAAATTCTCCGTTTCATCCTATAAGTGGGGTCAGGGAACCAGACTACAAGAACATGAATGGTTTTCTTGGTTTTTCCAGCATATACAAGCCCAAAACGTGAAACAAGTCAATTTAACAATATTTGCTATAACATGCTAATCCTCCAAATCCATTTATTTCTGAAAATTGAAGCAAAAGCAAATGTTGTACATTCCCTTTAATGGATGCTGAAATTATAAAACGTCCTTGAGGTTTGGTTTCAGCTTGAGTTTGCGCTGTATTAGAGAAAGAAATACATCTCTTCTATTGAAATTACTTGCTCATTAAACTGAAATTATCTATATTCGTACAAAACCAGCAATACGTTTCCCGATGCGAGACATACTGGCAAACCTTGCTAACCCTATTATAGCTCATATGTAAGTAATGCAAGGGCCGCGTGTATGTAAGTCCAAAAAATTAAGGAAATATGATCCGCAACAGCATCATGGATACGTTTTCATAACGTATATGTGCATTAGCACACTGAAATAAAAGAAGACAAGACAACCCGGTAAGTTTACAAGCGCCAAAACGTTCTACTCAATAATCAGAACGTGTTCATTTTATGCATTTAGATACTTGTACACAATGGGTCGGATTAAACTCATTAACTGGGCCCGTTTTGCAAGAAAGCATCCCCAATCCTCCAAAATCCTCCAACATTTTGCACTTATGTTCAAATGAAGGATACCCAGCGCCTCAATTCTTCAAAATCTTCAGACAGTCCTGCCTCTCAAAATGCATTCATCCTCAATCCTCCAAAATCCCCCTCTTCTTCAAACACATTCATCCTCAATCCTCCAAATTCCTCATATGAGCTTCAATACCAATCATACTCGATCCTCCAAAATCCTCAAATGATGTTTCTCAAACAAACACCATTCATCCTCAATCCTCCAAAATCCTCCAAAACAGCCAGGAGGATTTTGGAGGATTGATGAGGGTTAGGGTTTTAAATAGCGTTAAGGTGTTATCCTATACGATAGCACTGCTGCCTCATAAGTGACAGTCAGTCAGTCAGATAGGTATAAAGAGAACACTATAGGCTGGCCCTCTGGGGCCAGGACAAAATTGTCAGTTAAGAAAATCGATATAGAAAAGTGGCAAGTTAATTGATGCTGAAATTAAACACTGAGGTATAGGCCTTGGGGTTTTGTTTCAACTTGAGTTTTCTATTGAAATAACTTGCTCATTAAATTGAAATTATATATCCGTTTAGTACGAAAACCAGCAACAAGTTTTGCGATGCGAGCAAATTTAATTATTTAATTAAGAGAATTCCTGTCACCCGCAGATCAACAACAAACGACTCGGGGACACTCTGCGAAAATAATTTATGGTTTTAATTCCAAAACACTAACTCCAGATAATTCACATGGACCCAACGGCGGGCAACTCAAGTGGGGCGTAGCTTTACAGTCAATCTAGCGCAGATGGCCCACCTCGTAAACAGCATACAAACATATGAGATCGGCGCGAAAGGAACAATTTCTTTCATCAATGAAATCGCGGTTTTATTGCGCGTTTTCAAGCACAGGTGGTGGGACTGTCTGGAAATCTAACTTCTTTATAGTATATGCAATAGCTGAGAAGCTATATAATCCAACACGAACCGATAAATTTCATTTCACTCATGGTACACCGATGTAATACTCTTTATCAGGTCCCTTACAACCAAAAAAATCAATTAATTAATATCCAACTCTGTGTGTGAGGGGGCAAACACTGCGAAACAAAAATGCCCCCCAAAAGATTAACAGACAAATAACCATAGTATTAAATGCATTGTCTCTCTATTATAAAAACTTTCAGGGAGAGACTATGACGCAGATCGCTTTTCTACGACTTATAGTTTGAACGTATAGGTTTGTGTGTAGCAGTGCTGTAGCTAAGCACATTTCCATGGGTACGAGTGCGACTACGAGTACCGAAAATGTGCACGAGTATGAGTACGAAGTACAAGTACAGATACTTTCCATAAGTAGAAGCAACTTTCAATGGTACGCGTATTTTGAAGGGCCTTTTGCTGTCAAACTAGGCATTCGCAAAATGTAGGAGCCTCCCAAACAGTAAAAAATTTGTTCTTTTCCTGCATGTAGTTCTTAGTTTTTTTGTATATTTGCATTTGAAAGCATTTGCAAGAGTACGAGTACTTTGTCATAAGTACGACTGCAAGCACGCGTACTTTGTCATGTGTATAGTGCGAGTACGAGTACGGGTACTTTGTGTTGCGTGCGAGTATGAGTTCCTGAACGAGTACGAGTACGAGTAACAAATGCACTCGAGTACGAATACGAGTGCAAATATGAGTACGACTACTGAGCTGGTTTATATCCTTTACATGTGAGGACTTGGGACAATTGGTTACCTGCGATAATAGCAGTCCTCAGAAGGTTTTCGTGTATACAAACCTTACGGTGGTTCAGCACGTCTCCAAGAAAAGACATGAAAACGTTTGCCCAAATGAAAAGGAATGTCTACACAAGGTCTTCAAAAAATATGTGTGTTTCTTGGTGGATGGGATGGGGGATTTGGGAACAACTTGCCACACACTAAAAATGCACACCTCATTATTGAATCGCAATAAGGTGCCAAGAAAGACCTGATGACGTCACCATGCAAAAGGCAACCCCTAGTGACACATCAAGGAATTCTGATAATTTTTTCTTCTAATTTAAAATAGACTATTCAAAATTTTACCAAATTGCCAAGGAAAATTTCTTGGGCCGGCAAGGTTAAAAAATATGAGTTAATATAGGGAGAAATAAAAAATGATAAATTAATTCCGATTCGATACATTCTGATTTCACCCATTTTACACTAAAAACAGTCTTTATCATGATGTGATGTACTGAAATTAACGTTTTGTTCTATACACTGAAAATGTACACCAGTCACAATCGACTTGCAATTTAAGAACAGCAGTTTTCCCACAAAACAGGTTACTACACTTTTCATTGCAGCCACTACGCGCTGTCAAATATAATAACGGGGTGTTACGATAGTCCTTTCAGCAATAGAACGTACATGTACACGTAGCTATTGTGGAAGACTTCCAGGCAGAATGGCCTATGAAAAACCAATTAGTGAACAAGTTATCGTTGTGCGATTGCGTCTCTGCCCAGAACGTTTGTTCAGTCTTTGTTCAGTACGTTTGATTGTATGGAGACATATGTTATCACAGCGCGCTAATTATTAAACAAAATGAGAAGGAATGAATACATAAGCTATGTACTGGTACCGGAAAATTTTTTACACTTCTCTTCTTGGCATACAGGTATAAACTTCATAAATTTCCTTTTTAGTGCCCCCTCCACAAAGGTAAACAATCTCACGTTTTCATTCACATCACTATCTGATCTTCACTAGTACGATTGAGAAATGTTTCGGAAACGTTTTATTCAAATAGATGCACAATATCTGCAGCATATCCGCTAAAGTTAAGGTGATGGGATTGTGCCTTTGATGATACAAGCACGGCATTTGGCACACAGTCAGAGTACGTCTTGAGAAAGATATTTGGCTATAGGGCCTTCGCAGATTTGTACTTTGAGATAATATAGGAAGAATAACAAGCAATGGCAGCCATTTTGAAAATTTTGAAAATTGCTTGTTATTCTATATATAGGCCTACCTATATTTTTTCAAAGGACAAATATGTGATGGCCTTATAGCCAAATATCTTTCTTGGGACATAGGCTACATTGACTGTACGGTGTACCAAATGCCATGCTTGTATCATCAAAGACACAATTCCCCCAAATGTTTCCCCTATATGCCCCACTACATCAGAAATTCTGGTTTCAACTGAACATTCAACACCATTTCTATAGCACAGATCATTAACAAAAGAAGCTTCGAATAGTTCAGTTGACGCATTTTAACTTTGAACTCGACTGTATACCGGTGTTATTTTGAGAACTCCGCCCTTTCGTTAACGTAATCCATTACCCTACTTGCGAAAGGCTGTTGACATCTTCCAGTTGAGCATTTGCAATTTGATTTCTGCTGCCAATTACTGCTGGTGCGAAGGTTCTCCTCAATTTGCAAATATTTGAATTGCAGTGCTTTTAACATTATCAGGACTGCTTCTTGTTTTGTTTGTTTAAGTGAAGAGAAATGTATCAGGTCAACGAGACTACCTACAAACCTTGTTAGCCCTATTACATAGGCCTACAACCCATCTGTATATGAAAGGCCAAGAGCTGCGTACACGTACTTCTGGGAGCCCTTGCTTTCTGCGTTTGAGTATTCCCGCCTTTTTGTGCAATTAATGTTCACTTACAGAGACGGAGTGCCAATTTTCACGAGTATACGTGCCCTCTACACTCTCAAAAGTCCCGAGTCAGATTTGACCCGCGTTCTTCTTGACCTAGCTGACACCTGTCAGGGTCAAATTGACACTTTTCTGGGTCAAAATGACACTTTTGCCAAAATGACCCGAAAAATGATCAACTTAAAGTGACAATTTGACCCCTAGAACCAGGATTCCGAGTCAAGTCTGACCAAGAACTTTTTAGAATGTAAAAGGAGACAATAAAAAAAGAATAAAATAATGATAATAATAAAATAACATTTGTGCATTATGTTGCCATCTCGCCATCAAACTGTTTCGGTGAATTTCTTTGCAAAACGTCCTTAAGATTACTTCCAGAAAATGCTGCATCCCACCAAGTGACTCCGTTTGACTTCCAAATGACACAATAAATTCATGTATATATACTTGAGACACTTTGGTTGCTACTATATTGGGAAAAGACACCTGTCAAGACGTGTGGGAGTGAATCAATTTTAGGGTTGTTTATGGGCCTCCTTTCATGCCAATTCCGGTCACCATTTCAATCATCCCACACGTTTTTCCTCGTTGCGTATCTATATCCCACAGATGAATGTACGAAATCACTTAAAAACAAAGGTTAAAATGTGATGTTTTTGGTGTCTTGGACGCACGTACACCAAACGGCTTCCTGGTGCTCGATTCTACACTGATCTTTTCTGATTCTTCAGACCTTTCATGATGGTTTGAGAGCAGGCTGTCCTAGTAAAGAATTTCGGCACATGGATAAAACAGGGGCAAACTTTAAGTGATTTACACTTTCAATTCAGTTAGTCGCGCGATGACGAATCACGATCGTCCTACGCTTGTGAAGTTCGCGTAACGTAAAACAAAAAAGGCGCTCGTGGAAATCGGGGGCGGGGAACCCGGGGAGGGGGGGTTAAATACCCCCTTTACCTTCCCCATGCTACGCCACAGAAGCCGAATACATTTAGTTCTAAATACAGTGCGGAAACTAATAATTGAAAAGCACGAGACACAAAATAATGGCTTGGCGTTATTACTCTGACGTGTGTGTTTCACCTGCCCTGGATATCAATCTCATTCTAATGAATAATTTTAAGTTAGCATATCAAAATAAGAAATAGTCCTCACTTGCACTGAACTGGTTAGTATGTGAGAGCAATGCCCACATGAACGTGAGATTACATTCGTCTCTTATACGCGTGAAAACTGTCGATCTTTGTAGTTATGAATGAATTTTAAGGAGGCCAGTACGGGTGATGTGCGTAAGCTTTCTAGATCTTCTTGGACGGGTAGAGTTTAAAGGTTCCATGAAATGAATTTTCGTAGGAACACATTTTGTGAAACCTTCTACTCCTTTTAAAACATTTAAAATGATCAATGCTTTTCCGGACAACTGAAGGCGCTTACATGTTGCCGTGATGTCATTTCAGGAAGACAGTGTTCAGTTCAGGGGTTTTCTGTTCAGATTGCGAACCCCACAATGTGCTCCGTGAAAATATTTGTGAGAAAAGTTTACCCATTGGCTTACTCTTATTAACTGAAACAACACAAAATCACCAAAGAAAAGCAAATTTACAACTGACAGCAACATATCCAAATTCTGGCATTTTTTGGAGTTGAACTACCTAACAGAAATGTTTCTGCCTGAAATGAAACATCACTCATCAATATGGAAATTCGCATAAGCATAAAAACAAAAAGGCACCAAACTATCCTTGAAAATGATAATGTATGTTATCAGTCATGCAGTAGTAGTTGATGATTTTTATTAGTTGAATCGAATACTGGAACTTACTTTATTTTTGCAACTGTGCTGATCGTACATGTTGTAGGCAATCCTGCCCGAAATTGTTCTAAACATGATAATGTATGTTATCAGTCATCCAGTAGTAGTTGATGATTTTTCTTAGTTGAATCGAATACTGGAACTTACTTTATTTTTGCAACTGTGCTGATCGTACTAGTATGCTGATCCAGTATTCGATTCAACTAAGAAAAATCATCAACTACTACTGGATGACTGATAACATACATTATCATGTTAAGAACAATTTCGGGCAGGATTGCCTACAACATGTACGATCAGCACAGTTGCAAAAATAAAGTAAGTTCCAGTATTCGATTCAACTAAGAATGCTGATCCAGTATTCGATTCAACTAAGAAAAATCATCAACTACTACTGGATGACTGATAACATACATTATCATGTTAAGAACAATTTCGGGCAGGATTGCCTACAACATGTACGATCAGCACAGTTGCAAAAATAAAGTAAGTTCCAGTATTCGATTCAACTAAGAAAAATCATCAACTACTACTGGATGACTGATAACATACATTATCATGTTAAGAACAATTTCGGGCAGGATTGCCTACAACATGTACGATCAGCACAGTTGCAAAAATAAAGTAAGTTCCAGTATTCGATTCAACTAAGAAAAATTATCCTTGAAAATGGCAAAACGAAAATTGAAAACTTATGTTAAATGTCCATCAAGTATCAGAACAACTCGCATTAGAAACAAGATTACATCACAAATTTAGCACCCCGCCCCCGCATATGTCACGTGTATCATGTAAATAATGCCTCCTCTTGTCCATGCGTTATACATCCGCACTCAGGTGTGCTTTAATTTTAGCCGCCAAAACCAGAAATTAAACCATGCCACATTTGGTACAAGCCTCGTTTAATAGTCTGATAAATTATACCCAGACGAAGTCGGTGTACTTTTTTCTGAAAAGGCTCACTAAATCACGTTGTCTTGGTTAAATAAACCGTCACGGTTAGTGTACTTCTTGTGATTCGCCACTATTTGGCATGGAAATCTGAACAATTCAAGTACACGTAAAGCGGTCATCAATTTCCTTAGTGACCACACACAAACAGCTAGGGCACACGATCTTTATGCTATGGATAAACAGCGTGGTGTAGTGATTGTTAGACATATTATATAATGTGATTCCGTGTGCACGATCTCTATAAATCTCGAAACACATCGTGACGGTGACGTATCGTCACTCTGAAACACAAGCAAATTCAAATTTTTGTTCGCATAATTATGAAGTCGTGTTGTTCTTCGTTACTTTTTTGAATAATAAATGTTTCTGTTCCATTTTATGTAAATTTACCTCTACGTCAATCACATCATTTCATTGTATAAGACTTCAAAATCCAAAAGGGACTTAAATTCGAAAAAAAAAAATCGGAACAAAGGTTACAATAATAACGAAATAAGGACAACGCCTCATTTTTTTCAGGAGTCCTGTTTCGGACAATCATTTTGATTATGAATTTTTGAAAGTTAATTGGTTTCATTAAGTACAACATAAAAACTGAGCCTGCATTCGCGAACCCACCCATGTTTACGTTACATACCCAAATAACCTAGTGTGGACATTATTTTGTTTTCGTGTAAAGACAAACCTGTGAAAAAAAAATCATTTTACTCACACTGTCAAAACCCTTTTCAACCAAAATTTGTTTCTATGATTCCCTTCAGTGTTTCTCTTCATTTTGCCACGGACAAACCTAACCCCAAAATGCATTTAAAACTGTTTTCCAGAGAGGGGGAAACATTGTGTGGACGTGGGCAAGTCCACACAGCGTCGCTGCCACCTGGTTTATGTGGACATCTTTTGTTCGGAAGTCCACACAGTGAATGTAATGCTTGTAACACTGGTTCTGTAGTGCGTTTCAGCTTTGGCAATTTGCCAGGACTTACACGCAACCCCAAAAGATATGAAATTCCAAAGGAATTAGAGTGATGTATCGGTGCACGTGGCTGTTGCAAAACAATAAAACAAAGCTAGGCTGTATTTCTCACGAATTCCCTCTGAAAGCAATTCAAGCGATGACCAAATTGCTTACAATAGTTACCGCGCAAAATGATCGAGCGCAAAATGACAGAATCCTGCATGACAGGAAGTTCTTTCTCTCCAACATAGGCTACTTAATTCATCTCTTGCGATCCTGCAGGTAAGTGGTCTCCGGAAGCATTAATCTTAACATTCAACTCGGGATTAACATTACCTAAAGTTGTCAAACAGCTTCGCTGTTAACTCCAATTCCCTAGGACATCTTAAGCGACTAATTGAGAAGGTTGTAAAACTGCAACTTACTCTGCTAAATGTCTTTTGGGACTTGTAAAAAGACCCAATAACTGTCGATGGAAAACATTGCTGTAATGGAAAAGGATTTATCAGAACCTTCGAAACAAGAGGGAAGGGGACATAACCCACCCCCCCCCCTCCCCATTTTTTTGTTGGTGAAATGTTACCTTTACAGGCATGGGACGTAAAGCCGTAGGTCCCGTGTGTTGTGTAATGCACGTTAAAGATCCCAGTATACACTTGTCGCTAAGAGAAGGGGTTTGCCCCGGTGTTTCTGGCAGTGGCAGCAATATGCGCCGCAGCACCTAGCAAAAAGGTGCTACATAATGGGTCTCATATGTTCATATACTTCATTTACCTGTCTTTGGTTGCATTCTCCCCCAGCGCTTTGTATCCTTTGGAAAAGGCGCTATATAAATACGGTTATATTTATTTCTATATTTATTTAGTTAAAAGCCGTCTTGATAATTCCAATTGTCATGACACATATCTTTTTTTTATGGAAAAGAAAACGCCTACATGTCAAATATTCTTACATGCATGATTCAATGAAAATTCTTGTATTTCCTTTACTTTTTGCTGTTAATATGATGACCAACGTCCAACGCTTCTCCGTGTAACCACTCTTGTGTAAAATGCTTGTTTATAGATCATAATTGGGCTGAAAAGAACATGGAACGGATGACAAACTGTAGTTTAGTCTTGTGCACATGCACTAAAGCCATTTCATCTACGTTGGCCTATTTTTGTGTATGTCTTCGGTCAACAAACTGTTCAATTTATTTTTTCCGCGACAAGTGTTTGCAACTTCTGAATATGTTACGCGACTCAACAGCATTGAATCAGAAACAGAGCAGTCATTGGATCGAAAAGAGAACGGTTGTCAAAATTGCAAGCGTAAAATTGAAGTTCCCGTAAAACAAGGAAACCTTATCCCTTTCGTCTGGTTCAATTCAAACTGAAATTGGCCAGGAGGCAATATTTTTTATATTAACTTCAACCTACTTTACAAGTGGATATAGCTGCACCTGGGTAAGATTTTTCCTAGAGCGTGGCGATCACCTTACAACAGACTTCAATGGAAAATCGCAAGGTTGTGTTTTGGTGAATATTCGCAGTTCAAACGAAGAGTGACATGTGAATAGAAGGGCACTCCAACTTGGAACTAACTTGAACTAACTAGCATGATAAACAAACTTGACAGGAAACAACAAATCAACACGGTTGAAGACTCGCCCCGGTACTAAATTTTGTTTCTAAAGTGATTTCGTCTCAAGATATATGACCACTTGGAAATATGGAAAAGTCAAAGCTCAATAACTGTCGCTCCAAATTGGTGCTTTGCTATTTCTGCGAGCGTTCGTGGCATGTCTGCGCATGGTTCGTAAATGTATTCATATCGAACAAGAACATTCCTAGGTATGTAACATAAGCCACTCGCCCATGCATTTCACATGTGACATTTTTCTTCAATTTCCGTGGGGAACAAAACAAATCAAAGCGCTAATCGTGACGTGTGGCATGACTGATGCTGCGGACCGCAAAAAACATTAAATTCTCAAAGTGTAGGCGCTAACTATCGTAGGTTATACACTTTGTCGTCATGGTAATATTGATCTTGTTTAACAAGGCTGAAAGTAGCATCATCTCTGTGAAAATAGTGTTTTAGTCCCTAAGATAATAGGCTATGCACTTGCATGCCTGAGTGTTAATGTTGGTTAAAGCCTACATCATATATGCATGGGATTGTCTAACGGGTTGGCATGTTGCCCAATATTGTTTAACTAGTATACCAACTGCCTACACATTTGGGCAAAAAGTTGGTCAATTCTTACCAGAAGTAGGCAACAATGAGGCAATTTCATATTAAAGGGAATGCACAACATTTGCTTTTGCTGCAATTTTCAGAAATAAATTGATTTGGAGGATTAGTATGTTAAAGAAAATATTGTTAAACTGACTTAATTCACGTTTTGGGCTTGTAGATGCTGGAAAAACCAAGAAAACCTATCATATTCTTGTAGTCTGGTTCCCTGACCCCACCTAAGATGAAACGGAGCAATTAATACACTTTGGGGAATTGTTAGGTCAGAGAACAAGTCTAGCAAGCTTGAACCCCTTTACAGATGTGTAATCAAAGAAAAGTCAGAATAACTAAATATGAAAAAGTAGGAACAGTTTTTGAAAAAAGACATTTTTTTCCAACGCTGGTCGGCCGACCAGCGTTGGAAAAATACAATATTTCTTGAAAATGACAGCACACCAGGAGCCACGGTTTTAAAGGATGCTTGAGACTGTCATTCCCTAACAATTCAGTAAGGTATTACGTGATAATTTGATCATTCCGTTCTTTGATGTTTGCAAATGTTGTATCTTCCCTTTAATGTTTGATAAATGACATTGCACAATAGGGTTTTATGGTATCCCAACTCATTTACAGTATAATACTACACAGCCATTTGGTATCGGGTTTTAATGATCACTTCGAAGAATTTAGCCTTTATTCCCTGAAACATTCAGCGGCTCAAAAGTGCTTATTCTAAAGCTCGACTGTAACGATCTTGAATCACAATAATATAGAACTGCCTCATTAAAAAAAGATAAACATTCAATTTCTCGTCGTCGGTTTATTCATGAATCACTTTAACATTTATAAGTTTATAAAAGTGCAGGTAGGTAATTCTACTTGTTGAGGTGAAGTTCTACATTTTGTTGGCAATTTTGTAGGCGAATGCGTTCCACCTCAGATGATAGCGGTAATAAACTTTAATACCGGAATGTTTGATTAATGTCCATGTCCAATAGCCACAATTCTTCCAGTTATTCGTTTGAGATGTTTTCATAGACGGTTGTGTTAATTGGGCAAATATGGGTAGATTGTTGATATAATAGAGCCCTTAACAAATACCTAAAGACACAATAAACGTGCACTAATATGTTGAAGCAGCCATTTCTATATCTGTAATAAAACAGTTTAACGTTGCTTCCAAAGCGTATCAGGATTTGCTATTGTTTGCACGTCATTAACGTGCTACTTATTCTACTAATAGTATCGGGATAACTAACGACGATGGAACATACACTTTAGAGACTTTTAGTTACCATACTACAAAAAAAAGGTAGACACGAAAACACGGGAAAAGATACTTGGAGTATAATTGCGCGCTATTATAGTACAAATCATTCGAGCGCACTCTTACTGTACGCTCACCACATGCTGGGGCCCCGTTCAATGGCGTAGTCCTTATGCCCAGCTATTTATTTATTTAATTCTTATTTTAACCAGGTAGCCCCATTCTGTGGGCTCCACTGGTCTCCCATGGGGCCCAGTACAGAGAAGACAATGTGAAGAAAACACATTTTTGTTTTGATGTGGGGGAACCCCAGAAGAATATTCTGAGGAAAACCCACGGAATCGGGCAGGGACTGAAAAGCCAATCCACATATTGGCCCAGGCGGGAATCGAACCCGGGTCTCGGCGCTAGAAGGGGAGGAAAGTACCGCCACGCCAACCTGGCTCCCCTATAAATCTTCAGAAAATCAGTAACAGGATGTGCACAATAGGTTGCACAATGCTTTCGCCATTGAAGTGGACCTCCGGCGTACTGGGATTGGTCTATTATAGCAAAACACTCACCATTTCCTTGCACAACTCCAACGCTTAACAGCCGTTGCAGAATTTGATTATGGTATCATACTCGTCATACTCGGGTTAAATTTCTATGTTCTCTCGCATGCCTTGCTTCAGAGACCACACACCACAGAAGTGAGCCTCGTTCCCCTCGCGTGGTTGACGCGCACGGCTCATGCCGACAGGTGACCGGTACTGTACCGTGATCGTCATACAGCTAACACGCTTGTAAATTGCCCGATACACGCTGCGCCGACAGTCGGTGATTGCACCAACGACTATTTCATGAACAATCCAAAAGGCACACTTTGCCTGAAGCCAGACTTAATTTAAGCTTTCAGTGAGGAAGACATCATTCATAGTTGTAGTGTTTTTAGCTGTCCTGTTTCTCCGTTAGTTAGTTAGTTAGTTAGTTATTTAGTTAGTTAGTAACAAACGTTCCAGTGACAGCCTTGCATGGGTATATATCAAATTCGTCCCTCAGGCCCTGACCCTCTTTTGTGTTACTTTAATGGGTCTCCACTGACCGTCTGTTGGGACATGGAGAATATTCACTGCACATGTAAATGCACGAACACGAATTCGTTGGCCCGCAGCTTCCCAGATCATTTCGAGCTTGTTGTTTAACCATTTTGGACACTCTGTGCTGTTTCAATGGTCTTAACATGTGGTTTAAGATGGTTTACAGGTATGATAGGATCTCTATTTGCATTTTTTTCCGTTTGAAGCAACAACATGTTACAAAATCAAACAACTAACCTGCTGACGTTTTAGCTCAGTGGCTACTATATATTTTTTGAAAATAGAGAAAACGTGTCCTTTTTTTGGGCCTGGTGCACAAGGGCAGTGGATTCTGTTGATTGCGCACGTAAAAAAAGTGTGGCCGCGGGCACACATTTATAAATCACCTTCATCAACGATTGTTTTCTTTCAAACTATGCAATTTACGGCGGAATAATTTCACAGGATAACTGGG
This sequence comes from Patiria pectinifera, assembly GCA_029964075.1. NCBI lineage: Eukaryota > Metazoa > Echinodermata > Asteroidea > Valvatida > Asterinidae > Patiria > Patiria pectinifera. Next base: position 6,415,497 of record CM057137.1, on the reverse strand, counting down.
ACCGGCCCTATCTTCGCTTTGAGCAAGTATTTTCTCTTAGATGCGTTTGCTTGCAATTACCATTGTCTTTAAACGTGCCGATAAAAATGCCTTAAACCATGAATTGGGGTGAAAAGTAACTATTTCAAGTCAATATAATATATGAAGTCAGCAAACCATAATCAGCATGTTTTAGCTTGAAAGTTTCAATAATTTTTTTTGTTGGAGTTCCATTGATATTATATATTTCATGAAATAGCAGTAAAGGAACAAACTCGGTTATTCAGCAGGGAACGAATTGAGCACCCACTTATCTCTCTATATTTGTTTCTAGTATGTCGGTAAATTTCTACTCCAGCGACGAGCTGCTCTGTTTCCAGTCGCCGGTAGCAAACATGCTCTTCAAACTGCTTCCCGGTTGTTTTTTTCGAGATTGGAGAGCTCCGGAGATTGGAAACGTAATTTCGTTTTTTGCAGTCAGCGCGCGGCGCGGCCAACATTCAACGGGGGATTTTCGACTATCGAACGGCACTGACCGAGTTACCTTGCCGGTCAGGCGGAATCGTCACAGTTCTTTACGATGACTTTTAATTCCCTCTGGGGTATGTTTTACGTTACATCTACCCCTCCAGTGGAGTATTTTACCAGCGCTAGGTCCGATAAATATAGGTTTGATAAATATAGCCCCACAAGAGTCGTGGTAGGGGCCATTCCTTGACGAACTTCCAGGGATTGAAAACGCTCCTCCTGTATTCACGTTTTGTGTCACGACTCGGGTTCGATTCCTCTTTCTCCCATTATATTCCCTCCGTACGTTTGTTCAATTCTAATCCCTCCATTTGTCCCTCGTGTGGAGCCCTGCCAACCTCGTTCTCATGGTCTGCTTTGTAACCCTAGCAGGGTGACTGCCTTCCCATGGTCTGATTGGTTAACAAAAACAGTGTTTTTACTTGGTAAATTTCAATACAGTATACGGTATGACGATTGTGAATGTTAGATCCATTAATACACCTCAGTAACCGCTCTCCCCTTTCCATTTTGCTAAATATTTTTAGTGTACTTATCAAGATTGGATGGACGTGAATGTCATCTTGTAACTTTGAAAAAGAAGAAGTTACTTTGGGGGAAAAAAAGTTCTCGGTCAAACTTAGTGTGGAAATATTCAACGGAAAACTCTTGACACTTTAACTTAAGTAATGCATCATCACAAGAGTACGGAACACATTATTGCGGTAGAAATATTAGCCAAAAACGCCAAATGTTTTAAATTTTTTATTAAGAAGCAAAAGCTTATTGCACCTGTTCACTGTTTTCTATACATGTAATTAATTATTAATTACAGGCGACGGCATGCCAGACATATACACATTTTTATTTTTAATCGTCTTTATGCCCAACTTATCAATCTTCATTTCATTACGAGCATTGCTGTTGTAGTGCATTTTCACCGAGCAGGGAGCACTACGCCATCATATATCAAGTTCCATACTATTAAAGGTAAGTCTATGCCTAAGATGGGCTGACCTCCATTTAACATGTCCACTGAAGTCCCGAGAGAGCACGACACGGTCTTTCAATGCTCTTTAAAATTGAAAACAAAAGGACACCTATGAATTTTGATGAGTCTGAAAACGATACTCCTTATACCTTGATCTGTTTTTCCAGTATTTACCATATGTTTTCCAATTTACTTGACGGATACACGCATGCTGATTTGTGTGCTATTAATCCCCGTGTTCTATTTTGCGAACGGTTAGTGAAAGCAATGCCATTAACTGTCTTGATAAAGGGATGTGCTTGGCCGCGGTTTTAAAACTGGCTAAGGGGCCTCGACGCTGATAATGGCCCGAGTCGAATAACTTTTGGTCAAAAAAGAAAAACCCAAAAGGTAAAAATTCATAATTGTCCAACGATTTTGTTCACAAATTTACCTCATGTTTTGTAAAAAAAAAAAAAAACACTCTTGCCATTTTCATAATAATTATGTGCCTATCGCCTATCGCGCGTAGTGCTCAAAAACTCCTTTTAATATGGAGATTGGCGCGCGTGCGCGGACTATGCGATGTGGCGCAGAACGCAGCGGTGCCGCAAAAAAAAGAGCTGGTGTTTTATCAGCAGTTTCAAACCGCCAACGTGACGGCTCTTGACCAATAGGAATGGGTTTATTACTATTTTAGGTATTTATGAATGAACACTTATCATTTGGTTTTAAAGACGTGGGAATAATAATCTTACAGTATTTGGTCCTGGGCCCAATTTTTTGGCTCTGCCTACAGTTACCAAAAAATCCCTGCTTACTTTAGCAGAAAATTCAGTGCTTACGGTAAGCGTATTTTCCGCGTTAGGGAGAAATTAGGGCTTATGCACATGCGCACATCCCGTAACTAATGAATTGTTTGCTTACAGGGTTAGCACAGAATTTTTCTGCTACCACGGTTAGCACATAATAGTGATCGGAATTTTGTAGTTAGCAGGCCTACCACCCCCTTACCCATTTTTACATACATGAAAGTTGGGCCGATGGAGTTTTAGAACATGAGACAGACGTATAATTCAAGTGGAATTCTTTTTTTTTTCTTTTCTTTTTTAAATATTTGTACACAATCAAACTTACTTGTTTTTCAAGCAACATCGTTGCCCTTCATCACTAAAAAAATACACTGGTCGAACATGTACAAAAAGCTAGACACTGGTCCCGCATGTAAAAATAACGTATTTCTCTTGAATTTTACATCATTCACAATTAGATGAGCCTAATCAAGGATCCAGTTTTGACAGCAATTTTCACCTACTCGTTGAGCACATTTCAAAAATTCAATTTACTGGTATTAAAATTTTGATCTTTAGACATAACTGACGAAAAAATATTGCAACTGCATAATTTGTCTCCGAGATATGGTAGTTAGAAAATGTCATGTGCCAAACCTGTTTGTCCACGGATGGCTTTATTCCATCCGCTTGACTGAGACTTACACGTGGGCAACACTAATGGGTGAGTTGTATTCAAACTAGCATGAAAAACGCTATTTTTGCAACTTCATTTCTAAAGAGTTTTTTTTCACCACGTATTAAAGAGCTATAAATCACTACATTATAAATAGAAAGCACCACCCTGTAGACGTTATGAGTTGTAGGGATGTTAACTGGTAATTTAATATTAAAAAAAAGAGAATGCTCCACAACCTACTCGATACAAAATCGAGTCTCAGCGATACAAACCTTGTGCCTTTCAACTCCGCCTTAAGGTATACTGTAATAATGACATCATTGCATGCATAAGCACGCGTAAGTATATATTTCTGTTCAATGAAATAGTTTACTTATGATTAAACCCGCTCATTGCATTCACGTAAACTGTCTGTCCCGACTCAGTTATAAAAAAGGAAAATAGCGGGGGAAAAAACAATGATTGATTGTTGATAGCAGTTTATGTATCGTTGATTGCGGTCTGAGGCACTTTCGTTACATTCAGGGTTGTGTGTACTTTATTCATTGGGAAGGTTTATCGAATAATGAGCAAAGAGACAGCATGACTGATGACGAGTGTCCAAAGGTTTTGTATTATTAAATGGTCTTATTTATTGAACCGCAGTTGTATTACTGAATTCACAATTCAACGCTAATGCCGAATAAATAACGTATACGAACTGCCCGTTATTTTAGTCATGCAATTATGACTATCGATATGATAAAGACTTGAAAAGTCTTTTTTTGGCTGTATTGAGCATCTTTTATCAGCTTGTGATTCGAAATAGATCATTGGTATATTATGAGTAGGTCTCTTTGGGATCAATGAAAGATCTAAAACAAAATCAGGCAAGCTGACTTGGTTATCAGAACATGTAGGTTTTTTTAGGAAGAGATTCACTTTGAATCGGAGAGCTTATGTCCCTAGGCAAGACATTTGCGCCAGTATTTCATCTTCAATCTTTGTGAGTCAAGTAGAGCATTGGTTATTTTTTTTATGTTACATTGAAAACGGCGGGGAAAATAATTATGTGCTTGGCTGGTATTAAACAATCATACAGTTAAAACCAGTTTTGGGCCTGGAGCTGATAATGGCCTGAGCCGTAGGAAAAGCGTTTAAAACCAGCCAGCAGGTGTTTTATCAACCGTTGAAAACCACCCCCGTGACGGGCACTCGACATATGGGAATTGGTATACTGTCTCTGGTATTTATGAGTGGAATTTAATTTGCTAGCCAGAAATAGAAATAATCTTAAATTCTAATTGCGGATGAAGTACCAAAATGGAAATCTTTAACCTGTTAGAAAATGAATCATTAAAATTCGTATGAATAATCAAAATTGATAATTGAATTCCACCCAACGGTATTTGGGCTTAGTCCTGGGGTTTTCTGTACACGTTTATAATAATATGAGAGACAACACATGCAATTACCTTGCACCTGCACAAATGAACAAAAAGCTTACAGGCTAATTACAGTTAATCCATATACGTCAAACAATAACTCTGTTTTATCTTTTAGTTAAAAGTATTTAACATGTAATACAAAAACTATCATTTCCAGGTCGCACGAACCTGCCACACCAGGAAGCACTCACTGTTTATGTAGGACAAACTCAAAGATGTAGCACAGTGAACGAGCCACGAGCTTGTAAAAGCCAAAATTTAAGTTTTAAATTGCAATTTGTCCTTCTGTTTACCTCGAAATTAGGAGTCTAATAACAAGTGTTGTCCTTACAAATTTGATAGCAATGTCTAAGGGCGGGTCCAAGGGGGTTGGCGGTTGCTCCCCTCCCCCCTCGACTTACCATTGCGAATGATTTACATACGAGCAATTCAAGCGTTATGAAAGGAAGTGTAACTAATTTCCGTATAGTATCAATAGAATTTAACTATTTTTGTTTACATTTGACTTCGAACCGAAAGTAATTCAGTCAAACTGGCTTCAGTAAAAATGGTTCCAGTAAAACTGGCTTGATTACTAAACCCATGAACGGATCAAAGAACACGAGAATAAATCTTATGCGCTCCTAGACATGCGTGATCACCAAGTGGGATATTAACGACACCTGCAAGGGAGTTTAATCAAGGATCGTTATCGATGGATGAAGGGTCAAACCCGAGTTGTCAGCCCGTTTGTTTGTTTCAGTGAATGATGTTCAATTATGTTCCTGCTTCTCCGTAGTGCCCGTTTGTGTAAACCGATCACAAATCAACGCTATTTTGATAACGGCTTTCCGATGGCGTAGCGATATATAGCCAGAGGGTTCAAACTAGTAACGTATCTAGCATGACCACTCTCTCTCAGGCACTTTCATTGCAAAAAACTCCATTTTCACACAACCAATTTCAGTCTGTGCTTTTGGATTAGATTCGTATATCAACCACATCTCCTACCTGACGACAAGCGACATATTTGCTTCTTTTTTCTTTCTTTTCAAAAGACTTACGAGGCCAAGGCTTTTATTCTATCACAGCTTATAACATTTCCCAGAACTGTGTATAAGTTTAAACTGTTGACACTAGCCAATGCCCTAAAAAAGTCGTGCGGTAGCTGTTCTACCTGATGACAAGTGATATATTTACATGTACTTCTGTTTCTTCCATTCAAAAGACATACGAGGCCAAGTATCTAATTCTATCATCGCTAATCTAATTCATCAGAGTATGTTTAAGTTCAAGCCTTTGGTGCCAGCCAATGTCCTACAACAAAATTGAAGTTGTCTTAAATTAACTTTCACAAGAACTGGAGTCTTTTTTTTCTCTTTTGCCCTTTCCAGGCCTTATATTATTCGCATATTCCTCCAACGTTAAATGTTAACAAAAACATCACTTAGTTACACTTTGAAATAAAGTGTACTGGACAAGTACTGGAGTTGAAGCTAGTTTTATTGTCCAATTTCATGGACGTGATCAGTGGCCGGGCCTTGTGATCCCACGTACGCAAATCATAGCCGAAAAACCATAGCTACCCCCGTGTCCACAGACAACTCGTTCGTGTATGTTACATAATCGTGGATACTATATTGTGTACGAGCTTGCCTATTTGAAATGGCACTTTGGTTGAGAACCTGCCAACTCGTTGCATTTCACGTACTTTTGGGAAAATGGGGGCAGAAAAAAGTAATTCGGCTTTTACATCTGTATTTTGAAAAGGAATATATAATTATGAAATTATTAAATTAAAACTTAAATTTACCCATTGGTCCGTAAGTTACGTTGAAGAATACTCGAGTTTATATAATTGACCTTTCAAATTTCCAGAAGATTTCAGGAACTCTCCGAAAATGCCTCCATGCTCATCTTCAGCTTTCCTTTTGCTCTGACATGTAATCACTCTAGCCTTCACGTGACCACGCACATCCATTTTCTCTAGAAACTGATTAATCATATCAATTATTTATCTGATACAGGAATGCGTCTGCGCCGTTCACGTTGTTGTAATCATCGTCACATCCCACCATTACACTTACCATAAGCATCCAATAATCAAACCAAGCCGACTAAGATTTATGTCTGTAATTTAACTAGAAAAGTAGCATTTCCCGACCGTAAATCAACAAGTTTAATGATGTAGGTCAGTTGTGTGATTTGCTCTGGAATCACTCATGCTTATACTCTTCAATTTGCAAGACTTTGGTGTAAGCCTTTTCAGCTGCAAAGGCATATACAGGGTTTATGATTTACAGATAAACCATACCTTTTTTCCCCGATGCGTCGGCACCTGTTTTGTGATGCAAAACAGCCATCCATGCACGCTACCACTACACTAAATCAAGCTTAACGACGGTGAACGGCAGACATACGGTCGTTGAATATGTTTGAGACAAAATAAAACGAAGGATTTACGAAAAAAAACCTAATAATGTATTATCGTCACCGTTTTCACGAACAGCCACATACTATATATATTATGTTGATTTTGAAGAAAAGTGTTTTCGAGATAATCGCAAAAGAAGTTCCTCATATTTTAAAACTGCAAGAAATACTACTTTGCAACAACTTTGTGCATGATTCTATGAGAGCTGAATTTTTACGTGAACCCAGTAATTAGAATTAATACTACTGTATTAATTAGTTAATTAGTGAAAATGAATTAGTAAAGATATGTGGCGCTTCGTGAAAACGAAAATTCAAGTTTCCTACATATTGGCCCTTTCCGTTCAATGTGTTTTTCCATATGGAAGGGGCGCGCATGTGTACACGCGCGCAGCTGTGAATGTAACAAAGATATGTTCTTCGTGAAAACCAAAATTTCAATTTTCTGTTCAATAGGTTTTGTACGCGTTCAAGGGGCCAAAATGTATGTGGCTCTTCGTGAAAACGCAAAACCAGTCAGTTTTCGAGATATCTGCCCCTTGCATCATTAATGTTATTTGGAAATTAATGATGTAATGCTTACAGAAACATGTCAAAATGGTTAAGTACAATGTTTTAAAGCAAAATAGTTAAAACATCGAACTCGAAAAAAATGGTAATTTTTGACATTATGTGGCTGTTCGTGAAAACGGTGACGATATCTGTGCAAGGTGTTGTAGTACTCTTATCGTTTTCGAACTCGTACTCGAATCGCCTTTCATACTCATACTCGAAGTGACGATACTCATGAGAATGTACTCTTACTCGTACACTGGTATACTCGTTATCACAACAATAAAGACCATTACAATTGGTACACATACGTGAGTACCCAGATCGGCAAAAGTTGCTGGTTATATCACCATATTGTGAGGTTATTTTACCAAACCCTCATTCGTCATTAACATGTGTGTGTGAAATGCGCTCTGCCGATGTAGTGTGCCAGGTGAAATATAACCACGCGAAATGGTGATTTAAAGTTATAGTCCATCATTTGTAATTTGTGCATTTTGTTCGTTTGAAGCAACAAAAGTGCTCAAAATCTAAAGAGGGGTACTGAACAACTAACCTGATAAAGTTTCAGCTCAGCTTCAGCTGTATATTCTGAGAAAAACAGCATTCTAGGATCTCAATTTCAAATCAAAAGTTGCTGAATCATGTTTTGAATTGCGCCTGAATTCAGCGTCCGAGACACGTTCTCGCTGAGCCGAATGCAGCTACGCGATGTCGCGCACTGATCTGACGAATTATAGCAACCGGGGGTGCGTGTGCGTCGTGCCAATGCTTGCGCGCGCTTCGCCGAATAACAAAACGAACTACTAATTTAAATTTTCCTACGGTGCGTCTTAAGAAGCACCGTTGGAAAGGCCTTTTTTCGTTGATTACTTCAAAATGACAGCTTTCCAGAAAGAATAATTTCACAGGGAGTTTAGTCCCCTTACTATCTTTCAACCAAGTATGTTTTTCAACAATAATTACGCCAGCTACTTTTCGGATAGCTGCAAATGATGGACTATAGCTTTAACAAGCAACCTTTTCTGAGCCGCATACGTGTTCCGTACGCGCTCCATTTCTTATTGTCCTAAGTGTAACCTGTACTCATACTCGTACTCGTACTCGTGGCAAAGCATACTCGTACACGTACTCTTCAAAGTTTCTTCCGCTGGAATTTTAATCTCTTTAGAGAAACAGGCAGGACAAGATTCAATTTCCTGCTGTTTCGCACCTAATTTGACAGCGATTGTCATTGAAATGTACTCATACTCCTGGCAAGGTACTTTAAAGGGAACATTTTGTAGTAAGGGTTTGAGTAAATGAACGAACGGCATCATAGTGTTACACACCGATGACTTTGTCTGTAAAAAGTACAATTGAGGAAATCGTACACGTGATCACAACACACGTGATCAGAACATTCTGGAATCCCCAGTAATGGCAGACAGCTAGTGTTCCCAATATTTTGGGAATATTTGGTAATTAGGATTCGAGCAAATAAACGAACGGCAACATAGTTTTACACATAAATGGATCAATTTTTACTAAAACTAGTAAAATATTTCCGCAACTAGGGGCACTCTGATGTAGCGCTAGTCTGCATATTTTTACCACACATGTTAGAAGAAATTAACTCATAACTCGAGACAACTACAACATATGTACACCATATTGAACACAATGCAGGTAATTACCAAATAAAGCAACTGCAATTCTTTGTTTAGAATTTTGTAGGCAAGAATACAACCCATGTATTTCTCTGAAAGTCTGTCTAGACAAGTGATTAAATCCCAATAGGCTGTGATAAAACAAAATCATTTCAGGCTATGTGGTTTTCACGGTACTGGTAGTTGTTTGAAATTTTGCAAAAGTGCTAAAGTGCTCTGCATCGAGTGGCAACAAAATATAGACAAAGTGTGCGAGTGGATTTTTAAACACTCCAGTGAATACTAGATGAACACCTGGATCTAGTTCTATAAAAAAAGGGTTGGTCAGAGAACTTAAACAAGTAAAGTTACAGACGTCTCTATAAGTAAATGTAGCGAAGTAAGTATTGACAGCAAAGGGTTTAATCTCTTAAAGATCAATTTCGGGCAAATGCCAATGCCAGTTTCACAACAAAGGCAGAATTAACAACTTTGACTTGCGTTTTTTGTATATTTTCCAATGCAAACTCGACAGGTTGAAATGTAAGCTGACTTGAGGCGTCGGATGTAAACATTAAACACTGTTGTTGACTGCTATGCGCCCGAGGGTGTTAAGAACGACATATCCCACATCACAGCAGTCAACAATTGTTTGGTTATGTTGTGCCAATATATACGTCAAAAAGGATGAAGGTCTTTAACTCACTTTTTAAGAAATAATATGAAATCACTGCAGTGTAACCTTTTGATTACTATGAGCTTTCCTGCCAGACATAAGATTGAGAGGTTTAGTTCTCTGTGGCGATGCGCACGGGCCTACACGCGCGCCCTACACGCGTGCGCAATTGATATGCAGCACGTTGTGTATGACCTAATAACGCAGACTAGGCTATATGAAGAAAATAGTCATTTTTTATAAACTGGACACGTGGCCGTTCTAGACCAATGAAATTACAGTATCCAAGACACGATATAACAATTCATATTTTAACATGTGACCTTGTGAAATATGTTCCGTTGATCATGTGGTATTTATGCACGAATGACGAAACTGTAATATCCAGAGAAAGCACGTCACCGCGCCGTTACTGTTAAGCTCATCTAAAGACCAACTCGTCACTCAGTCAAGGTTAATTCTCAATCAGGCCTATCGGCAGTCAGTGGCAATGATCTGGAAAGTGTCTGGTGCCCGCCTCATTAGTCTCGCTCATCCACAACAAAATGGGGTGAATGAGGGGGACATCATGCAATCATCAATGTCAATGACCCATTTAATCATTTGGGACCATTTAGGAATTTTCATTCAATCGTCACTCTTTTTTTTCTCACACTACTTTTAGTGATGGCGCAGATATTCAAAGGAGAGAAATTCCGCGGTGATAAAAAGAGGAATATTAGGTTGGCGATGAAGCACGGAGATGCACCAGTTTGTGAACGGGATCAAAATGAGGAATCTTCCTTTGGTTGTAGTACATCATTTCAGGCTGCGTTTTGGCTATTCATGGAACTTGCGCATGCGTAACGCAGAGTACACTAAAGTAAGGAGAATACGGGCCTGATTTCCATCATAACCTTTTAAAAAAATTTAGTAATCCAAGTCACTTTCTTTTTGACTCACCATGTACACGCAGAGCACATTCCTTGAACGACAAACAATTAAAAAGTCATGTTCAACATGTTTGCACCTGTCGTGTTCATTCTCTCATTGTTTTTTGTAATCACTGTAGCACAATACATATCTAAAGTACCAGCTCGGATTACGCAGGATCTTCCGAACACTCCATTATCTGAAATCACATCTGGCTTGGGATGGTTGACCAAGCTCCAAGGGTAATTAATTAACTATTAAAGTTTGGATTTCACAGTCTGCGCTCGGTCATGGCCAAATGATGGAGCGAATTAACGATGGTCGTTAAACAGTATATGGGAAATGGATGATTCTGAGACTAGACTAGGCGCCAATGAAAATCAATTCACTATTAAAGTTTGGCTTTCACAGTCTGTGCTCGGTCATGGTCAAATTATACACCGAATTCAGGATGGTCTTACTATAGTGAATGGGAAGTTGATTCAGTGGGCTGGGGATCAATTTTTTTCCTCTCCAAATGGATGGCTATAGGGTGTTGAATTTAGTCCAAGATTTGTTTGACAAATTTTGGTTGTAAATTTGAAAGGTAGTTTGGAATGTTCGGCTGAGGTGCAGAAAACCTAACCTTTTTAAAGAGCTCAACGAATAAATTCATGTTGTTTACGTCTGGTTGGGAATGTCTAAACTTCGTAATAAGAATGTATTGTCCCATTCTATTTATATACAGGAAAGCGAAACCCAAGCATATACAGATGTTACCATCCCTTTTGTGAATGTGTTTAAAGTACTGAAAAGTACCAACCTAATAATGCAATTTAACCTGTATTCACAAATACCTAAAACAGTAACCCATTTCTATTGGTCGAGAGCCCGTCACGTGGCCGGTCTTAAACGGTTGATAAAGACCGGCTGGCTGGACTTAGACACTTTTCCAGTGTCACATAAAATTTGGACTCCCATAACTCCGGTGCCTTTTACCGTTTTATTGGTTGAACGGTTACAGTCCTCACGTAGGCATGCGCAATACTACGATAGAAGTAGTACAATACTCACTGGCTGTCTACCAGTGAGTCAGAATTTCATAGTCCTAAATTAAAAATACACCGGCACAGCTGCGTTGTGTGGTACATCGCGCAGTAAGCGCGACGTGTGGGCCAATCTCCATATTTTGGAGATTGTTTACGACACTCGCGAGACTGGACATACTATAATATAGCCAGAGGGTTGTCCCTAAAACCATGAGATAAAATTGTTGAACAAAATTGTTATAAATTTATAATTTTTGACGTTTTTGACGTTTGGACCGAAAAGTTTTAATTATTACCGAAAGGGTATTTAGGAATGGGAATCGATATGTACTTGGCCGTATGAAACACTTTGTTTGAGACCGGGTGGAGTCTGAATGCTGATAATCATCTTTATTTTTTATCTATTTTTTTTGTTTTTAAACATGCAGCATCCAGACTCCAACCGGTCTTAAACAGAGTGTTTAAAACTGTTACTCCCTTAATAAAGACTGCTGATGTTTTGACCATGCAAAATGTACACCATCTGGTTAAACAGCCATCCAAGCATCTTTTTGTTTTGATCGTAATTAACAGTGTAGCACCCACATTTTGTAACCCACCACTTTTTCGAATGATTTTAATGCACTTTTACATTAAAATGCTTTTCCCCCTTGACATTCGGTTTCGTCACCACAACATGTGCTCATGTCGAATGATCGTTTACAGTATATGTCGAAAGGGTCCGTAAATCAGTCGATTTAACGATTACTATGCCATATTACAATTTCCTCATCAATCAATAGTGCCGATGAATTGGTTGATTAGTGAATCGGCTAATTATCATAGATATTGAGAAGAAAAAAAGACTGATCAAAGACCGATCAACCGAAAAACAAATCATAAATAAACGATATATAATCATGCTTTATTGATCGAGCAATGAATCTCTCGCCCATGACGGTACGTGGCTGATCGATTTGGAATTGTTTGATTTTGATCGATCAGCTCAAATCGTCATCGACACAACGAACCGACACATTTCAATTACATGAGAGCGTTTCCTCAGTGCAGAGTCGTGCACAGAATTAGTCTGGTTCCCTGTCCCCCATTGCCCTTTGGACTTCAAATATGGGGACAGGTAGCTAATCTTGCATACATCAGGAGACATCCCTCCTGATATATGCAAATGATAGGCATGACGTGAACAGGTCTGAATCCCGCCTCCTGAATTGAAAATCACAACGGTAACGTTTGCCCGAACGGTCGAACCAGCCTGTTGAAAAAATGACAATTGCCGCGTCACGAATGTACAATTTCGGAAGTGATGAGCTTCGATTTTTGCTGAATTCCAAAGTGTCTCTGGTAAATATTAATGAAGATAGAGAAAGTACCGTTCAGAGAGTAATTACTGTTCAGTATTTAAACCTATGCAGTTGAAATGCTTGAAAGTTACATTCATGGAGACACCGATGATTTTGCGTACTTTTTGTGGTAAGACAAAAGTGAGTTTGTTGATAATCGTGTATTGAGTCACCGTCCATGCACTAGAGCTCAACAGGGATTTGAAAATAAACTAGCATGATGCACGCGCAGAGGTGATCCAATTAATGGCTTTGAATGGGAGCTAGCTACCGGTCCCCATAAATTAAGGGGCGGGAAACAGTCTAGTACAGAATATGAGTATTCAATTTTCATTACTTTTTCTGTTCGTTGTGTTGGTAGGTCCTTACACCTGTACAGCCTGATTTACAAGCCTGATTTACTGCTGACAACCTACTAAATGGGAAGTCAACTTCAATCAATCAGTACGTAAAAGCCAGGGAAACATACAAGAACAACACGGGTGACATTCAAAGTTCATGCATGGTAGTGCCGTGAGTCGTGACTACATTCAACCGCAACTAACGAACTAGTAGAATCAAAAATAAAGATTTCCCCGAACCATTCCTTCCTTCCAAGTACTCCCGAGGGAACGTCCTAGCTTGACCTTTCGGCGGGCCGTTCCCACGCATCGTTATAACGCGCTAATTAGACAGAAAATTGTCATCGTTAAAACCTAGATAACTATAAACAGAAACAGGTCTGCAGATGGGGTGAAGTGTTGACAGCTCGGGCGTTTGCTTAAAATATACATGCATCGATGACAAGATTATAGTAGGAATTATGTACATTGATAACATGAATCAGCAGTTTACTATCATGCTCAGTGCTAGCTATTTTTCTCTGGTTCCACCGAGTGCCAGCCTCTCTATACCTATCTCACTCACCGACTTACTCGCTGACTGCCAGTTGTGAGCCGGGCAGTATTATCGTATAGGATGACTGACGCCTATGGATCGGCTAAGTCTGTCCCATTGTGTAAACTAGATGCAAGAAAAGACTTCCAGTGAATAGCCATTCTGAATCAATTGAATAGAATGTTGTGCACTCTGGGACCAGCTTTACTGGGCCATAGTCTTGTCTAATTTTTACATCACGTCGAAACAACGTCATAATCTTTTCATACCAGTAACAAAACACACGACTGATGCCGTATTACACATTAATGTAGGCCTAGCCTACTATACAAATGCATATAAGAATGTTATTACTTATGCAGTGTAAGAAACTAGGTTGCCACCTGATACGAATTTTTAACACCTCCCGCTTAAAATGTTCAACATGCAGATGCACTGACGTACATGAACATGGGTCTTGCACTGACCCACGCGACCCGGCCTAAATCCGGGTACTGACAAGTCATTGTAGTGGGCAAAGATCTTCACGCGCAGTAGGTATACGCTAGCCTTCAACTTTGTGATGGATGAAAAAAAATGTGAGAAAAACGCGGAGCCAACACCCAATGCTGGCCTGGCCTTGCTTGGTATACGATTATGACAACCGCATGCTGGACACGTAGTGACAATTATGCCATTTGATAAAAATAATCGCAGTTATTTCACGTGTAAATAAGTCCTACTGTCTAGTTTACAACGCACGACGTGGTTGCTTACCAAACGTTTGCCCACTGCAATGTTGGCCGGTCACGGGTACGCCGGATGACCGGTCACGCCTTGGCTTACTGAGACCCTTGACCAGAGACCACATGTCCAGCATCCTTGCGGGTTTTTATATTTTCAAATGTCTCGACTTTCAACAAGCAGCATTAAAACATTCTGACTGGATTTTTATGAGGAAATAACATCAACAACGTTAATAACAGACACATCATCGAGATGTTAAACCGAGAGCATGAGTTTTTTTCTTTAAACAAAACACCAGCTATGATCAACACTAATTACACGCAGTATCTTCCTTCGTTTCTGATTTTAACGCCTACCTTTGATTACTACAAAATGCTACACACATTATTTTTGAAGGGTAATATTATTTTTTTATAAGAGACGACAAAATTTGGTCGTATTGAAATCAGAAGAGAATTGCAAAAGAGTCTTCCCCATTGAAAGGAGGTCCTTGGAAGTAAGAAGAAGGTAAAAGGCTATGAAAGATGAACGATGATGAATTTTTTCACGGTCATTCATCAATTTACAAGCAGACAACGAGGGCTGCCCCATCTCCCTAACCAGTCGTGCCATCGACCTTGCACCGCGTGAACACACGGGTGCTCAGTTTCGCTTTTGTGTATCGCGTAACGGGCCATTCACACTGATGGAAATGGTGTTCAGTTTCTTAGATTGTGTTCATTAATCGCAGACTGACTGGTCGCACACAAGGCCCTCAAAGTATTCTGGATTCGGTGGCCTTGTTAACCTGAGTAAAACTCAAGATCTTGTGTTAAACTCTGCCGATTGTGGTTCAAGTCCACCCCTGGGCTGTCGTGCGTGGCAGGACAGTTGTCTCTTATTGCTTCTCCCCATCCTGCAAATCTTATCCTATCAGAGAGATAGTCTGGTTGCATATTGGGTCTTATATTCTCCTATAGCTGCATACTTCCAACAAAGCTTAGTATGTGAAAATGTTGTTTATGGCCCGATGAGCAGGAGTATAGTAATGATAATGCAAGCGCCTATTGATGAATATTTTCGCTTTATGAATTTTTACAAAATGGTAGGTTAGGGAGACACTTTCTTGTAAATTATTTAACATTAGGGAGACGTTGGTCATTAGCGAGACATTTTAGTGTCTCCCTCATATTATTTTTACATCTACATCTACGTCTACTATGGAGAATGTCATCAAAGCCTGTGCAGCATGTAGATGAGGGGACTGGTGTGCGGTGCTTCAAACAGTGGACGATTAATGTGCTCTGCTTGTGAATTATTTATACACGTGCAATTTTGATTAGAATCAAAATTGAAAAGACATCTGCCTTAATGCTCCAGATTTCTAGAACAAAATGTAATCGTCGCAAGTCGTTCAAAACGATTCCTTGGCTCGAGAATAGTATAATTAAAAAAGTTTGGGGAGGGACGGGAGTGTGATTATCATATTTTGTTTTCACTATGGCGATTGAAACCAAATTCCATATGAGCACGTTAGATCGCGTTGTTACCGTTTGTATCATTTAAAATATTAGAGCAATAAGCAACATCAATTTGAAAATTAACGGTTAGAGCTGCAAAATAACTTCGTCCTGGGCATAATAAGTAGCACATTTGTTATAATACAAAATGAGGAATGTGGCCAATTTCTTTGTTTCCCTGCTCCTGAATTGCTCAGTAACAGAACGCATATTTCCTCTTACCTGGCCCGGACTGACGCAGCAGGTTTATACTTGTCAATCTATAGAGCAGCGCAGTCACAGTGCGTAGCGGCCACTTCAATCTGTTAGAGCCTCCTCCCTGGAGATTTCCCAACCGAAAAAGGGTCAAGTCGCTGATTCCATTCATCAACTTCTACTTTACGGGCGTGTCATTAGTGCATCCGGCCCAGCATCCTGTTAAACTGGACACTCTCGCTGCGAGATTGTGAATGGGACTGGCTCGAGTAACCGTAGAACGCGCGTCTTATATTCATGCGCGAACTCTCAAAAAAAGGTACAGGTCATTGCTGCGCGGACAAACTTAATAAGAACCACAAGTGTTTTAAAAACGAGTACCACAATCTGAAAAGTATATCGTCTTACAATATCAACACCGATGTATATTATATCTTCCTATCGCGTGCTGGATTGTTACACTAGTCAACTTGTAAAATAAACAGCCAAGTATATAATTTAATTAAGAGAAAAACAAACGAGCGGCGTTGAAGGTTCGAAGTCACGCGACCAAAGGTGCCTTCTGAGTTCGACTGAGTTTGTTGTGGAATGCATTTTTTAACCATTTTGTTTACCTAATTAGTAAAACAACGATGTTTATCTTTCAAGTCAAAACGTTTACCTAATTAGCCAACTTGAATCAATAAATGTGCTGACAGTTTGCGTGAAACTCCATCTGGACACAAATCACACAATTAGATATTGCCTATTTTATCAAAACATACAAATTGTTTTTCATTGTATCAAAACATACACATCGAAAAGTACGCATTGTGCTCACTGAACTCCACACAAGAGCCGCTCAGTTATTGATGTATAAAATAAACATTGGTTAGCTGATCGTTTTTGTGTATTTGTCGCCATAATACTTGGCATGTATAGGCCTTATATGCGCGTTCAGAGCACTAAAGGCAATATTTGGAAGCATTTTCAGCTGTACACTCGACATAGTTCTCTGCTTTAGTCCAGTACCTGTCAATCATTTGACTTCATTAGTCAAGCCAAGTGCCGTACAATAACATTGTTAGAGTATTGACATTCTCAATAGTCGACACAAACGGCTATCGCTCAAGTAGGCAAAGCTTAAAGGGCAACGCGTACGGCGGATCCGGGTTTCTGGGTTGTTGCTAAAATGGAAAATTTCTTTTATCAAGCGGTCGAATTATTTTCTTTTCGTCCGTAAAATCTTGTGTGAAAGCAAGGAGGTACGGGTTGCGGTGGCGCGTTGAGAAGTGGTGGCGCGTCGAGTTCTAAACGAAACGGCAGAAGGTAGTGAAGTGTAGGTCTACAGACAGTACAAAATGATGCATGTGATAGGTAAAGACATATGTTACCACTGACAATGTAGTAACCAACGGATAATGTATCACCAACCGATAATGTCACACAAATTGACCGATACTGTATCACTAACCGATAATGTAACAGAAATTGACCGATAGTGTAGTACACATTACTACACTATCGGTCAATATTTGTTACATTTTCGGGTAAGACCGATAATGTAACAACAATCGACTGATAGTGTAGTACATATTTACTACACTATCGGTCAATTTCTGTTACATTATCGGTTAGTGATACAGTGTCGGTCAATTTGTGTGACGTTATCGGTTGGTGATACATTATCAGTTGGTTACTACAAGTTATCAGTTGTAACAACATATATGATCTTTTGCATCTATCCCTGAAGCAACCTACCGAATTATCAATCTGATTTCGATTATAATATATACCGGTACTAAACACACCGTGAAATAACTCCGTCTTGCTTGCCGTCATTAAGAAGAAATCAGAAAAAGTAGGTGATTTCCAACGATCGGTCAATTGACAGATTGATTTTTGGAAGAGCGAGTGCTATTAGCGACATCATCGGCTTTGCGATTCAAACGTCGTGCATGTTGTTTCACTGTCTTCTCGAGAAAAAAAAGAAGAGTATTTAAATATCAACTGAGCTGAAACTTAAAAAAGTTAGGTTTTGAACATTCCTCTTTGGATTTTTAGTGGTGTCACGATTATTTGAAACAAACAAAATGCTTGAAGACCAAAATGATTCTGTATGTCTATTTAAACCCTTTCGAAGTAATAGACAAAGTACTTAACGCCCTTCGGTACATACCAAGCCGCGGATATTTCAACGTGTACAAATTACCAGTGTAGCATGGATTTAGGTTTTATGAAATACGGACTCTTTGGTGGTATTGCGCATGCTCATGCATAGATAATTAGGAGAGGGACCGGTCACGTGAGAGGGTTTAACCAATAAAAGGGAAAAAGAGTCCGATTTTCATACGAGTCCGATTTTCATATGACACCGGCTTCTCGATCTCTGGTACAGACAAAACGCCACAGGCTTGATATTGCCGTGGTGTGAATTGTACAAAGAAAATCACCAATTCGAATTTGTCTGTCACAGCTCTCGTAACAGTTAAAATCAAAAGGATCAATTTTTTTTCAATTAACGTCGAATGTATTATTTAACGGTCAGTGAAACTTTGCAAAACTGCGCATCTGAGGCATATTCTTAGTTGTATCTGAAGTACACAGTGAGATTTATTACTGTCTTGATACTTACACAAGCGTGTATTTCTAACTTCAAAAGAAGGTACTTTTATATGTCATAATGTCCTAGCCACCGTAAATGCTTTTAGTAACGCAGACTCTCACGGTTCAACTGTGGTTTAAAAACACCACGAAGGCCAAAACAGCAAACCCCGCAGTGGTTGAAGTTCCTCGGTTTGTATATTCAATCTCAACACGGTACTCCTATAACGTTGAAATGTTAATGTAGTCCATTTTCGCCAGCGCAGCCAGAACGCTAGTCACCGTCAGCAGTTATACTAAAAGCAAAAATGCTAAATAGTCCAAATGTTTTATTCGCCGCAGGGATACCTAAAGGTCTAATACAAAACAAAGAGTAGATTCTATATCACGTCACAATTGTTTTGGTTTTAGTTGCTTGCAGAACCTTGATATCAGTCTTACATTTTTTCTTTTACACTCCCATATAAATATATCGTGATAGAGAGTTCTAATAAACAGTATTCTGGATGAATGAATTCTATTAGACGGAGAGATTTAAATCTACGAACTGACAGTCAGGGTAGATCAGGATATCAATATTTGATACATGCTAAATATTTATTTCCCCTCCTAACAGCAAATAAGTTACCACCGTATTCATTTTTTATGATTGAAAAAAAAAACCCAAAAAAAACCCCAGTTGTTCTTGTCCCGGGGCATCACGCATAATGAAGGACCCCCCCCCCCCAAAAGAAGACAGCCTATAATCCCCAAATCTTTCAAGAATATATTTATTTTTCAAACGTCCATACAGTTGCGGAATGTTGCGATGTTATGCGTTATATTTCCTATGTCGCATCGTGTTTTGCCACAGTCGGAAAAAGTATCTTCAGGTATTGTTTATATTAGGGAAAAGTATTAGCCCTTGAAACGCGTATCACACTGATATTTTGTGCGTCCCGAAAGGCACAACATTATATTCAATTGATTTCGATGATGGCCAAAAATGTTCGTAGAATAAGTTGTATGTAGTGGTAACGTGATAAAAAAAATGAAAAATAAACCTTTGTCGTTCGCTTGGAGTCTTGACTTATTGCCTACACATATCATGCAAAGTGCGTGAAACACGTGTCGCTGTCTAATTCACACGTGACAGTCAGTAATAAGGCAGTGAGATAGGTAGCCAGTCTCATTCACAGTGATAGTCAGTCAGTGCGAGGCAGTATATGTGAGAGATTTAAAAGCAAGTCTAATTCACTACCGGTAGTGACACTCAGTCAGTGAGAGACGTTAGAAAGTCAAACTGACAAGTGACAGTTTTTGAGTGAGATAGGTAACCACTTTAATTCACAAGTGAAAGTCAGTCAGCGAGAGACTTAAGCAAGTGTAATTCACAAGTGATAGTCCTCGGGGAGTCAGTCGGTCAGTCAGTCTGTCAACAAGGAGACCAGAGGCTGGCCCTTCTTGGAATAGCAAAAAAATTGAAATCCTAAGGATTTTTACAATCCACGCTGCACTGATGACCATGTATACATTTACTTCACCTACGATGTATGCCTTCCTGGAAATCCTACAATCAAATTGAATTATCTAAATAACCGCTCTGTCCCAGTTCCGTCCGACCCTCATCTGTTCTGCTTTATGTCGGCAAGAGAGAGACACTTACTTTTTCACGTCTTCTCTGGAAATAACTTAAATGAATTGGACATTTAAATTGATGGGCGATTTGGGTACTTTCGAGTACATTCCCTGCTGCAATTAGAGATAAGTACGCACCAGGGTACGGGTAGGTCAGTAAGCCGTGGTCTGGAAACAAAAGACATATACTGATTAACTAGATCAACTCATCCCAAATTTAATACCAAGCTTTTACCAGTTCTCTATCCAGTGCGTATCGCGCTATTGTATTGCATAGTGAACATAATTATACAAAAATAGCGTATATGTTTACAGAAACAGAAGTTTTGTGTTCTTCTGTCGAAGACGTCACATACAGAAGGGGATGTTTCATTTTGCGGGGGAAAAGGAAAGATTGTTGGGTTTTTTCCTGTTCCGTCTCCTTACGAATTGTTCATATCTGACGGATTTATCATTGATTCAAAACCATTTTGTAGCATTCTCGTAATTCCGTTTCTGTGAAGGTCACGTCAAAAAGCAACATTAGAAAGCAACAGCAATGCACATGTAACATTTTCCGGCACCGATCAGATTAGTATTGGGTGACTTGAATCTTTCCATTTGATAGCATCATTATAAAGCCGGCCGGCCGGCCTTCAACGGTCATATCCCTGCTTCATTCATAAACCCAGATTTTATCTTATTTTGCACAATATTTGTGACTGGAGTCTGTTATCGATGCACTTTATCTCAACTGTCATTTTTGTTAGATATACTTCATCGGGAATCCAATGCGATGCGCTACAAATTAAGCATTGTTTTTGAAAACAACTTTCCACAGCCGCAGGTTAAGGAGGGTATTTAACTTTACAAATGCTGTTTTTGGAATCTGTTGTATCAATATAGTGGCCAAAGCACTTGCATAGATATGGTAATGTTCAAACAAACGCATTTTATCACAGTGTATACATTAACTTAACAAGAGGCAAGCCCAGTAAGTCAGGGCCTGGTCAGGAGCACACAGAATTCTATTCAATTCGGGCGATTTCATTTTTCCCAGTGCATAGTGGGAGATGGTCGACAAATTCGCACCGCGGGACATTTCAAAATGTTCGTTTTTCCGGTCAGTAGTTTCGTAAGCGTATGATTCGAGTATATGTTTGCCCTTTTCTTTTCTTTGTATCACTATGGTGGTTTTTGGTAAGGCGGCAGAACGTTATGCCTCAATCTATAACAAAATATTAGCTCAAGTGTTTACCGACACTCATTCAAATGGGCCATGTTTTGTCGACCGTAAACTTGAAAAGTTTACTCTCCATGGCAAACTTTTGGTGGCGCACTGCATTGTGAGACGCCCGAATTTGATTCAGAATGGCTATTTAACGTAATTTGCATACTCTATTTCCGAATTATATGTCCAGTTTACTATTAACAGATCACAAAATTCAGCTGTCCACCACGGATCATTTACCCTTTCTACGAACTGATGAATACCCATTAAATATAGTGCAGCATAAACGTTAACTCACCTCCATTAATGAACGAAAACTCGCAAGGAAAACAGACAAAAATCGCCATCAATATTTCAGAAAGACAAGAGCTAGAGTTGACTTGTTCCTCGTATTCAGAACACAAAATCTGACAGTGAAAAATACTGTTTCAGTTTTGATTCAACTGATTAAAATCTCATTTGTATTTGAATGCCTGTGTTTAATTTGTAATTCTCACTCAGGTAAAGGATCTTTTAGCAAAACAATCATGTATAACTTCAGATAGCACGGATCAATTTCAGAATTTTTTTTTTCAGATGAGTGGAAGAACATGCTCTTTTAAGACATACTTCACTGGTGTATCAAATTCGAATGATCACTTTCTTTTTGACTCGCCATGTATAGAAGAGCATTGTTTGCAAGTAAATTCTTTTGGGGGAAAAAAAGGCTGTTTCAAATCGCATATCTTCAAGAATGATTAAATTCATTCAGTCAACAGCTGAAACAGTCTGTTCGGAATATCTGCAGCAGCTGACAACACAAAACCTTAGAATTATTATTCCAGAGCCTTTTCAGAAGGCTCATAATTCACATCTCGCGTGCTTAGCACAGGCTTCATTCCAGTCAACTCAAAAGTTGATAAAAATTGATTGTGAAATGTTATTGTATCCCTTATGGCACTTGGCTCAGTTCGGGAAGTATTTATTCATAATGTTAAGTGAGGGAACAGAAATTGAAAGTGGCGTCCAGAATATCCTAGTTCATGACTTACTTTTAAAGAACATTTACCGTGTTCATGTGGATTTTGAATTTCAATTGCACGCTAAGGGTTATCACAGTGTGTTAGCTGTAGTTTGTCATAATCGGTCTCGCGTGCTGTCATGTCGTCTTGCGGCGATTATTTTTTAATGTTCAACTTTCAAGTTACCTAAAATTCGTATAGGCTTGCAAGAAGTAGATTAAAGTGGTCAGTTGGAGACTGTAGCCATAGGGTGCGTAATACTAGAGTATCTGTACTTGCGACTTCACATCTACTTTTTGTGTAACTTTTTGTGACAAACGTACTTAAATAACAATGTACATGTGGCTCAGCAGGGGGTGGGGACTTTGCCTACCCCGGGCCCGGGGACATTTTGCCATTTTTTTATGAAATGAAAGCGCCAGGACCTCACAACCGGTACTAGTAGTAATACTCTCTCAGGTTTTAACCATTTTACGAACGAAACAAAAGTACGTACGGTCACACTTGTGAAAAAAAAACTGACTATAACTGAAATACCATGATTTCGCTTTATTAATCAGCTGGAAAAGGTCCAACACTGCCTGGAAAATCACAACCGTTAATTTTATTTCGCTGACAATGGAACTTGTTGCATATAGGCCCAAGTTGCATAGGCCCAAATCGATAATAGTCCATGAACATGCATGGCGATCAGGTACAACGCCATGCACAAACTCACAAGTGTTAACGTTACAAACCTAGTGTAGACATTCTTTTGTTTTTGTGTAGTTACGAAAAACCTGTGAAAAAAACTTATTTTACTCACACTGTGAAAACTCTTTCAACCAAATTTGTATTCTATGATTCCCTTTAGTGTTTCTCTTCATTTTGCCAGGGATAAACCTAACCCCGCCTCTAAACCTGTTTTCCAGAGAGGGGGAAACACTTTGTGGACGTGGACAAGTCCACACAACGTCGCTGCTACCTGGTTTATGTGGACATCTTTTGTTGGAAGTCCACACAGTGAATGTAATGCTGGTACACACATACCAGTGTGCGATAACTCTGTAACCTATAGCCACAGTGTATGACCAGTCACAGGACTAAACTCAGTGGGTTTGTTTTTGCATTACAGGGGACGTAGAACAATAGAGGATAATATGGTCCACAATTTCCGAAGGTCCACGATTGACAATCGTGTACAAAATCGAGGTCGTCCTAAAATGTACAAACAAAAGAGGGACAATAAGATGGTCCACGATTGAAGGTGTACACTAGGATGGCTTAACCATACCCACCAAGGGCGGATCCAGAACGACAATTTTTCGGGGCCAACAAAATTGGGGGGTTGAACACCACTTTATCAGAATTGAATGGTAAGCTTAGTGGTGGATATTATGAGGTGGCACTAGTAAGCAGGAGGTCAGTTAGAGTTCGAGTCCCATTCAAACGAAGTTGGGCTTTCAATGCAGTGCATAAACTAGTTACAGGACAAACCCACGCGGAAAAAAAAACATTCCAGACTGAAATCAAAACATGTCCAATACTTCTTAGCAGCTAGCTTCCCACATTTGTATCGTACTGTGATCTGTTCGGCTGGAAGACCACAATGAGCCAATGACACAGATAGGTCAGCACAGTTGGCAATGTGAACAAATGCAGGATTTGTTCCGCCCAATGACTTGATTTTTGGTCATTCAAACTGGTACAACTGCAATGACAGCCATAAACATGCACAGCCTTATCAGACGGTGGAGGCCAATACAAACAAGTGCAACTAGGCAGTAGAGATGAGGGAACACTGTACGTGTTTGAGGTATCATAAAGACCCCAGACAACCCACTGACTGCTTTGACTTGATTTTTAAATACTGGACTGCGTCTGCATGTGCAACTGCTATATGTTTTCAATGTGACTGGATTACACAAAATGAGGTAGAAATGAAAGACAACCTCATCTTTCACCTATTCATTTTCCATAAATGTACGTATTTGAAAGAGCACACTAAGCTTTCCTTTTATATCTCAGAGTCTGACATTATGATGAATATGGATGTGATGGATGGAAAAGTAAACAGTTAACATAAATTTCTCAATTTCATGAACTTTTTAAGGACCTCTTGACCTCCTAGATTTTTACCAATCAACGGGCGCTTTCTATATCGGGTCTTTGGTCATTCACCCGTTGCGCGTCATAGACAATGGATTTGTTAAAAATGTGTCACGCGCTCTGTATCATGCTACGGGATAGAGTACCCGGCTGTTGTTGCATTACAAAACACTGCATCCGAATTGACCAATCAAATCGTTTAGTCCTGATTTAGGAATGAAATGACGTCACGATTTAGTAAAGTCGACTCCGATTGGCTGGCGCGCGGCTTGCATAAATTTGCATGTCAGGAGATGTCAGACGTTATACAGGATTTGGCTCCGTGGATAACGGGTGATACTCAGACTAAACATCTACAAGCCCAAAACGTCAAAGAAGTCAGTTTAACAATATTTGCTATAACATACTACATACTAGCCAACACTCTTGGGCAAATTCTTCCCAATAGCTGGAATTGTTTTATCCGAATTAACCAATGAGGTAACTTCATATCAATGCATGGACAAATAACACTGCCCCACAGTGTTTTACCCAACTTGGCTCACAGTCACAGTGAATTGAAAATGTGCTTATTATGGTTTAGAGCCGTCAGTATCATTTCGTAATATCGCTTCCACAATTTCGCCCACCACTCATCTCAATTTAAGCAAACAGGACTTCACCTTTCTTCAAAATACATTCGACGCTTGAAAACAACCACTGGGAAAACTTCGTGCCTTTACTACAAAGAGCGTCATTTTCACCAAAGTAGCTGTTATTGTCAATAATACTGGTCTATCATACCATACGAGGTATGCGTGGGCAAAAATTCGCTATGCGTGACGCTTCCAGTTTACGAGAAAAACATATAAGCCTATTTCATATGCAAGCCTCTTATCTCATACAAATAGGAAAAGCAAACCTCACCTTTGCACGCAGTTCACATCGACGATTGGACGTCACTTTGTAGCTCTTGCAGATTTACAAGCAAATTGCTCTGAGTTGCAGTTTTCAAGCAAAGGCGAACCAGCGGAATCCACACGCTGCAGTGTCCGGTCGTATTTCTAACTAGTTAGGCCGAATTGCGTCTACTAACCTATACACGATCCTGTTATAACCACTGCAGTAAAATGAACGGATGGCGCCGCCTACTGTATACGTGCGTATGATCACTGAGCAAGGACCTTGCTCAATGTGATCCCGAAGCCGGAACGCCACAACCTGGTATCCGAGGCACGTGCGGCTTGGGTCAATGTAACAGGCTCATGTTGACGTTCTAATCAGAGTCCGATCACTTCATGTCCTAGCTAAGTCAATCTAGACTGACTCTGCCATGCGAAGTAGAACTATCCACCACTTTGGATTCAGATGTACTTAGAAAATCAACCTCTTCGGCTCTTCCAAATTGGCTTGTTGCCAAAGATCTGTTACATTTGACCCCAGTGCACCTTGTGAGGTATATACTTGCGCCAATGCAGAGTTAAACAATAGTATTCATTTCAGTACCCGTTGAATATTTTTCAATTGTTTTGAAAAGGAAACTTAAACTTAAACAAAAATTGTTG
Organism: Patiria pectinifera; assembly: GCA_029964075.1. Classification (NCBI taxonomy): domain Eukaryota; kingdom Metazoa; phylum Echinodermata; class Asteroidea; order Valvatida; family Asterinidae; genus Patiria; species Patiria pectinifera. The sequence continues at coordinate 6,389,257 of CM057137.1, read as the reverse complement.
GTAGAGAATACACGGATAACCTCATCTTCAGGAAGCTTTAAATTGTACATTCACCATTAAAATAAATTCGTGCTCTTCCACGAAACGAAACCAGGAAATATGTGCTGTTTTTAACCGTCGGTATATATGGCTTTTGTTGTCAAAATAAGATTTCAAAGAATTGTCAGAGAATCAAAATAAGTTCGTGACCAGTTTGTTATTTGAATGGGAAAAAGTAGGACATGGATTCACCTTCCATTTGTTGCTCGTATCATCACACACTATGTGTATGTAGGGAGATTCATAAATTGAATATTTCCTTTTTAACGACTGACCTACAAAAGTGGTTGCATACAAGTTCATGAATGCGAAACAATTATCATGTCTCATACATTAAACGTGCATAATGCTTTCATGAATAAAACTGTCAAGTAGCTTCTTCATCCATTTTAATTGATGGCTGTGCATACATTGATTTGGAAGAGTTCGAAAAATGAAAATGATGATCGAAATTTTGAATAACCATTTTGATCTTGATGTTGATTTGAAGAGGATTGGTGTACGACCAATACGTTGGTTCGAACTCTTTAGCATGATGCTTGTGTCCATGGGCAAGACACTTTACTACTTTTGCCTATCTCCACCCAAGAGTATGAGTGGGTACCTGTGAAGATAAAGACCATGCAGATTGCACTGACCATGGCTGCAGAAAAGTGGTCTCATGGCCTGATGAACAATTTGGTTAAGATCTTTACCTTTAGTGGAAAGTGGCACAACATATTAATCTATTCGTATATCCATATGTTTCATTGTATGATTAATCAGGTTTTATTCATACATGAATTTGTTTTTCATAGAAGCAATAACACCGTATGGTGGTATTATGAAGCAGTGACAAATATACTTAATTAACCATACGAAGATACTGTACTATTGATGATTGTTGTTTGTAAATACCACGCACAATGGAGACCCATAAATTCGGCCCAGGTACTAAACTACATTAGATTCCCTGGCAACACTGCTATCTTTTGGGGGAAATAAATAAGGCAAGGCTATTCTACTACTGTATTTTTCGGTTAATGACAACACTTAGCTTATTTCTAACATGGAAATGCTATAAACTATGTAACAGTCAGTCGGTCGGTCGGTCGGTCGGTCGCTCGGTCGGCCGGCCTCGGTCGATCGGTCGGTTGGTCGGTCGGTCAGTCAGTCTGTATTTTCGGTTAATAACCACACTTAGCTGGTTTCTAACATGGAAATGCTATAGCCTTAACAGTCAGTCGGTCGGTCGGCCGGCCTCGGTCGATCGGTCGATCGGTCGGTCAGTTAGTCAGTCAGTTGGTCAGTCAGTCATGAGTCAGTGACTCAATCAGTCAAAGGATAGTCAAGACTGGCCCTTTGAGTCAAGCCAATGGAGAATTGCAACTATGGGATTTGGGGATCTCTACTAACACTCGTAAATGCGTTAGCTGCCTTTATGTACTTCATTCATCTGCCCTTTCATGTCCATTCCACACCCACTCAGATTGATGACCTTTCTTTCCAATCAGCCCTAGGCTCAGCGTTAAATTAACAAAATTTGTCTCTTCCAAAGTTGATTCCCTTTACTCAGAGTTTCATTAAAGACATCCATGACAGTCCAGGAAATTCTACTCTGTTAACAGACAAACCAGCATGAATCACGGCCACAAGTAGGCTAGACAAGACAGAAAAAAAGACAGAGGATGATTGAACACCTATTCCTCAGTTTGTATCGCTATAGTGCCCTCCCATTCATTTACTGAATGAATCTCGTACCTGAATAGTGTGACTCGTGGTTGCAGATCCCCCCCCCCCCTCCCCTTCCCAATTTATTTCTATATGTCGTAGACTGCTCCCGTTATAATTTCCGTTGGTAACGAATAGATTGGTTTGTCAGTTTGAACAAAAAAACTATTAAAATCATCAACCTTGCTAAGCAGGCTGCGATTTTTTTCCGTAGGTGGGTTGCTCAAATGTCATGCATAATTCAATTTAGACACTTAGATTCTCGTTCTCATTCTCTTTTTCCCCCTTAAAATAACATTATCTCAACGACAAATTCAGAGAAGAAAAATAGTCGTTGAAAATGAGCCATCATCACCCCTCTTGTGAGCGTACATACATAGCTACAACGTAAAAACAAAAATACAAAAAAAAATTGCATATGTATGATAAAAAAAAAACGGGGAAAAAAAGAAGCCGGCGTGAAAGGGAAATTAGACGGAGGCGAGAAACTGGTTTATGTTATTACTTGGCCGAATGTTTACCGTAGTATCTGAATTATTATCCAGAAAGAAATGAAATAATTTCAATTGAGGTGAAGAGCCTACAAACTCCATCTCCTATTAGTATACCACGTTTTCTAGTTAGTTTCAGACAACAATGTAGGAAGCTAAACTTGATCACGCAATATTCTGTTTGTTATTCTAATATAAAGGGCCAACGGAATGCGAAGTTTTATCAGTGGGTGTATGTTTTCAATACAGGTTCTACTGCAGTTTCTTCAGGCGACTTCTGGTTAGATCTTGCGGAGACAGCTTTGCCCGGTGCCAAACGTCTCGATGTTCAGCTGCTGGCTTCACTCCAGGTAAGACATTATTATTCACCAATTTATTTCTGAGCCTGCAGGGCCCTATATAGCCCGTACTTGAGAAGTGTATATAATTTATACGTGTACATGTGCATCCATTTCTAGGACACGTACAATTTTATGCTTTGTAATGAACGTTATGGCTTCTGGGACACTTCGGTGAAACTGCCTGCAGAATGTTGTAAATGTCAATGTTGTAAATTCTCAGACTACACGAATCTTCGTTCCATCGCATAACAGAATCACATGGTGAGATGGGAACATTTTAATCATCATTCGAAAAATAAAAAAAGACAATGCTCCCCAACGAATTTCACGCGAAAGGAAAGAAGGACATCATGCCCTTCAATTTTGATTTACCATAATGGGATGCTAATTGCGTTTAAGAATTGTACTCCTATATTAGTTTAATCTTCAAGACGAGGGTAGTCCGTTTCAGTAAAAACTGCTTCCCAAATTGTCTGGAACGATAACCTATTCAAAACCTGTCGTACTGGATTCAAATTTCGCCTAGTGATTGGCTATGATTGATGAGGCAAGCCTATGAAGTGTTTAGACAAACAATTGTTGTCGTAGTCGTCGTAAATTAATGTTTGTCCTTACAGACTCTGACTTCATTTAGGCAGGACATCAGAACAAACATTTATTTACAACACACACGATTCTGCAACAATAACTTGTTGAATACCTGTCGTACTAGATTGAAATTTCGTCTATACGGTCATGATTAATAACACACGCCTTTGAAATGTTCAAGTTAAGACAAACCATCGTTATTCTCACCGTAAATTAAATGTTGACTTTACGGGATGTGACTTCATTTATAAGGCAGGTTTTTGTTACCCCACAGTCGAGAGGCTGGATGGGTATTGTCATCGACTACGGCGTCCGTCTGGATGATCCGTCCGGACGTCCCGGCAGCTCAATTTCCGGAAGATAAACTGAGTTAGAAATACCGATTTCGATTGAAGTTTCGGCAGAGGGTTGCCTTTGGGAGTATGCCAGTTGGGAGTGGTTTGGTGGTAAAAGGTCAAAGGTCAAGGTCACCGTGGTGAGTTAAAGGTACATGGTTGAAGATTAAATTCCTAACCTAAGTCAGAAATGAGATTTTGGTGTCTAACATTGGTAGGGGGTTGCCTTGGCGGTGCGGCAAGTTGGGATTGGTTTTGAGGTCAAAAGGTTAACGTTAAGGGTCACCTTGGTTAATGGTTTCCGGATAACTCAAGTTAGAAATAAGATATTGATGTCTTACTTCGGTAGGGGAATGCCCTTGGGTTACAGGCAAGTTGGGATTGGGTTTGGGGTCAAAGGCCAAACCTTAAGGTCACAGTGGTGAGTTAAAGGTTAATGGTTTCCGGACGATAAGTTCAGTTAAAAATGCGATTTCGTGTTAAACTTCGGTAGCAGGTTGCCCTTGGGTACAGGCAAGTTGGGATTTGTTTGGGGTCAAGAGGTCAGAGTTAATGATCATCGTGGTGAGTTAAAGGTTAATGGTTTCCGGATGACAACTTGATTTAGAAATAAGATATTGGTGTCTTACTTCAGTAGGGGTATGCCTTTGTATACAGGCAAGCTGGTGAAAGGTTAAGGTCACCGTGGTGAGTTGTGTTTGAAATAGAAGAAGAATCGTGGAACAACAAAACTAATATAACCACAACAATAAAGCGTATTTAGCGCGAAAATACAAGGCCAATTTGAGTCGACCTTCCGTGGAACCAAAAACTACATACTCGTTGTGGAGACGATTTCTCAAGGAGTGTTCGTTGTATTTCAGTGCAATTTTCTCTAGTCATTGGTCATAATAGGTAACACAATGTGTTCGAAATTGAAGAGGATTTGTCAAGCAGTAAATATAATATAACCAAAACAATCTTGCCTGTTAAGCACGAAAAATACAAGGCCAATTCAAATCAAATTTCAAGGCACGAAAGCAATTACGCACTCGCTTTCCGCGCGATAATACAAGAAGTGCATTTTGCATTAAGTTGAAATTTCGTATATTGATTGAACAAGATAAATAACACGAATCTGGTGAATTTCGAGAGGATTAATGCATCACGGAAAATATTATAACCAAATCAATGAAACGTGTTTAGCGCAAAAAAAATATGAGGCCAATTTGAGTCAACCTTCGTGGAGTCAAAAACAACATACTCGTTGTGGAGACGATAACTCAAGAAATATTTTTTTGTATGTCAGTGAAATTTTCTCTAGTCATTAGTCATAATAAGTAACACATTGTGTTTGAAATTGAAGAGGATTCGTCGAGCAATACAAATAATATAATCAAAACAATTTTGCGTGTTAAGCGCTAAAATACAAGGCTAATTTGAGTCAACTTTCCTGAAACGAAAGCTACACACTTTCTTTCTAGACGATAACACAAGAAGTACATTTTGCATTGAATTCAAATTTCGTATATTGATTTAACAAGATAAATAACACAAACCTTGTGACTTTCGAGAGGATTAATGGATTAAGGAAAATGTTATAACCAAATCAATGAGAGTGTTTAGCACAAAAAATATAAAGCCAATTTGAGACAGCCTTTGTGGAACTAAAAACATGACAAGTGCACACTTGTTGTGGAGACGATAACAAAAGGAATATTGAGCTGAATTATTTTTTAGTCATCGGTCGATCGTCATAGGTATCACGAAGTGTTTGAATTAGGAGTGGAATCGTCTAACACCAACAATGATATTACCAAAACAATGTTTCGTATTAAGCAGGAAAAATACGAGGCGAATATGAGTCAACTTTCATAACACGAAAGCAGTGCAATTTCCAGACGATAACACTAGAAATACCTGATGTATCGATCTGAAATTACATCAGCTTATTTGAACTGATATAATAACACAAGTCTGTTGAATATCTAAAGAAATTGTCCACTAATTGAAATTAATATAGCCCGAACAACCTAGTGTGTTCAGCGCAAAAAAACCCGACTATAATCCGAACAACTTTCATGTAACAAAACAACATAGGCCTACTCGTTTTCCAGACGATAACTCAAGAAATACCTCCTGTATTGAACTCAAATTACAACTTGTGATTTGACATAACACAAATAGGTGGAATGTCAAAAGATATGTTCAATTATTGAAATAATAAAATCCGAACAACCCAGTGTGTTCAGAGCGAAAAATACACTAGTCCGACCGAAAGTCAACTGTCATTGAACAAAAACAACATACTCGATTTCCAGACGATAACTCTAGAAATACCCGATGTATGGAACTGAAATATGACATGTGGTGAGTGACTTGAACTGATATAACAACACAAATCTGTTGAATGTGAAGAGAAATTGTCGAACAAATGAAATAATATAGCCCGAACAACCCAGTGTGTTTTCACTGCGAAAATACACTAGTCCGAACGAAAGTCAACTTTCATGGAATAAAAACAACATACTCTATTCATATTCACAGTACCTGCTGCTATCAGACTCGAGCCTACCGATCCCCGGAAGCTCGGTGGTCGAGTGTTAAGACGTCTGCACTAGAAAGAAGGAGGTCATGGATTCAAGTCCCGAGTGATTTTTTCCAACTTTCACTCGGGGCAAACCTAATTATGCTTTAAATACCCCGAAATTCACCTTTCTCCAATATTCAAATTGGCAAGGGGTTAACCTTACATTTTTATTACAATTCTGCACACTTTTGTTTTTTTCCCTTTCAAAATTTCCCTTTCATTTTTCTCAAAATTTTAATCTGGCAAGGTGTTAACCTTGTACATTTAAACGGAAAAATACCCAACATTTCATTTTTTTTGCAAAAATAATATATATAGGCTATGCCCTACAAGGGGTTTACCTTAAATTTTGATACAGAAATCCCAACAATTTAAGTTTTTTTTGCGAAAATTCTAATTGGCATGGGAAAACCTTCAAGTTTTTATGAGAATTCTGCAAACTGCGATTATTTTCCAAAAAAATGTAAAGTGGCAAGGGGTTAGCTTAATACCCCTTGTGTTTTTTGTTTTCAATTTGGTCAAAGAATGAAATTGCTTCAAACTTGCTGGACAGATGCCTAAAGGACAAAATAACACCTTCCAATTCGATTTAAGGACAGATGTGCTTTTCAAAATGAAATTTTTACGAAAATTTGGGGTGGTATCAGACAAAAATAATGATTTTTTTTCTCTGAAAATCCATGATTTTCGCCCAAATCTTCAATATATTGGGTGTTCGAATGTTGATTGATGCACCTCTTGCCTTTAAATGAATTTCTGCATAGTTTGGAGGAAATTCACTTTTTGGCCAAATTTCATCAAAAAGGTAAGGCTTACCCCTTGTATTTTTTGTCGATTTTGGTCAAAAAAAGAAATTGCTTCAAACTTGCTGGAAAGATGCCTAAAGGACCCTAGAACACATTTCAATTCGATTGATGGACAAATGTGCTTTTTAAAATGAAATTTCGACGAAAATTTGGGGTGAAATCAGTCAAAAATAATAAAACAAATTCTCTAAAAATCCATGATATTCGCCCAAATCTTCAAAATATTGGGTGTTTGAATGTTGATTGATGATCCTCTTGCCTTTGAAAGAATTTCTGCATAGTTTAGAGAAAATTCATTTTTTTGGCTGAATTTCATCAAAAAGTAAGGCTTTCCCCTTGTGTTTTTTCCAAATTTGGTGAAAAAATGAGGTTGCTTCAAACTCGCTGGAAAGAAGCCTTAAGGAACCTAGAACATATTCCAATGCAATTTATGGACAGATGTGCTATTCAAAATGAAATTTCGACGAAAATTTGGGGTGAAATCAGTCAAAAATAATTTTAAAAAATCTCTAAAAACCCATGATATTCGCCCAAATCTTCAAAATATTGGGTCTTTGAATGTTGATTGATGATCCTCTTGCCTTTGAAAGAATTTCTGCATAGTTTGGAGAAAATTCATTTTTTTGGCTAAATTTCATCAAAAAAGTAAGGCTTACCCCTTGTGTTTTTTCCAAATTTGGTGAAAAAATGAGGTTGCTTCAAACTCGCTGGAAAGAAGCCTTAAGGAACCTAGAACATATTCCAATGCAATTTATGGACAGATGTGCTATTCAAAATGAAATTTCGACGAAAATTTGGGATGAAATCAGTCAAAAATAATGATTTTTTTTTCTCAAAAGTCCATGATATTTGCCCAAATCTTCAGTATATTGAGTGTTTGAATGTTAATTGATGCTCCCTTTGCCTTGAAAAGAATTTCTGCATAGTTTGGAGGAAATTCATTTTTTGGCCAAATTTCATCAAAAAGTAAGGCTTACCCCTTGTGTTTTTTCCAATTTTAGTGAAAAAAATGAGGTTGCTTCAAACTCGCTAGAAAGATGCCTAAAGGAACCTAGAACATATTCCAATACGATTTATGGACAGGTGTGCTATTCAAAATGAAATTTCGACGAAAATGTTGGGTGAAATCAGTCAAAAATAATGAATTTTTTTCTCAAAAGTCCATGATTTTTGCCCAAATCTTCAGTATATTGAGTGTTTGAAAGTAAATTGATGCTCCCTTTGCCTTGAAAAGAATTTCTGCATAGTTTGGAGAAAATTCATGTTTTGGGCTAAATTTCATCAAAAAAGTAAGGCTTACCCCTTGTGGTTTTTTTTTTAATTTTGGTAAAAAAGTGCAATTGCTTCAAACTTGCTTGAAAGATGCCTTAGGGAACCTAGAACACACTCCAATTCGATTGATGGACAGATTTGCTTTTCAAAATGAAATTTCGACGAAAATTTGGGGTGAAATCAGTCAAAAATAATGATTTTTATCTCTAAAAATCCATGATTTTCGCCCAAATCTTCAATATATTGGGTGTTCAAATGTTGATTGATGCACCTCTTGCCTTTAAATGAATTTCTGCATAGTTTGGAGGAAATTCACTTTTTGGCCAAATTTCATCAAAAAGGTAAGGCTTACCCCTTGTATTTTTTGTCGATTTTGGTCAAAAAAAGAAATTGCTTCAAACTTGCTGGAAAGATGCCTAAAGGACCCTAGAACACATTTCAATTCGATTGATGGACAAATGTGCTTTTTAAAATGAAATTTCGACGAAAATTTGGGGTGAAATCAGTCAAAAATAATATAAAAAAATCTCTAAAAACCCATGATATTCGCCCAAATCTTCAAAATATTGGGTCTTTGAATGTTGATTGATGATCCTCTTGCCTTTGAAAGCATTTCTGCATAGTTTAGAGAAAATTCATTTTTTTGGCTGAATTTCATCAAAAAAGTAAGGCTTTCCCCTTGTGTTTTTTCCAAATTTGGTGAAAAAATGAGGTTGCTTCAAACTCGCTGGAAAGAAGCCTAAAGGAACCTAGAACATATTCCAATGCAATTTATGGACAGATGTGCTATTCAAAATGAAATTTCGACGAAAATTTGGGATGAAATCAGTCAAAAATAATGATTTTTTTTCTCAAAAGTCCATGATATTTGCCCAAATCTTCCGTATATTGAGTGTTTGAATGTTAATTGATGCTCCCTTTGCCTTGAAAAGAATTTCTGCATAGTTTGGAGAAAATTCATGTTTTGGGCTAAATTTCATCAAAAAGTATTAGACTTACCCCTTGTTTTTTTTTCAATTTTGGTCAAAAAGTGCAATTGCTTCAAAATTGCTTGAAAGATGCCTTAGGGAACCTAAAACACACTCCAATTCGATTGATGGACAGATTTGCTTTTCAAAATGAAATTTCGACGAAAATTTGGGGTGAAATCAGTCAAAAATAATGATTTTTATCTCTAAAAATCCATGATTTTCGCCCAAATCTTCAATATATTGGGTGTTCAAATGTTGATTGATGCACCTCTTGCCTTTAAATGAATTTCTGCATAGTTTGGAGGAAATTCACTTTTTGGCCAAATTTCATCAAAAAGGTAAGGCTTACCCCTTGTATTTTTTGTCGATTTTGGTCAAAAAAAGAAATTAGTTCAAACTTGCTGGAAAGATGCCTAAAGGACCCTAGAACACATTTCAATTCGATTGATGGACAAATGTGCTTTTTAAAATGAAATTTCGACGAAAATTTGGGGTGAAATCAGGCAAAAATAATATAAAAAAATCTCTAAAAACCCATGATATTCGCCCAAATCTTCAAAATATTGGGTTTTTGAATGTTGATTGATGATCCTCTTGCCTTTGAAAGAATTTCTGCATAGTTTAGAGAAAATTCATTTTTTTGGCTGAATTTCATCAAAAAAGTAAGGCTTTCCCCTTGTGTTTTTTCCAAATTTGGTGAAAAAATGAGGTTGCTTCAAACTCGCTGGAAAGAAGCCTTAAGGAACCTAGAACATATTCCAATGCAATTTATGGACAGATGTGCTATTCAAAATGAAATTTCGACGAAAATTTGGGGTGAAATCAGTCAAAAATAATTTTAAAAAATCTCTAAAAACCCATGATATTCGCCCAAATCTTCAAAATATTGGGTCTTTGAATGTTGAATGATGATCCTCTTGCCTTTGAAAGAATTTCTGCATAGTTTGGAGAAAATTCATTTTTTTGGCTAAATTTCATCAAAAAAGTGAGGCTTACCCCTTGTGTTTTTTCCAAATTTGGTGAAAAAATGAGGTTGCTTCAAACTCGCTGGAAAGAAGCCTTAAGGAACCTAGAACATATTCCAATGCAATTTATGGACAGATGTGCTATTCAAAATGAAATTTCGACGAAAATTTGGGATGAAATCAGTCAAAAATAATGATTTTTTTTTCTCAAAAGTCCATGATATTTGCCCAAATCTTCAGTATATTGAGTGTTTGAATGTTAATTGATGCTCCCTTTGCCTTGAAAAGAATTTCTGCATAGTTTGGAGAAAATTCATGTTTTGGGCTAAATTTCATCAAAAAGTATTAGGCTTACCCCTTGTTTTTTTTTTCAATTTTGGTCAAAAAGTGCAATTGCTTCAAAATTGCTTGAAAGACGCCTAAGGGACCCTAGAACACACTCCAATTCGATTGATGGACAGATTTGCTTTTCAAAATGAAATTTCGACGAAAATTTGGGGTGAAATCAGTCAAAAATAATGATTTTTATCTCTAAAAATCCATGATTTTCGCCCAAATCTTCAATACATTGGGTGTTTAAATGTTGATTGATGCTCCTCTTGCCTTTAAAAGAATTTCTGCGTAGTTTGGAGGAATTTCTTTTTTTGGCCAAATTTCATAAAAAAAGTAAGGCTTACACATCGTGGTTTTTTTTCAATTTTGGCCAAAAAGAAATTGTCTCAAATTTGCAGGAAAAATGCATTAAGGACCCTAGAACACATTCCAATTCGAATGATTGACATATTTGCTTTTCAAAATGAAATTTCGGCGAAAATTTGGGATGAAATCAGTCAAAAATAATGTGTTTTTTTTCTCTAAAGATCCCTGATATTTGCCCAAATATTCATTATATTGGGTGTTTGAATGTTGATTGATGCTCCTCTTGCCTTTAAAAGAATTTCTGCGTAGTTTGGAGGAAATTCACTTTTGGCCAAATTTCATCAAAAAAGTAAGGCTTACCCTTGTGGGTTTTTTCAATTTTGGTCAAAAGAAGAAATTGCTTCAAACTTGCAAGAAAGATGCATTAAGGACCCTAGAACACATTCCAATTCGAATGATTGACATATTTGCTTTTCAAAATGAAATTTCGGCGAAAATTTGGGATAAAATCAGTAAAAAATAATGTGTTTTTTTTCTCAAAAGATCCCTGATATTTGCCCAAATCTTCATTATATTGGGTGTTTGAATGTTGATTGATGCTCCTCTTGCCTTTAAAAGAATTTCTGCGTAGTTTGGAGGAAATTCACTTTGGGCCAAATTTCATCAAAAAAGTAAGGCTTACCCTTGTGGTTTTTTTTTTCAATTTTGGTCAAAAAAAGAGGTTGCTTCAAACTTGCTGGAAAGATGCCTAAAGGACCCTAGAACACATTTCAATTCGATTGATGGACAAATGTGCTTTTTAAAATGAAAATTCGACGACAATTTGGGGTGAAATCAGGCAAAAATAATATAAAAAAATCTCTAAAAACCCATGATATTCGCCCAAATCTTCAAAATATTGGGTGTTTGAATGGTGATTGATGCTCATCTTACCTTTGAAAGAATTTCTGCATAGTTTAGAGAAAATTCATTTTTTTGGCTAAATTTCATCAAAAAAGTTAGGCTTCCCCTTGTGTTTTTTTCCAAATTTGGTGAAAAAATGAGGTTGCTTCAAACTCGCTGGAAAGAAGCCTTAAGGAACCTAGAACATATTCCAATGCAATTTATGGACAGATGTGCTATTCAAAATGAAATTTCGACGAAAATTTAGGGTGAAATCAGTCAAAAATAATGATTTTTATCTCTAAAAATCCATGATTTTCGCCCAAATCTTCAATATATTGGGTGTTCAAATGTTGATTGATGCACCTCTTGCCTTTAAATGAATTTCTGCATAGTTTGGAGGAAATTCACTTTTTGGCCAAATTTCATCAAAAAGGTAAGGCTTACCCCTTGTATTTTTTGTCGATTTTGGTCAAAAAAAGAAATTGCTTCAAACTTGGTGGAAAGATGCCTAAAGGACCCTAGAACACATTTCAATTCGATTGATGGACAAATGTGCTTTTTAAAATGAAATTTCGACGAAAATTTGGGGTGAAATCAGGCAAAAATAATATAAAAAAATCTCTAAAAACCCATGATATTCGCCCAAATCTTCAAAATATTGGGTTTTTGAATGTTGATTGATGATCCTCTTGCCTTTGAAAGAATTTCTGCATAGTTTAGAGAAAATTCATTTTTTTGGCTGAATTTCATCAAAAAAGTAAGGCTTTCCCCTTGTGTTTTTTCCAAATTTGGTGAAAAAATGAGGTTGCTTCAAACTCGCTGGAAAGAAGCCTTAAGGAACCTAGAACATATTCCAATGCAATTTATGGACAGATGTGCTATTCAAAATGAAATTTCGACGAAAATTTGGGGTGAAATCAGTCAAAAATAATTTTAAAAAATCTCTAAAAACCCATGATATTCGCCCAAATCTTCAAAATATTGGGTCTTTGAATGTTGATTGATGCTCCCTTTGCCTTTGAAAGAATTTCTGCATAGTTTGGAGAAAATTCATTTTTTTGGCTAAATTTCATCAAAAAAGTAAGGCTTACCCCTTGTGTTTTTTCCAAATTTGGTGAAAAAATGAGGTTGCTTCAAACTCGCTGGAAAGAAGCCTTAAGGAACCTAGAACATATTCCAATGCAATTTATGGACAGATGTGCTATTCAAAATGAAATTTCGACGAAAATTTGGGATGAAATCAGTCAAAAATAATGATTTTTTTTTCTCAAAAGTCCATGATATTTGCCCAAATCTTCAGTATATTGAGTGTTTGAATGTTAATTGATGCTCCCTTTGCCTTGAAAAGAATTTCTGCATAGTTTGGAGAAAATTCATGTTTTGGGCTAAATTTCATCAAAAAGTATTAGGCTTACCCCTTGTTTTTTTTTTCAATTTTGGTCAAAAAGTGCAATTGCTTCAAAATTGCTTGAAAGACGCCTAAGGGACCCTAGAACACACTCCAATTCGATTGATGGACAGATTTGCTTTTCAAAATGAAATTTCGACGAAAATTTGGGGTGAAATCAGTCAAAAATAATGATTTTTATCTCTAAAAATCCATGATTTTCGCCCAAATCTTCAATACATTGGGTGTTTAAATGTTGATTGATGCTCCTCTTGCCTTTAAAAGAATTTCTGCGTAGTTTGGAGGAATTTCTTTTTTTGGCCAAATTTCATCAAAAAAGTAAGGCTTACCCCTCGTGGTTTTTTTTCAATTTTGGCCAAAAAAAATGAAATTGCTTCAAACTTGCAGGAAAGATGCATTAAGGACCCTAGAACACATTCCAATTCGAATGATTGACATATTTGCTTTTCAAAATGAAATTTCGGCGAAAATTTGGGATGAAATCAGTCAAAAATAATGTGTTTTTTTTCTCTAAAGATCCCTGATATTTGCCCAAATCTTCATTATATTGGGTGTTTGAATGTTGATTGATGCTCCTCTTGCCTTTAAAAGAATTTCTGCGTAGTTTGGAGGAAATTCACTTTTGGCCAAATTTCATCAAAAAAGTAAGACTGACCCTTGTGGGTTTTTTTCAATTTTGGTCAAAAGAAGAAATTGCTTCAAACTTGCAAGAAAGATGCATTAAGGACCCTAGAACACATTCCAATTCGAATGATTGACATATTTGCTTTTCAAAATGAAATTTCGGCGAAAATTTGGGATAAAATCAGTAAAAAATAATGTGTTTTTTTTCTCAAAAGATCCCTGATATTTGCCCAAATCTTCATTATATTGGGTGTTTGAATGTTGATTGATGCTCCTCTTGCCTTTGAAAGAATTTCTGCATAGTTTAGAGAAAATTCATTTTTTTGGCTGAATTTCATCAAAAAAGTAAGGCTTTCCCCTTGTGTTTTTTCCAAATTTGGTGAAAAAATGAGGTTGCTTCAAACTCGCTGGAAAGAAGCCTTAAGGAACCTAGAACATATTCCAATGCAATTTATGGACAGATGTGCTATTCAAAATGAAATTTCGACGAAAATTTGGGGTGAAATCAGTCAAAAATAATAAAACAAATTCTCTAAAAATCCATGATATTCGCCCAAATCTTCAAAATATTGGGTGTTTGAATGTTGATTGATGCTCCTCTTACCTTTAAAAGATGTCTTTATAGTTTGGAGGAAATTCATTTTTGGCCAAATTTCATCAAAAAGGTAAGGCTTACCCCTTGTGTTTTTTCCAAATTTGGTGAAAAAATGAGGTTGCTTCAAACTTGCTGGAAAGAAGCCTTAAGGAACCTAGAACATATTCCAATGCGATTTATGAACAGATGTGCTATTCAAAATGAAATTTCGACGAAAATTTGGGATGAAATCAGTCAAAAATAATGATTTTTTTTCTCAAAAGTCCATGATATTTACCCAAATCCTCAGTATATTGAGTGTTTGAAAGTAAATTGATGCTCCCTTTGCCTTGAAAAGAATTTCTGCATAGTTTGGAGAAAATTCATGTTTTGGGCTAAATTTCATCAAAAAGTATTAGGCTTACCCCTTGTTTTTTTTTTCAATTTTGGTCAAAAAGTGCAATTGCTTCAAAATTGCTTGAAAGACGCCTAAGGGACCCTAGAACACACTCCAATTCGATTGATGGACAGATTTGCTTTTCAAAATGAAATTTCGACGAAAATTTGGGGTGAAATCAGTCAAAAATAATGATTTTTATCTCTAAAAATCCATGATTTTCGCCCAAATCTTCAATACATTGGGTGTTTAAATGTTGATTGATGCTCCTCTTGCCTTTAAAAGAATTTCTGCGTAGTTTGGAGGAATTTCTTTTTTTGGCCAAATTTCATCAAAAAAGTAAGGCTTACCCCTCGTGGTTTTTTTTCAATTTTGGCCAAAAAAAATGAAATTGCTTCAAACTTGCAGGAAAGATGCATTAAGGACCCTAGAACACATTCCAATTCGAATGATTGACATATTTGCTTTTCAAAATGAAATTTCGGCGAAAATTTGGGATGAAATCAGTCAAAAATAATGTGTTTTTTTTCTCTAAAGATCCCTGATATTTGCCCAAATCTTCATTATATTGGGTGTTTGAATGTTGATTGATGCTCCTCTTGCCTTTAAAAGAATTTCTGCGTAGTTTGGAGGAAATTCACTTTTGGCCAAATTTCATCAAAAAAGTAAGACTGACCCTTGTGGGTTTTTTTCAATTTTGGTCAAAAGAAGAAATTGCTTCAAACTTGCAAGAAAGATGCATTAAGGACCCTAGAACACATTCCAATTCGAATGATTGACATATTTGCTTTTCAAAATGAAATTTCGGCGAAAATTTGGGATAAAATCAGTAAAAAATAATGTGTTTTTTTTCTCAAAAGATCCCTGATATTTGCCCAAATCTTCATTATATTGGGTGTTTGAATGTTGATTGATGCTCCTCTTGCCTTTAAAAGAATTTCTGCGTAGTTTGGAGGAAATTCATTTTTGGCCAAATTTCATCAAAAAGGTAAGGCTTACCCCTTGTGTCTTTTCCAAATTTGGTGAAAAAATGAGGTTGCTTCAAACTTGCTGGAAAGATGCCTAAAGGACCCTAGAACACATTTCAATTCGATTGATGGACAAATGTGCTTTTTAAAATGAAATTTCGACGAAAATTTGGGGTGAAATCAGTCAAAAATAATATAAAAAAATCTCTAAAAACCCATGATATTCGCCCAAATCTTCAAAATATTGGGTGTTTGAATGGTGATTGATGCTCATCTTACCTTTGAAAGAATTTCTGCATAGTTTAGAGAAAATTCATTTTTTTGGCTAAATTTCATCAAAAAAGTAAGGCTTCCCCTTGTGTTTTTTTCCAAATTTGGTGAAAAAATGAGGTTGCTTCAAACTCGCTGGAAAGAAGCCTTAAGGAACCTAGAACATATTCCAATGCAATTTATGGACAGATGTGCTATTCAAAATGAAATTTCGACGAAAATTTAGGGTGAAATCAGTCAAAAATAATGATTTTTATCTCTAAAAATCCATGATTTTCGCCCAAATCTTCAATATATTGGGTGTTCAAATGTTGATTGATGCACCTCTTGCCTTTAAATGAATTTCTGCATAGTTTGGAGGAAATTCACTTTTTGGCCAAATTTCATCAAAAAGGTAAGGCTTACCCCTTGTATTTTTTGTCGATTTTGGTCAAAAAAAGAAATTGCTTCAAACTTGCTGGAAAGATGCCTAAAGGACCCTAGAACACATTTCAATTCGATTGATGGACAAATGTGCTTTTTAAAATGAAATTTCGACGAAAATTTGGGGTGAAATCAGGCAAAAATAATATAAAAAAATCTCTAAAAACCCATGATATTCGCCCAAATCTTCAAAATATTGGGTTTTTGAATGTTGATTGATGATCCTCTTGCCTTTGAAAGAATTTCTGCATAGTTTAGAGAAAATTCATTTTTTTGGCTGAATTTCATCAAAAAAGTAAGGCTTTCCCCTTGTGTTTTTTCCAAATTTGGTAAAAAAATGAGGTTGCTTCAAACTCGCTGGAAAGAAGCCTTAAGGAACCTAGAACATATTCCAATGCAATTTATGGACAGATGTGCTATTCAAAATGAAATTTCGACGAAAATTTGGGGTGAAATCAGTCAAAAATAATTTTAAAAAATCTCTAAAAACCCATGATATTCGCCCAAATCTTCAAAATATTGGGTTTTTGAATGTTGATTGATGATCCTCTTGCCTTTGAAAGAATTTCTGCATAGTTTAGAGAAAATTCATTTTTTTGGCTGAATTTCATCAAAAAAGTAAGGCTTTCCCCTTGTGTTTTTTCCAAATTTGGTGAAAAAATGAGGTTGCTTCAAACTCGCTGGAAAGAAGCCTTAAGGAACCTAGAACATATTCCAATGCAATTTATGGACAGATGTGCTATTCAAAATGAAATTTCGACGAAAATTTGGGATGAAATCAGTCAAAAATAATGATTTTTTTTTCTCAAAAGTCCATGATATTTGCCCAAATCTTCAGTATATTGAGTGTTTGAATGTTAATTGATGCTCCCTTTGCCTTGAAAAGAATTTCTGCATAGTTTGGAGAAAATTCATGTTTTGGGCTAAATTTCATCAAAAAGTATTAGGCTTACCCCTTGTTTTTTTTTTCAATTTTGGTCAAAAAGTGCAATTGCTTCAAAATTGCTTGAAAGACGCCTAAGGGACCCTAGAACACACTCCAATTCGATTGATGGAAAGATTTGCTTTTCAAAATGAAATTTCGACGAAAATTTGGGGTGAAATCAGTCAAAAATAATGATTTTTATCTCTAAAAATCCATGATTTTCGCCCAAATCTTCAATACATTGGGTGTTTAAATGTTGATTGATGCTCCTCTTGCCTTTAAAAGAATTTCTGCGTAGTTTGGAGGAATTTCTTTTTTTGGCCAAATTTCATCAAAAAAGTAAGGCTTACCCCTTGTGGTTTTTTTTCAATTTTGGTCAAAAAAAAGAAATTGCTTCAAACTTGCAGGAAAGATGCATTAAGGACCCTAGAACACATTCCAATTCGAATGATTGACATATTTGCTTTTCAAAATGAAATTTCGGCGAAAATTTGGGATGAAATCAGTCAAAAATAATGTGTTTTTTTTCTCTAAAGATCCCTGATATTTGCCCAAATCTTCATTATATTGGGTGTTTGAATGTTGATTGATGCTCCTCTTGCCTTTAAAAGAATTTCTGCGTAGTTTGGAGGAAATTCACTTTTGGCCAAATTTCATCAAAAAAGTAAGACTGACCCTTGTGGGTTTTTTTCAATTTTGGTCAAAAGAAGAAATTGCTTCAAACTTGCAAGAAAGATGCATTAAGGACCCTAGAACACATTCCAATTCGAATGATTGACATATTTGCTTTTCAAAATGAAATTTCGGCGAAAATTTGGGATAAAATCAGTAAAAAATAATGTGTTTTTTTTCTCAAAAGATCCCTGATATTTGCCCAAATCTTCATTATATTGGGTGTTTGAATGTTGATTGATGCTCCTCTTGCCTTTAAAAGAATTTCTGCGTAGTTTGGAGGAAATTCACTTTGGGCCAAATTTCATCAAAAAAGTAAGGCTTACCCTTGTGGTTTTTTTTTTCAATTTTGGTCAAAAAAAGAGGTTGCTTCAAACTTGCTGGAAAGATGCCTAAAGGACCCTAGAACACATTTCAATTCGATTGATGGACAAATGTGCTTTTTAAAATGAAAATTCGACGACAATTTGGGGTGAAATCAGTCAAAAATAATATAAAAAAATCTCTAAAAACCCATGATATTCGCCCAAATCTTCAAAATATTGGGTGTTTGAATGGTGATTGATGCTCATCTTACCTTTGAAAGAATTTCTGCATAGTTTGGAGAAAATTCATTTTTTTGGCTAAATTTCATCAAAAAAGTAAGGCTTACCCCTTGTGTTTTTTTCCAAATTTGGGGAAAAAATGAGGTTGCTTCAAACTCGCTGGAAAGAAGCCTTAAGGAACCTAGAACATATTCCAATGCAATTTATGGACAGATGTGCTATTCAAAATGAAATTTCGACGAAAATTTAGGGTGAAATCAGTCAAAAATAATGATTTTTATCTCTAAAAATCCATGATTTTCGCCCAAATCTTCAATATATTGGGTGTTCAAATGTTGATTGATGCACCTCTTGCCTTTAAATGAATTTCTGCATAGTTTGGAGGAAATTCACTTTTTGGCCAAATTTCATCAAAAAGGTAAGGCTTTCCCCTTGTATTTTTTGTCGATTTTGGTCAAAAAAAGAAATTGCTTCAAACTTGCTGGAAAGATGCCTAAAGGACCCTAGAACACATTTCAATTCGATTGATGGACAAATGTGCTTTTTAAAATGAAATTTCGACGAAAATTTGGGGTGAAATCAGTCAAAAATAATTTTAAAAAATCTCTAAAAACCCATGATATTCGCCCAAATCTTCAAAATATTGGGTGTTTGAATGTTGATTGATGATCCTCTTGCCTTTGAAAGAATTTCTGCATAGTTTAGAGAAAATTCATTTTTTTGGCTGAATTTCATCAAAAAAGTAAGGCTTTCCCCTTGTGTTTTTTCCAAATTTGGTGAAAAAATGAGGTTGCTTCAAACTCGCTGGAAAGAAGCCTTAAGGAACCTAGAACATATTCCAATGCAATTTATGGACAGATGTGCTATTCAAAATGAAATTTCGACGAAAATTTGGGATGAAATCAGTCAAAAATAATGATTTTTTTTCTCAAAAGTCCATGATATTTACCCAAATCCTCAGTATATTGAGTGTTTGAATGTAAATTGATGCTCCCTTTGCCTTGAAAAGAATTTCTGCATAGTTTCGAGAAAATTCATGTTTTGGGCTAAATTTCATCAAAAAGTAAGGCTTACCCCTGTGTTTTTTTTCTTCATTTTTGGTCAAAAAGTGCAATTGCTTAAAACTTGCTTGAAAGATGCCTTAGGGACCCTAGAACACACTCCAATTCGATTGATGGACAGATTTGTTTTTCAAAATGAAATTTCGACGAAAATTTGGGGTGAAATCAGTCAAAAATAATGATTTTTATCTCTAAAAATCCATGATTTTCGCCCAAATCTTCAATATATTGGGTGTTTGAATGTTGATTGATGCTCCTCTTGCCTTTAAAAGAATTTCTGCGTAGTTTGGAGGAAATTCACTTTGGGCCAAATTTCATCAAAAAAGTAAGGCTTACCCTTGTGGGTTTTTTTTTCAATTTTGGTCAAAAAAAGAAATTGCTTCAAACTTGCAGGAAAGATGCCTAAAGGACTCTAGAACACATTCCAATTCGATTGATTGACATATTTGCTTTTCAAAATGAAATTTCGACGAAAATTTGGGATGAAATCAGTCAAAAATAATGGGTTTTTTCTCAAAAGTCCATGATATTTACCCAAATCCTCAGTATATTGAGTGTTTGAATGTAAATTGATGCTCCCTTTGCCTTGAAAAGAATTTCTGCATAGTTTGGAGAAAATTCATGTTTTGGGCTAAATTTCATCAAAAAGTAAGGCTTACCCCTTGTGTTTTTTTTTCAATTTTGGTCAAAAAGTGCAATTGCTTCAAACTTGCTTGAAAGACGCCTAAGGGACCCTAGAACACACTCCAATTCGATTGATGGACAGATTTGCTTTTCAAAATGAAATTTCAACGAAAATTTGGGGTGAAATCAGTCAAAAATAATGATTTTTATCTCTAAAAATCCATGATTTTCGCCCAAATCTTCAATACATTGGGTGTTTAAATGTTGATTGATGCTCCTCTTGCCTTTAAAAGAATTTCTGCGTAGTTTGGAGGAAATTCATTTTTTCGCCAAATTTCGTCAAAAAAGTAAGGCTTACCCCTTGTGTTTTTTTTTCAATTTTGGTCAAAAAAAGAAATTGCTTCAAACTTGCAGGAAAGATGCCTAAAGGACCCTAGAACACATTCCAATTCGAATGATTGACATATGTGCTTTTCAAAATGAAATTTCGACGAAAATTTGGGGTGAAATCAGTCCAAAATAATGGGTTTTTTTGTCTAAAGATCTCTGATATTTGCCCAAATCTTCATTATATTGGGTGTTTGAATGTTGATTGATGCTCCTCTTGCCTTTAAAAGAATTTCTGCGTAGTTTGGAGGAAATTCATTTTTTGGCCAAATTTCATCAAAAAAGTAAGGCTTACCCCCTTGTTTTTTTTTGTCGATTTTGGTCAAAAAAAGAAATTGCTTCAAACTTGCTGGAAAGATGCCTAAAGGACCCTAGAACACATTTCAATTCGATTGATGGACAAATGTGCTTTTTAAAATGAAAATTCGACGACAATTTGGGGTGAAATCAGTCAAAAATAATTTCAAAATATCTCTAAAAATCCATGATATTCGCCCAAATCTTCAAAATATTGGGTGTTTGAATGTTGATTGATGATCCTCTTGCCTTTGAAAGAATTTCTGCATAGTTTGGAGAAAATTCATTTTTTTGGCTAAATTTCATCAAAAAAGTAAGGCTTACCCCTTGTGTTTTTTCCAATTTTAGTGAAAAAAATGAGGTTGCTTCAAACTCGCTAGAAAGATGCCTTTAATAAGGAACCTAAAACATATTCCAATACGATTTATGGACAGGTGTGCTATTCTAAATGAAATTTCGACGAAAATTTGGGGTGAAATCAGTCAAAAATAATGATTTTTATCTCTAAAACTCCATGATTTTCGCCCAAATCTTCAATACATTGGGTGTTTAAATGTTGATTGATGCTCCTCTTGCCTTTAAAAGAATTTCTGCGTAGTTTGGAGGAAATTCATTTTTTGGCCAAATTTCGTCAAAAAAGTAAGGCTTACCCCTTGTGTTTTTTGTCAATTTTGGTCAAACAAAGAAATTGCTTCAAATTTGCAGGAAAGATGCCTAAAGGACCCTAGAACACATTCCAATTCGAATGATGGGCATATGTGCATTTAAAAATGAAATTTCGACGAAAATTTGGGGTGAAATCAGTCAAAAATAATGATTTTTTTTCTCTAAAAATCCATGGTATTTACCTAAATCTTCAATATATTGGGTGTTTGAATGTTGATTGATGCTCCTCTTGCCTTTAAAAGAATTTCTGCATAGTTTGGAGGAAATTCATTTTTTGGCAAAATTTCATCAAAAAAGTAAGGCTTACCCCTTGTATTTTTTCCAATTTTGGTGAAAAAAGAAATTGCTTTCAATCTTGCTTGAAAGATGCTTAAAGGACCCTAGAACATATTCGAATGCGATTTATGGACAGATGTGCTATTCAAAATGAAATTTCGACGAAAATTTGGGATTCAATCAGTCAAAAATAATTATTTTGTAGAGGTATGTACCTCTAGGGGCGATCACTGATGGTCGCCCGTAGAGGGATGTACCTCTAGAGGCGACCACAAAGGTCGCCCGTAGAGGTATATGCTGTTTAATATCGTCATCAGTACCTCTAGGGGCGATCATTAATGGTCGCCCGTTGAGGTATGTACCTCTAGGGGCGATCATTGATGGTCGCCCGTAGAGGTATATGCTCGTTTGTATCGTCATCAGTACCTCTAGGGGCGATCGTTAATGTCTGTTTAGTCATGGGAGAGTGTTATATTACATGGACAAAGGAAAACACAAAGCATTGTCCTCCTGAGTATAGTGAAACAACAGTTTGTGTGTGCATGTTTGTGTTGTCACCAGTGCCCCTAGGGGCGATCATTATTGCACTACCGAATGGTCGACCTCCCGAGGTAGTTATGATTAATGCACGTTAGTGTCGTCATCGTCGGAACCTCTAGGGGCGACCTAATTGCACTTATAGTCGCCCCTAATTTACAAGATAACTGAACATATAAGCTATTAATATCAGATGAACAAAGTGTTTTCCTTCGGTATCTCTATTGTGACAGTACAAAATAATTATACTTCAGTATACAAACAATATCACTTTTGAGGAATTGAATTTATTTTATTCACAGAAAACTTCTGTCCTCCCAAACGGCTCATTCAATAATTAAGTATATCATTGTGTTTCTATGCTTCCATTACTCATGCTGTTTTTTTTTTAATGAAACCAACCTTACTGTATTACATGTTGAAGAAAATAAATGACATTTAAAAACAACAGCAGGAGATAACACAAAGTCATAACCAAATTTTAAGTATATATTTTCATGTTTTCTAGTTCTGTAAAGTTATAAAGACATTAGTTTTTTGGTATTGTCACAGGAAATGTTTACACCGGAGTTCGAAATTTACAATTTATAGTTCTGTAACTTCATCCCTTGTTTCCTTTAAACTTTACAGGAAATGTTTACACCGAAATTCGGTAGTCTTTCAACACTAATGTACATTAAATATACAAAAGAAACGTATGATTATGATCAGGAAACGCATTATTTTCAAATGTTTTACACACAATATTTTTCTAAGTACACATCTACAAAGGGTCCGAAAATGGCCCCATATTAATAACAGTGCTATACTGTTCTTCGGAGAAGTAATAAATTACAAACGAAGCAATGTTTTCACAAGGTATGGTTAAGTTT
This sequence comes from Patiria pectinifera, assembly GCA_029964075.1. Lineage (NCBI taxonomy): Eukaryota > Metazoa > Echinodermata > Asteroidea > Valvatida > Asterinidae > Patiria > Patiria pectinifera. Next base: position 6,366,120 of record CM057137.1, on the reverse strand, counting down.
AAATTACAGATATAATTCCTCACTGCAGCACACATCGCTGATAAAACAGTCATAACTACAAATTGGTTTTGTTCACATCCTAATGATGTCAAAGTTACCTCAAATTCTAGGAAATATGGTAGGCGAAAAAGAAAACTATTACCATTTACTTTTTCCTTATCCTTTTTCACACACAATGCAAACGGTAAAACTAGCAACAAAGTTGCAGGTATTATTAAAGGCACTTCAATTAACAGAACCTTAATTTTTTTTTTTTTTACTTTTCCCAGATATTTATATAAGGGAACGGTACATTTTGTACACACCAATGTTGATTTTCTATTTTATTTTTGGGAAACTCTGCACTCTACCTTCAAAAGAAACAGAATGATAAAAACAGAGATACAAAACAAGAAATGGTACAAATATAAGAAACAAAACCTACAGAGTATAAATAACTCAATAGGCAATTCCATTTTTTGTGGCAGAAAATGCAATGTCCGTGACAGAGCAAATTAACTATATCTATTTGATTAAGATTAATTAAAAGAAATAATCCAAAACTCTGAGTCTGTTATCTCTTTGAGGATTACTAGATGACGGATGTGTAAGATTCGAAAAATACACTTTAGGTTTATTTAAAGTACCAAAAAAGGTCAGATGTGTAATGTCTGTGACGCTCGACTTGCCCATATATGTCAATCTGACAAACTCCTTCGATGGAATTTTGTACTAGGAAAGTTTGAAGGTAAATTATGCCATTTGCAAATATTTCAAAACGAAAGTGCCAAACTATTGTGATTCATAACACCTCACCCACAGATTCTGTGTCTTGATTGGCCGAGAGCGAGTCACATGGTACTTTCTATATTTGCTATCTATTGTATTGTTTCCAATAGAGCGCGCCACAGAGTTGGGTTCAAACATTTTGTGAAGGGGTGGTTTGGAAGAGAGTATTACATTTCCCACCAATTTTGTCCTGAAATTGATGTATTTTTTTACTGTGTTCAGATTTAAATAACTTGAAATATTAAAACCAAGCAGAATCTGTGGGTGAAGTATTATAAAACAAATATTGAATGCTTTATCTGGTGGTGAAGTAAAACTAGCCTCCCTCGTTGGTCCATGGAGCATCCCCCGGCCTCACCTCGGGAAAATAGAATGTCCACTCGAAGCATTCAATATTTGTATAATAGCCTGCTTGATTTAGAGTAAATAATTAGTCTCAAGCATATGTGAATTTGTAGCGCAAGGCATACTGTCATTCTCGAGGAATTTTGTATCACTACTAACGACAGTTCGGACCAAACCATCACTGTGAAAAAACAACATGCATTTGACATTGTGTGTATGCTCGGGTATGCTAAGTACATGTATGAATTTGTTTCCCTACGATACAGCCTGCACTCAGACATGCCCTATGTGCCGTTGTGGTTTTTTGCATGACAGTGAGCTGCACTTTAACGCTTGAAAACAAACGGCTTTTTCTTCTTGTTTCTCCAGCATCAATGGACACAAAACAGCTCAATATAATTTCTGCTATAAATTACTTTGCCCTTAAATCAGTCCATTTCATGAAATTAAGACAAAGTCAAAAGCTACACATTGGTTTCTGCCCACATTTCATTGTAAAAATCATTACTTGCGATACCTGCACACATGAGATTTATATCAGCAAGTCAACATGACAAGCGGGTTGGTCAAGTGATTAGACATCTGCACTAGTAAGCAGGAGGTCATGGGTTTGAGATCCACCTGAGTAAGCTTGTGTATATTTTGTCTCAAACATCACTGATTATAAACTGACATCTGTGAATGGTAAAACCCATTGAAAAAATGAATTTAGACTGATACAATGGCATACAGCAAATCCTGTGTGCATCACCGCTAGAGGGCGGTATGCAAGAGCATTAGTAGGGACAGCATGTGACCTAGCTCTTGCAGACTCCATTTTCGGTCCGTGTGGTACTATTGTTCCCTTCATAATACTTCAGTAGTCACTGACAGTTGGCTGCAGCCATAAACTCAGATCTTCACTCTTGCCTGATTTGGGTCTGTTATGTGAGAAAAAAAGGAAAATGTGTAAAACCTTTGGCACAGAAATGAGTTCAGACCTTTAGTTAGGCCGATTCATGTTTCATCATATTACATTTTGGGGTCACTGAGTGTTGGAAACATGGAAACATGGACAATTTTGATTTTTTGTGCATTTTTTTTTTAAGTTTGAAGCAACAATTTTCTCCAAATCTTAAGAAGCCTCAACTAGTCTCTTAACTAGCCTTGGTCAAGGTGTTCGACATTAGAGTCTGATGATTGATGGTCGGCCGCCAACAAAACAGTAGCCGCTCGCTATGCAACTCACAATAACACTAGCATTTTGCTTGTGAAAACAAGATGCAAACATGACTACATAAACCTTATAATTTAAGCCCAAAATCAATTTTTTTTGACAAACAAATTCAGGGCGAGTCAAAAAAAAAACAAACAAAATGTTGGGACTATTGCTTTAGTGAAGTTCTGCATGTAGCACTTTCAAAACCTAGAATATGAAAGCCCAATTCATAAGCTTTCTTTTAGTACATAAGTCATTCAAATCACTCATGTACTTTTCAAGATATGGAATTTTAAACACAACCACCGTTTTAAAGTTCTGTCCACGAATCACAAAAAGGTAAGTATTCTTTCAGCAATACGTAAACAAATCACATAGGGATGTGTGTGAATTGTTTTCGTTTTGCTGAAAGAACGCACACTTGTTTTGTGATCCATGGACAGAACTTTAAAATGGTGGTTGTGTTTAAAATATTTTTTTTTATTTGATACCACATTTAAGGTTGCGATGGTTGAAGTTCTGAAGATTTCAAAAATGTTCAATCTTTCAGCCATGTCCACGCTGTAGGTGGAATTGCCTATATCATAGCCTAGCCATGTGAGGTCGCTGTTTGCGCTTCTTGCAGCACTTGTGATTGCATAGTGCACGTTTTCTGTTTTCTTGGTGGCTGATCATCGATCATCGGACTCTATCGTCGAATGCCTTGACCAAGGCTATAAGACCACAGACAATGAATATGACATTCAGGCTAATGACATGGTTCTCATTTTCTAACACATCACAGCAAACCAATATAAAAAAAAACTACTGTTCATCAGCCATACCTTTGATATCTCAGCAAAGACTCACTAGAGTCTAGGTGAAGCAAGCAAGCATGCAAGGTAAAATAAAAGCAATATTAAAACAATACAACTGAAAAGTAAGGAGAGACAGCTACAATGGACATCTCTTTAAATATGCTACCGGTACTAAATAGGGTTGTGCATATTCAAATAATTTGGTAGTAATAATTTAGTGGTTCACTGATCAGGATTAGCATGCACTTTTATAAATATTAAAAACATCATATTAAATTTTACTGTAAACCGAATACTTTTAGCCCTTGGACTTTTTCTTTGGTCATCATTTTTTTTTAACAATAAAACCGAAATGAATGAATCATGTATGTATCAATTTAAACAAAAAAAAATTGTTTATGTGTCCTACTAGCTGATACTCATAGGATTGAAATGGCATGCATTTTAACAAGGATTTCTCTTCATCTTCTCAAAACTGCTCACATTTTCCGAAAATTTGAATTGGAAAAAAAAATGCTATTTAGATACTCGGCCATGATCAAATATTCAAATATTCAAATATTCGGTACATTCGACACAGCTCTAGCTATATGAATATCAGCACATATTTTCCAACAGGCGATTCCACAATTTACCCAAAATGCTTTCTCATTTGAGCAAACTTGTTTATTTGGCCTACAAGGAATATATGTAAAATAAAGCCGAAAGACAGTTGCATGGTATGAAGGCATAACATATTTCTAGTGATACCTGAAATGACATCTTAAAAAAAAAATTGTACAGCAAAGAATTGAACACGGCCCATTTCTTTTTATGCAATCCAAGGGAAGATTCCGCCATGGATATGCACAACTAGGCTTTCATTCAAACAGCCTTCCCTTCACTACAAGGAAACAGTAGTCTGAAAGAGAATGTCAAATCAATTAATGTTTGAGGGTAAGGGGAATGTTCTCATTAGAATAATTTCCTTGAGATTTGTTTTACCTGTCATGTGAATCCCTCATCATGAACCTTTGCAGCACATCATCCGGATCAACGAGAGAGGTGTTATCTGTTTTTGAGATTTAGGAAAATAAAAATATGTAAGTCTTACTCTACAAAATTATCAATACAAGGCAAAGCAAGCATCTGGTCTACACAATGGGCCAGATGTGGCTCATTGCGGGGTAATCCTATACAATAGTACTGCCCAGCTCCCTTTACCAACCAACAACCAGGCTAAGTCACAGGTGACTGTCAGTCAGTCAGGTAAAAAATGTCATGACAAAAATTATACAGGTTTTTGACACCTTTTGATTCTAAGCAACATCACATGAATAGCTTTCATTAACAAACGAACCACAAATCAGCAAAAAAATGTTTCTTCACTTTCACTTTTAACCTGTAAAGCCAGGTTCATACTCGGCGCGAAAGCGAACGCGAATTTGTGACGTCATGGCAAGTGTTCGCGCTGCAAATTCGTACATATTTCAACTCGGGCGAATTTCGCAGCGAATGTTTCATGACGTCAAATTCGCTTCGCATTGGCTTTCGCATGAAGTATGAACCAGGCTTAATGCCTCAGCTGAATTATAGATTCCTCGGTGATTTCGTCCCAAACGTTCGTGATTAATTGAAAAGTTTGCTTGTGTCATTAAAAAAAATCACACATTTACTTGAATAAAACAAGATCAAGTTTCGTCGACTTTAAGCAAATTGGAGACTCACCCTCTAGTTGTCTAAGCGCCTTGTTTCTGTCTTTGTTTTTCTGAGCGAGGTAGTCGATAGTATCATTATCAAAACTCATTGTCGATCCCAGAGGGTCCTTGGGCTGAGTACACAGAAAACAGAAATCATTCTTGCATTACTCGTACTCGGTACTCATACTTGATTACTACTCGGGTACTTTTTTGAGAATACTCACACTCGTACTTTTAACAGTGTTGTAGTCGAGACCTGTCCTTGACCTTTGGAGACCTCACTCATTTTGCACAATTTTTTTTTTAATTTTCAGAGACAAAATAAGTCAAATAACATTATACCTAGCGTCAGTATTTGATGAAAGAATGCTGAGATATAGTGTTTGAGACTAAAATTCAAAATTAGGTATTTTGGCCTTCTTTTCAAGATCAACTCTCCCTTAAAACGTTTATTTTAGGCTCTACGAAAAACCTTAAAACAATCCAACTGATAAATAGGTTCAAAGTCAAGGCACTGAGAGTCTGTCCTCATTCACATTAGGCTGGACTCAAATCTGACGTTCCATTATACAAGGATTTGGGTCAGGTCTCGGAAACGGTCTTGACTACAGCACTGACTCGTACTTAAATATTGAAATACTTGTACTCGTACTTGAATATCAAAATACTCGGACTTTGAATCCACAGAACTAATACTCAAATGGCCACGATACTCGTTCTGTCACGGTCGCTTTAAAGGGTCCATGCGAGGAAACACATTTTGTGCAACTTAATTGTATGAAAACTATTTGACATCCCTTCTTGGTTTATTTTACTGAAAAGTGCACTACTTTAAACATTAAAAATGTTTCCCGCTTTTCCAGACAACTGAGGGCGCTGTTGCTGTCATGTCATTTCAGGAAGACACTGTTCAGTTTAGGGGTTTTCTGTTCAAATTGTGAACCAAAAATTTGCTCATTGAAAACGATTGTGAGAAAAAAAACAGTCATAATACTGCCATGTACTGACACAACGAATCACCAAAGAAAAGAAAACTAACAAAAACAAAATATCCAACATGCCAGCAACTTTTTTGAGCTAAAATAGCTGTAACATTGAGTATTCTGCCGGAATGACATCAAAGTTCTGCTCATGAATATGGAAATTTGCATGAGCATAAAAACAAAAAAAGGCCCAAAATACCCTTGAAAATGGGAAACCAATGAAAAATAAGGTTAAAATGGGACACAATTACACGACATTGCACGGTCCCTTTAAACATTGAACAAACTGAGAAATGTGTGTTGCCTTTACCTTAGCCACTGACGTTGACGGTTCGCCGTAGTCTCGGCGCGGGGATGGGGGCCTCTTCCTATGAGGGGGAGTGTTGGGAATATCGGCGATGCCGTTGTTGATTCCGATGAAGGCACTCTCTGATTCCAAGGCAAGGAGTGGAGAGTCATTCTAAACAGAAATAGAGAAGGGCTAAATAAGTGTACTGATTTGATAAGCATGGGGAATATTTGCTTACCAATAGTGTATGTATGTCACCAGCCAAATTGTAATGGGACTCGGTTTATTTGGGGGGGGGGGGGGCTGGGATACAACCTCAAAACTTGAAAATCCGCCAACTGCCTCCACGTAAATAGTGGATACTGCCTCAATCCTCCAAAATAATGCTATTTGTTAACTTTGTTCACAGGAGATTTTCTAGGATACAACCTAAAACCTTCAAATTCCACCATCTGCAGCCACTTAAAAAGTGGATGCAGCCTCAATCCTCAAAAATCATCTGTTATGTCTTGAATTTGTTCAGTGGAGGGGTGGCTACTGCCACAATCCTTTAAAAGTTTCCAACAAGTAGCGTTAATAAGTTGAAGCAGTGTAAGTGACATCCAGAAGCAGTGTAGAATGATATCAAGTATAATGTAGGTCTACATTTATGCATGGCTGAACATAAACAACGCAAGGTACAGCTTAATAATTTGACACAATGCATCCTCCAAATTCAACCGGTGCAGTGTGAATTTTGAGGTTTTATAAAATACACTGAATATCAAAGTCTACTCACCCTGCCTAGATCTCTGAGATCCATGCTTGGCATCTGCTCCTCCAAAGGTCTCTTGCTCTTGGCTGAAAAAAAACACCAACACAAACAAGTTACGATATTTCCAAAACTTCACTCGTGATTCCAAACTAACGACATAGTCTTTATACTTGAATAACTGTTGTGGACATCCCAGAATCTGTCTAAAAGCTGGCAAACCAGCTGCTGAATTTTGAAGGATTAATTTGGTCTGGCTGAACAGGGTGAGTCATAAAAAAAGGAAACTCATATAGAACCCCCTATGTTTTAAAAGAAGTTCTGCATGTAGCACTTTTCAGATCTACATTTTGTAGGATGTGAAAGCCCAATTAATAAGCTATCTTTTAGTGTTTATACATATTGGTCATTTACTTTTCAAGTTATGGACTTTTAAACACAAATGCAGTTTTAAAAATTTGTCCATGGATCATAATAAAGGTAAGTGATATTTCAGCAAAACGAAAAACACAATTCACATAACCAAAAAACATCAGAACATTCTCATCATAACCATGATAACGGGCTCTTATCATAACCTTTATAAAACACCTTCTGCTTCCAATGTTAAAACACCATGCTTCATAATGTCAAGAGTCTTGTCTTGCCCTGCCGTAACTTAGCTACCCCTGAAACTTATGGGATTATTCTGATATCGTTTTCATGATACGACATGGTTTCATTTTACTGAAATATCACATATCTTAAATATGATGCCGAGGATTTTAAAATGTTAAAAGTGCGTCTGTGTTCAAAATTCTGTAACTGGAAGAGTACATGAGAGTTTTGAATAATTCGTTTAAGAAAGCCTTCTTTTAAAAAAAAATAAGGGGCGCCATTTCTGTTTCCTTTTTTTTTTACTCACCCTGTACATGTATGATTGTGGCTCATTCGTTTATCCTTTTACCCTACTTCTTGTGAGTTTTTCGTTACTGTCTTTCCCTCAGCCTCCAGCTACAGGAAAATCAGAAAAGATTCTACTCTATCTGTGATTATACCTCCTCTCCTCAGATTGTCCAATTTCTCTTGCTGGTGTCGCAACAGCGCCCTCTGTTGAGCCTCCAGGGTCAGGTCCGAGCTGGGCTGGTCTGGAAACTGCTCCCGCAATCTCAGTCTGGAGTTAGACTCTGCAGACAAAAGTAAACCTTAAACGTTGGCACACCCGTTCTCTGTGCGTTAAACACCACTAAATAGCTATTTTTCTCACAAGAGATATGTCATAAGATGGAATTTTTGCGTTGGGGTGATGTAAATCAAATTAGGTTTTGCCCTTCACCGACGTATAAACACTGTATACTCAGTGTGTTACCTCCCGAGTAAAAGTTGGAAAAAATCACTCGGGTGGGACTCGAACCCACGACCTCCTGCTTTCTAGTGCAGATGTCTTACCGCTCGAACACCGAGCTAACGGGATCGGTTGGCTGGTTTGAATCTGATGTACATAGCAGCGGGTACCGCATAAACTATTCATAAGATGGAATTTTAACACACTGAGTATACATTGTTTATATGTCGGTGAAGGGCAAAACCTAATTTGATTTACATCACCCCGACGCAAAAATTCCATCTTATGAATAGTTAATGCGGTACCCGCTGCTATGTACATCAGATTCGAACCGGCCAACCGATCCCATTAGCTCGGTGGTCGAGTGGTAAGACATCTGCACAAGAGATATGTCAATTTGTATATGTCAATCAATGTGACATCTCTATGAATATCAGGCATGCAACTGGGAATTTAGAAAAAAAACGAGGCAACTCCAAACCACACACAAGACTCTGTACAGAATTTTTCAATTTGAAATGGCATTCATGAGAAGTAAAAAAAAACCAGGAAATCTGCGGATCCGAGGGAAAGTTACATGCCTGGAATATTGATGTTATTCAGGTGAACATTTAAGAGTTCCTTTTCATTTCTCATGTGCAAGATTTGATTAAAGGTTTTAACAGTAGCTTCAGGTTTTTTAGACTCATTTTGTTTGGTTAGGCATGGGCGTCGCTAGAGGGTGGTGTGGCACCTCCCCCAATAACATGAATAATCGTTTCTGTCAGCAAAATCATCCTGTTAGCAAAAATCGTGAGTCATACTGCAACGAATATATAATAGCGGCACCTATTGTCCTATAGTTTCCAAGATCGTCTGCTTTGAATAGAGCACTCAATAGTAAGATGGAGTTCAGCAACCATACCCCCCCCCACCCCCCATTTTGATTTGCAGCGGCTGGCAGACTACAGTGGCAAATTTGTTGTCACCACCCCCCCCCCCAAATCAAGTTGGTCTGGTAACTTAAGGTCCTTAATTTCCTATCTGACACGATACAAACTTGTCTCTACTTAAAAAAACCATGGCAATATAGCACTCACCTCTGTTTTTCAGACTTGAGAATTCGGCAGCAGCGGCGTGATGAGTCAAAGGCTCCCGTCGGACGGCAACCGGTGCCTTGTGACGAGCGACCTCAAACACATCGACCTGGGGACTGGCCCGACGAGAACTGAGCTTATGACCGGTGTATGGATCATGCTGACAAATCAAGAAAAAACAGCAGACAATATTAGTCCATCTTACAAGTATACTACATACTTGTACTTGCTTTGCGGCGTACTCCACATGCACAAGTACCCCTTCAATGTTTACAAAGACAGAGTTGAGAGCAGTGTTGTAGTCGAGCCCATCACAAGTCTTTTCATCAGTCCAGTCACACATAATGGGATGAACAATAACAAAGGAATGTGTTTAGTCTGACCTGATGATCATAATAATGTCATACTTACAATGTATATAGCGCTTTACTCTAAAGCCTCAGAGCCCTTCACAATTATTACCCCTGTTCATCAGGCCATCAGCTTGAGATCTGCACAATCTGGTCTCTATCCACACAGTAACCCATTTATACTCCTATGTGGAGTGAGGCAATAAGCCAGTTCGGTATCTCGGTGAAGAAGTCCAGGTCAAAGGTCAGTTGGGATAAAATCACTGACGCGATGTTACGCGATATTACGCTATGTTGCGTGATGTTACGCAAATGTCCAATCTGCTTGTAACTAACGCGAAAGTGTCGTGCAATCATCTGCTTATGCGTTCATATGCCTTCGATGAGTGATTCAAATATTTTGCTGAATGACCTGTGACCCACATCATTGAGCGCATGCCCAGTTGAAAAACCAACCTGGCTAATTGAAGTAAAGTGTCTTGCCAAAGAACACAAGCACCATGTTCCTCGTCAGGGTTCAAGCCACCATCACACATGAGTCAGACACCGTAATCATTGGACCACGGCACTCCACAAATGATTTAACCTACCTCCTTGTTTCGGTCCAACTGGCTCTGAATACGTCGCTGTTCGCTGTGCAGTTGACGACGCATAGCTGATAACGCCGTCATGACATCACGGGGGTCGCGACCTGCCCCGTCTGGACCATCTTTCGCAGTGCCTTCTTGTTCCTTTAAGAAGATAAACAAGAAACGCTTTAGCAAGAACACTTTATTTTTATCTTCAGTTTTTGATTATCAGTCTTTTAGACTGTGAAACAACAACAGTTTCACTTATTCACTGGATCGAAGCCCTTGGGATAGACAAACATATGATTATTGTGCATTTATAAACAAAACAAATATACATTACAAAAATATACAGTACAATCAGAAATTACTACGAAAGTAAGTGTGCATAAAAAACCCCTAAGTTTAGAAAAGTTGAATTTTAATTTCTTCTTCAAGCTATTTCCCAGATTCATCCCCCCAAAATAGATTCCTTTTAAACTGCTATTGTTCTAGCGATACAAAAGTTATTCACTTTTGAATGAGCTATCGGTCCATAAAAAGTGGCCCATGTTTAGTTATTACTTTTTTTAATTACTTGCGGCCCAACAATAATTCCGTTTTCCTGGGCAAGACTGGTTCCCAACCCACATGTATGGACTCGGAATCAGTCTCCTTGTAAGATGGATCTGTTTTTGCCTAAAATATCGACCTTGCAGATGCCAAAAAAGGAAAAAGAAGAGTTTTGATGTTGGAATAAAACACACAAGTTGAAAATTTGTTAAGGGAAACAAAACATTTAAGACATCAACGTTTAGAATAAAGATCATAAAGAGGTAACAATATCACAGCAACACAACATGAAAGGCTTTGAACCAGATTACAATAAAAAAAACTTAGAAATTAGAGGGGAAAATGAATAAAACTGCTGCAAACTGCTAACTCAGCAAATTGACCTGAAATTTACAAATCACAAAAGTTAATTCACAGAAGGATTGTTAGGAACTTCAATTTTACTCACAAAAGTCACAAAATGTTATCAGCTTGGTTTAGATCACAAAGAAGTAAAACCCACACTGTAAATCAATCAAACCTGTTGGACATGTAGCAAATGCTCCTCTGCTATATTGACTGCCTTCTTATACATATCAGACTGCATGCAATTAAAGGGCAAGAATTTTGTAATCGCTATACATTGTATATTATGTCCATGTTTTGTACAAATAAATCTCTCAAGTTTTAAGACACTTTTGTCAGTTATATTTATTTGTAGATCATCTTTAGGGGAGGGGAAACGTGAATATAAGGACACTTATTACCTGTTCTTGAGATAAAGTTGCTTCTGGGGTATATTTAAAATAGTAATATCGCTGGTAAAACTGTGTAATCCTCAATATAGTTTTATACAAATTGGTTTCACGGATATGGATATCCTTTGAGAAAAATAGTGCCAATGACTTGGCCAATGCAATTAACTCTTGTTGACACAAACACAAACTCTGGTTATAGCAAACAAAAGTCCTTGGTCCCGACTGTGCATTTATGTGTACAGAGCATAGGACCCATCCACCAGGGGAATAGAAATATTCTCGGTCCTTTGATGACAAGGAAACAATTGATGCACTGTGATTTATGCTTTGAATTCTGCATGTTCAACTCTTTGTACACAAATAATAATAAAAGAGCCTACATCATATCTGACTAATTACTTTTAAAAAGAACGAGTCATTACCTGCCAATTCTGTTTAACTGGTCCAGGCTAAGAATAAAAGAGTGAATCATTTGTCAAAACTGGTTTCAGAAACTACTTTTTGTTACTTGTGCACCTCTTTATTTGATTTGTCCATAATTGTCAATTTGCCAACAAAATTAAATTTGTGTACATCGTGTACACACATCTGGGCACATGATCACTGTGCACGCACAGGACACCCTTACAATAAATGGAGAAACCATTATGTAAGCTATTGTACAAAGCAACTGCCCCATGACAGACTATCTGAACAATAGCTAGCACAATGCTTTCGCCATAGAAGGGGGCCTCTGTGACAGAATTTATAACATGCCCAGATTGGTTTATACCAATTTTTCCATTACTATGTAAAATCAAGTGTGTCTGAAGATCACTTTAAGCTCACAAGCCTAAAAAAAAGGAAACAAATAGAATAAATAACAGCATATGCATGTTCAGGTCTAAAGGTGGAAGGAGAAGAGAAAGCTGCAATGCTGTGAGAATTTAACAAAGACAAGCTTTGAAGATAGAAAAGAGAAATCATTTGAGAATTGAGATGACACAATCTTACTTCCTTGGAGACATCAATGAGAAAATCAGTGAAAGTATCCCCAGGTGGACTCTCCTTGAGTATGCATGAAATGAAATGGTAAATAAAATGGTAAACAAAATGGTAAATGAAATGGTAAATGAAATGTAAAATGAGTGGAAAGTATACAATACTGAAATGAATAATGTATAATAATGCAAACACAAGCACATAGTAATATTATACTGTAGTGCTGTGCATTTTCAAATAATTAAGTATTCAACAACTTGAACTAATTTGATTGAATAATTGAATATTCCACATGCGCCATTCAAATTTGACAAGGTGCTTGTCTACATGTAAACTGTGTGCGTTCGCGTTGATCAGTTAAATGGGCTGCTTATTGGGACTAGCACACTTATGCACCTGCGCCTACTACCCCTGCGCCTACACCTGCCCCATGTGACCATGCAGCACCTACACAGGTCTGTCCCTGTGCCCTGCACCTACACCTGCCCCTGTGCCCTGCGCCTGTCGAAAAATTGACTATGAGCTAAATAAAATATTCAGAAAATCATAAATGTCCCGGTATACATTTTTGCTGAGGTAGCTAACAAGCTAACATTTGACAGACTTCAAAGATGCAATGGGAGCTTATGCATGTATTCCAAATGGAATTTCTCAAATAATGCATGTAAAGTGATTGTCAACAAAAATGTGGCATTTGACAAACAATGAAACCACCCAACTTATAAGCTACAATTAAAATAACATCATGGATGTTTTTCTTCACTTTCTGGAGTCACATTTTTTTTAATATTTGAATCGCAAAAAGCTATTTGGTGGATGATCAGATATTCAAATAAATTGGCACAGTCATACATACACCATACTGTGCAGCCTTATTTACACACACTGTTGCAAGGTAGCAAATTTGCTATTGCTATTAGTTTAACCTGTTTTAATCTTTAACCAATTTCAAAAAAATGTAGGGCAACCTACATTACATGAAATCACAGTTACCTGTTAGAAGTACACCGATGATTTGACTAGTTACATTACAAGAACAACTCAATTTCTATTTTTTTTCAACTTTCTCACTAGTAAAAATAACTTCAAATGAAAATCGTTTGCAAAAGGTGCAGTTTTCTATACTACCTGGGCGTATATAGGGGAAAATTCCTGGCATAACCAAAAAAACAAAAGACTTACAGAATTGTATGAAAACAAGCCCGGATGAAACTGCACACGTGTTGGTGTGAAAGTAAAAGAAATGAAAAAAGGGTGAATATGTAAAGAATAAGGAATAGTGAGAGACAAGAATTATGAAGAATTGTATTGGATCAAACAAAGGGTGACTACAGGTTTCTGGATTTCTGAAAATTGAAACATAAATTGTTATGAAGGTGCAATTTCAGTGTAGTGCTTGCATTTTGTAAAAGGCTAAGGGTTCAATAACAGCTGACACAGTGTCAGAACAATATTCAATTCTGATAAAATGTTGTCTTAAGTGAATAATTATTCAGGTTACTGAGTCTTGCTGAGTTGTGCGCAAGAGGGGAACAGGATACTAAACAGAGGGCATCGCTAGATGTGGTGGGGTGTGGCGGGATGTGGGGGGGGGGGAGTGACACCACCCATTATTCGTTTTTGTCGGCAAAGTTGTCCTGTCGGCAAAATCATGCATCAGTCAGATAATATGCCGCAATGAATAGCACCACCTATTGCTTGATAGTGTCCAACACTGATGAGCTGCCACCCACTTTTATTTTTTTGCGACCTAAAAAATTCCAGGCTACCTTACAGCACAGAATGGTCTGTTTGCAAATTTGCCATCACACCCCCCCCCCCCCACTTGAAAGTGATCTGGCGACACCCCTTATTTTAAACTTCCCGTCCCCATCAAAACAGAAAGTTGTCAGACATGTTGTTAAAGACATGTTGTTACAGGTGCATGTACAAGAGTATAAAGGTAAACAAATGTACCAAGAAATGTTAAGATTTAACACCAATAGATGCATAAAGATGACACAAGAATTCCCATATTTTACAGTATCTTTTGAGATGTGAAGATTTAACTTTCTGTATCAACAGATGCAAAAAGTAAAACAACAAATTTCAGATTTTGTGAGATCTGGTTTTTGTTATCAGATATGAAAATTATAAGCACAAAGTTGCTACAAGATTTCTTTTTTCCAAGACCTAGCCTACTTTTTGTGTATACATGTATAACTAGTGCAAAACTTGTGTGCAAGTCCAATAACTGAAAGCAAACAGAAAGAAAGGTTTGTGGTAGTTAAATATCAAGCAAGTTTTGTAAAATCAAGTTCGATTTGGTGCAAGGGTGCGATATAAACCAGGCAATGTGAATCTAGCGCACACTTGTTTTCAACACACTGCGTTCCACTACAAGTAGCTTACAGTTTTAGGTTTATTTTTCGGTTCCTTTTGTCTCGGGTTCGGAGCCAAAACCTTAGCATGCTCACTCCAGGAACCACGCTGCTAGCGCCAACCACAGACAGATATTGCAAAAAGAGAAACATGCAGAGAATATTTACAGCAGAAAGGAGCATCACAAAATAGTCACATCTACAAAATGGGCAATTCCACAGAATAAGAAACCTCGATGCCAAATTTCAAATATGTATATCATTTTGAAGCTTATCAGGTGTATTTGATTGAACTCTAGTTTATTTTTAACAATGTGCAAGTTCGGCTGTTGCCTGCACCTGAACAATAAATTAATTGGTACACAAAAAACAATTTGTCTGAGTACTTCCCACACCATGGTGTTTCAAGACGACTTCTACTATAAATACAGCCAAAAAGTAGGAGTATTTTTATAATCATTGTATTGTAACTGAGACATTTTATGAGATACATTGTATACAAATCCACTTTATAATTTATAACTATGATTATGTTGAATTGTCCAAAATGCACATCTAACACTGTGGAACTGCCCATATTCTAAGACAAGTTCTAAAATGTGGATAAAGGGACGCACGACATCTAAGAAGTTTTGAACAGAATTAATCTCACTTCGATTTTGTCGTCGTCGGACAAGCTGTCGTGATCCGACAACAAATCAATCAGACGAGCTTCCTGTGTTTATGCAGCAGCGACAAAATCAAAATATGAAGTGAGGAGTCATGTACATTGTAATTTACAATCCGAAAAAAGTTGAGGGCAAAGTTATCCCCAATTGGCTGATTGTATCGAGTATTAATCCTCCTAGTCTTCTGCACTTCACAACCCTTCAAGGTTTGCAAAATAACTCTGGTCCACAGAGTTAGCACCCACACTTCAAATTCATTTGAGGTACTCTTCTGTGGAGACACATTTCTTTGGGTCATCGCCATACAGAAATAAAATGTTAACAAAGGTACCAAACATTTAAAAATTACGTGTAATCGAAACAATGATGAATTACGTACAACAGATCTTACATTGTTCCTTATTCTGTCCTCTTCCAGAAGCTTGCAAATTAATTCATAACGCAAATGAAAACAAAAGACAAATTTTACAAAATTGAAATTTGAAACAAGGATAACTTTCCCTAAGTATAAACTACTTTTGGTAAAACAATACGCAACAAAGCCAGCACACAACTATTCATTCAAAATTCTGAAACAAAGTTAGTTCAATGTTAATAAGAAATGCAAAATGTCCTTGAAGTAAGAAATCAGGACACCATAGGTTAATGCACTGGGAGTCAAGAAAGGTTCAATCATGTTAATACAACAGAGTTCAAAGGTCGGTTGAAACACACATAAAAAAATTGGCTTTATTCTTGAGCAAATAATGCGCAGTAACAATGCCAATTTGGAGGTACCGTACCATCAGACGTGAATCTAAGGTTTTGATGTACATGTACATGTACATTCAACCTTGCAACTGCTCAAAAATTACACTTGTTTTATTTTAATATTGAGATTTAAGCAAAAGTTACTACACTGCATCAATAAACATGTTATTTGTATGCAGAAACAGGTGTCGCTACAGCAAATTCGCTCAAAAACATGGTAATAGGTCAGCTGAAAAGCAAACATTAATTCTGCAACTTATATTCACTGTAATAGTACATCTAATTCCCAGTGTTGTAGTCCAGACCATCACAAGACCAAAAACAAGACCAAACACAAGTAACAGGGCACGAAAATTCCTTAAACAGTTGCAATACTGGCAAAATAACAAGAAAATTAGATGACAACTGTCAGTACATGTTAATTCCAGAAAAGATAACTCAAACTGTCAGTTGTAACTTTGAAGAGACTGAACAGGGAACTGCAAACCGGCAACAGAAAGTGAGAATCAAAACCAACCAATCAAAACGCCAACAAGTTGTGCCGGGTACCTTTTTCGTGGCTGGAGTCTGAATGCGATCGACCTCATGCAGCAAAGCCTCCACGTGTCCGTGTTTCATATCCGGACAAAACTGCAAGAGGGTATGCCGGCTCATACGACGCACCGTCTTTTCGGTCTTGTACCCGTTCTCGGCCAAAGCAGGTGCATATACCACCAGGTCAGGGTCGACAGAGCGGAGCCAGTCTACCAAATCAAACTCCTTTGTTTTGAAGCAAGATTGCGAAGGGGACAGATATGAATATTTCAGCCTTATAAGCAGTGATGGACAGGTGTTAAATGGAGGAAAGCAAAACTAGAAATATTTACTATTACTATGAAGTGACTTTTTCTACTATTAAAGAGGGGCAATTCAGAGAAGAACCAATGGTGTTTATATAAGTCATTCTTGCGGGAATGATCGAAGCGTGACCAAACTATCATGTTACTCAGGTTCTTCTCGGAACCACTTCTCTTCTTAGAGACAGTAATTTCACACGGCATATTCTCTAAAATTTTCCCATGTAATATTTTAAGTTAATCCACACAAGTCAAGCTTGGTATAACAAAATCTAAAAGAGGTAGGGAAAAAATGCAATGACACGCCGCACACTGCATACAACCAGAGAGAAGACTGCTTGTTAACATTAGTAACGACATATACATACGGGTATACTGCCAATCCAAATTCATACACACGGTATGTTTCCCTTCACCGTCACAGATTTCAGATTGTACCTTTACTCCCGATTTAATTTGTAGGTGCTTGTGATACAGTAGCACTTAACACCATTTTAAGCTTGTTTTGGCTGCTAGATATATGTTTCTTCTTAATTTGTACATGTATGGACTCCGTGCATGAATTGTGACCACTATCAAGAGATCCAGTAGGGGAGACACACCGCATGCGTGCAGTCGTGTTTTACCATTACATCTGAGGACAAGGCATTGTCTTTCCCTTTGCTCCTATAATATTATAAAACTCTCCCATAGATTAAGCATACAGATTTGAGTTCAAGGACCGTTTTCAACAAAGGATGTATGTTCGAGGACAACAAAGAATCTGTTGTTCTCTCTTTGCGTAGCTGTCCTCAGGATGTACCATACGCATAAAAGAGCTTACTCAAAAATGCACGAGTATGGTACAAGGTGCGCATTTTATCCTGAATGTGCACAAACCCATAGCATCTTCGCGTGAGCGCCAATGCCTTCATGAGTCCCTCCCAGTGGTCTCCCCAAACTCTAGCTTTGTGACCGTTGAGAAGGTACTTGTGCACGGAGTCCATATGACACGGCACAATTACGCTACATTTATTAGTACTAGACACGACAGTTAATATATTGCACATTTAGAAAGTTAAATTATCCCACGAGCACGAGTGGAACACGGAATAATGTAGTATGTCTGTGCATCACATGCCACGAGACCGACGGCCGAGTGGTAGACGCACTTCATGTACATAATGCTGTGTTCCACGAGTGCAAGTGGGATAAAGAATTTATCTTCAAGCAAACTTGACGCATAGTTACCGTAGTTAAAATGGAATACGAAGCGGTCTTCCTATTATTATAGTGGAATCCGGCAACCAGAATTAGAAGCCGTCACTGCGGTGGTGTCACGCGCATGCTGCATTATTCTTAAAGATGAAGCTTGGAGCCCGAAGTGCGTGCATTATCTCCGAGCGCGACTCGCGCAAGCCTGGTGCCAAAGCAGAAATGGCTGCTGCCGGATTTGTCAATAGATACGTACGTGCAGTGGGAATGGCGGGCCCATCTTGGTGTGGTATGGACCATATATGCTACAGGGATAATGAGGCACGGTTTGTTGCCATGGCTTGACCAATCAACATTGAGGATTCAACTTTGCTTGAAGATTAAGTAGAATATCACCATAACAAACATTCTTTCGTTATATTGATTTAAGGCCACTACATTTTGGTTTCAATGTACAATAAATATGGGAGAAATGATAATCCTTGCCATGTAATGCTTTTCAAAATTCTATCTGATGTAGTGGTTGTTGCTACAAGAAGTTATACATTAGTCATTAAAGTGATACCTATTCTACCTGTATTATTTGCGTTAGTTACAGAAACTGATACAAAAAACCAATACGGGGTTAAAATACAACGAAGCCACTGAACACCGAGAACTCTGTCACACCAACTTCCAGAGAAAACTCACACTAGATTTTCCGGGATTTTCCAGGGGTTTTCCTTGTGATTCCCGAACATCTTTCCCTTGTCTTTCGTCACCAGCCTCATCCCCTTCTTTCAATTTTTGTGCGTGCAGCTTTTCCATGGGACTCAGGGCTGCGTTTTCCTTGGGAATTACCCGCGGGAGAGGGGATTTTGAGGGAGATTCCGGCGGCAACCGGAATTTGTCCAGGGCTTCCAGCTGGGCGTGCTTTTCCGGGATTTCTTTGTCAGGGAAAATCCGGGCCCTCTCCTCCGAGGTTTTCCCAGAGGGACCTTGGGAATATTCCCACAAATTTCCCAGAGGGTTTTCCTTCTCCCGTTTCAGTTCTTCCTGTGGGGGAGTCTGGGATGGGGAGAGCTCATTCCACGGGGAGGAGATGTTGTCATTTGAATTGGGATTAGCATTGGGATTATCCCTAGTTTGGGGATTATCCTTAGTTTTGGGATTATCCAGGGCTGATGGTTTCTCCTTTACGGATGCAAGAGGCATATATGGCAAAGGAAAATAACAAAAAGGAAGAATAAAAGGCTGAATGAGTTATGATAGATGTACAAAGCGGAGTAGAAAAGACATGCAGGCAAAGTCTGAGTTTGTTACATAGACAGAATTGGAATGATTCGAAAAATTGGAATGATTTGTAAACTTCGACAGCATGCTGAAGAAAATATAATCATTCCTTCACGTGAAGGTCATCAAAAAATTGAAGTTCTCTACATGCAAATGTAATATTTTTTACAAAGGAATAAAAATAATTTATAAAGGGGTGTAGTATTTGAGCTGATATTTGTTGGAATGGTGATTTGGGGACAGTGTTTGTAGAACATGCTAATCATGCCGTATACTTCATATCATGCCAAATACATTTCTCACGTCATGTGCTAGGATGAGTGAAAGAAAAAATCTATCACAAGAAGTTTCTTTGTCGTGTTCCATTTGTAAATACGTGTAAATTCAATGCATTCAGAGAAAGACCTTTAGGTAGGAATGGAAGGAAATGATGTCGATTTGAACTTGAAGAAATTATTGACTACAATATTATCAGATCCTTCAGAAAAAGTTGAAAAGAAGTGAAAATATTATCAATTTGAGTATATTATAATTACGACTTTTCTTTTTTATTATGACTGTGTACCTTTGAGTATGGTCTGTTGTATATGTCAGCCTGTGAGGAAAAACATGAAATTTTGACTGTCAAGTTCTTTTACTTTTGAACGAATTTCACGGCAAAACATGTTAATTCCATTGCACATCAAGAGTTTTAAATTTTTGACAGCAAAGAAACACTTTACAAGATTTTAAGTAGTAACACAAAATCTTGCTTTGGAGGGATAGCTCAGGTTAATAGACAAAAGAAGCCACTGGTCGGTATTAAGATTTTTCCTTGCAAATTTCTCGAAAATATAAACAAAAGCTGAATAATATCCCCTCCCCTTTTTGAAAAAGCAAGCTTTCAAATCTACTCTAGCTATTTCCTTTTGTTGTTTTGCTTTTCCTAGCACAACTGCTTGATAAGTAAATGTAGATTAGAAAATGGCATGTGCATTGTGTATTAGAGAAATGTGCAAGTCAAAGTGTTGGGGGGGGGAATGGCAGGGGCTGGTATACATGCATTCAACTGATCGATATTTCATTCTCACAAAATGTTGGACACACAGCAAGACACAATCAAACAATATCTGCATTCATCATGGCTCCACGACCAAAGATTAATAATAGGGTGAGTGAAAAAAAAAACACGAAACCCAAATGGCAGGACTAATTTTCGAATGAAGTTTTGCCTGCAGCACTTTCAAAATCTAGGATATGAAAGCCTGGTCATTAAAGCATTCTTTTAACACAGAATTTTGAACCACTGTTTTGAAACACTGTTTAAAACACTGTTTAAAAGTTCTGTCCACGGATCACAAACAAGTAGTTTTCTTTCAGCAAAACGAAATACAATTCTCATAGTAATGTGTGTGAATTGTTTTCGTTTTGCTGAAAGAACACTTACCAATTTGTGATCCGTGGACAGAACTTTAAAATAGTATTTGTGTTCAAATTCCGTAACTTAAAAAGTACATGAGTGATTGGGCTTTCATATCTTAGATTTTGAAAGTGCTACAAGCAAAACTTCATTCAAAGATTGTCCCTGCCATTTGGTTTTTGTTTGTTATTTTAATACTCACCCTGTACAGTTACAACCAAAATGACAAAGGTATGGAAGTACAGTACATGACATACATGTAGTCATGTTTGTTCAGGTGATACTTGTTACATGCATGTCACAGAATAAGTAAGATGTACTGTAAGATGTACCTTTGGAGTTATATTTGAAAGAAAAAAAAGTGTTTTTTTTCCTATTTTGGACACCGGCAACCATGATCTGAAAAAGGGGTTGCTTTTGTTTAAAAGCACATGTACCCATACAGATCTGCCTGGAGAGTAGACTGGATCTCAGTCCTTACATTATCAATTCTGATAGGGGTGGGAACCAGTCTACCCAGCGAGAACTGTATTATAATTGGAAATTTCTAAAGTAAATGCAGCCAGATTTTTTTAGGTCAAATTCTCTTTAAAGTGAATAGTTTTCAAGTTTCACCCAGAAACATTTTTCAGGCTGAAATTTGTCTTGTAAAGTGAATAGCTTTAAGTTTCAGCCCGAAAAATGTATCTTTTGGATTGATAATTGAAAACATCAGGAACAGCACATCTTTAACAAGAACACACACACACGACAAAGTGCCTCTTTATACAAACACACTGTTTGTACTGTGCGCAATTTGTGGCACACTCTTTCCTAAGTATACAAGGTCATCAAAATAAAATTGTAAGTGCTTTGCAGCTCGGCAAACATGCTTAGATTAAACCATATGCCCTACACCCCCTCTTCCACCCCCCCAAAAAAATCAATGAAAAATAAAAAAAAATACAATCTAAATTTTTGGAATTCCATGCACACATGCACTTACATACATGTATACATGTACACGATTCATGCTTTTGTGCATCACAAAAATGTAAAATTAAATTGTTCTGGAAAAAACAAGTTTTTACCAAATCACTGATTTCTCATTTATTATACAATGGATTTTGGGCTTTGAAGGGAAGGGTTAAGATAGTTCAGAAATTTATGGTAAGACTCTTTAAAGGTTTTGTTCTACCAGAGTGCATGCTGTGCAATCTACAGGTAGTAAAGGGGGACTTTCTTTTTTGGTTGAGTGCATATACTCAATAGTCCTCTTCGAGGCAAACGCTTTATAGTGAGGCAAACGCTTAGTGGTGCACTGTATTGTAGTCCCTATTATATAACTGACATACAGATCCTAGTCATTTGATTGGTGGAACTCACATCACATGACATTCTTTATTGCTCCCATTCACGCCGCGGCTCAAAAAGTACTATCCGCCCATGGGGAATGGGAAATACTATTCAACAGTTAGGATCATGACACGGTATTTGTGTGCAAATGAATGCTGGTGTGCGCGTTCAGCGTTGTGCGTATTGTTCCAAAGAGCCAGCGCTACAGCGTTAGGTTCAAACATTTTCGTGATGGGGTGGTTTTGAAGAGAGAAATAGATTTTCCTTCAGTTTTGTATTGAGAAAAAAGTTCAAATATATCAAATGACAAGAATCTATATGTCAGTTATATAAAACAAATATTGAGTGGCTTTAAATAGTGAAATGGGAGGAATATTATTGCTCGGTAAAATCTGGACTTTTCCAGTTCATTCGGCTTCGCCTCGTGAAATGGAAAAGTCCAGATTTTACCTTGCGATAATATTCCTCCCATTCCACGCTGAGCCACTCAATATTTGTATACTACCGCACTCCACACAACCTACTTTGGCTGGCTTGATAGGTCTAGCATCCATCTCTCTCTGAGACTATGTTGCGTAGCAAAAAGTGATCAAAAGGAAAGATTCTTTTGATTACAAATGGCAGTTTCTTTGAACAATCTCAGTCATTAACTCCGACCCAGTCCAAGATGCAGCACACAGCAATAGATGTAAACGTCTGTGGTCCAGCAGATAGGCACCGGGATTGTGCCTTTGATGATGAGCGAACTTATCATTTTCATGTTGCTCACAAGCAGTTCTTGTACATTCCAATTCCAACACTGCAGTTGTCAAACAGCATATCTGTTTATATTGATTTGACGATCTAGCCCCATGTAAAGTGATAGTGGGTTAGGCTGTACAGGCCTTAATCTATCCAAATGCTACAAATCAATTGTTGGAGTTTGGAGGATTTAACACAGCTGCAGCTAATGAACACATAATTATGTATTACATCACGGAAGTGTACAGCATCGATCATGTCAACTACATTACATTAAAACAAAAATGATAAAAATGGCTCCCAATATACTCCAGAAAAAAACAGCCCCAAAAAATATTTACTTTGAATCAAAGAGCTGTGAGGAAATTACCAATAAGAAAGATGAGACTCAATCAACCAATCAAGTTTGAAGTCTGTTTAGCAAATCAAATTGCCTCTTTCTTAAAGGGAGAAAAAGCTGAGATTTAAGGCTTCGCCTGATTTGCATGTCGCAGAAAATCTGTAGAAAAGTCACTGAGAAGAAAGCGATTTTCCTGTTTTAAACTATTAAACCATGATTGCTCCAACAACTTCCATAAAAATATAGTCATCCTCTGTGTGTCACAAACTTTGCGGAAGTACAAGTATGAAGCAAAGAAAAGGTGAACGGTAACCCATTGCTTCAAGTCCTTCTGATGCCGTCATCCGTGGAATTGTAGAAAAACACCACTTGCAATGAACAATCAACAAGCTTACTCTAGAACTATTAACCCCACTATTAATCCTTCAAAATCCTCTTTGCCAAGGTGGAGGAATTTAGAGGATTGAGGTTACATGGCAAAAGTGCATTACGGATTTCGTAGAATGCACTTTGTTCAAGGTCTTTGGCCGGACCTTGTGTTGTTTTTGCTCAGCCATGCATAAATATAGGCCCACTAGATTATGCTTGAAATCCTCCGTACTGCTCCAGGATGTCACTGGCCAAGCCTCAACATATTGACAGTCACTGCCGCATGATTTTGCAGGAATCAGGCAGTGGTCACCCCTCCACGGACCATATTCAAGAAATAATGGAGGAATTTGCAGGATTGAGGCTATATGCTATTTTTCCATGAGGCCAATTGGAGCATTTTGCAGGATTGAGGCTACATTCTAGCAAAAAAGGCCTAGGGAGTTAGGGTATGACAAAAGCACTCATTTGATTTCACGTCGCTGAAAGAAAGATAGCTGCAAAGGCATATACGGTTTCTGATTCATGTGCAGAAATTAAAGTTTACCGAGAAACTACAATCATGATGTCAGCTTGTGTTGAGTCCTTCCCGACTAAGAGCCTAAATTTAAAACAAAATCTGGAAAAATTCTGAGCAATTTGTTTGTACTCACCCCTGGTGGCTGGCGAGGTGTTCCGTGAATTTTGTTTGCTGTTCTTGGTGAATCCTAGGGGGAAAGTTAAGAAGTAATTTGGTTTGCAGGTGAGTTACGTTTTCATGCACAACTTATACTATCAATTGCAATACTTCAGGTATTTGTATGGGATCATTTACTTTTGTGTATTTTTTGTGCTTGAAGTAACAAACTTGCTCAAAAGTTTTAGTAGGGGACAACTAAGGCAAAACAAAAAAATGTTTCTGCTTACTGTTTCCCTATCTACCCTATTCTGACCGCCCCTACCCTAACTTTTTTGTGGGGAAAAAACAAAAACAAAAACACCCAAAACTATCAATTTCTAGCTTTTACCAGTAACTACACGCAGACGCCTCCATATGACTGTACATACAAAAATTGCCCCCCCAAACCCCCAATTTCCCTACCTACTTACCCTATTTTCAAATGCCATGAGTCGGAAACAGAACACTTTTTTTGTTTGGCCTAACCTGTTGGATTTTTAGCTCAACGTTTTCATGCACAATGCAACCTATACTATCAATTGCAATACTTCAGGTATTTACATGGGATCATTTGCTTTTGTGTATTTTTTTTGCTTGAAGAAACAAACATACATTTTGAGAGAACAAAAGGCATGATCTTTTAGGTCTTGTAACTTGATTCCATTGCTAACACATGCATGTAAAAAAAAAAAGTGAGCCCACAGGCACTCTATTTTGAAACCACCTTCAATGTTGTTTTTCTGTGGAACAAATTACCATTTCAGGTAGAATTATTTCAAAGGGTACATGTATTTGGTACCAGTCCTATCTTCACTTTGTGCAAGGTTTCTGTTACTAAAATTTGGTAGTTTTTCAGGTAATTGAAAGGTTGAACTTTCCAAACTCGTTTACAACGTTTATATTAAGCTTTACTTCAACGCTTTGAGCTTCAAGCCCAAAAAATTTACGCAGTGGAACCACCATGAGAATTTTATCACATTACAAGTTTTTAGGTCGATAACCCTGGCATGCCTGTACATGCGCAAGATATAGGTCATTCACATGGCCAGGGATTGTTTACAACCTGTCTGGGCTCTGGGCGGCACGAGGGGTTGACACAAAGGGATCGGCGGCACTTAGGGGTTGGCTACTTAGGGGTTGGCCACTAAGATGTCCAATTGATTACTGCACAAAGGCATTAGGCGCCATCTTGGCTGCTGTCTTTCAACACTCCTTACTCCGGACTGGGTAGGGTCTGGCCAATGGGAGTCTACAGGCTTGTGGTGTATAGTAGGGGTGAGGATTACATGGAAGCTTGGCCTTATTGGCCCATTGGAAACAAAATTATGACCATATTTGAAAAACAATGAGATTTTTTTCACGGCGCCCCTGCTCAAAGGGTTAAGTTGTCCTAAATCAAAAAGCAGTGTTTGAACCCACCTTTTTCTCTTCCTCTTTTTTCTTCCTGAGGGTTGGGATTGGTGGCGAGCTTTGCCTCGGTGGATTCTGGTTCTAAAAAAACCAAAGTAAGAATATTAATTTTTACAGACTCGAGTCCACAACCTGCAGAATTACCCACAAGATCCAAAGTTCAATGCACCAGACCACGAGGCTACGGCACTGCATGAAACGTATAACATGAACATCAGTTTTATTGTCCCAGAACTTATCCAGCAAAAATATACCAGCTAAAATATCATGCAACGCACATTGCTTTTGTGCATTGGTTTTGCTAAATGTGTTACATTTCCGCTTAACAGCTCAATGATATTAAGAAAAGGCCTTACCTCTTTGTTTCGGAGTGCAGGAATAGGTGGTGAATATCGTTCCTTCTGGAAAGAGAAAATATGTTAAAGACTGTTCATGATCCTGAAATGACCGAAAAGTTCATTTTTTTTGACCAAAAAGGTATTTAGGACAGGGAATAAATGTGTGTTTGGCCGGTATTAAACACCGTGTTTAAGAACGGTTGGAGTTTGGATGCTGATAATTACCCTCATCTGCGGCTTGGGTAATTATCAGCATCCAGACTCCAACCGGTCTTAAAACAGAGTGTTAAAAACCAGCCAAGAACATTGGAAAGAGTGTTCGGGAACCAGTGCATACCGGTAGCTTCACTTGTTTGTACAGCTGAGGATGGCCAACAAGCTATCCAGATTTTTGAAAATGAAATGTTCACTATATGTTGATCTTTGACACACATTGACCCCTGACCTGCTCATTCTTAGCCTGTTCCTGTTTGCGCCTGTCCTCCTCTCCTTCCCGTCTCCTTGCTTCGATCACGTCATGTTTCTTCTTTTCTGCTTCTTTCTTCTGCTCTTCAATTTTTCTCTCCAGTTCTTGGGCCTGTCTTATTTTCTGGAGGGGTTAAGGACAGGTTGAATTAAAGTTAATAATATATGCACAACAGTTGCAAACATTGAAACACAAAACTATCAAATTATTATGAAATACCTTACTTGACTTTACCTACATGTAATAAATAATCGGCATTCATAAATACCTCAGACAGTTTAGCTATTCCTATTGGTCGAGAGCCTGTCACGTGGCCGGTCTTAAACGGATGATAAAGACATGGCTAGCTGGTCTTAAACACTTTTCCAGTGTCACATAAAATGTGGTCTCCTAAAAATCCAGTGCCTCTTACCGTTTTATTGGTTGAACGTTCACAGTCCTCACGTAGGCATGCGCAACACTGCCAGCGAGTCAGAATTTTATAGTTCTAAATTCAAAACGCAACGCCCCAGGTGCGTTCTGCGTGACATCGCGTCCATGTCGCGCAGAACATGCTACGCGCGTGTCAATCTCCATAAAAGGGTTGTTTACATCTTACTCGCCAGCTGAATATTCCATTATTTTGCTAGAGGGATGTTTCAAAAAGCATGAAGTGAACTTGCTGAACAATATCAGGATTTTTTGAACGAATTGTTTGATCTTTTTTTACCGAAAAGGTATTTATGAATGGGAATAAATGTGTGCTCGGTCGGTATTTATCACTCTGTTTAATACCACTTAGAGTCTGGGTGCTGATAATTACCCTCGCCTCCGGCTCGGGTAATTATCAGCACCCAGACTCTAAGCGGTATTAAACAGAGTGATAAAAACCTCCGGAGCACACATTTATTCCCTTATTTAAAAATGCTCTTATTAGTAAACTAAATCACAGCGCTTACAGTATTATTATTACCCCTGATCATTTGGCCAATTAAACATTCCAAATACCATCTCAGCTCCATGGGTAGTATACAGCTCGATGCTGCCTGCTAGGCGCAAGCAAGCTTATTCAATCATTTACTCCTGGGTGGAGAGAAGCAATGAGTGACAAAGTGCCTTGCTCAAGGGCACACGCACCATGACCCCGGCTGGACTCGAACCCACAACCCGCAGCTTTACCCACAGACCACGATTCCAGTGCCCTTTAACCACGATGCCAGCATTCTCACGTGTAGGTGAATAATAGTCTCCAGCATCCTGTGAAATCATGGCACCTGGTGTGCTGCCATTTTCAAGGAAATTTGAATTTTTGCATCAATTTCCAATGATAGTTGGCCAACCATCGTTGGAAAAAAGAAGATCTTTTTCAAATGCTGCCCCAAATTCACCAAATTAAGTTGGTCCAAAGCCATGAATGGGGTGTAAGCCAGCTATAGTCTGGTTTCCTGTCTTGACTGACAATTCCCTGACTTCAATAAATAGCTCTGTTTTGTCTGAAGTACCGGTAGGGTCGGGAACCAGACTACAAGAACAGCATTTTTTCTTGTTTTTTTCCAGCATCCATGAACACAAAACTTTAAACGTATCAATAATAAATACTAACCCCCAAATCTGTCCATTTCTGAAAATTACAGCAAAAGCAAATGTTGTATACATTGTACAAATGTATTACATTTAAGTATGGTAATTACCAAAAACTCTATACATATAAGGACGATACATGAAAAAAATATGAAACCATTTCAGCCATCATGTATGTCAAATAATATAACATCACCAGAAATTGTAATTCTTAAGGCTATTTGCCTATTTGAACTTTTTACATGTAATACTCCTGTAGTATATTTGCTGATCTTAATTGAAATGATCCAGCAGCTTTTGGGAAATACCGTATAAACAATAAAGTTTCCTGGTTCTTAAGGAGCCTACCCTCATTCTTAAAGCACCAGTGTTACAAAATAACTAAGAATTTTAGAAAACAGCATAGTTATCAACAGTTGATCTCCATAGAGGAAAACTGTGCCGGCGTGCGTCGCAATGACAATGCGACTTTCGACTAGTAACCATGGCGATTAATTCAACAACAACACACAAACAATGGAACAAGCCTGAAAAAGACCCGCATGTGATCAATTATGGTGTACTCAGGGGAACAATTAATAAATCCACTGTCAATCCTTTTGTGTGTGTGTGCACTAAAAGCATTGTTTAATGGCTGTACTCTTTGCAAACTCAACGCTCAGGCAGCATAATGACTAGTACCGCACACATTAAATACTTATGTACTGTACCAGAGAATATGCAATATTAAACCTTCACAGATATCTTTACTACAGCATGTACATGTCATATTGACAATTGCCTTGAGCAGTGACCAACAGCCTGGGAATTTCTGATAACATCTGAAAAATGTTATCGCCTAAACGTTACATCTTTGGCTTGATAAGCCTTTGTCTTATGATCCGATGCACTGGGGGTAATGAGAGTTGTATGGCCTCCATTAGAGGGGCGTGTCCTCCTGATTGGATGCAGTGGGGTGACAAATGCTACAAAGCCATCGCTGAGCCCCTGCCGTGGTTTGAGGCGAAGGAGGAGTGCGTCAAGATGGGAAGTATCTTGGTTGTGCCACAGTCTGGCGAAGAAGTAAATTTCCTGATGACCCTGCGTCCTAAATTTTGGATCGACTGTAATGATCTCCACAAGGAAGGTTTGTTATGGAATATTTTCCTCGTTACAAATCCTATTAAAGATGCATACCCTGTGCTTTTTAAAGACTGGATTTTTTTTTCTCACACTTTCAGAATCTGCCACTTTCGATTTGGCATCCTCCAGTGTCAGCGCTGGAGACAGCGCTGGAGACGGTGGCGGAAGGCGCGTGCTGCAGCCGAAAGCTTCTGCAGGAATGCAGGGTCACCCCTGATGTCATTGCACACCTTGATCATTTGGCGCAACACACGATCGAGGAGGTGTGCAGTGACATCAGGGGTGATCCTGCATTCCTTCAGAAGCTTTCAGCCGCAGCCATGCCTTCTACCACCGTCTCCAGCGCTGTATCGACATTCTGAAAAATGAGTATTTTTTTCGTTTGACGTTTCAATCTCAGCCTCTTGCACACATCTGATAAAAGTCACTCCATAAAATTTGTCATCCCTTGTTTACTTAAAATGTGAAATTTTGGTTTAATTCCAGTGGTAATAACGGAGTTTTTTTAGGATCAAATGTAGGATACGTTGTTTTTTTACACGTAGTATGTATATCAGCTCAACCAAACTCATTATAAAACAGTACCAATGTTTCAGCATTTGTAAAAAGGCACACGTACATGTACGTACATGTACATTTATACATACATACCGGTACATTTGAATTCTATAAAAATGGCTGTTTAAGGTACACGTACGTGAAGCTGTCCGTATGTGTTGCCACACGCAATTACCAAGTCGTGTACCTTATTAACCCCTTGGACGCTCCCTTCCTTTTGAACTTTTTGAGGTTTATTTTGATTTTTCTTCCCAGGTTCTTGGGTGTGTCAAGGCATCCTGCGTGCAGATCTGAACTGGGCTCCGAATGAACCCAACGATGATTTCGCTCGAACCGGTGAAAGTGAAGATTGTGTCATGGTGTGGACACCGCTGGGTCAGCTTAACGACTATCCATGCGACCGTCCCCTCCATGCCATATGCAAACGGCTGTCACCACAACTGCACTTTTAAAACCATGACTGACATGTATCTAATCAATGACTGCATCAAGTTCATTGACAGAATGGATAAAATTTAGTCAAATGAATTGAAAAATGTGAACTCATGGTAGCCTATTTTAACAGAAACCCTGAAACAGCATATATTATACAAATATTGAGTGGCTCAGAGTAAATGGGAGGAATATTATCGCAAGGTAAAATCTGGACTTTTCCATTTCACGAGGCGAAGCCGAGTGAACTGGAAAAGTCCAGATATAACCAAGCGATAATATTCCTCCCATTTCACAATTTAAAGCCACTCAATATTTGTTTTATATAACTGACATACAGATCCTTGTCATTTGATATATTTGAACTTTTATTTCACTACAAAATTGATGGGAAATTATTTCTCTCTTCCAAGCCAACCCCTTCAAGAACATGTTTGAACCCCACGCTGTAGCACTGGCTCTTTGGAACAATACGCGTTATGCACAACACGCACACCAGCATGCCTTTGCACACAAGTACTGCGTCTTGGAACAAGAATGATCCTAACTGTTGAATAGTATTTCCCATTCCCCATGGGCGGATAGTACTTTTTGAGACCCGGCGTGAATGGGAGCAATAATGAATGTCACGTGATGTGAGTTCCACCAATCAAATGACAAGGATATGTATGTCAGTTATATAATTTATCTTAAAGGTTGGGGTGTAATTGGAGGTGGGTTGGGTGTCATGGGCTTGAGGTTGGTAGGGTTGGAGCTGGTGTGGGGCTGGTGGTAGGGTCGGGAAGGGGGCCGGGGGGGGGGGACAGATTCCACCCCCTCCATGTGATCTTGAAAACGTGGAAATCAATTGTGTTTGCTAGTAGAAACATTCAAAGGCTTAAAACAAAGAAAGCACGTGGCAGCTATATAAGACAAAATATGTACCATCCCCCGAGACTTTCTGCAATTTACCTAGAAATCCTGGCTTGCATTATCTTTACCTGTGACCAAAATTGACAAAATAATTTGTTACGTATAGTTGGAATCATTAAGATCTCTGCAAGTACAAAAAAATTGCCATGGTCCAGAGGTTACGGTGTTTGACTCATGTAAGATGGTGCATGATTTCCAACCCTGCCAGGAACGTGGTGTTTGTGCCCTTGGGCAAGACACTTAACTACAACTGCCTCTCTCCACCCAGGAGTATGAATGGGTACCTGGAAATCCGCTACCGCGTGGTCTCGTCAAGGCCTGATGAACGGGGGAATAATTGTAAAGCGCTTTGATAATGTTGATACTCAGGAAAGCGCTATATATACTAGTATTACATGACAAATTATTTTTATGTATTTATTATATAGATAATGGAAGGGTTGTGTGTTTGGAAAAAAGGTGAAAATAAAAATAAACATGTGAAGCCCTCATACATGTACATGTGGATGTAAGTTGTAGATAAACTATTACAACGTTCCTTGTAGTAAAAAAAAAACAACTGTTGTTGAATACATGTACATATAGTACAGTAATTTTCGGAATATAAGCCGCGCGGCGTATAAGCCGCAGCACGCAAAAATCTGCAAATTAAGATTTGAAGTCGGTGTATACGCCGCACCGGCGTATAAGCCGCACCGACCGCAGCGGTTTCAATTTTGTAAGGCCTCCAAATTCTAGTCAAAATGCTCTGAACCAGTTCCATTTACACTACAGAAGCTATAAAAAGGGCCACAAAAGTTATATCAAATCATTTACAATCGATACAAACAAATATGGAAAATAAATTGATGATGAGAAATAAACACCGGGAACTGCTGCCGGCTGCCCCGTTCGGTCCCCGGCCTGAAAAGTTAGTGCTTTTATGTCTTCGAAAATAGTCAAAACGAAGCCGACATTTTAATGGACGAATCCATTAATTTTGTGAGGGGTGATTTAGTCCCTGTTTTGAGCTTAACATCATTTCTTGAATACATTTCAAGAAAACAAAATATAGTGTGACGTTGAACAACTGATTATCGAATAAAGAAATGTTTCGAACACCATACAAATTTTAGTCGTCTTTTTTCTTTTTCTTAAATAGCGGAAATATTGGTTATTATTGTTCCCAAGAAAGAACATCCCTTTATTACCACAAATGGTGTGGTCCGCTGGGGAAAGCATGCTGCATGGCATATCGCATGCAGCTGCACTAGTATCACATACGCGTACGGCTGGTCGTAAGCGTCGACGTCGAAGACAGCTTTCACCGTACTTTTTACCGCTCGGTACCTTTACGTGGGACGTTGTTTCGGTTTGTCAATGACTTTCTTAATTGATAATTCATTTCAGCAACAGATCTCTTCTTGTACCAGTACATTAAATACACATGTGAATCTTATTTTTATTCTTCAAGGCTCCGCGTATAAGCCGCCCTGTGTATAAGCCGCAGTAAACATTTTCATGGGCAAAATCAACGTATAAGCCGCGGCTTATATTCCGAAAATTACGGTAAGTATTTTTAGTAAGCAAATTTCAATGTACACCGTATGTGCATGGATCAGGACTGCTATTACATGTACGTGCATGGAATGTATGTACATGTACGTGCATGGAATGTATGTACATGTACGTGCATGGAATGTGAGGCCTGAGAAATACATGTAACAAGTGAACAACGTAAAGTCTCCATGGTAACTAAACCAATTCAACAATGTGACCATGCAGTGGTACAGAAATGATTCAAATGAACAATTTTATTCAGGATGAATGATTTCATAAGTGCCTTTTACTTGCGGGCTTGGGAGGAGGTGGGGCGAAAAAAAAAACAACATCTAACTAAAGGGGAGAGAATGGCACTGCGCTGCAAAAGAGCACGGTTACTGAGCGATAATGAATAGAACCAGGTGCAATGTCACAGAGCTCCTTTAGAAAAAAAAATCCTAATCAAATTTGTGCTTAGCAGCAATTTGCCAAGTACCAGCCAACAGCAATACGCATTGTGGGTTTTTTGGCATGGTAAACCTTTCTGTTACTAAGCAAAAGTTTCTGTTCTACTAAGCGACGTTCTGTGCTTAGCAGCCCAATGAAATTTGCTCTACCGGGTAGGATGTACATCACTCTACTGACTGACACAAAGCTGGTAACATCTGAGAAATGATGTTGCCTAAACGTTTCATCT
Source organism: Patiria pectinifera (assembly GCA_029964075.1). NCBI lineage: Eukaryota > Metazoa > Echinodermata > Asteroidea > Valvatida > Asterinidae > Patiria > Patiria pectinifera. The sequence goes on along the minus strand of CM057137.1, from coordinate 6,332,783 downwards.
TTGGCTTGATAAGCCTGGGTCTTCTGGTAAAATTAACCGTTGGTAACGAGAGTTGTATGGCCTCTATTAGAGGGGCGTGTCCCTCTCCTTGGATCCAGAGGGGTGGTAAATGCTACAAAGCCATCGCTGAAACCCTGTCGTGGTTTGAGGCAAAAGAGGAGTGCATCAAGATGGGGAGTGTCTTGGTTGTGCCCGAGTCTGAAGATGAAGTTCAATTTCTGATGACCCTGCACTCTAAGTTTTGGATCGATTGTAATGATCTCCACGAGGAAGGTTTGTTTAACATCAGTATCTTAGCAATAAGTTCCTTGTTATAAATCCTACTTGATGTAAATCGTTTTTCCCCCCATATTTTTTGGCATAAAGTTTTAAAATGGAAGCAGTGTTTTGATTTTTTGCTTGTACAATATGTAAAGAAAACTGTCCTACTTTTGATCTTAAATAACTCCACAAATCTGATAAAACTCGCTCCATAAAATTTGTCATCCCTTAATTGTTTACATGAATGTAGTGTTTCGGCATTTACATGTATAAAAGGCACATGTACATATGTACACACACGTTTGTTTATGGTGTAAATCAAGGATTTTCTTGTGTTCCTCTTCCCTTTTCCTTGGTTTATACTCTTTAACTTTTTCGCAACAGCTCTCATTGCTTTTGTACGCGTTTTACAACCGAGGAGTCCTCGATTTGGTTTCTGTCCTCGATTCATCGATGATGTTGCATGTGTGTGTCCTCGATTTACAACAGAAACATGCTCATGTACACACAGTCATGTTTTACTATACGCCTGAGGACAACCTATTGTGTTTCCCTTTGTCCCTGTACTTTAACACTTTCCCATAGACTAAGCACGTAAACATACGATCGAGGACAGTTTCGAACAAAAGCACCGTCGTTCGAGGACTGAAAGGATCTTTTGTTATCCTTTTGTGGGTGTGTCCTCGAGCGTAATACGAGACAGAAACACCAACACATATCTTTGAATTCTATAAAATGGCTGTTTAAATGCTTTTCTGCATGTATCCGAACAGGTACAAGTTGTCCGCATGGGTCGCATTTATCAAAACGCAGAACTTATTAACCCCTTGGACGCACTCTTCCTTTTTAACTTCTAAAGTTTTATTTCGAATTTTTTCCCCAGGTTCTTGGGTGTGTCAAGGCATCTCGCGCGCAGATCTGAACTGGGCTCCGGGTGAACCCAACAATGAATACCCTCCAACTCGTGAAAGTGAAGAATGTGTTATGGTGTGGACAGCTTTGGGTGAGCTGAACGACTACCCATGCGACCGTCCCGTCCATGCCATATGCAAACGGCTGCCACCACAACTGCACTTTTAAAACCAACTCTGAATACTGTCTAATCAATGATTGTGTCAAGTCGATGGAAAAAAATTATAAATTGGTACATTTACCGTATATATTAAAAGTTTGATTAGCTCATATTCTGAATTTATTGCATGCTTATAGCTCCATAGAGATGTATCGAGCACTGTGAATTGTGATAGAAGACGATTTCATTGGATATACCGTATATATATGTATGTATCAAGCATTTTGATTTTGGTAGGGGCCTATGTTTGGGCATGTCCCCTTGCTACATGCATATATACAGGTTTACAGCTTTTGAGTAGCGCCACTAGAACAAGGATATTGACGAATTGACGCTCCAGTCAATTTAATTAGTCAATATGAAAAACTGATAAAACATGGTACCAATGTTCAAATTATTATCTTTTTCTTTTTCGGTCTCAAGAAATCTTGACTGATTTCGACTACAATACGTGTACATGTGAGTGCACTTTCCAAAATGTTTCTGTTAAATACAGTGGAATAAGATACTGTTTACAATGCATTCAAGGCCAATAGAATCATCTGTGCAGCTACCAAACAACAGGTTTACAGATAGTAATGATACCAAGTTTCCTGTTATTTTATTTTGTCCGGCATGCTTTCATTTTTTTGCAGAAAAAGGCCATTTTTAAACGTAAGGTTCCCACAGAAACGTTAAATTGATTTTTCAATGATTTTTCCAGCGCAAAATTTGGGCTTTCAATGACCAATTCTTACGCTGTTTTGGCATCTATAAGGAGTCTATTTACAATACACTGGTCAGTCATCACACTGAGGCAAGGGACGCCACCCCCTTTCAGCCTCCCAGTTTGACACAAGACCACTGACCACCAAGAACATCAGAATGACGCATTGTTAAACTTGCAACAACTTTAGAGCATATAATTAAACTAGAATGTGATCTGCTATTACACGCACCCATCCATGGGCATGTTGAAGCTTGAAAAATTACAACTGAACAACAAGCAGTTTCCATGGTAACAATATTAATTAAGAACTTGAACAGTGTGAGCGCATGCAGTGGTATAGAATGATTCAATTGGTGCATTTTATTCAGGATGAACAATTTTAATAAAAAAGCCTTTTGATCAATAATGGGGAACTAATTGCGGACTGGGGAGGTGGTGGGTAGAAAATATAGCCTTGAACTATTGAACGGGAGAGAATGACACTGCGCTGCATTAGAGCACGGTTACTGAGCGGTGTAATCAACAGAAACAGGTCCAATGTCATAAATGTAGCGAAACTCCTTTTGAAAAAAAAAATTGCTTATGGAATTTGTGCTTAGCAGACATCTACTAAGTACCAGCCAACAGCAATATGCATCATTGGGTTTTATGGCTGGTAAACCTAGTGTTTACTATTAGCAAACAATAAGCCAGTTTGGTATCTCGATGAAGTAGTCCAAGTCAAAAGTCATTCGGGATGAAATGAAGGCGTCTTGTAGTCTTTAAAGTAGATTTCTTTTCCTAAATTTCATTAGATGTCGTGCATGTACGTACGTACATTTTAGGACAAAATAAAAACAGCAGTGTGTGTCTAGCATGATTAGTGTGAGTGATATTTTGAATACTACAAAGCACAAGGTTGACCTTTAGCCAACAAGGTCACAATAATCTACCCCCCAAATTTTACATCAATTTCACATCCATCTCGAAGACCACGATTTGTTTTCTCCAGAAGTCTGAAATCCGCGGATCCCCGGAGGATAATTCTCATGCCTGATGAACGTAATTTCGCTTTCTGCAAAAAAGGGTTGCTCCAAGTTTTTAAGATGATTATCACTCACCTCCTCTTCTTTGTCTTTCATCCGTTGTTGCTCCACCTCAAAGTCTCTCTGCATCTTTATCCTCTGCTGCTCAAGACGTCGCTCCTCTTTCTCCTCTTCCAATCGTATCTTCTCCTTCAAGGCAGCCTCTCGCCTTTTCTTGTCCTCGACCTGAAATGAACCACCAAGGTTTATTGAGATGCAAAATTCTTTAGGTGCTGTGCATTTTTTTAATCATTTAGTCTTCGATTATTTCACTTGGATTTGATGGAATATTGAAACATTGTCATTGAGGTAACAAAATGGATTTCATGTATGTATCAATATATTTTTTTTAGGTAGCTGACTCACTGATATTTTTTGCAGATTTTAAAGATTTAATACAGAGCTAATATTCCTCACAGCTCTCAAATCGTTCTTGTCAATTGGCTGTTTACAAAAATTTGGCATTTGACAAAGAATAAAACTGCTCAACTTAAAAAAAGAATTGCCATTAGGCCAAAAAAAGGTATCTGGTTTCGGGTGCGCGCGCGTCGCCGTAGCAATGCGCGTCGGCAAAATTAAAAAGTTTTTTTTTTTAACGTAAGATGATGTGTCAAAGTCGCCAAACTCACTGGTTTGACTGGAATCCTGCTGTTGCACAATTTTAACGTGTTTTTAGATGGGGTTACGATCGAGTATAAGCTTTATGTGGCCTATCTGGGCTCCCATACATTTTGCACTAAATGTAGTCTGGCACCATTTGCAGTCTGTAGCCTAGCCGTAGACAGCAACACTAAATTCAGACAAGGTCGTTCAGTGTCAAAAGTCAAATGGTCTGGTACCTGTTGTTTGAGGTATTCTTTATATTCATCCTTTGGATCTTTGGATGCTGAGGTGACTGGCTGTGGTTCAGTGGCACCAGGCCGTGGGGATCTGTCTGCTACATGTGCAAAAAATTAGAATTAGAAACCCATAAATATACACAAGCACACTGCAAAGTAACACAACACTTGAAGAGCTGGGGTGTTAAACCTTGATTTATTGGGAGCAAGTTCAGGGGACGACTATGTTCAGCCCATAGAGCTATATTAAATTACTAATGAAGAAGAGCTAACTCCTCATTCTTGCGCGCGGAAATGCTTTGAAGCCGTTCTGGGCGCAGACATTTTGAATTCATGTGCGTGTTTGTAGAACATAATGAAATTAGATGGATTGAAGTTTGAAAGTGTACTCTAAATGCAACGCGCAAGTAGAACGTACGGTACGCACAGAATTTAAGCGCGTCACGATGGTTTTAAACAAAGTCACGGTAATCATCTGCAGCGGATATGCGCACGCATTGCGCTGTTTGCGTAGAACAAAATAAAGGTTTCATTTGCTGATCGTGCATTGCGGTTTTGGGCGTATCAGCTTCAATAACGCACCTGTATAAAATACAAACGCAGATATGCAAATAGACGTACAAAATACGTACAAAATTTCGAGTTTTCCATAGGTTTGTGCACAAACATGGATGCCCCCAGCAGGCATCACTTCGTGCATGAGTTAGCGCTCTAGTAATTTAATATAGCTCTATGGTTCAACCATAGTTTGACTAACTTCAGTCGAATGCAGGATAGTTGGACTATATGGTTGAATATTCTTAACCGGAGACTGAGGCACTGTTCCATCGCTGGTTAACCAATAGCCGAGTGCATCATTGCCTTATATTTGCCTTGTGATGGACTTGTAATTGGCCTGTGATGACTTATGATTGCCTTGTGATGGACTTGTAATTGGCCTGCGATGAAGTTATGATTGCCTTGTGATTGACTTGTAATTGGCCTGCGATGAAGTTATGATTGCCTTGTGATGGACTCGTAATTGGCCTGCGATGACTTATGATTGTCTTGTGATTGTCTTGTGATAGACTTATGATGCTTTGTGACTGACTTGTGATGGATCATATACCTGTTACAGCAGCAGCAGTGGTGGTGTTTCCTGCCAGTGGTTGATCAGCGTAGAGTTGTAGCTGGGTGCTGGCTGGGTCATTTAAGGCTTGCTCGTTGTGTTGGTGCAACTGACGAAGATCGGCTACAACAGAAATATTGACACGTTTGCTTTTGTTCATTTGGCAATTTGAAATGATTTCAGAGCTGATAATCTGATGAAATACAGAACAATCTCCAATGAAAGACGAGTGCCTGTGATTGACTTGTGATTGATTGTTGAAACACTTTTGCTAGAAATGTGATTGACTTGTGATAGATATGTGATTGACTTGTGAAAGACATGTGATAAACTTATGGTTGACATGTGATTGACATGTGAAAACTCAACTACTCATGGAAGTTCCTACTCAACGACTATCTTGCCCTTATTATCTCTCATGGGAGCCCCACCCCCTCCTTTCCCAATTGATGACATGTGACAGGCATGTGACTGACATGTGATTGACACGTGACAGACATGTGACTGACATGTGGAAACTGGGCTACATCTCATGAAGGTTCCTACTCACCAACTATCTTGCCCTTATTATCTCTCATAGGAGCCCCACCCCCTCCTTTCCCAATTGATGACATGTGACAGGCATGTGATTGACATGTGACAGACATGGGATTATCATGTGAGAGCTCGACAACAACTCACGAAGGTTCCTACTCACCAACTATCTTGCCCTTATTATCCCTCATGGGAGCCCCACCCCCTCCTTTCCCCCAGGGGTTATATTCTGCTGCTTGGGCCTCCAGCTTAGCATCATAGCGCTCCTGTTCTTCTTTCTCGATTCGTTTCTTTCTTTCCTTCTCCTCCATCTGTGAAAGATACACACAAGAAAAAAAACCTAGTGGTATAGACAAAGACAATATGGTTACATTTGACATTCAGTGCAAACATCCCAGAAAAGGTCCCTCTTGGTTACTCTCCCGAGTCTAGTGTTAATTTTACCGGCCACAATTTTGCCCAATAAAATTGAGATGGTAGATTTTTCTTTTAGATAAAACTGCATAGGGAAAGCTGTACATCCAGGCATGGCTACAAAGGCACACTGCGCTTGCGCTTGCGCTGTGCGTGATTTCTTCGGCTGGCATCTCAGTCAATTCTTCACACACTGTACCAAAGCACTCAATTTGTGTACATAATGGAGTACCGAAGTGAATACATCACGCACACAAAATGTGTGTAAAAGACATGAGCGCGTAATTCAGCCCGTGAACCAACAAGCGCCCGTACTCCATTCGTTTGACTACACTTTCTGGTTCTAAATGATGTCACACTTCGGTACTCCATAATGAAAGTCATCATAGGTATTATGGAGACTCTGCAATACATTTTACTTCATAACAAGTATTATTGAATATTTCATGGATAAAAGCAAATAACATTCCATAACATGTCTCTCTTACGACGACTGAGAATAGGATAGCAGATCGCGCCACATGTCTATGACCAGCTCAGTTCCTTTAACCATTGTTTTGGTGAAATGTTCTGAGTCAAAAGTCCAAGTGTGGACGCTGGTAAGATTTTACCCATTCTGATTCTATCATGGACAAGGTAAAAATCTCCCAAATATTAGTCAAATTAGTCCAATGTGAACCCGGCTAAAGGCACACCTCACTCCATCCCATCCCTACAAGCAACAAGGCAGTCTTTTCACATTTTGAGCCATACCTGTTGTTTCAGAATAGCCTGGTAGGATTTGGGGTCGTTCAAGCTTCTTGGGCTCAAAGTGGTGTCCCCGACAAAGTTCTTGATGGAGCTCTCTCCACGAATCTGAGCAGTCCTGGAAATAAAAAAACAATCAATATTCAGGATATAATCAGTAAGTGTAGTGGCTACAAAAGGCCCATTTAAACATCTATATGCACAACACATGTACGTCGCGCGCATTTTTTTTATAAATCCGCACAAATTAATGAGCGTGTTTACATTTACACGACAAAATCGTGCGACTTATCGTGCAATTTTTACTAACCAATTCAAAGTGATTTCACCTGTATTTCATACTTCACCTGGAACCTGTGCCTGAACTGATTGGTTGCAAAAGATGGATGGAAACAAAATCGGGCAACAAATCGGGCATTGCCATGTAACAAATTGCGACATTGCCGTGCAATAAAATTTTAAAGAGGAAAATTTGTCTGACAATCAGGCAATTCAATTTTCTCTGTGTATGGCAAACAGATTTATCCTCTAAGTCAACTCCCTTGTCTTGCCAGAGTGTTTATAAATCAAACCAAATTTCAAAAGTTGTTTATTTCATGCTGAAGCAAATAATTTTCTGCACGAATTCCAGTTAAACGACAAAACACCAGGATATCGTACCACTTGACATACTTACCAAGATGAAAACTATCAGTGTTGAAATATATCTTGAACAATTAAACTGCAAACTGCCACCAACGCATAAATTATAGGCCTTTAAGTGGTAATGTTTTGTCTACCTTAAAATATGTTTATTATCGCTTCAACAAAAACGTATAAAAAGAAGAGAACACTATTACTGTACACTATTAAGAAAATAAAAGAATTTTCCTTACTTGGAGGCATTAAGGAGGGATAGGTTTTCTTGCGGGGCATTATTCACTGGCACGCCAGCTTTGGCAGCTCCTGGTAAGGCATTGTAGGATGAGGGGTACATCGTGTTTAGTGACACCGGCGGTTGCATCATACGATAGGCAAAGTCAGCTGTCGACAAAAAAAAGATAAAGAACACTTCTAAATTACTAGAGCAAAAAAAATGAAATCAGTTAATGAATTTGGAAAGTGGGGAGCCAGTCTCAATCGGTGCCAGTGTTGGAGTCAACACAATGAAGTCTGAGTACAAGACCAATGCATGTTTGCTTTTATTTGCTTTGAGATCTAAAAACACCACTGAGAAATAGTGAAGGAATATAAATGGGAAGATTTATGTCTGAAGGCGTAGGGTTAAATTATACAGGGGAAGAAAAAAAATTTCAAGAAAAAAAAATTGAAATAGAAGGGGAATTCAAAGATTTTTTGATCACCACAATAAACCAAACTAAAATATTAGAAAGATCTAGGTATAGAAAAAAAGGAACAAGAAAATGCCTAGTCCAAAAATTTGGGACTTTCAATACTGTGTATGAAAGTCACAAAACTTAAGATAGTGAAAACATGCAACACAAAACAATTGACTGGCACACCTGAAACAACCAGTCCAACACCCCTTTAGTAATGCATCAATCAACTGCATCAAAAGAAACATCTGGTACTAGTCTCTATTTGTACACATTCTCCAAAGTCATGACACCAGACTATACTGAAGGATCAATCTTTCCAAAAAGTTGAACATGTACCGGTCTAGTCTTTGGCTTCAAATTAAAATCACTTGGCTTCACTCTCAGGTGCAAAATGTTGTAGAAAAGTCTCCATTGGAAACTGAATTGAGACCTCAAACTTGGCTAAGGACCTGATCTTTGCCTCATGAAACTTTGGGAGAATTTTGTCCGCTAAAGAGTGAGTAAAGTTGGCGTGATTTTGTTTTGCATGTTTTCTGCACAAGGTCCCAGTCTGTTATTTGCTGTGATTCACTGATACAGCAAACAGCAGAAAACCCTCCTTTGAAAATCTACATTTCAAAATTCAACAAAGTATATAGAAGAAACAAAATCAAAACACAAACACTGGAAGTGATTTTAGAAGGGGAAAAAACAATACAGTGAGTACAGACTATATCCAATAATTGCTTGAAATCGCCCAGAAATTTGCAAAAGCAAAGGCTTTGGAAAAATCAAAACAAAGTTAACAAAAACTCAGGTTACAATCTTACCAAGTGAAAAATCCATGGCAATTTAAACCACGATGCAAATAAACAAAAACAAGAGATCATTAGAAAAATGAATACATTATCATTTTTTATAATGGGCACACATTTCTGCAAACCAGCAGGTAAAGTGTTGTCACAGAATATCCAGGAACCTAACAACAATCAACGGGTCAAGCCTGTGTAGTTTTCCCTTTATGTTTCACACCTTATTCTCCTTATAGGTGAGAAATCTTAATAGTGAGGGTTAAAATCTATCGGACAAAGTTAAAAAAAGACACTGCAAAATACAAGTTAAAGCATAAGGAAGGCACGAATTAGTATATGCAAAATACATGTACATCACACTAACAAAGACAGACTCCTGCAATAAAAATGGACAACAATTGCAAATTGTATATTCAACAGTACTTGATTCATCAATCAAGATTATCATGAACTTGCCCATGAACTTGAAGAGTCAACCATTCAAAACATTTTGAAATAGATCTTGGAAGCTCCAACCTGAATTCTACCATAGACAGATCTGCAGTTTAGTAATTTTGGGTTTTTTTTATTATCTTTTGTACTTTTAAAGTCTCCTTTTCAGTTCTATCTAAGCGTATCCGATTATCTTAGACTTCGAAGAGATGAAGCATCAAAAGAAGTGGGCTGCGCTGGGCTGGCTGGGTTGGGTTGGGCTGGGCTGGGTTGTCTGGGTTGGCTGGGTTGACTGGGTGGGGCTGGGCTGGGCTACGCTGGGCTGGGTTGGGCTGGGTTGGCTGGGCTGGGTTGGGCTGGGCTGGGTTGGGCTAGGCTGGGCTGGGCAGGGTTTGGTGGGTTTGGTGGCAGACTTGTCGGGCAGTGCTTACAATTGGAAAGTTGAGGGGCCATGAGGGTTAGAATTGTGACAAATCAATTAGATCAATCCTGTGCTTCTTCACACAGGGGCAGGCAGGGACGGGGCAGGGCGGGCAGGGGCAGGGTAGTGCGGGTTGGGGTGGGGTTAGGTGGGATGGAGTGGTGCCAGATGTACCTCACAGTACTGGAAGAGGTAAAGTTGAGTTGGGGCATGAGATTGAGGATTTACTGGGAAGGTCATGGAATGGGCACAAGACAGGATTTGAGAGAGGATTATCTTAATCCAAACCAATCCAATTATTCTTTGAAACATCCACAAGTGCCTACATCTAATCACGGCATGCAATGCTTAAGTTGGGGGTGATACTGGGGAGGTAGGGTTACTCTAGGGGCAGGGACAAGGCAGTAAGACTCTGGGATGAAGTGGGGGATACAGGATAATTAATTGGGGTTTGGGTTTCTGGTGCTAGAATCATTCTATGGCTACGTCTGTTCTACGTGGCTGTCATGTCTTCACATTCCGGGCCAGTTACATGGAACTGCTGTTACGCAAGGAATCTTATACATTGTAGTAAGCATGCATCAGTTGAGAACCAGAAACAAGCAGAACACATTGCATGGCAGTTTGGTTTCTTTATTGCTTGTAAAGGGTCCCAAACTTTAAGTTTTGCTTAGCGCAAAATCTACTAAGCAACTATTTTCTGCTGAGCAGTTCCTGTAAACTGGGCCCTTGTCAGTTTCAATCATAAGGATGTACCATTATCATGCCCTTCCTCCTTTTCAACGTGCTCCTTAAAAACTGAAAATATAAAATATTTTGAAAACAACAAATTAGTCCTTCAGAATTCTGATGTCAGGATCTGCAAGGAAAACACATCCGTCGTAAGTAACATCTGATGGAAAAAACTCTAAAAAAGTTACTGCAACTTAAAAAAAACCTCCTCTAGGAATTAATTACTACAATTTATGATGCTTTCAACTTGTCCCAAATTCTCAAAATAAAACAAAGATATTTCCCAAATAATATAAATGACGCCATTAATTACTCTCATATGTAGATTTCACGACGGGGATGGCTTCAAACTTGGCTCGGTTTCCAATTGTTTGGGCTGTGGAAGGAAACGGTCAAGACACAAAAAGTAGTTTTTTGTAAAGTAAAAGTATACTGGAGTAAAACAAGACAAGTATGTAAGTAAAGCCCAGTGAAATAGCCAAAGCACACAAATCTACATTCAATTGATTCAGAATAGATATTTACTGGAAGTCTTTCAATGCATATGATCCAAACATTGACTTTTTCCAGAGATCCGTATAGGAAAAGCAATTATAGCCCATTCATTGGTGTTATAGAGTACTCCTATACAATAGCACTGCCCGACTCACAAGTGGCAGTGAGTCAGTGTTGCAAATAGGACTATAGGCGTACAGCTATATTGAATTACTAGAGTGCCAACTCGCTGTACAAATGAAGCCTGCCGGGTGCATCCATGTTTGTGCACAAACCTATGGAAAACTTGAATTTTGTATGGCTTTAGTATGGCTTTTTTCATATCTTTGTTTGTATTCTATACCAGTATGTTATCGAAGCTGATACAACCAAAAACGAAACACACAATTAAATGAGCGTTTCATTTTGCTCTGCGCAAACTTTAAACAAACGTAAACTAATCAGATCTAATCAGATCACTTGTAACAAGTCAAGTGACATGAACAATCAAATGGCTATTAGGTGGATCTACTACGTGGTTCTCTGGCAAAAGTCCATAGGAGCAAGGGTAACGTAAATTACCAAATCCTACTTATTCGCAAAAATCTAATCTCTAGCCAAATTAAAAGGACACTGATCTTTAAACATTTGTTAATGATTGCAAAGCTGGAATCATAATTTGTCTTGAAATTACTAAAATTCATAGCCAAAAAGGGACTGATAATTTTAAATTTTCAGGGTAGAAATGTGGACACAAAGGGAAGGTTATTACATGAGAAGATAGGTTTACTGATGTTGGTCATTGGGTCTTGCTCTTTGCCGAGGTAGCTGCCGTATGCTGTGAGGAAGCCCTTCTGTCCGGGTGCTTCTAAAAAAGAGATGTCAAGGGAATGTGGATCCGTCACCACAAAATAAGAATTAAGATATTTTTATTTCTGGATTTTGCAGAAAAGGAGCTTTTATTACACTTGGGAGTACTGAGTTCAGTAACGGAAATATAGACTGCCAACTATTATTGAGGCATTTGAAAATTCTGCTGTTGTATTACAGTGATAATCAGTCAAAAAAGTTCACCTGCAATAAAATTGAATAAAAATACCCCTTCAAATATTAGCTTAGCCCCACTGAACTGCAAAACTGCAATTTTCGCCTTGTGATCATTCCGTGATGACAGGTCACATTTTTGCTCAAAAGTTTCCAAAAACCTAAAGAAAATCCATGAATATGTGAAAACGGCAAGACGAAAATCTTATACCAGTACAACGAATAGCTGTTTCTGATGATAAGGCAAAAAAAAATATTCGGTCTCTGGTCAGACCAAAGTTCCCGAATTGACGCGGGGACGCGGCTGTTTTTTTTTTCAAGCTTGGATTGTACAGACAAGGTGGGATACCATTTTGCTACTTGGTGTCCTCATGTACATTGGTGTCCTCCATAATTTGCCTTGGTGCTCTCTATCAAATATTTGTGCAATTTCCCATTCCTTGGTGCTCTTTGGTAAAAAAAATTGAGGAGGTGCGGCAATAGAGGGCGCTGTTGGAGCTACCACGGAACATTTTGGAAAAAAAAGAAAAGATTGACGCACATGATTAAAATCGACGCGCGCGCTGACCAGAGACCGACTTATTTTTTTTGGCCTAATACAAGCTTATTTAAATTCACAGGCTCCAAATTTAATACATAGTATTACAGTGAATGGGATTAGTCGTTTTTCCTGACAATTTCTCTTTGTTTGGGGTTTGTTTTTTTAGAGGGGAGGGTATAGTAAATTTGAAATTCAGCAAAGAAGATTTGTCAGTTGGGGAAAACTGTGATGGCATTTGTTTTTGTGATTGATTTGTTTGATTCAGATTGTAAGAATGAATGCAAGTGTTTACTGGCTCGTAGTTGCTGCTGAATTCCCTGTGGCTGCTTCTTTAGGCTGCTCGAGAATTCTGCAAAAAAATGTTGACAACAAATTGGAAACAAAGAAAAACAATGGAAATCACAAGGAAACAGTAACTATGGCAACCACTCTGCATATTTTTTTCAAACTTTTCAACGAGTGCATTTGAGTAGCTCACCCAGGGGCCAATTTCATAGAGCTGTTTAAGCACAAAATTTGCTTAAGCACAAAAAAGCCTTGCTTAAGAAATTCAGGTTACCGGCCAAAACTCCATGGTTTGTTATGCTATAGTAAACAACAGCTAATTACCAGTCACAGGCAATGTACATCACATACATGGAGTTTTGGACGGTAACCGGATTTTACTAAGCAATGTTTTTTTGAGCTTAAGTAAATTTTGTGCTTAAGCAGCTCTATGAAATTGGGCCCAGGGCCTAATTTCATAGCGCTGCTTAACAGTAAGCAGAAAAGTTGTGCTTACTACAGCAGAAAATCATGCTGCTGCTTAAGCACTATTTCATGTCGTGAATGTGCTTACAGTTGTGCGCGCATGGAGATTTCTATTGTTACATCACTGATTTAAGCAAAGTTTTCTTCCAAGGTTAAGCCTGCTTTTGCTGTGCTTACTGCTTAACGGTCCCTATGAAATAGATGGAGGCTCGGTAAGCACAAAGTCGGCTGTTAAGCAGTGCTATGAAATTGGGCCCTGATCGACTCGGGTAAACAGGTTAAAGGCAGACGGGTTAGCCACGACAGCCACGAACACTCGACCGCGGGCTATCACGGTCCTCAATACTGATCACTCTTGGTTAGAAAATGGCTTCTCAACATAACATGTGGAGGTGACTTCTGCTTTTCAGGAAAAAGAATGTTAATATACTACGTGCTTCTACAACTGTGCAGCACTTCAGCATCCAGACCTAATTAAAACATGAAGTGATTACTTGGGTGATGAGATTAATAGTTTTCTAACGGTGCAGCTGCTGTTCTAACATTTTGTCTTATATCCAAGCACAGCATTCTTTCATACAGGAGTAAAGAAAATGAAACCCAAATGGCAGGCCAATTTTTGAATGAAGTTTTGCCTGTAGCACTTTCAAAATCTTGGATGTGAAAGCCTGGTCACTATAAAGCTTTCTTTTAGAACAGGAATCATTTGAACCACTCATGTACTTTCAAGTTACGGAATGTTGAACACAAACACTGTTTTAAAGTTCTGTCCACGGATCACAAAAAAGTAAGTTTTCTTTCAGCAAAACGAAAACAATTCTTATAGGGATGCACGTGAATTGTTTTCTTTTCGTGATCCGAGGACGGAACTTTAAAACGGTGTTTGTGTTCAAATTCCGAAAGTTGGAAAGTACATGAGTGATTTGAATGATTCTGTACTAAAAGAAAGCTCATTGATTGGGCTTTCTTATCCTAGATTTTGAAAGTGCTACAAGCAAAACTTCATTCAAAAATTGGTCCTGCCATTTGGGTTTCGTTTTTTTTACTCACCCTGTAGAGCAAGATTGGGAATAGTGTTCTAATTTTGGTAACGACTTCAAGCAAATTATCCAAGATTCCAAATGGTATCCTGAAATTTGATTTCTTTGCGTTTTCTTTAATTTTCTGTGAACCTCTATTGCTTTTATAGATGAAATCTGGGCGTGTGATCACTGTGCACTCATGGGGCCCCCTTCAATGGAGAAACCATTGTACAAAGCAACTGCCCCGTGACAGATTATCTGAACAGCAGCTAGCACAATGCTTTCGCCATTGAAGGGGGCATTCGTGACAGAATTGAAAGCGTGCCCTGATTGCTCTATACACAGGACTACATTCCAAAAGTTGCAGGTTCAAATCTCTCTCTCAATTTTTTTTCTCTGCAAAATTTGATAAGAAAGTAAACAGCAAGATAATCTTTTTGTATTAAAACAGCAGCTGAACTTTTCAAGACACGTCAGACGTTTGTATTATTTCAGTTGAAATTGTTTACGGTTGTAGGTTTGCTGGAACTGCCTGGTGGCCTGGGTCAGTTGATCGTAGCCGCGCTGCGGTAACTCTGAGGGATCTGGAACTAAAACACAGGGGATTTCAAATGGAATGAATTAAAAAAATTAATTGCCATCAATTGGAAATCGCAGGTTCACTCAAAACCAGTACCCACTAATTTGTCAAGCTTGTTCTTACAGTACACACATTTCCTAAGGCAGAATCTTTCAAAAAACAGTTTTGTCTCTTTTGGAAATAAATTAAAAAGGAATATGTCAAAGAATAAAATCTTTTACAACAATTGATTGTTTGAGACCCGAAGAGGAAAAATATCATCTCAAAGAAGGAATGGTGAAACCTGACGCAGTGCTGATAATAATGATGCTCTAAAGACTTGTAAAATAAAAAGTAAGGTTCTTTTGGTAGCTATAAATGTGTAGTTGGTTGACAACTGAATGTTCAATAACCAAATGATTGAATAATTACGTGTAAAGCTGACTTTTCCTTTAGCTTGTTGTGGGCCAGCTCCACCACTTATCACACCAGTAATTGTGGGTGCTAAGCGAGGGGAAACAAGTCATGCATTTGCGGTGGGGAAAAAAAGAAGGAAAAAAGCAAATCAACTAGAGGTTATCAATATTGATAAAGGCAATGTACTTTATGACATGATAGCTAACAATAATATTCAAGGACAATCAATACTGTAAGAAATGGGGTAAAAATAAACAAGGGTCAGTAGAAGTTAATGTTTTTAAGGACTGGATTGTACAAAAAGTAAAGTCTGTCACGAGTAAAATGGCCCAGCAGGCCGGCGTTTATCTCCGGTTTCCTGAAATGACTGAGAATATTTCTTTTCCCCTTGGACCGGATGCCAGTCCATCGCAGATTACTCCCCAGCTAATGCCTTTGCCCTTCAATACTCCTGGTTGGAGAGAGGCAAGTAGGGGTGAAGTGGCTTGCCCAAGGACACAACACATGACCAGCAGCTGGATTCGAACCCCTGACACTCTGATCATGAGTCATGAACCCTAACCATTTGGCCACACTCCCCCTCAAAAAAGTGGAGAAGGAAATCGTAGGTGTGTAGTATCATGGCTGATCTGTGGCACTAGACACAGCAAATTTAAGCAAAGACAGAGTTTGCGAGAACAAACCTTGCAGCTACACAATTTGAAACAAAAACCTGAACTTTCACCTTAAAAGCACATCTGTGACAAACATTCCAAAACTCTCCAAAATCCACCATTGTGTAAAAATCTAATAACACTGTCTCCATACTTCAAACTTTTTAAGTCGTACCAAGCCTGAGTGTATCAAATCACGCATGAGAATGAATTTCAATGAAAAACAAACAGGAAAGTTGTGTAAAAACAGGAAAAAGATGTGAAATCAGGCAAAAATGCCCCAAAACAAGGTCAAAATAAAAAAAAAACGCGGAAATTAGGGGAACAAAAACAAACAGGAATTCCTGTTTAAACGGGAAGATTCTCATGCCTGTAAAATTAGTAGTAACTGGGCTATTCATTCCTAAATTGTGAGGCGTAAAATGTGAGGCGTTCTGGCAAAAAGAGCTGGAACTGGGAACAAACTGTAGTGGAGAAAAATGCAAAAATAACGAGTGGGAGTGAATTGTTTTCAATTTTTGGATTTATTGATATTTGTAATCTTTGAAATGTCTGGTACACATTTTTTTAAAAATGAATAAAAAAGTAAAATAAAATAGTTTTTTAGGAACACAGTTGCCATCTATCATTCTTACCAATACAAAACTCGAAACTTTATAGGCCTTTTTCTCAGTATTCTACTTTTTTGGCTTGTCAAACAGCCATAACTTGTAAACCGAATGTCCGATTGAAGTGCAATAAAAAAAATACTGTACGGGTTATGTCATTCTCTTTCCTAATAATACCCACAAATTCTCATTTTGTCCTCTGCCTAGTTCTGTCTCATTTTGCCAGAACGCCTCAAAAATATTCCAACAAGAAACTGGGAGGAGTAAGGGATTAGTAAAATGATAAACTTTTAAAGAGAAATTGTGAGGTACGTTTGAGGACTGTCTTGGGCTGATTGTGTTGTCTCGGAGTCCGTCGTCCTGTGATGGTATTCTGTACCGGGGGAGGGTTATCAAGCTCCTCATTGGCTGAAAGAAAGGATATCAAGTTCCTGATTGGCTAAAGAAAATGAAAAAGGTGTGGCTTACTATAAGATTTACTTTAAAGGGAAAATACAACATTTGCAAACATCAAAAAATAAAACTACCAAATCATTTTGAAATACATTGCTGGACTGTTAGTGAATGACAGTGTAAAGCATCCTTTAAAATCATGGCACCTGGTATTCTATCATTTTCAAGAATAGTGGTATTTTTGTATCAATTTCCAACGCTGGTCGGCCGACCAGCGTTGAAAAAAACTGGCTTTTTTTCAAATACTGGCCCCAATTGACCATCGCACTTGTTTGCAATCGATTACACACCTATGAACGGGTACAAGCCAGCTAGACTGGTTCCCTGACCTTACAATTCCCCATTGATGTAAACTGCTCTGTTTCTTCTTATATGGAGTCAGAGAACCAGACTACAGGAAAATGATTGTTTTTCTTGGTTTTTATAGCATTTTCGAACCCAAAACCTCAAAAAGGTCAGTGTAACTATATTTGCTATATATTTCCAACCCCCCAATTCCATCCATTTCTGAAAATTACAGCAAAAGCAAATGATGTATATTCCCTTTAAGATGCATGTATGGATGAAGTGGATGCTTTATTGAGAAAAGTAAGTCACTTTATATGTCCAGATTTTAAATTTATTATTAAGTTTCATTTTCATGTATGTATACTTTAATTAAATTTATAATATGTTTATATCGAGTGCAACATTATATGAATTCTACCAAACACTTGTCACATACTGTTCTGTGTTTAAAAATGTGTTTTCAAAGTTAGATTACTTTGGAGAAGTTTT
The DNA here is from genome assembly GCA_029964075.1 of Patiria pectinifera. Taxonomy (NCBI): domain Eukaryota; kingdom Metazoa; phylum Echinodermata; class Asteroidea; order Valvatida; family Asterinidae; genus Patiria; species Patiria pectinifera. The sequence continues at coordinate 6,315,042 of CM057137.1, read as the reverse complement.
TATTGTTGCCGTATATTTTTGCACCAACTTTTACTGGCGTCTTTGAGACTTGGTGGACACAAAAGGCAGGTGCTATCTTAGGCCAAAAAAATACATAGTCAGTCTCAGGTCAGCGTGCCCGTTGATTTGAATCATGTGCATCAATCTTTTTTGTCCCCAAATCGGCACCAACTCAAACTGTTGTACCAAGGAGCACCAAGGAATGGGAAATTGCACAAAGGCAAATGATGGAGGGCACCAAGGCAAATAATGGGGGACACCGATGTTTATGAGGACACAAAAAAGCAAAATAGTACCCAGCTTGTTTGTACAATCAAAGCTTGGAAAAAAAACAAACATCAATTCTGGAACTTTGGTCTGACCAGAGACCGACTATTTTTTTTTTTTTTTTGGCTTTATTTGGATAAACACTTTTTAACCACTCAAACTTACCTACATGTACATGTACAAGAAATAGCACCCTCCTGTTGTGTCCGCCATATTAAAATAAGGATAATGGTTGCAGAGTGAAAAGATTGATCCACTGAACCCTGCATGCTCCGTGGTGTTTTGACCGATAACAGCTGTGATTTATGTCCAACATGCATGTCTAAAAATCTGACATGCGTGCGCGCACTTACAATACGCGCAGCTGGAATACGCAATGTTGTTCTCTATGTCCACAGAAAAAAAGTAAAGTTCACAAGCCAAATATGGCTGATCAGGTTTTATCTCCGGTTTCCTTGGCATGAAATGACTGAGTCTATTTCTATTCCCTTGGATGGGATGCCAGTCCTTTGCAACTTACTCCCTAGCTAATGACGGTACCGATTAAAAACCCCTGGGTGGAGAGAGGCAAGTTGTGATAAAGTGGCTTGCCCGAGGACACAATATGTTGCCAGCAGCTGGATTTGAACCCTGACTCTCTGATCAAGAGTCACATACATGTACCCTAACCACTAGGCCACACTGGGAAGAGCATTATGGATTGATCTATTGATTCAGGGTCTACTCCTGGGCGGAGAGAGGAAAATAAGGATAAAGTGGCTTGCCTGAGGACACAACATATTGCTAGCAGCTGGATTCAAACCCATGACCCTCTGAACATGAGTCACAAACCCTGTCCACTAGACAAAACTGGGCAGAGCATTACGGATTGATCTACTGATTCAGGGTCTCATTCAAGTGTAATGTTTGTTTACTTGCAAACGGCGATGACAGTTGAGAAGCATTCTGGGTCTGTCGTCTTCCTTGCCGTGGAGTCAGGGGCTGCTGTACTGCTTGGGTTATGAAGGAAAAAAATATGTTTTGAAGGAAGAAAAGACGTATTATCTGTGCTTTTCAAGAAATTGGAATTTTCTTTATCCTTATGGATTGTTAAAGGGAAGATACAACATTTGCAAACATCAAAAAACGAAATGATCAAATTATCATATCTTGCTGGATTGTTATGGAATGACAGTCCAAAGCATCGTGTAGCACCATGGCTCCTGGTGTACTGACATGTTCAAGAAAACTTGTATTTTTCCAGCAATGGTCGGCCAACCAGCGTTGGAGAAAACTGGCTTTTTTTCAAAAGCTGCTCCTAATTTTTCATATTTAGTTACTCCGCATTTTCTTTGCAATTGATTACACACATGTGAAGGAGTACAAGCCTGCTAGACTGATTCTCTGACCTTACAATTTCCCAAAGTCTATAAATTGCTCTGTTTCATCTTAAGTGGGGTCAAGCAAGACAGTTTAACAATATTTGCTATAATGTACTAAACCTCCAAATCCATTTATATCTGAAAATTGCAGCAAAAGCAAATGTTGTACATTCCCTTTAATCTCTTTCTGTATTAAAAAAACCATGATCTATATTTGTGATGCAATCAGGCTACATGAGTCGTTTGTCGGGAATTTTCATTTGGAGATTCAGGCCAAAATAGGGCCAACTTCATCACATCACTTCATCACATTTCTTCATGTTCGGACTAAATTCCATAATTTTTAAACTAAAGATGGTACCAGCATGCTGTTTTCTCAGCAGTAATGCTGAGATTGTGCTCTTTTCAAATCTGCAATAATAAAAAAATTGAGCAGGGTCGACAAACGACTCATTTAGCTTGATCGCATCACGTATGTATGTGATGTTTGTTAAAATTTTGAAATTAATGAATTCATTGCAATGTTCAAATATTCTTTTATTAGTCATGTTAGTACTAGTGAAAACTGTATTCAAAGCCAATCAGATGTGAAAACTATAAAAACTTCAACAAAAGCTACAAGTGTTCGAAGTAACTCAAGAATTTTTAATGTAAGCTTTGTGAAAGAAAGATAGTGTCGATGAAGAAACACCAACAATACTTTTTCCTCTCATTAAAATTCACGTGCAGGATCTAATTACATGAAAAAAAAACACAACAGAAGTAAAGCCTAAATTTGCCTGGCAGAGTCGATGCATCATTATTTACTGATTTCATATTTTAACATGGAACAATGACAGACAATTTTACAAGAAACACTAAAAGAAAAGTTAGAACTCTGGGGTGTGACAAGACAGGAGTACAATTAAAAACTTTCAGAAACAAACGCAGGTAAATATAATTAAAAGGTACAATAAGAATCTTCTGCTTTTTATGCATTTTTTTTCAGTTGAAGCATATGCCACAAAATTTCCGTTGGGTTAGAAGTAAACAACCAGGTTTTTTTTCATCTTTACTCGGGAACAGTGCGACACTAGGTTAGTTCCTCTCAACCACAACTTTAAAATAGGATGAGAAAACAATCCAAAACTACAAATGTCAGCGATTTTAGGCTGTAGTTTTCCTTTAAACTGCAAGAGTTGATTCTGCAGTGCATCACAATCAACCTCGTCCCCGGTGCTTACTTTATTTCCAACCTCGTTTCCAATAGTAAGCCCTGGATAGGAAACTTTCTTCCTGTATCCTGATTCGATACCGCAATTGGCTAGAACAGGTAGAAATGGATTTATATCGTGTACTTGGTGTTGTTATTCACAACGTGCAGTACGTGTTTTTGCGATCATTCGTCCACGCCTTCTCGAAAATATTCATTTCCTTTCCACTTTGTTAATATTAATATGAAATGTGATATTGCATGTTGTCTCGTTAAGATCGCAACAGTTTAATTAAAATAAAATCGTGTTTTCGTAGCTGACGCCATGCTCGCGTTGCGACGAATTGATTCTGTTTTCACCCCAGACACCGCATACAAAAATAAACGCAAATGTAACGCACAGGCAGGCACCAGACTATTGCTCATTTGCATACGTGTGCAAAAATTTCGCACATGCAAATGATCCAATACCAGGGTGACAGAGCAGGTTGTGGTGGGCGCGTACTGCTCAACACCCTGGGGACGAGGTTGCATCACAATATATTAACACGACTGAACATAACATGTGCTAATACAACAAACAGAGAGTGATATTCCAACACTAGGCAACAGATGGGTTATTGTGAGGACGTGGGAAGGGGCACCTTGATGTTGATCATATCGTGTCAAGACACCCGCCGGCTGCTGACGAGGGGTTTGTGGCTGTCTGGGGACCCCCTGGTTGACCAGGTTGGCTATAAATAGAATATGACATCATGGACGGAAAAATACATGTAAAATACATTTAGGGAGGTGACTGCCGACTTATAGTGTCTTTAACTGTAGAAAATAGTATAACTGTTGAAAATAGCCCATGAGATAAAACCGTTAATTTTTGTGCTTCAAACACATTAAATGTATAAATGCAAAGTAAAAAGCTGTTTGAATCACAAAAAAGATAGGATAACTCCCCCCCTCCCCCCCCCCCACTTTTTTCAAAGATTTGTTTTTTATTTAACCAAGCCAGACTCTGGCTAGTAAAGTGTTTCAGGAACATTAAGGAACTGTCCTTTTTAACTACATGTGTAAAGTTTTTAAACTGAACTTTTCCCCAAAATCCTTTTATGTATGACTCATTCATTGCGTCATAAATTCTTTCTTACCCTCTGCAATTTCTACATCAGTCATGAAGGCTAAAAAAAAAAAATAGGAAGGAAATTTCTGTAAATTACAGGTGAATGCCTATAAATATCGAACATGACTTCACATGGTACAATGTACTGACTGTGGTTTTAATTCCTTGGGTTTTTTTCTCATAAAACAGAATTCACTTTTCTTTAGTGAAGAAATGTGTATATCACTGGGCCAACTCAAAATAATGACCAGTTACTCGTCCCCACCTGCTTCCTTTTTTCCCAGCCACCCCCTCTGTTTTTGTAATTCATTTTATTTACTATCTATTTTGCACATTTGTTTGGTCACTATTTTGTCTTTTTATTTGTTTCCAACAAAATTGTAGCTATGTAGAAAGGGTTATGGCTCGGCTCCTTTGGACACAATTTTGTGTCAGCAAAATAGTTGGAAAAATTTAAGAATCCATCTGCCATCTTGGAATATCCGCCATCTTGGGGAGAAAAAAAAGTGCCCGTCTCCCTCATTTTTCCAAAACACCAAGACGAGAAACTACTTCTTTTTTTTTACTCAGCCTTAGGCAAACCTAGTAGAGCTGGTCCCAGAGTGCACAACATTCTATTCAATTGATTCAGAATGACTATTCACTGGAAGTCTTTTCATGCATCCGGTCTACACAATGGGCCGGATTGAGCCCATTCATTGGAATTACGGGGTAATCCTATAAAATAGCACTGCCCGACTCACAATTGACAGTGAATCAGTCAGTCAGCCACTCAGTTAGTGAGAAAGGTATAAAGAAGACACTTGGCCCTTATGGACCAGCTGTGCTTGCACAGTGTCAACAAATACGGTAAATATGGAGGAAAAAAAAGTAGAATTGGTGTGATGTGCACACATGTATATTGTGCAAAGATCTTATAGCGCCAAAGGCGCAAGAAATCGTCGGAAATTGCGAAATCGTCATGGACCCCATTCGAGTAAGCAAACCATTGTGAAAACCATTGTGCAAACCATTGTCCAAACAAATGGTTTGCGCAATCGTTTGCTTACTCGAATGGCTTCAATGGCGATTTCGCAATTTCTATGGAGTTCCCCATCTTGCGCCTTTGGCGCTATAAGATCTTTGATATTGTGTCATTGTATGGTGAAAACTGGACATGTGCAGACAGTTGACTCATATTAGAAACATACCATTGAGTTTATCCGGTCTAGCTGAAACTGAGGCAAAATATGGGGAAATTTTTCATCAAAAGCATTAGAATAATATCAGCAAATTGGTAATCTTCATGAAGTATTTCAGGCAAGTGTAGATGTATGTTTAAAGTATTAAACTTTCAATAAACTGCTGCAAAAGTTGATGAACAAAATGAAAGGGTTATCAGCGATTACCAATATTCAAAATACAAAGATAAGAAAGTTGTTACAAATGTATATTTAAAACCAAAAATTTAAATTTCAGAACAGCAGAAGGTTGCTTTTACCAGAAAATGTGTCTCCGTCTTTGCCTACGATGGCTCCTGCAGATAAAAATGCACTAAACAAATTCAAAAATTCTGGCAAATTTTGCAGTGTTTACATATAAATGCCCTGCATGCACTGGGCTAGGATTAGTACAGTGTTTAAAAATGCACATGGATTTAAAACTAAATTTGTGGGGAAAACAATTTTTTCTGATTGTAATGTTAAGTTTTCAACACTCGTGGTACAATAATCCTGTAGTAAAATTTGTGTCAGTACATGTAATTCACTGCAATTCTTAAAACCAAGTCAACACAAACATGTACGTTACAAAATGCCGTTTGGAAGCTTGGCAATATTTAACAGGAACAGAGGCAACCCTTCAAACAGTGTTGGAGTCGAGTCCTCAAAGCAGAGTACCGAGTTCTCTGAGTACTTTAGGGGCCGAGTCCAGGGCCGAGTCCAGGGCCGAGTCCAAGTACACTGTGACGAGTCCGAGTCCAAAGCACCGAGTACGAGTACATTCAAGGCCGCGTACTGGACTAAGCAGTAATACAATGCAATCACGCCATTGTGCGCCTGGTTGACCAATGGATTCGATTTAAAAGAAATGTACTTGATTTGTACTCCTGAGTACTGGGGTCGAGTACCGAGTACCAAACCGTCGAGTCCGTGCAAAATATAGTATGCAGAATCGAGTACGGACCAAGTCCAAATTTTTTTCAAGTACTGATATAGTTGAGTACGGGCTAAGTACTTGTGTGTATTCGAGTTGTACTCGAGTACGAGTACGAGTACTCCAACACTGCCCTTCGATAATAAAATACTGTTTTCGGCAAGCAAAAAACACACAGTTATTATCAATATAAAATATGAAAGGGTTCCCTAAGTGGAACAAAATATTAAACATTTCAACATTAATATTTTTTAACAATTCAGATTTTGGAATCTCAAAAATCGGACGTTAAAAAAAATTAAATTATTTCAAAGGTTAGTACTAAAGTAACAAATTTCAAACTGTGATGTGCTGTGACCACACTCTCAACTGCATCAACTTGGTGACTGCTGCAAAAGATGTGAGTTATACACATTAGGTGCATAATACGGCTGTGTGTTTTCGAATATCCAATATTCCAACTTAGATTCTAACGAATATTTGGATGTTCTGATATTCGACACAGCCCTAGTGCATGTATACACGTCATCAGTTTCACAACCATATTCACCGCCAGTTCGGCTAAGAGACCGCGACATAGAATCGATCCAAGTGCGAGCTGTTCTGATATTATCTAGAGAAACAATGAAGAAATCAGTATGATTATTAGATAAAAAGTTGACTTTTCAACCATGTTTTTGGTTAAATGTACTCCAGGCCACATGTAAGGACGAACCTGTAAAAGCAATTGTGTCCTTCACTAGTTTTCATGCCAGATCACACAGCGCCCTCTACAGTCCCTGAATGGAGTCTACACCTCAACATAAAGGTTCTCATACCACAAGTATTCAAGAGAACCTCAGTAAATGCGAAGCCGAGGGTGTCATGTATGTGTGCGAGGTGCTTACCAGGATCAGGGTCCAAGGGATTCCTCACGCCATAGTACATGTATGGGTCGGTGGAGGTCGCGTTGAGCGGCGGGTGGTAGGTGTTCAGAGAGAATGGCCTGCGTGGAAGAAAGCAAAACAATCAAAATGATAATTTTTAGAATCAGAGAAGTTGTGAGATTGCTTTAGGAAAAATTGCAAACTTTACAAACCCCATAAAACCTCACAAAACCCCATAAATCTCACAAAACCCCATAAAACCTCACAAACCCCATAAAACCTCACAAACCCCATAAAACCTCAAGGTAAACCTCCAGTTACCGCCTGTTGAATTTTGCATTATCCCTTAATGAGACAGTATGAAGCGTAAAGAATTAAATATACAAATAATGGATGTTTATGAGTGCAATGTGAGAAAGTTGAAAGATGGCATGTTCCATTTAATGAGGCGAGGCTGAGTTCACTGATCTCTATATAAAGACTGGATAGCGGATATGCATACAACATTCACACAGTAGACTTTGCATATTGACCAATTCGCCCCCGGTCTCACGAAGATGGCCGCGTATAATACGAATGTTCTACGCGTAAATACGCGCGCGTTGTATCAACAGTTGACGCGCATTTCGGTCACGTACACATATTATGATGTTCTAAAAGGGACACATTTCCGTAGTGATTATTATTTCAAAACGCCGAAAAAGTTACATTTGCGGCATTTTAGTAACCACGATGTTAGAAAAATTGTAGTTAACCTTGGTCAGTGGTGGTGGTCAAAATATAAGTCAAGTGAACCGCGACGTTACAAAAGAAATCACGCTGTCTATAAAGACGGCAACTTGTCCTTTGTAGATCACCAGCCGGTCTCACCAATATGGCGTCAAATTCGTTCATTGTGCGGCTCTTTATTAGCTATCCAGTCTTTATATAGAGATCAGTGGCTGAGTTGAATGGAACATTTCGTCTTTCACCAATAAAAAAAATTCTCTCCATTGCACGAATGCAAAACATTCATTATTTGTTTCATATAACAACCCAGTAGATCTTTGTCATTCGATTGGAGGATAAAACTATAACAACAAACAAGGCTAACAAAAGTTTAAAAGTCAATATTGTAAGTTCTTAAAAACAATGCAAAAAGAAAATCAGCAAGGCAGATTCAGTTCGTAACTGCATCCACTTCAAAGGCAAGATTTGTACTGCTGTATAAAACGCATGATGTGGTCTAAATATTGCAAAGATTGTAAAGCGCCATTGCGTGTCTTTGCGCGGCGCTATATGATCTACTGTGCGCATGCGATAGATCAAAAGGGATGGAACAAAAATGCACGGTGAATGGAACCAAAGATGCATGGTTGACGACATAGGCCGTGCAATGGTTTGATTAATGAATGCCGCGTGACCTACAATCCTCCAATCAAATGACAAGGATTTGCCTGGGTGTTATATAAATTGGTCTATTCTTTGCTTAATCATAACCAAACTCAACCCATCAAAGCCCAACAGCAGGTTTTGTTGAAATATGTTAGGATGGGTACAGAACCCCTAAACTGACAGTCTTTAACATTGCGTTGGCACACCTCCAGAATCAAAATCAGAAATATGTGTGTGCAGTTTCCCACATGGTGTTGGAATTTGCCAGGATGGGTGTTTCCTACTAAATCATGCTAGGGAGTTAGGGTTAATGAATGAAATATCAGATTCTCTTGAGCATTACTCCACCTTTCGATCATGGGAGCGTCACCCAGCCGCGACCTGGCAATAGCCTCCTCTAAACCCAGGACAGGCCCGGGCGGCCCTTGCCCAGTGGGGTAAGCCTGGTTGCGGAATGAAGGCTGGTAGCCCGCTGGCTGGTTACCGGCTTGCTGCTGAGGTGGGGGTTGTTGGTTGGGCACCGGTGTTCTTGAGGGGCCGCGGGATGACGCGTAGCCACCGAAACCTTGAGCCTATTGCACAGCATATACAGAATTGACATCAAGTGTGCAGAAATTAATTATAACAAAATTGAACAAAAAAATTGTCTGGAGCAAAGGTGTCACCCTGCGACCTCCAGATTACTGTTTCGGTGTTCTAACAACTGAGCTATCCAGCCCTATGTTGGCGTTTCCCCAATGTCTTTGTTCAAGGATGCTATTCAGTAGCCATTAACCTGTATATGCCATGTAGCCAGGGATCGCGCCCAAAGTCACGATGCTAGCAATATCAGCAATGCTGCAAACCTAAGAAATAGCATACGGGGATCATTCAGAGAGGATACAGCGTTTTATTTCAAATCAACAAAATATTATCAGCACATTGGTAATCTTCGTGAAGTATTTCAGACAAGTGTGCATGGATGTTCCAAGTATTAAACTTACAATAAACTGCTGCAAAAGTTGATGAACAAAATGAAAGGGTCATCAGCGATAACCAATATTCAAAATACACAGATGAGAAAGTTGTTACGAACATACAGGGTGACTCAAAAAATGGACATGAAAGCCCAATCCATAAGCTTTATTTTAGTACAAGAATCATGCAAATCACTCGTACAATTTTCAAGTTACAGAATTTTAAACACAACCACCATTTTAAAAAGGTGTGCGCTCTTTCAGCAAAACGAAAACAATTCACAAATCCCAATGTGATTTTGTTTCGTTTTGCTGAAAGGCCACTGACCTTCTTGTGATCCCTGGACAGAAAAAGCATACAACGATCACTCAAATCAACAAATATATCACAAAGGGAAACTGATTAGGTATTTTAATACTTATTATAGAATTGAATAAAAACATTGACTGGAGTGGGGTGTGAACCTGCAAGTTACGTGTTGCCGGACCGGCGCTCTACCAACTGAGCTATCCAGCCCTATGTTGGCGGTTCCCCTGTTTGTCAATGCCTTTGCACCAGACAACACTTTACAAAAAATCAGAAGCAAAGAAAATTGAAACACGCAAACCTGGACTGACCATCAATGACAAACGTACTGGTTGGTAAAGCTTGAACAGCATGAGGAGACTTAAGTCAAATTTTGAGAAAAAAATCTCGTCTAAGGCCAAAAAAATATATATATTCGGTCTCTGGTCAGACCAAAGTTCCAGAATTGACGCGGCGACGCGGCTTTTTTTTTTTTTTTGCTTTTTTTTTTCTTCTTCAAGCTTAGATTGTACAGACAAGATGGGGTACTATTTTTGTCTTTTGGTGTCCTCATGTACATTGGTGTCCTCCATAATTGCCTTGGTGCTTTCGATCATTTGCCTCGGTGCAATTTCCCATTCCTTGGTGCTCTTTGGTAAAAAATATTGAGGAGGTGCGGCAATAGAGGGCGCTGTTGGAGCTACCGCGGAACATTTTGGAAAAAAAAAAGATTGACGCGCATGATTAAAATCGACGCGCGCGCTGACCAGAGACCGACTTATTTTTCTTTTGGCCTAACAGATAAAAATTTGTGACAGCAAACATAAGGTCTATTTTCTGCAAACCTTTTTGGCCGGATCATTGGCACCCGTTGCATTGATGCGTAATCCCTCTTGTTTCTCTCTGCAAAAAAAAACAACCCAAAAATTCATCGATTACATTTCTAGGCATTTCAGAAAGACTAATTGTTGACAATATTTAAGATATTTAGGAGTGGGAATAAATATGTGCTTGGCCGGTTTAAGACCGGCTGGGGGCTTGGTCGCCAATAATATCCCTAGTTTTTTGGGTCGGGCTACTATATTAGCCTTTATAACACCTCACCCACAGATTCTGTGTCTTGATTGGCCGAGAGCGAGTCACATGATACTTTCTATTTTTGCTATCTTTCTGTGCACGGCCAAAAGTACTATACTTGTAGCAACCAAAGTACATGTACTATACCATTAGCAACCAAAGTACTATATCCACAGCGCGGTATTTGTGTGCAAATGCATGCTGGTGAGCGTGTTGCGCGTTGGGCGTAGCGCGTTTTGTTCCAAAGAGAGCGCGCTGCAGAGTTGGGTTCGAACATTTCGTGAAGGGGTAGTTTGGAAGAGAGAAATACATTTTCCACCAATTTTGTATTGAAATTGAGTTTATTTCAACTGTGTTCAGATTTAAATAATATAAAAAACCAAGCAGAATCTGTGGGTGAAGTATTATAAAACAAATATTGAATGCTTTATCTCGTGGTGAAGTAAAACTAGCCTCCCTTGGTGATCCATGGAGCATTCTATAACCTCGGGAGGCTAGTTTTACTACAGCACTCGAAGCATTCAATATGTGTATACCATTCCCCAGCTGGTCTGAAACGGACTTGAATTTCGCGGGCACTGAAAGAAATAATACCGGTCAAGCACATGTTTATTCCCTTGGCAAAGTTCTGGCTATAACCAGTAAGTTGGCATCCCAGAACGATGACTTTTCTGAATCAAATGAAGAGTCTGACGAAGTAGATGAACTCATGATGCAGTTTGGGTGTCCCATATCTTATCTACCTACCTCTTCTTTGCCTCTTGTGCCTCCTTCATCTGTTGCTCCAGTTCCTTCCGATATTGATCCTTCTTTCGCCTTGTAGCGCTGGCTGTATCCCGATTTCCTGTAAGCATTTAAAGACTAGCATCATCTTTTTCACGTCAAAAACAAATGGGAGTACTGTTAACGTTGGACTAATATTATAGAATTTGAAGTTCCTAAAACAGAATATTGACCTATGGACTATGTGCACCCTGAACGGTAACAAGGACAAAATGAAGGAAATAGTTGGGAGAAACCCTAAGTATGAGACAGACCAAATCAACCCTTTTCATTTACCATATTGTTTATTGACTTGGCTCTCCCCAGAACCAAACTGTTTGCTCAGTCATGCGGAAATCACTGTTGAAACCCCTTTTTTTTCAACCCAGATTTTCACTGCTAAAGAGTGATTAAAATCAAAGGTGTTGCACTTTCGTGAAATGGATCGTACAAGGCACTGCAAGTTGCGACGTGTTACACATCGTAACTCCCTTTGCCACGCGTCATAGCACTTCGTGAAATTGGCTGCTGAAGCAGAATCCAGAGAAGCATGTGTTTTGAAAAACCTGTTTTTTTGTTCAAGAGATAGACTTACCTATACCTATGCCTACTTCATCATTGGCTAATGTAGCTGACTTGGCTCTGGGTGGTCTGCTGTCAGTGTAATCGTCAGCTCTGCTAACGTTAGACCTTTGCCTATACAGAAAAAAACAAACACCATTTGAGGCCTGACATTTTCCAAGTATAACACCTCTTAGTCTTTAATTTAAAGGGAAGATACAACATTTGCAAACATCAAAAAATGAAATGATCAAATTATCACAAAATACCTTACTGAATTGTTAGGGACTGACAGTCTAAAGCATCCTTTAAAATCGTGGCTCCTGGTGTGCTGACATTTTCAAGAAAAACTGTATTTTTCCAACGCTGGTCGGCTGACCAGCATTGGAGAAAACTGTCTTTTTTCAAAAACTGTTCGTAATTTTTCATATTTAGTTGTTCTGACTTTTCTTCTTGCAACTAATTACACACCTGTGAAGGGGTTACAAGCCTGCTATACTGATTCTCTGACCTTACAATTCCCCAAAGTGTATTAATTGCTCCGCTTCATCTTAAGTGGGATCAGGGAACCAGACTACAAGAACATGATTGGTTTACTTGGTTTTCCCCAGCATCTACAAGCCCAAAACGTGAAACAAACCAGTTTAACAATATTTGCTATAACATACTAATCCTCCAAATCCATTTATATCTGAAAATTGCAGCAAAAGCAAATGTTGTACATTCCCTTTAAGGGTAATTGGCAAGTAAAATTTTGGTAATACAAATTGAACCCTCAGAAAGCAAATTTATTTAAACGAGGATTCTCTGCCTGTCGACCTAGGGCTGTGCTGAATATTTTAATATTTTAGCTAGGGCTGTGCTGAATATTTTAATATTCGAATATTTGATCAAAATTGTGTTTTTCGATATGCAGAGTAAAATGCAATGATATGAAGACGAGAACAGGCAATTGTTTTATAAACAAAATAACATTCTTAAAGTTTATTTCAAGGTGTTGCCAGACACTTAAAGGAAAAATACAACATTTGCAAACATCAAAAAATGAAATGATCAAATTATAACAAAATATCTTACTGGACTGTTAGTGAATGACAATCTAAAGCATCCTGTAAAATTGTGGCTCCTGGTGTGCTGACATTTTCAACTTAAGAAAACTTGTATTTTCCAACGCTGGTCGGCTGACCATCGTTGGAGAAGACTGGCTTTTTTTCAAAAGCTGCTCCTAATATATTTAGTCATTATGCATTTTCTTTGCAATTGATTACACATCTGCAAAGGGGTACAATCCTGCTAGACTGATTCTCTGATTTTACAATCCCCAAAGTCTATAAATTGCAACGTCTCATCTTAAGTGGGTTCAGGAAACCAGACTACAAGAACATGGTTGGCTTTCTTAGATTTTCCAGCATCTCCGAACCCAAAACGTGAATCAAGCTCGTTCAACATTATTTTCTATAGCACACTAATCCTCCAAATCCATTTATTTCTGAAAATTTCAGCAAAAGCAAATGTTGTTTATTCCCTTTAAAGGCAGCGGATGTATACATGTATTACCAAAAATGAAATGATGGCAATTTCAGCTGGAAATCAGATGATCAAAATCCACCTTCCGGTACATTCCAATATTCTATCAAATTGAAGGTCGAATTTTCAAATATTCAATTATTCGAATTGACTCGGCCCAAGTGAACACACACACACACACACCCAGTCGTTTTTTGCTATGCTTCCGAGGATCGGCTTTGTGTTTTCCTTTGTTCCCTTATCTAAACCTTTCCCATAGACTAAGCGCACAAACCGGCATTCAAAGACAAAGGGACCTTCGATCGAGACCACAAAAGAACCTTTGTGCTCCCTTTGTGTGTGATCCTCGGTCATAAAGCCATGTACCGGTAAGAGCACCCAAGTGTGTATTTTGCCTGCAATCGGGGACCCCCTTTGTCCCTCTTTTGTTTGTACTTAAACGTTTTAGGAAGACCTCCCATATGTTTTGTACACAAATCCAAATTGGGGACCTCTCTGGAATTGGGAACCATATTGTCCTCTATTGTTCAACGTCCCCTATTGAATGCAGTAACAAACTCACATACATGTATTGTACACACACCCTTAGCTCTTTATAGTACGGTGACCTGCACCAATAAATTGAGAGTAAAAGTGCAAATCACTTGCTTGCATCGTGCTGCCATATGTTACCTATTACACACACACAGGTGGCCGACTAGTATATTAATCATATTTGTCAGTTAAAAGAGCAAAACCAAACGGAGCGAGGAGTGACTGACACAACCGATCCCTGTTGGGTACCAGGAGAGATTCCAACCACTGTCATCAGAAATGGAAGGCGAAAAAGGTAAAACACTGTGCAAACCCGACTGCCCACATTAATACACTCAACCAAAAAAGACAGTCCCCCCTTAATCCTTTTAAGTCTTGCTCAAACTATGACTAATCAGTACAGAAATTCCTTAGCAATCCAGCCATACTCTTTGTTTGGCCCGAAACAGTGATGTGTACACAATTATGCAATTAATGACAAGTGGTACCGAAAAAAAAGTTGCACTTTTGTGTTCGTGCAAGGTGAGTGTGAACCACAACTTGTATGTATACAAAAGTGCAACAGTTTTCGGTATCATTTGTCATAAATTGCATAAATTCGTGCACATTATCACTGTTTTGGGCCAAATAAAGAGTATGGCTGAATTGCTAAGGAATTTCTGCACCGATTAGTTGTTATTTGAGCGAGAGGAGCGAGAGGTGTTCAGCAGTTTTTGAGGTAGACAAAAAAGTATTGGAAGGGGGGACTTCCTTTTTGGGTTGAGTGTATTACAAAGCATTGGTAAGGCGTGCAGCATCTGAAAATAATTGTCATACTAGAGGCATGTAAATCTTTTCCCGAGGATTAAGTTAAATTCAGAAAATGACTGAGATCATTTTACCTTTCCATTTCGGGCAAAGTACGACTGCGTCCGCCACGGCTTATATTCTGTCAAAATACAAACAAAATGCACAAGTATTACTCACATGAGAGACGTCATAAACACGATTTGGAACTAAAAATAGTTAACCCTAACCTTCACAAATCCTCCAAAATCCTCTTTGCAAAAAGGAAGATTTTGCAGAATTGAGGCTTTATGGCACAAATGTGTGCCTGATTTTGGAGAATGCACTGTGTCAAGGTCTTAGGCCGGACCTTGTGTTGTTTATGCTCAGCCATGCAGAAATATAGGCCTAGATCATACTTGAAATCCTCTGCACTGCTCCAGGATGTCACTGGCTCTGCCTCAACATACTGACAGTGATTGCCAGAGGATTTTGCAGGATTTTTTTAAGGATTGAAGTACACATGCAATTTTTACACGGAGGCAGTTGGAGGATTTTGCAGGATTGAGGTTGCATGCTAGCAAAAATGTCTAGGGATTTAGGGTTAATATAAAATAAACAGTGTTTTAAATCAGCACAAGCCAAACCATAATATGCCTAGTAAATGTAACTCAATGCATATATGGTGTAATTCTTATCCAATATAAATTCGTGGAATTGACAAAGTCTTCGTTTTTGCTTGGATTGAACTTTTTTTCCATTGTACAGGGTGAGTACAAAAAAACGAAACCCAAATGTTGGGACCATTGTTTTGTGGAAGTTCTGCATGTAGAATTTTCAAAATCTAGGATATGAAAGCCCAATTCATAAGCTTTCTTTTAGTACAAGAATCATCCAAAATCACTTGTGTACTTTTCAAGTTACGGAATTTTATACACAACCACCATTTTAAGGTTCTGTCCACGTATCACAAAACACAGTGTTCTTGTAGCAAAACAAAAACAAATCACATAGGGATGTGTGTGAATTGTTTCCGTTTTGCTGAAAGAATGCACACCTTTTTTTGTGATCCGTGGACAGAACCTTAAAAAAGTTGGTTGTGTTAAAAAAAGGTGGGGGGTCTATCCATGGGGGGTCTTGGTCATGAATGTGACCAAGTACAATGAGCACTTATACATACCCAGTCATATGCTAAGGGTTCACTCAGCACATCCCTGCCATCCCCAGGGGCTCTGTTTGCTGGGGGTCTGTCATAACGTACGTTGCTAGGAGGTGGATAACCCCTGCATAAAAAAATTCAAATACATGCTACATTAAAATTGCTGTTAAATAAGGGAGGGGGGGGGGGTCTGTTTGCAGGTCTGTCCATGGGGGTCTGTTGTAACCATAGAGCTATATTAAATTACTAGAGAGCTACATTGTAACTCGATGTACAAAGTGATGCCCACTATCCATGTCTATGCACACACCTATGGAAAACTCGAAACTTTGTACCGCTTTTGTATGGCTACTTGCATTTCTGTGTTTATATTCTATACAGGCGTGTTATTGAAGCCGATACGCACAAAATCAAAACGCACAATCAGTAAATGAGCATTTCATTTTGCTCAGCGCAAACAACGCAAGATTTTTCCTCACCTGTCGTTTGGGTTACGCTCATCGCTGAATCTCACTCTCCTGTTGAAAGATCAAAATACAAGACACTTCAGCACAAACTGGGGATAATTATTGCTTGGACTGATAACATGCAATACAATGGTATAATTGTTGAATGCTGTGATGTGGGATATGACATTTTTAACACCCATAGCACCCTCGAGTGCTATGTCCCCCCTCGGGGGTGAAAAACGGCATATCCCACATCACAGCAGTCAGGAATTGTTTTGATATATCGTGCCAATAAACTCAAAATGATAAACGGTTGTAACTTACTGTGTGAGAAATAAATTAAACCACTGTGATGTAACATTTGATAACTGAAGGTTTTGATGTCCTGCCAGGCATGAGGCTGAGTGTTTGACGTTGCAGTTCTCATTGCGCAAAGCTATCGCACGCAGACAGGTTCCACATACCACGCAACACACGCAATGAATGCAGTGCAATATCAACCTCAGTGTGTGACATGCATTTTTATTAGAGAAGTTTCGCATGCGAACGGATACGTTTAGTGAGACAGATACGTATTCAGTTATGATGTCATACACCACTCACTATCCGCTAAACGTGCAGACGACATGCATATCTCACTCGCTACACGTAAGTAAAAAACGGATACAGATAGCTAAACGTAAGTGTAAGCGTATCCGTTCGCTTGCGAAACCTCCCTATTGTCCAGACACGTGGCCGTCCTAGACCAATGAAATTACAGTATCCAACACACGATATAACAATATTAGTTATCCCACGAGTACACGGAGCATGGAATAATGTAGTGCGTGGGTGTGTCCCATATGCCATGAGGCCGAAGGGCGAGAAGCACATGGGACGGAGACACACCACATTTTCTGTGTTCCACGAGCGCAAGTGAGATAATGAAATTATCTTCAAGCAAACTTGGCACATAGTAAAGATTAGATTTTTACATAAGTTGTACAGCAACTTTTCAATGGTTATCCTATTACACGTGCATGCAATACAATAGCGCAATGAACGTTGATGTGGACAGGATAATATCACACTATTTTTCCCATGAATCGACCAATCAGGATCGAGGATTCAAGTTTGCTTGAAGATAATGTTATCTTTTGTGAAGCAAGTACTGAAATTACCTTCTGTCATATTCCTGGTCATAATAGTCATTTCTGGCTCTGGAATACCTCCCGTCCTAAAACAACAACAAAATAAAGTCGAATTCAATATAAAAAGCTTTGATTTTAAATTTTTGTTTATAAGGCCAGACAGGATCATTTTTTTTTTTTCAAAATGGTGCAATGAGTTGTGTAAAGTCCATCACATATCCACCACAATTCTAATCAGAATTCATAAATACCTAAGAAAGTTTAGCCATTCCTATTGGTCGAGAGCCCGTTACGTGGCCTGTTTTAAACGGTTGATAAAGACCGGCCGGCTGGTCTAAAACACTTTCCAGTGTCACATGCAATTTGCACACCAATGAAATCCGGTGCCTTGTAGTTACCATTTAAGTGGTTGAACGTTCACAATGCTCACGTAGGCAAGTGCAATACTACCAATGAGTCAGTATTTCACAGTCCTAAATTCACACTACACAAAATTCACACTACACCGGCACAGCTGCGTTCTGCGTCACATCGCGCAGTACGCGTGGCGCACGTGCCAATCTCCATGTAAGGACACACCATAATATAGCAAAAGGGGTGTTCTGAAAAACATGAAGTACATTTTTTGAACAAAATCATTGAAAATTAAAGTTTTGCATTGTTTTGACTTTTGGACCAAAAAGTTGTGATTTTATGACCGAAAAGGTAATTATGAATGGAAATAAATATGTGAATAAATATGTCCGGTTGGAGTCTGGATGCTGATAATTAGCATCCAGACTCCAAACGGTCTTAAACAGAGTGTTTAAAACCAGCCAAGCACACATTTATTCCCTTTAAAACAGGAGATGAAAAATGACAATGGAATCTTTGTCACAGTTCATTTGAATAGCTTGTGACTTGACTAGAGACTGGATTAACTTGTAAGAACTTGGCTACAGCTCCGACAGAATAACATAATGGAACTGTTTTTGTACTGTACCTCAGGGGGGTATCTGTTGAGATGTGGATCACTGTAGGAGGGTCGAATTCCTCCGCGAGGTTGGTAGTAATCTAAATCATCATCATATCGTCTGTCAAGACATACAAGGTAAAAAAACAATAAACTTCTTGTTAAAATTGCACTGCAGTGGTGGGAGAAATCAATAATATTTTTCAAGCCGAATACAGTGGAACACCGCTATAACAAACATCGCGGATCCACAGAAAATGTACGTAATAGCGATCGTTCGGTATAGCGATTTTAAGCTGCTGGTGCTCCGGTACTCACTTTTCAATAAATAGCGCCCTTCAGAACCTCACCCTGCACGCCCTGGTAGTTACTGAAAGACGACTTCGAACACGTGCCGACTATTGAATAATGTAATTACACAGTTTTGAGCTTACTACCTACATCAATAGGTGGCTTTCCCCTTCTATGCCTTGTGGAAATAATAGCCACTTTCGCTCTTTTGTTGACGGTTTTCAACACCAAAGTTCGGTTGGTTTTGTACACAAAAATTGGGAGCCAAGGACGATGTTCGGTATAGCAGAATGTTCGGTATAGCAGAATGTTCGGTATAGCGGTGTTCGGTAAAGCGACGTTCCACTGTAATGGTTGTCTGATTCCTCCAGAAGTTTTCCATCATATTTCAGCTCAAACTGGCACCCAATGAAGACAACAAGCGCTCTGTTTGAGTTCTAGCTGTCTCATCCAAACAATTTATTTTACGTGCTTCAACTTTGAAGGGCATGGAAGAGTGACAGATGTACCTTCCTCGATCTGTGCAAAGTCCTCCTAAACCCGTGGGTCTATTCTGGAGGTTTGAGGTTAGTGCTGCAAGATTGGGAGTTTTTAATTCCTTTATTGCGTGAGGACAGAAGCCCGGTTCGCCCTTCAGACGGAATATGGTGGTAAAAGCCAAAGTGAAGTATCATCCTGCCTTGTATCATCTAGGAATGTGCATTTGCGGGTCGAACAGGAACTGAGTACCCCGTTGAAAGAAAATACGTGGGTACCTGGGTATCCGATAAATAAACCCAAGCCAAAAATTCTAAACTAGGAAGTTGCTGTTCAGATTGTTCATAAAGGTCCGCATGATAATACTTCCACATCGGTGTGGGTATACAGATAGATAGGGTGTACACAGTGAACTCTTTAGCTATGTGGTGAAAACTGCAACTTTTGTAAGCATCATAAAACGTGAAATTGGTTTTGGTTTTCCATGTATCCCGTTTTTCATTTTGAAACTTTCCAACTGACATTCAAAACATTTCTTTTTCATTGACTGAGAAGTTACTAAGTAATTTGCAAAGTTGGTTACTGGTACTCAATTCCATAATCTGGAACCGGTTCCTGACATTAACGGTCGGGTACTCGGGTACCCGGCTCCGATACGCCACCCTAGTGTCATCAATCAAAACAATTCTTTGGACAGAATTTTAAAGCCAGAGTCCATCATTTGCAGCTATCCGAAAAGTAACTGGCGTAATTATTGTTGAAAAACATACTTGGTTGAAAGATAGTAAGGGGACTGAACCTCCCGTGAAATTATTCTCTCTGGCATGCTGTCATTTTGAAGTAATCAACGAAAGAAGGCCTTTCCAATGGTGCGTCTTAAGAAGTACCGTTGGAAATTTCCGTTAGCAGCTCGTTATTTTATTCGGCGAAGCGCGCGCAAGCGCTGACATGACGCACACGCGCGCAGTTGCTATAAATCGTCGGATCAGTGCGCGACATCGCGTAGCTGCAATGGGCTCAGTGAGAACGTGTCTCGGTCGCTGAATTCAGGCCCAATTCAAAACATGATTCAGCAACTTTTGATTTGAAATTGAGATCCTAGAATGCTGTTTTTCTCGAAATATACAGCTGAAGCTGAGCTGAAACTTCATCAGGTCAGTTGTTCAGCACCCTTCTTTAGATTTTGAGCACTTTTGTTGCTTCAAACGAACAAAATGCAGAAATTACAAATGATGGACTATACCTTTAATACGGTGCGAGTGACAAAACAAATTTGAAGGAACTGCTCACCTGTATCTGGCCTCCTCCTCTCGTTTTCTTCTCAAGATTTCATCATAGTCGGGGTTGGGAGTGCCCCACCCCCTCCGAGGTCCCCCTGGGGGTCCGGGAGGGGGTCTGTCATCGTAGTCTCTCAGTATGGGCCGTGGGGTCTGAGAGGCTGCCTCCCGTCGCGTCTGTATGTCTGCGAATCTGTCTTGGGGCGGGGCCGCCGCTCTTAGATCAGAAGGGGGATGGCTGTTGGGCTGGGCGGGTGGGGAGGGTTTTGCTGCGGCTACCGGATCGCCGGTGATTGGGTTGATAGCGGCTCCTCTATGGGTCTATAAGCAACAAACAAACAAACAATTAGGTTTTTGTTATTCTTTTTTTTCAACGATTCTAAGTCCTAGAGTGGCGATATAAAATTGAAACATGTTTGCATGAGGAGTAAAAATTTAGAATTTTGATTTTTTTTTTTCTACTTGCACAACTGCGGCATGCTCTCTATTTCAGCTTTTACGTCCATCAAGGATTTCCAGAGTATGCGTCATGGTTACGCAACTGGTGAACGCACAACGCAGAAAAAAACAGACATATGGAGACTGGGCCTAAGGCTGTCAATAGCCAGTGCAAGTGTATCAATTGAAAATTAAGCCACACACACATGTAGCCAAACATGATCGATTCAGACAAAGTCCTTAGAAATGAAACCGTTCTGTAGCTCTGCACTTCAACTTACAATTCCCGGTGATAATTCGTCGTTGCCAACTCTGGGCTTGCGTGAAGTATTGCCGCCTTTATTCTTCAGGAATTCATTATATTCCTTGTTACGAGCCACTCTTGACCGATCCTATTGAATATAAAAAAAATAGAAGTAAGCAATTTATGAACCTATGTCATTGTTTTAAGTGGCCATTTCTGTCCACAGCTTCCAATATTTACTGCACAAAGTTAATTTCATAATAGAATCCAAAATCGCGGTGTAAACCAATTTGGATGCAGACTTACTTATTTTGCTGTCATTAAAGGGAATGTACAACATTTGCTTATGCTGCAATTTTCAGAAATAAATGGATTTGGAGGATTAGTATGTGTTAGTAAATATTGTTAAAATGACTTGTTTCACGTTTTGGGCTGGTAGATGTTGGAAAAACCAAGAAAACCATTCATGTTCTTGTAGTCTGGTTGCCAGACCCCACTTAAGATGAAACGGAGAATTTATAGGCTTTGGGGAATTGTAAGATAAGAGAGTCAGTCTTGTAGGCTTGTACCCCTTCACAGTTGTGTAATCAATTGCAAAGAAAACACGGAATAACTAATTATGAAAAATTACGAGCAGTTTTGAAAAAAAAAGCCAGTTTTCTCCAACGCTGGTCGGCCGACCAGCATTGGAAAAATACCATTTTTCTTCAAAATAACAGCACACCAGGAGCCACGATTTACAGGATGCTTTAGACTGTCAATCCCTAACAATCCAGCAAGGTATTTAGTGATAATTTGACCATTTCGTTTTGTAATGTTTGCAAATGATGTATCTTCCCTTTAAGAGGAAATTTGTTTTGCCTTTTCCAGGTACAAGCAGAGAATAAACAACACATTTACCCCCTGTAATTTGTTCACAGTGCACATTCTTGTACACTGGTGGCTCCCAATGGCTCATTTCTTCCACAAATTACTGTGACTGAAATACAAGCACTGTGGGTAACCACATGTAGCTCCAATAATCAATGCAGGTGCTGACCCCAGATCATTTGTGACTGGCTCTACAAAAAAAGGGTATTAAGTCGCCCTTAGCATTATTGTGTAATGGCCCGCTCAACATTGAGAGGGTGAAAAAAATTTCAAAACGTGATTTTCATTGTATGTCTCGAATGACATCTTTAATACCTACAGTTTCAGATTTCCTTCCCAGAAATGTTGATTTTGATGAACAAAGTGGAAAAAACAACCATTTTGTGTGCATCGTTCTGTTGTTTTACAACAAAGCCAGCTATTTCAAAGCCTGTTTTCTCAGTTGTGTAATTTGAGCTCTAAGGAAGTAATTAATATGCAAATACGTCATATCTCCAGAACGGGAGGGGCTATGGAGCTCTTTAATACACCAAATGAAAGCTTACATTGTGGGCTTTCCAACCATTATATAACTCCATTTCTCTTTTTTGCGACATAATACCCTTTTTGTGCCACAGAATGCAGCAGTGCAGGTGTAGCCTGAATTAGAGACTATGAAATATGGACTCATTGGTAGTATGCAAAGATTGTGAACGCTCAACCAATAAAAGGGCAAGAGGGATTAGATTTCATAGGAGTCCAAATTTCGTGGACACCAAGAAAGAGTTTGAAACCAGCAAGCTGGTGTTTTATCAACCGTTTAAAACCACTCACGTGAATGGCTCTCGACCAATAGGAATGGGTAAACTGTTTTAGGTATTTATGAATGAATGAATGAATAATAATAATAACACAGTTTTTATATAGCGCATCACACCAAGGTCTCGATGCGCTTCACAGGAAACAACAATTAAAAGCAATTAATGGAACAGGTAAGTTTTAAGGAGTGTTTTAAATTCATTTTCGGCATTGACAGTTCTAATATGGTGTGGGAGAGAGTTCCAAAGCGATGGTGATGCATGCATGAAGGAACGATGTCCATAAGTCTTAGTGCGAGTGACCGGTGTACTGAGCAGCAATGTTGAGCTAGAATAATGACGAAGTCTTGTAAAATGCCGGTATCCACCACAAATGAGCGCTCATGGCGCCTGCCATAAAATGTCCGCCCTTCAGTAAGCATACAGGACAGTGCCCATCACAAATGCCCTCGGGAATAGAGTGACGCACATACTTAAGTGAAAGGTGGTTCTCGAAGAGATATTTGGGATTTAAGAACAAAAACCAGACCTTGGCTGAATCCCTGCTTGGGATGTTTAAGGACCCTCCATCTACCGCGGCCTGAGGCTGGGATCGCGGAACAGACCGTTTCTCCTTCTGTTCGTAAAAGAAAAAGAGAAAATAGTCAATCCAAAACCAAACAATTATTGAAGCAGTTTCTAAACTTTCACTTAATCTAAAAAAATGACGATTGTGAAAATGTTATTTTTGATCTGTGTGCGTTCTTTCAGCAAAACGAAAACAATTCACACACATCCTTATGTGATTGTTTTCGTTATGCTGAAAGAACACTCACTTTTTGTGATCTGTGTACAGAACTTTAAAACGGTGGTTGTATTTAAAATTCCACAACTTGAAAATTACATGAGTGATTTGAATGATTCTTGTACTAAAAGAAAGCTTAATCATTGGGCTTTCATATCCTACATTTTGAAAGTGCTACATGCAGAACTTCACTAAAACAATGGCCCCGACATTTTGGTTTCATTTTTTTTTAATCATCCTGTATACAACCAAGATATGTTTCTTACAGTGTCATTGTGCAGTGACATGTAGTTAACTTTAAAAACGAAACAGCATACCATTGAGTGTGATGACAGTGACACACAACACAGTAAGTGCTTTTCCTTTGGTGTAGCTATGTTGTCAGATATTTGGAATTTTGGAAATAAATTTGAAAAAGTTGGATTTCCAGTTAAAATCGGAAAATTTTCATCTCTGTATTGCTCACCCCTCCACTGCACAAAATAATGGATGATTTTGGATTTTTGGATGATCGAGGCAGTTTCTGATTTTTAGGTGGTGGCAGGTTGAGGTCTTTGCAGGTTTGAGGATGCATGCTAGCCACAAAGGGGCCTGGTCTATGTAGTGGTCTATTAACTATGCGTGAACAGATTCACTGATTAATTAGGCAAGACCCCGCCTCTTGACTTCCTAGATTTTGACCAATCAGCGGGCGCTTTTCATATCGGGTCTTCAGCCATTCACCCGTTGCTCGCATAGAAATGCCATGGATAAAAAAAAAATGTGTCACACGCTCTGTATCATGTTACGCGATATCGCGCCCGGCTGTTGTTCAAAACACCGCATTCGAATTGACCAATCAAACCATTTAGTCCTGATTTAGGAATGAAAGACGTCACAACAATAGTAAAGTCGACTCCGATTGGCTGGCGTGCGGCTTGCATATGCATGTCTAGACATATCAGACGTTATACAGGAGACTTGCTCCGTGGATAACGGGTGATACTCAGACTAAAAGGGGCCTGGGGTTAGGGGCAATGTTGGTTTGGGGTTTCTGTTCTTGAATCCCTAAAAAAAACCTTTCAGAAACAGTTTAGAAAAAGGTTATTTTTTTAAAGTGCAGCTACGTGTTATGCTAGTTCCATCTGACAGAAACAGCACTGTCGAGATTAGCATTAGCTGAGAATATACTTACAAGTTGGAAGTCCAGAATATTGTTAGGGAAAAAATCAATACATGTACATCAGAAAAAGAGTTTTTAAGTCATAATAAATGCCAAGGATCTTCAGTATGGGCCTACTTAGCCCTCCTGCTGTTTAAACAGTCACAGACAGTTAAAAAGAAATTAAGCCTCTTCCCCCGACACGCCTTTTACACAGGCTAGTCACCAACAGTCAGATAATATTTCAAGCAAGCACTGCGACTAGTCAAATTCAGTCAACAGACAAAAGCAGACAAGTGGTAGGCACAGCTGGCTTAATATCAATCACCTACAGTCAAAGCATTGCTGTATCAAGGTACATAAACAGTCACAGCCAGTCAATCCTGCTGTATGTAGGCTTGGAACTCTTAACAAGTCACCATGTTGATTTTGACTGCAAGGACAACTTTGCACATAATGATCTGATACACCGTGCCCTCTGGACACATGCACACAATAGGGAACAAAAAATTGTATACGTCTCCAGAGGGCAATTTCTATAGATGAATACGCCTCCACAAGGTTTTCACGAAATAGATATATGGATTTTACTCAAAAACTAGGAATTTCCAAGGTATGTTGATCTGTCGCAAATGGAAGAGTTTTAGAAAAGGGAAAGTCCGAATTTCAGCCCAGGAAATTAATTCTGGTTAAGATAAGAGCATTTTGAAACTGTACTTTCAAGCTCGAAAACTTCAGTACACGAGAACAAAGAAATGTCTCCACAAGGATACAAATTTCAGTATGCGTGTATGTTTGCACAGGAGGGTTGAGGTGTATGTAGTATTGAGTAGAAAAATTGATAGAATTTGAACACTTTTCCTGAAATGAGAGAAAATGCAATCACAACAGACCTCTTCTAGAAACCTTTGGTACTCGTCGTGTCGCTCTTTCGCCAGCTTATTCCTCAGGTTGTCATGGCTACCTACGGGCAGTGCTTTGCTTGTTTCCAAAGCAACACCTTTAAAAATAAACAAAAAATGTATAACTAGTAAAAACTTAATCACAGTGGCATGGCATTAATTTTAGAAACTACATTGTATTAAGGCATTCAACTGGGAATTTAGAAACAACGAGAACACTCCAAAGCACACAAGGCTTTGTACAATGTTTTTCCATTTGTAATGGCATCGTGAGAAGTAAAAAACATGCCTGTGTATTGGAGTATAATTCAATGAAAAAAGTTCCCAGCTCCCTAAAAAAAAGGCCACGGGTCTTTGAATCTGGAAAAGTGTTTAAGACCAGCTAGCCATGTCTTTATCATTCGTTTAAGACTGGCCACGTGACGGGCCCTCGACCAATAGGAATAGCTAAACTGTCTGAGGTATTTATGAATTCATCTTAGTGGTTCATCTTTTCTACCTTTGTCACTTGGTGGAATGTTTTCCTTGAATCCATTAATGCCAGGTCCGGGGTTGCTAGAAGATGCTGGTTCAAGAACCTGCACAGATCAAAATTGAAATGAAGAATTGTTCTTTTACAAATTTGAAAGGATATCATATACGTGTACATGTACTTAACCAATATGGTTCATGATTCTTTTCATCCTGGCTACTTCGTCGTGTGCGGGCAACAAGGTCATATCTCCGAAAATGGGCCACACGTGAAACACGAGTCTCATATCGTCAAAGTTTGTATCTCACTGAAAAAATTACCCAGATGTACACATGACGTTGTTGCACGGAGCGTATTCGCGAGATACAACTTTGTTGCAGAATGGAGTTTACGACCTTGTTGCACGCACAGACGCAACATTTTTGTCTGTGTTATTTTCAAGGTTGGTTGGGCTAAGGCCCCCCCAAAAAAGTCTCTGGTTTCTGGTATGCGTGCACGTCACTGTAGCCATGCGCGTCGGCAAAATGAAAAAGTTTTTTTTTCAATGTAAGATGATGTCTCAAAACCGCCAAACTCACTGGTTCGACTGATATCCTGCTGCTGCACAATTTTAACGTGTTTTAGATGGGGTTACGATCGAGTATAAGCTTAACCCTAACCCTGCCAGACGCAGCACAGTGCATCAGGTGGAAAAGTCTGGTGCACTTTGATGGAAAATGCTACCAACACCAGTGCAGAAACCGGCCACTTCTGAGACACTGAGAGCTAGTCCCATAGAACAATGCCCGAGTTGTATCCTGCTGCGTTGGGGGACCACAGACTCTGAGGCAGTTTGGCCTCGAGACTTTTGACCTGATGGATCTTGCTACACTGGGCAGGCTTGTCACTTAGACAAGTGTTGCATGTTGCTGCGTTTGGCAGGGTTTCTAGCCAAAATACCCTGGAGGGTTAGGGTTAATGTGGCCTCTCTGGACTCCCATTATTTTGCACTAAATTTAGTCTGGCACCATTTGCAGTCATCAGCCGACATTTGAAAAAAAAAAGTAACAACAAAAGAAAAGCAGCGTCGCTGCACCACTTTTGGGGCAAGCTCCATACCAAAAACTCGAAACACAGGTTTTTTTCTCTTGGCCTTCAAAAAGAACAATGCAACAATAAAAGGTTTGAGTTGATTTCGTTCACCATCGTTAGCAACAGTAAGGAACCTACGCACCTTGCGAGCACTCTCCTGCTGCAATTCATTGCGTTCTCGTGCCAGCTGCCTCTTCTGCTCTTGGATAAATCGGTCAATATCCTCCGCCATGATGGTTGCTGAATTTCAATCTTGTCTGGCCTAGCTGGTTAGTGTCCCTGTCATCTCATTTCAAAACCTACTGAAAGAAAGGAGTCACATTCTTACATGAAGTTACAAGACACAATGCATATTTGTGATGCGATCAAGCTAAATGAGTCGTTTGTCGACCCTGGTAAAAATTTTTTTATTTTTTTACAGATTTGAAAAGAGCACAATTTCAGCATTACTGCTGTGAAAACCGCATGCTGATACCATCTTTAGTTCAAAAATTATGGAAGTTGGAACACCAAGAGATGTGATTAAGTGATGTGATGAAGTGGCCCTATTTTGGCCTTTATTTCAAAATGAAAGTTCCCGACAAACGACTCATTTAGCTTGATCGTTATCACATATATTGTATAAAAAAAACAGACTTAGGCACAAGAATAATGACCCAACCAATCATCACATTCGTACTTGATAATAATTATAACAGGTTCTTATAGCGCTTTTAAGTAAGATCAAAGTGCTTTACATTATTATTACCACTGATTATTGAGCCAATTAAACATTCCAAATACCATCTCAGCTCCCTGGGGAGTATACAGCTCGATGCAGCCTGCTATGCGCAAGGAAGCTAATTCAATCACAATAACCATCTCTGCCCTCACAGGTACCCATTTAGGCTACTCCTGGGTGGAGAGAAGCAATGAGTGACAAAGTGCCTTGCCCAAGGGCACACGCACCATGACCCCGCCAGGACTCGAATCCACAACCTGCAACTTTACCCACAGACCATGAATCCAGTGCCCTTAACCACGAGGCCACAGCACTCCACTTTTTGGCTAGGATGCAACCTCAATCCTGCAAAATCCTGTAACTGCCTCCATGTAAAAAATGCATACAGCACTTCATACATCAAATTTCTGAAGTTAGGAGTTGAGTTGAATACCTTTTGAACATCATTCTTTGGCCTAATGAATTGACCATGTAGGCCCTAAACAACTCATTAAAACCTACAAAATCTCAAATTTTTAGAAACACTTTAAATTTCATTAATAACCCTAACTCGCTGGGCGTTTTTGTTAGGATGCAACCTCAATCCTACAAAATCCTCCAACTACCTCCATGTGAAAAATTGCATACAGCCTCCATCCTCCAGAATCATCCCTTATTTCTTGAATATGGTCCTTGGAGGGTGACCACTGCCTCAATCCTAAAAAATCCTCCAGCAATCACTGTCAGTATGTTGAGGCAGAGCCAGTGACATCCTGGAGCAGTGCGGAGGATTTCAAGTATACAATAGGCCTAAATTTATGCACGATTGAGCATAATAAAACAACACGTGTATGTTTTTTTAAAAATAAAACTAGTGACATGTATGGATTTTTTCTTATTATGCTAATGAGCTTTTGTACAGGTACAGAGATACATTTAGGGGTGGTAATCTGGTAATGTGAACAATTTATGCACTTTGCATCATGTTTATTAGGAAAAAATTATGCAACCTGACACCACTTCAGCGGTTGTGTACAAAGTCTATGGAGTGTCAAGAATTATTTCCTAACAAAATTGGAAATGTTTCTCAGTCCCAGATCATCATTTTTGCAATGACAGACCTCCATTGAGATAATTGATAAATGAAAAGTGGCGTCAGGTTGCAACATTTTTTTCAGTTTATTACTTTAGTGTTCATGGTGTTGGCTGAACACAAAAGGATTTGTTTTCAAAGTAAACAATAGGGGCCAGCTACATTTTTAATTAAGTGTTAAATTAATTAATTAAATAAATAAGTTAAATAATTAATGAATGATTTCATTTTTTAAGTGTAAAACGTTTGTAATGTAAGTCAAAGCATTAAAATAATCATTATTTGAAGATGCGCAGATTGATGGTCCGGCGATAGGCCTAGGCTATAATTATCATTTAAATTTTAATTAGAATTTAATTATAAACATGAAATTGAAAGTCATGAATAAGTGAAGATTTCTGCTACAGTCATGACAGCTAAAAAGACTGCAGAGATCTTTTGAATGATAAAAAAAAACACTTTAATTTAGTTTAACAACTTAAAATAGGGGCCCTTCAATTCACATATGCTTAAAAATAAAATGGCTCAGAAAAAAAACGTCCGAAATCTGGGCAACCACATAAGCGTTCCCACTTACTTAGGCCTGCTGCGGCCTGCTACAGAAAAAATATGGCGGCTTGACAACTGTAAACAATAATTTCAACCCGTCTTTTGCCGCAATACTCTTCCACCTAAAACACCAACAGATATTTATAGACCTTCTCTTGACCACTAAAATATAATTATTTACCTTTTACCTGTTAAATGAATTTGCTGTTGAAGACATTTCGATGTTTTTATATTTTCACCGCAGACTCCGCTTGGCTAACATTATTTTTTGATTAAACCATTTTACAAATATGTCATCCTCTTTAACAGAG
Source organism: Patiria pectinifera (assembly GCA_029964075.1). Taxonomy (NCBI): domain Eukaryota; kingdom Metazoa; phylum Echinodermata; class Asteroidea; order Valvatida; family Asterinidae; genus Patiria; species Patiria pectinifera. The sequence continues at coordinate 6,285,160 of CM057137.1, read as the reverse complement.
TTCCGTGGTCCGCGTTAGTCCGCAAGGTGAGTATTCATTTTGGGCTAATTCTACTGAAAACGAGGTTGAAAAAGCATTAAACAGGGTCGGCAACAGAGGGCGTCTCATAATCTCCGCTTCATCTCAAAACAAAACAAAACCCCGCAACGTGTGGCCGCGCCGCCGTTGGGCGCGCTGGGTTTTTTTCCGTGTTGTCATTTTGTACATTATGTGATTGCCGAATTTCGATCTTGGACAGTCTGTTGGTGGTGAGTATAAAAATTTAACCTATCAAAGTAATCTATTGAAAATATGCCCATTTAAAAGCTCAATTGTCTTTAAAGTAGAGACTTATTTCAGTGATGAACGTACCAGAGTGGTCAACTGACAAGATAGAGAAAGGACAGAATTTTAAAGAAACAACACTTTTGCGTGGGCCTTTTTGGTTTGCATTCAAGTATGGGCATAGGCTATGCACAATGCATGCATGGCCGGGGGAGTGGATTACATACATGTAGGCAGTATTAAACGTGGCGTCAATAACGAATTGCGGGTCTAGCCTAGCTCTGCACGCAGTGGATAGACTATATGACCAGCGACGGTTTTCTTCCAAGTTACTTTTGCCGGAGGTCGTCTTTGATTCCTCTGGCAAACTGGGAAAAAATATTGCAACCTTACGCCACTTCAGCGGTTGTGTATATTGTTAATGTACCCTAACGTGGCGCGGCCCCCAACGTGGCGCACTTTGATTTTTCGCCTGTAGCTCCTACCTAGAGCAAAAGTTTTAACTGAAATTTCACAGCAAGTGAAATTTCATCAAGTTCTAAACACTACTGTTCATAAATCGCAAGTTTATTTACCCGTAACAAAGTTAGAAGAAAAGTTTATTTTGGTGTGATTTTCCGATTTTATTTTCAAGTGCAAAGTGAGCCCTTTGAAAATGCCCCGAAAAATAAGAAAATAAATTTCTGACAAACATCTGGCTGGGTATGTAAGTAGAGATAATAATCATTTATCAGAATTTATCAAGTTTACAGAAATTCTTAAATGTTAATTTGGAATTTTCCGAGATTTATTCAAGTGCACCACGTTAGGGAACACTCCGCCAATTTGTGCCCAATTTCCGGACGCCACCGTTTTTGAATTTCGGATTAAATTTTATGAAACCGAAATTGTTCACAGAGATTAAATAGCAAGCATTAATAAGGTAAAAGTACTGGTATTTTACTGCATTAATTTGAGGTTTGACAACAAAGAGGTTTGGCAACACTACACGAGGAAAGTTGGGTAAGCTTCGAAGTGCACCACGTTAGGGAACACGACTATATGATGGAGAGTCTAGAAAATGTTCTAAGTATTTCTTATTTCATTAAACAAAATTGGAAATGTTTCTCAGTCCCAGATTCATGTCTTGTCATCATTTTTGCAATGACTGACCTTCATTGAGATAATTTATCATCAACTAAATGAAGAAAAAGTGGTGTCAAGTTGCCACAAATAATGTTCAGCCTGCAAAAAAGGAACCCGGAACCAGCCAAATGTCCAGTAGCACTGCCTTATTTTAATGCATTTAGAGGCTGGTAAATATGTGTGCAATCTCAAAGTTAGACTCCTTTTTTTTCAGCAGATGGGAAGTGTACAGAACTCAAGTTTATTGTTGTATTTTTGTGGGAGGGTAAAATGATACCAAAATCCTGTGGAAAGTGTGAATTCTAGATATCCCCGAGAAGCAAGAACATTAATTCAAAACTGTATAAAAAAAATCAACTTTGAGTAAATGAACTAGACCCAGTAACTGGTGCGCTAGAGCTCCTTACATTAGCTATTACGACCGACCAAAGTCAAAATTTTGATAAAAAAGGAGTTCTCCTTCTAGCTCCCCAGTTACTTGGTCTACAAATGAACTGGCTCAAATATGATCCCACCCAGACCTTATGTTTCAAGTTTATCGTGTATATTGGGCGTGATCAGCGGATTTGCATGATTCACCAATTGCGAAGAATTTTGCACAATTTGGTCAATATACTGTTGGAAATCTCATACTTTACTTCCCTATTAAAAAAAAACAATCCTCCAGAACCATAAATTAAGAAAAGAAAACTTGATCGACTAAATACTTTACTTTACTTTATTCCACCCCATGGTACAATGCAAAAATATAAAAAGGATTCTTCTAAATAAATTAGGTATGTCAAAACAAATAAGATAAGAAATAATGTACTAGTAATTAATACCAAGAGGTGCAGGGGACCCACAAAAAGCAAGCTTGTCGAGTGCGAGTCCCCTGAACAACAAAAACAATAACACAATTTGACAATGTACACAATAACAACAAATATAGACATACACATAGACAATACGAGAATGCAAATGTCAGGGATAATGAATGTGAATTATTGGAAAGAAGCATTAAAAAAGATTAATTTAATTTAATTTAATTTAATTTAATTTAGTATGGAGTAAGCTAGGGCCATAATAGATAAAACAAAATTCAAAATGGCATTAAAGAAAATGGCAATGAAGAAACAAATGGCATGCTTGAAGCATCGACCTATTGCGGCATGATCAACCAATTGCCAGGTGCGATTGGGCGATAGCACAGGTGACTACCAATTGCGCCCAAAATATATGCTACTGTCTTTTCATATTTCCGGTCTGGCTTTGTTATCCACAGAGAAATTTATGCCAGCAATGATGTGCACATGCTCCGGTAAATCCAGTGACAGTACGGTACGGCACACACATTAACAACTGCTGTAAAGGGTTTCTTTATATTTTTAACAATTGACAATGCACAACTAAACGTTACCGTCTGGCTGAGATGTCTCCATTGCACAATGCACCAAAATGGGTTCACCATTTACATCAAATTTACGTATCCGTGTACAATCACATAAAGGGGTCAATATCATCAAGGTCGTAAAATCTGTTTTGATGCATGCTACATGTGAATCTTTTGCCACGAGGCAGAACAGCTTTCAACAGGCATACAACTTTTCCTCGGATCAGCTGATTTCCTCTTTTTTTTACTTCCCATGTGTGCCATTAAAAATAGAAAAACACTGTACAAAGTCTGGGAAACATTTTAATTAACACTTTTTTGTAACTTCCGAGTTGCATAACTGTTTCAAAGATCGATGCAATCTTTGTTGTTTGGCGATCCTGCCTAATATGTACAAATTTGTTGTTGTTGTTTTGTTTTTTTAGCGAAAAAGAACTTAAAAAAAATAAACCAAAATAAAAGTTAACCCTAAACAACCCCAACCCTTCAAAATCCAACTGCATTTTTTGTTAGATTCGGTTGGAGTGAGGACTGCACTTTAGTAAATCGGTTAAATGCTTTACATGGAGTCACAAGATATATAACAACATAATCAGAGTCCAACAGTTCGGGTATTGAGTTTACCCATAGTGTAAGATTTTGCAAGACTGAGGTAGTTTCTTAGTAAACCACTCAATGGGGGTTTGGATTAAACAAAAAAAACTGAAGTGCTCTGCTGTGACTAGCACATGATTTGAAATAAAAAGTCTCACCAGTCACTTTTATATTTTAGTTAATCAGTCTATTTAATTTGAATATGTATCAAAAAAAAAGGAGGCCAGGATTTTATTCTGTGTGTTTTGTATGTAACGTAGCTTCTTGAGGAAACTTGTGAATTGAAATGAAAGTATCCACAAATTGAACAACCCTGACCCCCTTACAAATATTTTAACAATGGAAAAAGGTAAGGCCACTTTTTGAATTGATTTTTTTTGTGTTCATTTTTGTAGAATTTCTTTTCTTTTTTGTCATCTAGTGACGAGCTGCATACACTCTATTGTGAATGTCAAGACTGTGTGAAGTATCAGTGTAAATTTTGTTTGGCAGACATTGCCTTGTTTATGTGTCACGTTATTGCTACAATTTTGGACCATTTTAAATTCATGAGGCATAGGAAAGAAATATAAACTATAAGTTGTCAGAGCGTGATTGTCTAGTTGCCTAGTTTATTTCAGAATTTTAAGCTCATGACATTTACTCAAGCGCTACTTTTGGATAAAGTGACTGTGTCAACAATAAAAAGGCGGAAGCACATAAAGTTTGCAATAAAAGTCCAATATTGTATACATAAATGTATACATGTAGTGTGTAAGACCACCCTGCAAGCGCTTCAGATGATTAGGTCGACTGTTTAGCTAGACTGATTTGCGGTTATAAAACGACACAGGTTGTTTGCAGTATTGATAAAAAAAGAATAGATTTCAGGGAGATAACATGTTATTGTGAAGTTTGTTCATTGACTTACTGTCGTGTACTGAAACCGCATTTTAAAAAAAAAATGAAAATTCACCACGGCAAAACCCCAACATTTTGTGGCCAACCAGATGTAACACTGACATTTCTGTCTAATGAAAGACATTTCTGTCTAATTAAGACAGATTTTTTTTTAAACACCTTGAAATGGCAGAATATTAAAATGTGACACAAAGGTGTATTTAGGCCTACTGATTGATTTTTAAAACCAGCTCGAAATGATGTCGGAAGCTGCGGCCCAACAGTAAACCTGCTGTAGCCTGTAAGTCATGTACATGATGTAAAAGTCTGTTCTTATAAACACAACAACTCACGTGGTCGTGACTGTCAGTTGAAAAGGATCCACATTATTTTGTGGAACGTCAGTTAGTGCGATTGTTTTACAGCATGGCCAACCCCCAATTTGTGTGCAGTACAGTGCTAGCCCCAATGCGAAATGAGTGGCTAGCTGACCCAATTTTCCACGACTGCATTGAATTAGTAGCTCTTGACCTGAAGCACGTGTTGTTGCGAGGGCCGAAGGGACAAGGTGATTGATTGCCAAAAAGGGCATGTGGTGAAGTTTGTTACTAACCAACCAACCAACAGAGAGACACGAGCACCGGTACTTTTACAGCTGCTCATGCAGCCGCAGCTTAAAACATGGGCCTTTTGATGGGCTTCGTTGCACTCGCTGTCACGGATGATTCGGCTCATCCCAACAATTCTGTCAGCCATGACATGAACGGATGTTTTGCTCCCTCATTTCCATTTCAGTGGTTATTTTAATGTGGCATGAGAGAATATGTAGTGAATAAAAGGATTACAGTGTTTAAAAATAAAGTTACATATACAGTGATAACAAGTGTGTGCTTGCTAAACGTCCAATCAGATTAAACAGTAAATTGTTGACATTTGTGGACAAAGGTCAGACGTTAGTACAAGAGCTTTATCCTGAATATTGGGCATTACACAACCAGCAGGTAGTCACATATAGTTTGTACCTCATACTGTGCAACAGTGACTGTGGTAGAAGACTGTCCATAGAGTTTTCAACCCTGGAGATTTTTGCTCTTCAGACAAGTTGAGTCATTCATTTCCACACATGTGCAAGCAATTTTGATAGCCTTCATCTGTATAAGCAATTTGTTTGGCTTGCGGTTGGAAGCAAGACTCACACATTTTTTTCAGTGGTAAGTTAGGGCAAATTTGGTAAAGGGCATGTTCAGCTCATGATCTGTAATTTGGATATGTGTAAGATTGGTTGTAGTATTACAATGTGTATTGGTATGGCTTTTGTACAAAGTTTTACAGGAGGATTTTGACAGGAGACAGTGACGACAGCAAAGGACTTTGTACAATACTAACATATGGCATACAAACTTTTTTTGTACAACATTTGGAACTTTGGATCTAAAAGTTTAATTTCTGAATTTGTATCTCTTTTCTAGCAAGGCCATCTATGTGAATCATCATGAACACCTCGAGGGTTACTCTTCTTAGGAATCTTCCAAGATGGAGGATGGCTCCATGGAAACACAACGAAGTTCTCATCCCTGCAACACGGTTCCAAAGGTATCAAGCCATTCATTCCACAAGCAGGCTGCGGGCCGATCAGAACGAGTACACCCATATCATCGTGGGTGCCGGGTCGGCAGGGTGCGTCTTGGCCAACAGACTCAGCTCGGAGCCGACCAACAATGTCTTACTCCTGGAAGCGGGACCCAAGGACTACTCTTGGAAGATCCACATGCCGGCTGCCCTGATGTACCCACTCACCTCAGACACCTATAACTGGTTCTATACCACAGAGCCAGTACCCCACATGAATAACCGAGAGATGTACTGGCCTCGCGGGCGTGTCTGGGGTGGGTCCTCTTCCATCAATGCAATGTGTTACGTCAGGGGCCACGCCCTTGACCAAGACCGCTGGGAGAAGGAAGGAGCTGAGGGTTGGTCCTACGCAAACTGCCTGCCCTACTTCCGTCGGGCACAAACCCACGAACTTGGGCCAAATGAGTACAGAGGTGGAGACGGTCCCCTTCATGTTTCCCGTGGGAAATCTGATAATCCACTTTATCAGGCTTTCATAGATGCAGGAGTTCAGGCTGGTTATCCAGCAACAGATGACATGAATGGCTATCAACAAGAAGGCTTCGGTTACATGGACCTCAGTGTCCATAAGGGCTTCCGTTGGAGCGCAGCTAGTGCTTACCTCCGTCCGGCTATGAAACGTAAGAATTTGACAGTCACCTCAAAGCTTCTTACAACTCGGGTGCTGTTTGAAGGAACCAAAGCTGTAGGGGTAGAGTACTTGCAGAAGGGACAGAAGACCACAGCTCGAGCATCTCGGGAAGTTATTTTGTGCGGTGGTGCTATCAACTCGCCCCAGCTGCTGATGCTGTCAGGTATTGGTGACGCAGATGAGCTCAGTAAGCATAGTATCCCTGTTGTAGCCCATCTTCCAGGAGTTGGGCAGAATCTACAAGACCATTTGGACCTCTACTTGCAGTACCAGTGCACCCAGCCGATCACGCTCTACACAGCACAGTGGAAGTTTCCTCACAACATGATCCGCATCGGCTTGCGCTGGTTCTTGTTCCAAAGTGGTCTTGGTGCCTCACCCCATTTAGAAGCAGGTGGCTTCATAAGGAGTCGACCTGGTGTGGAACACCCAGACATCCAGTTCCATTTCCTCCCATCCGTTGTGATCGACCACGGAAGAATAATGGGCTACTGCCATGCCTACCAAGTCCACGTAGGCTCAATGCGGGCCACAAGTAAAGGTTACGTCAAACTACGATCTAACAACCCTGAGGAGCACCCGATCATCCAGCCCAACTACTTGGAGACTGAGATCGACCGTTGGGAGATGAGACAGTGTGTTCATCTTGCCCGTGAAATCATGTCTCAGAAGGCCTTTGATCCCTTCCGAGGTCCTGAAATTCAGCCAGGCGCTGCAGCTGAGAGTGATAAAGATCTTGACGAGTTTGTGCAAAAGACAGGAGACAGTGCCTACCACCCATCTTGCACTTGCAAAATGGGCAGCACCTCCGATCCCATGACCGTCGTGGATAGCCAGACAAGGGTACTGGGCGTGGAGAATCTGAGAGTGGTCGACGCGTCCATCATGCCAAGCATCGCCAGTGGAAACCTCAATGCTCCAACCATCATGATTGCAGAGAAGGCAGCTGATATTATCCTAGGAAAGGAACCACTACCCAAGTCAGATGCACCCGTGTACCGGCCTGCAACCTTGGAAACTCAGCGTTAACTTAATATAACAAACAAAAAATCCCCTGATTCCCTCAACATGTCATTCACAGTATCAAGCATCATTCAACGCCAAGTTTGTCTTGGTTCGAGACTGGAGCTTGATTTTTATTCCCCAAATACAGCCGGTCCCTGACAGGCATGGCAATATTGCTGCTGCGGTAGAGGCCACTATCAACAAGTTGAATCAAATCCAGTTTTGGGAACTTCAGCAGCACTACCCAGGAGCATGCACATACAATGTACCTACTGGCAACTGTTAAAGCTAATGCAAGGGCATGAGGTATGCTCGGCATTGTCGGGGTAGTGTTGCCGAAGTTTCCAAGACTGGATTTGATTCATCTTGTTGACTTCTACCGTTGCATTGGCATTACCAAGCTTATCAGACACATGACCAGTTGTATTTGGGGAATAACATCAAAATCGAGTCTTGGACCAAGACTAACACCACCTCTTTACAACTCTTACCCCTGAAAAGGAACCCATGACAGTAAATAAAAGTGAATTCATTCCCAAAGATGTTTTAATTAAAACTTATTCAACAGTTGTTGAAAAATGCCTCTGTAATAAAATGTAGGCCTTATTGCTTTAGAAAAGATCATTTTAATATTTTGACCTTTAAACAGCTTTGACAATCTAAATTTGATGTTTAGATGATAAATGAGTGTACATGTCTTCATGCAGCATGCATTACACGCAATTTCAATAAGTAAATGTACAATATTTGTAAACCAGTCAAACTTGGTATTTTACCATATATGGTGTCTGGTTTTACAGTATAGGTCTCTCTCAAGTGACGTCACTTCCTACAGATGGCCGAGTGCATCAGCATGTGCAAATTTTCATGACGCGCAAATTTTCATGACGCGCTTCGACAGTGCCGTATTTCGAAGAAATGTCAAGCAACGTGCATGCGTGTTAAGAACATTTTGCACACTGCGTGCACACCCATCTGATGGCGTTGAATATGCAGTTATATTTTTCCTACGAAAATGACGTCCTATGAGAGAGATCTACATGTATTATACCTGTATACAAATTGATACACATACACGTTATCTAAAACTCAGTAATTTAAAACTCTATCCACTTTTCTCTCATTTTGTGTGCAAGAGGATTCCGACAGTATTCCTTAACAGTTACAGTATTTATACAAATGTATGTCAGTATAAGGTCACATGTCCAAATCGGTTTCCAGAACTACTGGTGTGGCTAGGTTTGTTGTCCGCAAATTGTCAATGACCTAGACGTCCCAACAGCTAGCTCCTAGAAAAGAGATTTGGACTTGGCCTTATGAGAATGTATAAGGCTAAAGCCACACAAAAAATAGTCGGTCTCTGGTCAGACCGAAATTCCGGAATTGATGCGGCGACGCGGATTTTTTTTTTTTCAAGCTTGAATTGTATAAACAAGGTGGGTACTGTTTTGCTTTTTTGTGTCCTCATATACATTGGTGTCCTCCATAATTTGCCCCATCCCTTGGTGCTCCTTGTTACAAAAAAATTGAGGAGGTGCGGCAATAGAGGGTGCTGTTGTAGCTTCCGTGGTAAATGTGAAGGAAAAAAAAAGGTTGACTCGCATGATTGAAATCGACGCGCGTGCTGACCAGAGACCAATTTTTGGGGGGGGGGGGGCCTAACAGCATCTCAAGAACAAAGTTGTGTTCCAAATTTCGATTAAGACACTCGCATATTTGTACATATTCTTATAGTTTACAACTCGACTTTAAAGAACTTCATTTCTTTGAAAACTCATAATTGTATTCATAACTTTATAAATGTATTACTTTACATGTACATCTTGGTATAGAGTAAATAATGTACTACATGTATGTACATGTTACTTGGGTGTGATTTGTTGATTTAAAAAAAAAAAAAAACTCAATTGTATTTGCATGATTGTTACTGAAATCTCCAATTGAAAGTGCCTTTAGAGCTGTACCAAAAATTGAAAAACGTTTTTCAAACAATTTGTATTCTTGTTGCTTTTATGAGAAATTTGGTATATGTCATAATGTTTATGACAATTGCCTGTATACATTTACTCTTAATATTGTACATGTACATGTACTCTCATCTCAGATTATTGAACTCTCATCTCCTGTTTGTTGGAAATGAATAAAACTGCTACATAAGTACATGTACTTCATGTAACTGCTTAATTACTGGATTGACCTGAAATATTCATACAAATCTCTAAAAAAAAAAATTATAGGTCTAATGTTTTGGATCTAAGCACTCAGCAGGACATTTTGTCAAAGGCAAAATGACAGTAGTACAGAAACGAACAAGGGGCTGTCCTTTTTCGAATAATTTAGTATTCAATTATTCGAAACCAATATTCGAAACCGATATTCGAATATTCGAAACTTGCCGATCACGTTTGAAACATGTCAGCTAAAGCTGCCTTCCTTGCTGGTCTAAAGTTGCATACAAAGCCGGCCAGTTAAAATTTGCATGCAGCGATGGCTATTATTGGCTGCTGGAGTGTTTTGCAATTGCAGTAAATACTATATAACTGTCTTTACCCAGCTAAAAGAAATGGGACCAATAAATTGGTGTCGACAAGAAAGTTACAGTCAACAAAAAAGTATTTTTTGACAATAACAATGCTTGACGCTGAAAATAACACCGCTGTCAAGTGCACACGTGCATAGTTTTCGCTTTTCAAATATTCAAACCGGCAAAAAAGCTTTTTGGATATTCGGTTGATGATCGAATAATCGAATATTCGGACAGCCCTAAAACAAGTAGGGGACTCACATGCATGCATGGTTGTAAGGACAAACACAAAGGAAGAATTTGACAGGGGAAGTAACAAAGGAGTGTGGCAGAGAGTGGAGAACTAAGGGAAAGAAGAAAAGGGGTAGAAGAGAGGGGATGGGGAAGGGGAAGGACAAAGGAGCGTGGTGGTGGATGAAGATGAAAGGGAATGGAGAGATGGGATGAGGGCAGGGGAAAGAACAGAGGATGTGGTGGTTGAAGATCAAAGGGGATGAGGCGAGGGGATTGAGGCAGGGGAAGGAACAGCTAGAGGAGTGTGGCGGTGGGAAGGATCAAAGGGAATGGAGAGGGAGGTTGTGGTGGATAATGATCAAATCTGGTGTGAAGAGAAAGATGATGCTGGGGGAGGAACAAACTAGTGCAGCAGTGGATAAAGAGTTAGAGAATTTTTTTGGGAGGGGGAATATAAGGTGGTAATTAGGCAGGGAAAGGAACAAAGGGGCATTTTTGTAATGGATTACTGTTATTAAAGTTACAAAACATTTACATTCCTTTAACGAAATGTTCATCTTGTATATAGAGTGAATTTAATGAGCCATAAGATTTGCAAATGTTACATAACATGTATATGTATTAGCAGATCAACATAACTGAGTACTGTGTATCTACTGAATTTCAACTCCTGACATGGACTAAGAGTTTATCTAAAGTCCACAGTATATTTCAACTTGGCATTACCGTAATGGGCTATTTGGCATTAAGTGATAAGTATACATTGTATTCATTTTCAAGACAATGTTGACACACGTTCAATACCAAGAACTTGGTATGGCTGTGTACGATGCCGCATGTGAAGTAGCCTACTCAGTATTCTCTGAAATATGAAATTAATCTGTGTTGTGGCCTTTTTGTGTGTGTGGGGAACTGGAGTTGAATTCGAATTGCAGCTTTGTGCCTTGTTGATTCAAAATCTTTTTTTTTTTAAGAATTTTGCAAGGCATTGTTTATTTTTCTCAAGTGTTAAACTTTGTTATAATAATTTCATTGAGCATGGTGTTAAATTTTGGATAATTGGTTTAGAGAACAATGTTATATTGATAGGTATTATATATTTGAGATGCCTTTAAATTTCAATGTGCCCTTGCACAAACAATGCAGCGTTATTAAAAACAAAAGCTGACTTGACAATTATGGAAAACCACATTTCGCTTTAATTGAAATGTATTTGTGTGAGAGTGCTGAAGCCAAGATACCAGGATAACAAATGTTTACCTTATTGCCCTGGTTTATCCTGCATGCATACACATCACATGCAAAAAGAGTGCAGATTTCCCACTCAGGCCCCCCCCCCCAGTACAAAAAGGTCAAACATGTTGACCTAAATTGTCTTAGTTTATCCTGCATGCACTGCAAAAATTGCAGTGTTAATTTAACACCATTCGGTATCTATATAGGACAACACCAGTTAAATTTAACACCAGATGGTCCTTTATAGATACCGATAGTGTAAATTTAAAACTGCAGTTTTTGCAGTGTGCTTACACATCGCATGCAAAAAGAGAGTGTCTATTTTCTACTTAGCCGCCCCCACATTCTCCCCCCCCCCAAAAAAAAAGTGCAAACAGAAAACGAAACGGGAAATCGTAAACGCATCAACAGAGCCTGAAAGTTCACACTGGTGGCGCGCTTCCGGAACCATTGAAAAGGAAAATTGACGTGCAAAAACTCTAAAAATTTCCAATTATTTTTGGTACATTGATTTCTTGACCCTAAAAGGGCCGGGCAGAATCCGCTCCCCCCCCCCTTCAACTTTGCCCGCGATAGCTTTGAAAAAATATATATAGCGACCCGAGCTGTTCTGACTTTTTAGCCTCGAGTATTGCACATCTTTCGATACCAGAAACATAAAATTCATACATAAAACATAAAAAGGGAAACAAATTCTGGCGCTGCGCACCGTGAAAACTGAATTCCCCCATTATAGTGTAGGGCCTACACAAACCAGAATTACCATTAGTCATAATTCTAAAACCATAAATTTTCGTCACTCGATGGCCGAGATCTTAGGGGGCGGGGAGATGGTTACAATAACCCGGCCCTTTTTAGGGTTAAGAAAATCATCCTCGAACAAAGGCCTTTGTGGTTACTAGCGTCTCTATTTATGGAAACTGAAAAATCGCCTGAAGTGAATGAGAAAAGTGCCAAAAATTATTGACGTCTCATCCGTAAATCTAAAATAAATGTGGACTAGTGGAACTCGTTAAATTTCTGAAATTATTTTGTGGCGATCATGGGGTGAAAAACTAAAACTTAAATAGGAGACTGAAATGTCTTTTCTGATATTTTTTTTTGTAAAATAAACTCCAAGGGCTCCTTAGCAATTTTACAAAAAAAAATCAAAAACGACCGCTGGTATTCAAGCCAGCCCGGCTATCGCGATGTTGAGGTAAACGTGAACGCGAACAAGGAGACATGCCGGATGTGAAAGGTCGTACGTATAAGTAAAATCGTTTTGACCTATCTCCAAGTGATTTCTCCTCATTGTTTCTTGAGCTATGAGGAATCCCAAGACAAAATTCCAATATGAATGTTTCTTGGTGAGATTACGGTTAGAGAACATTCTTTGAACAAATAATCAAGAAAAGGGAAGCTCAGTGACCTTTTACTTTCAGGCTCTGTTATAATTATATTCATCATGAAATAATCTTGTAGCCCATTCTACATGTTAGTTTCGGCATGATTCTCTCTTTTTAGCCTACTTCTGTTCTGGTTTCCGTTCATTTGTTTTGTGAGATGGCGAACATAAACTAAATATGAACCTAGCTAAGTTTAATTACAGTTCCTTATCAAGCTATTTGCAAGAGCACGTGCGCACGCGACAAATCTGCTGTCACCTTGGGTGCGTTCGGGCGTGTTACTCGTGTTAACACGAGTATACTCCTGAGCACATGAACGGCAGGACAGCATATGAATTTGTCCTGCACAAAATTGTATAACTAAATTTCCAATATAAAATACATGCACACAGAAAGTATTTTTTTTTTCAATGCATGTGCGCCTACAGGGCGCCCCTCCACACACGGCCACAATTAACGTGTGTGATCAATTTACGTAGTTGTAAAAGTTTTGATTAGACAAGAAATAGTAATTGTCCAAATGCCGGTGGTTAACATTGACCATTCGCAATGTATTTTGGAACAGTGATAGGCAAGGGTTGGTAATGTGTATCACCGCACGAACGGACTGTTTTGACACAGCGACTGCTGAGTTAGGAGAAAACATGCAGTATGATTGGAAGATATTTCCAGGCACATTCTGTGCGTAGAACGCGGGGGTATATACACGGGGAAACCCTTTTCTTTTAAATTTTCACTAAATGCCGGGGACAAATTAAATTTAAAAAACATCAAATTTATATGATAAAATAATGTACAAATCAAACTGTCTGAGGGAGAACGAACGAAAATATTAGCATAAGTGGTTGATCTGTCACGATCAGATCTTTACAAAAAAAGTGGCCTATTTTTAACATTTGTCGCTTCGCGCTCGCGTCCCGTGTGTGTGCGGGCGCACGGTTGTTAAGTTGCCCCAGGGAATTACAGTAGGAACACGCTCGAACGCACCCCAAATGTTGGGCACGTGTCATAATCTGGGTTGAGCCGTGAACTGGGAAGTCGAGTGTAGATACGCTACTGAAACCTCTTTAGATTTAGTAGACGTTGGTCTGAACGAAAACCTGTAGTTCGATGAGTGAATTCGGGTCCTGATTGGTATCATCAACGCGACGATTGCAGAGCAAACGAATATAGCAACAATGACGAGCAAGCTGAGTGTGTAGTCTCCTGTCAAGTCGTAAAGGCCACCTAACAAAAGAATAATAAATGTGCGTGTTTTGTTTAATAAATACAGCGACTAGATATCAACTACGGTGACAAGTATAGGAATTATGTTCTTAGATTTAAATGATTCGTTGTATCGATCATTACAAAATTGAGAAAAAAATCAGACAAATTTCGGAATTTCACTGATCGTATATTAAACCGTTCAAACGGGTTTATAGTCCCTTTTTGCTTAGTCTGGTCTCAAACATGACGCTGATCCTGCCTGTTTCCGAAAGTGTCCGAAGTTGATCGAGTATGTTTTCGGTGACACGCGGATATGGTCGCTACAGCTCGGGTATTTCCGGTTTTGACTGAGTGGTTTTTATTCACGAACAAAATTCCCTGTCATGCTTGTTATCAAAAAATCAAGGCTTGCGTTAAAGAATTTCAAAGCAAGGGTTTATTCTCATAACCTGTACTTAATCTCCATTCATAAATACCTGAGACAATTTACCTATTCCTATTGGTCGAGAGCCCCTCGCGTGGGTGGTTTCAAACCGCTGATAAATTCACTTATTCCTGCAACGATGTTTTCTGCGCCATATCGCGCAGTACATAAAAAGAGTTCATAAGAGTTCACAAAAAGGAAATGTTTAGCACCGTACCCGTGCGAGATGCATACCACATGGCCAGAGGGGCGTTTCACATGAGGTAATATTGTTGAACAAAATAATGGGGAATTTTTGACTTGTTTGGACTTTTTGACCGAACGGTATTGATGAATGCATGGGAATAAAGAATATTGTGCTTGGCCGGATTCCGCTTGAGCCATTATCCGCGTCCTGCAGGTCCCTATAGCCGGTTTTAACCGTACTTTGTCAAACCGGCCAAGCGTATTGATTCCCTTATTTAGAGGCTGTGCCTCAAGTATTTCCCGGACGTGGGCAGGGCTTTGCTGCCTCATGTTCTATTTTTGAATGTGTCGGTTAAGTACCTGCCCTATATATTGTGAGACGTCAGCTAGGATCGTCTGGCCAGGGAACCATCAGACTTTGTTTCTGTCATGTCAATTAACACCGAACTAATTAAACATGTATAAACCCATTTTTTGTTAGTAACTATAGCCTTACCTGATATTGGTGCACCTATTAAGACTCCTATACCGTAAGGCATCATGGATAAAGTAGTGACGATATGCGATCCATACTCGCCAAATATTTCCATTGTAGCTGGGAAGGGCATAGCGTACGATCCGGAACGAATGGAGCCCATAACTGTTAGAAGGAAACAAATTAGTTTTAATCCAGATCGCAAGTCGGTTGACAGGTCTGAAAACAGGGGACGAACAATGACAAAGGAATGCCGTCTAGAATCCACATTTTTTCGGGCCCTTAAAAGGAATATACAACATTTGCAAACATTGGAAAACAAAACTACCACATTTTTTCGAAATAGCTTACTAGGATGTTGGTAAATGAAAGTCTAAAGCATCATATAAAATTATGGCACCTGGTGTGAAGTCATTTCAAGAAAAGTGGTATTTTATATAAATTTCCAACGGTGGTCGGCCGACCACCGTTGGAAAAACCTAACTATTTTTTCAACTACTGCTCCAAATTTACCAATTTTTTTTTCAGTCCAAATTTTGTTTGCTATTGGTTACATGTTCATGAACGGGTGCAGGCCAGCTAGACTGGTTTCTTTACCTTACAATTCTCCGGCATCTATAAATTGATTCATTTCATCTTTTGTGGAGTCAGGGAACCAGACTACTTGAAAATGTTTGTTTTTCTTGGTTTTTCCAGGATTTTCGAACACAAAACTTCAAACTTGGCAGTGTTTGATCTATTATACTAACCCCTCAAATAGTTCATTCCTGAAAATTACAGCAAAATCCAATGATGCACATTCCCTTTAAGCGGGCCCCGAACCCAAAGCCGTAATTTTCTTTGACCCACTTTTTTGGGGGACCAAACAATTTTTGGCCCCCCCCCAAAAAAAAATTGTGACTTTAATAACGATTGTTTGACATTTACTTTATAAATATTTATTAGCAGCAGAGACAAGTTTTATTTACAATTTTTTTTATTTATGAACATAATAAGTAATTTGCACTCTCACATCTGTATTCGAGGAGACATCAGCTCATGACATCTCTCATTTCAGGAATGAAATAAATCATTTGAAAGAAGCTACAGGCCGTTTCCCGTATCCCTTTTATTGACTCCTACCCCCGGGTGTCACATTAAGATCGACGCGGTTCATACTCACACAGTGAAACAGTATACACCAGGGGAACTGTATGCAGTTTGGTCATCAACCAAGAGACAAGTGCGCCGAGAGCGGACGAGACCACCACGACATACAGCTTCAAACATGGGAGGTGATCTCCGATGACTGAGAGTAGAATCTTGCCCACGATATCACCCACTGCGAAGAGCATGATGGCGATGGTCACTTGGTCTTTTGTGAAGAGTAGATCATGCTCCAAAAAACTGGCCTGAATGTCAAAACAAAACAGAACGAAAAACAGAATTGCCAAACGCGCAACTTCTTGTAGTCTTAAAGTAGAGTATATCATTTGCAGCTATCCAAAAAGTAAATGACGAAGTTGCTGTTCAAAAGCATACTTGGTTTAAAGATAGCAATGGTACTAAACTCCCTGTGACATTATTTTTTTTCTGGCATGCTGTCGATGTTATTGAGAAGAAAATAATAAAAGGTCATTTCCAAAGATGCGTAGACGCATTTTTGGAAATTTCCGTTACAGTCAGTTGCCGTGTCACGCGTAGCTGCTCTATTTTCTCGTCCACACAACAGGTAGCAACGAGAGGCCAGCGAACGATGGCCGTAAAAAGGGCTTCAGAAAATTCGCAATTTTCATGGCAAACACAACCGATCCAAACAAACAAAGTTGTTTTAGGTAGTTAAAGACCTACTTCATACATCTATCAAGGTATTTTTTTTCTCAAAAAAGGGATTTCGATGCATTTTGACGATATTATTTCACGGACAAATCGACTAAAAATTAGGTCATGAAATTTCCGTTTTTTTCGAGAACGACGAAAGTCTCCCAAATGTTGAGGTAATCAAACGAAAGAGTGAACCTTCATCTACAAAAAATCTCGTGAACGTGATGTCGTTAATATTTTAAGAATTCGATGTACACCTAATGTTTCCAACAACTTCCATTTTTCACAACGCGAAAAGATCGTCGCCATTGTAAAGCATAGAGCGAGGAACCCAAACACGGTGTGACCTTGTGACCCATACGCCCACTGATTGGTCGAGCTCGCGCTCGAGTATGGCCTGCTTAATATTCATAAGTCATTCATTGCGCGAATAGCGCGTGCTATTCACAATGTTTTCAGGCCAACGTACATGTACGTCGGCGTACGTTTACACGCGTACATTGTGATTGCAAATCATGAAATCTCGCAAAAGTCTTCATTTTTCAACCGGCGATTTGGACCAAACATTAGAAGTCCTGCACGTGTTTCACATGAAAATGAAGCGTATACTTTCCTCTATCTACTAAGCCTTGCCATTTGTTTCGGCCTTTTTTAAGAATCGAATGTACAGCTAAAAACTATCGGCCCTCGATTTTGTTGATAAAAATATGATTTTGTTTGACAGGCCATAACAACACTTTATATTTGTCAAAAGCAGTTATTTTTGTTATCAAAATAAGGCACACGGTTTCGACTTTTCACTTATTTAGCCATCTTGGCCAAACAGTGCATGTATCGAGGCACTTTTTGTGTTTTCTGTAGTCTCGAATAAATCTCGTAAAATCTCGCGTACGCTTTTGGGCCATGCGTGCTTGCCCTCGGGACGAGAAACTGGGGTCAAACAGGGCTGTGTGCGTGACACGGCTACTGACTGCGTTAGGCCAAAAAAAAAAGTCTCCGGTTTCTGGTATGCGCGCGCGTCGCCGTAGCCATGCGCGTCGGCAAAATGAAAATGTTTTTTTTTTTCAATGAAAGATGATGTCTCAAAACCGCCAAACTCACTGGTTTGACTGAAATCCTGCTGCTGCACAATTTTAACGTGTTTTTGGATTGGGTTTTGGTCGAGAATAAGCTTTATGTGGCCTCTCTGGACTCCCATTCGTCGGTTGCACCACGAACCGACGTATCGCATTTTTTTGTGTTTCGAGAAAAACTGATTTAAAGTTGGTCATTATTTTGTAGGTTCATTCCATATACTCTCTGTGTAAGAATTCAAGCTGTTTCGTTTTAGCTAGTAAATTATAGATTGAACTTTATTGTATGCAATATTTGCACCAAGTTTAGTCGGGCAACATTTGCAGTCATCAGCCGACATTTGAAGCAAAAAAAAATCAGGTAAAAAAAAAAAAAGCCGCGTCGCCGCACCACTTTTTGGGCAAGCTCCATACCAGAAACCGGAGACTTTTTTTTTGGCCTTAGTAGTTCGTTTTTAATTCGGCGAAGCCGTGAATGGGTGCGCGCAAGCGTTGACGTGACTCACAAGCGCGCGCGGTTGCTATAATTTGTCGGTTCAAAGCGCGACATCGCCAGACGCGGATCCAGAGGGGGTTTGGGGGGTCAACCCCCCCCCCCCCCAGCTCAGTCAAAAAAAAAATTATCATACAAATTCCTAAAAAGTAAGTTGAACCCCGCCCCCCTTGTGACACCCCCCCCCCCAAAAAAATTATACTGGTAAAATGTCCGCCTGTTCAAAATACGGTACACCATTCTGTAAGGCCAAAAAAAAGTCTCCGGTTTCTGGTATGGAGCTTGCCCAAAAAGTGGTGCGGCGACGCGGCTTTTTTTTTTTTTTACCTTTTTTTTTTGCTTCAAATGTCGGCTGATGACTGCAAATGGTGCCCGACTAAACTTAGTGCAAATATATGGGAGTCCAGAGAGGCCACATAAATCTTATTCTCGATCATAATCCCATCTAAAAACACGTTAAAATTGCGCAGCAGCAGGATTCCAGTCAAACCAGTGAGTTTGGCGGTTTTGAAACATCATCTTGTTTTGAAAAAAAAAACCTTTTCATTTTGCCGACGCGCATGGCTACGGCGACGCGCGCGCATACCAGAAACCGGAAACTTTTTTTTTTTGGCCTTAAATCTAGTGAAAATTCCTGGATCCGCCCCTGATCGCGTAGCTGCAATCGGCTGAATGAGAACGTGTCCCGGATACTGAATTCGGGCGCAATTCAAAACAGGACTCGGCATACTTTTGAATAGAAATAGAGATCCTAGAATATTGTTTTCTCTGAATATACAACAATCACTCGGCTAAAACTTCATCAGGTTTAATAGTTGTCCTTCTTGATGATACAAAATGATGATATACTCTACCTTTACAGATTTAAATCAAAAACTTAATTCAGTATTAATTTCTCAAAAGCAGTACCAAGATATCAGTATCGGCCAATAGAGGGCGCTGGACAAATTCCATACAACTCACAATACGCCAGGAGAAATATACCTTGCCCCTTCCGTTTTCTAGTTGATCAGTCAGTCAGTAAATGATTCATTTGGGCCAATATCCTGGCCCATCTGGTCACTAAAGAAAAAACGTTCTGCTTAAGATAGCACGTCCTTCCAAAATATGGTCTTTTGAACTGAATTGTATTTCACGGACTCAAGTCGAACAACTCACATAATTCACGGTAACGAACGTCCAGCCAAGGTAGACCAGAAGTAGACACAGACCCCACAGCCAGGTGTCAAGCTTCAGCAAGATCCTGACAATTCTTTGCCGACCGGTCCCCGTGTTCTCTCCCTCTTTGCTGGCCGGCGTCTCGACCCCGTCGTCCCCGCGAGATTCCCGCCCATCCTCCCTCGGAGAGGCCTCCGCCGGGGTTGACATGAAAACACCGAAGACGAGCCCCAACACGGCACTTCCACCGCCGATGATTCTCAGCGCGTTGCGCCACTGGTACGCCGTGATGAGCGAATTGAGAAGAGGTGCGAACGACAATACACCTGTTTCGCAATTTGCGAAGACAAATAATTAAAACAAAACTTAGAACATCACCCTTAAAAGTCCCCGACACTTTCTGGGTCAAATTACACTTTTAACTCGAAAAGCATTGATTTTGGCATGACAAAGAAAAGGCTCCACAAATTGTCATGATTGTGACCCAGAAGAGTGTCAGGTCCAATCTGACCCGGAGTTCGGGGTCGAACCTAAGCCGATATGAGTGTTGAAATGTAGGTACATGTAGCTGCATTTTGAGAATTACAAGTAAAATTACGAATACGGGAAGATCGTTTAATCATGAACCATTTACAACCATGTTGGAAACAAAAAGGCTCGTTGTAAATTTGAAAATGTGATTTTTTAATTTGGCACTTTTTAATGCTCACTGAAAGAAGTTCCCAGCAAGGCCAGCGAGATAGCACGGGAGCAGTGTTCATCAGGGAACCAGTTGAACAGCAGCTCGATCCCAGACTGGAAAACGAAATTCGCTCCCAGACCGACTAGCAGTCCGAAGGTTAGGTAGGCGTACGACAGAGCGGGCACGAAGGATGTTGCCACGAGTCCACCGCTGAACACCACCAGTCCAGTCACGGTCACCGCCCTGGGGCCGAAGCGCTGAATCAACGGCGAGGAGACAGGCGCTGCTGCGCCCATCACTGCATTGGCAAGGGACCCAACCCAGCCTGACAAAAAAATACTAACCATCTTATTAAAGATGTATTATTCCATAGTAGTCACTTATTTAGAAATTCGATGTGAACGTAGGGGTGGATCCAGGAAATTTTGCAGGGGGGTGTTTCATCAGCATAAAAATGCTGAAATGTAGACAGGTTTTTTTGCTCCAGACGCTTGGCCCGCGCCGTAAAATCAATAGGGGGGGGGGGTTGAACCCCCCCCCTTCTGGATCCGCGCCTTGAACTTCAGATAATTTTGTGGAAGTGATTGGCAATTACCGGTACCTGCCCGATGGGGATTGGCCGACAATGCCCAGGCATTGAAGTATAGCCAGCCGCCATCTTGGGTAACTCAGTGACCACGGGCAGTAATTAACGCGAGTATTTTAGGGGTAAAGAATTGGATTGTATTACCGGCTTTTGAGATTGTATCGATCATATTAGCACTGGCCAACATCCAGAGAATAATTGATTATTATGGGAATTGTTGTTTTTACTAAAAAGAAAAGAATAATTGTATTTCAAAAGAAATTTCCACTGCAGTCTAATTAACGATGTATAGATAAAGTCCCGCCACGGTGTGACGTTTGGGGGATCCAAGATGGCGGTTCAGCCGCTTCCAGGCGCATTTTCCAATTAGCGTGTAGCAGCCAGTCCAATAATTATTACTAGTACATATGTCAATGTTGGGTACTAGGGAACTTCGAGAAGTCAGACAGCGCCATTTACAGTTCTTGCAAGGAGTTGTGTAGTTGGCATATTTAGATAATAACAATGTGTGACTCATGGTTCACATGGTTACATAAGGTTCTGATTGCAATATCGAGAAATGCTTGACAACGATTTGAAATTACATTAGAGGAAATGAGCCGCCATCTTTCACTGTGTCCAAGCATTCTTTGGTATGACGTAAAGCATAATCCATGAAATAAAACATACAGTTCATGCGTACGTGTACATAGGCCTACATACAATGACAGTGTGTAACCCCTTTACAAATGACAAGAATTGGCATTTGTGGATTTTTTCCCCGTTAAATCAAAATGTTGTGCCATATTGATAAAAGACACCAATATTTTATGCATACCTGTCAACGCTGCTCCTGCATAAAACTCATCCTGGAGGCTCACAAAAACAATACTGTAGTTGAAGGTCGGTCCGCACACAATAAACAACTCTACAAATACCACACCGACCATGACCCATCCTCGATATTTCGTCAGAAATAAGGTCATTTTTGCTCTCTCTAGCCAAGTCACTTTTGCAGCCGTCTGACGTGAGTCGCAAAGAGTTCCCAGCCAACTCAAACTGTTCTGGTAACACGTAGATTTCAACTAGAAGCTGTCCTCTACTTCCTCATAAGGAGCCTGAAATCGAACTGAAATACCTATCCACTATGTGAACATGTATACAATATTACATACGATGACAACCGACGTTTTCAGCATTACCAGCACGTTGTAAAAGTTGGTACCCACACACCCTACACAAAACTGACCTACATAATGCTTGTGTGTTTTTTTGTGGGGGCGGGGATTCTGGATTTTTGCCATAATAATATCAATAGTAAATTTGACCTACATGGTGTGCGTGAATCACCTTTATCAAGTGCGATGATGTATGGCGAACAGAGTTAATTTGGGATTATAGAATGCCTAATAAAGCAGTGCACCACAAACAGTTCGTTTAATATATGTCTTCCCTATATAGGTTGGCATTTAAGGTCTGTGTCCAGTTTTTAAGTAAAACTATTTATGGAAAGATTGTTCGAGCAACAAAAGTGACCGAATTGCCATGAATGGGGCGAGGTGGACTTGGCAATGGGGCGAATTGGCGATGGAGGCGAAGTGGCGATGGGGGCGAAGTGGCGATGGGGGCGAAGTGGCAGTTGGGCGAAGTAGCTATGGGGCACAGTGGCAATGGGGCGAAGTGGCAGTGAGGCGAATGGCGGTGTGGCGGGGTGGTATTAAATAAGGCTTTTGGGGCGAAGTGACGATGTGGTGAAGTGGCGTCGGGGCGAATCGGTTAAGGGTGAAGTGACATATATGGGGCGAAGTGGAAATGGGCGAAGTGACTGTAAAGCCTTGAATCTAGCTACAGTGGCCCCCTTTTGAAATCTTGAATTGAGCAAAAATAATGCATCATGTCTTCAGTGCCCCCCTCGAAAAAAAATGTGTTTCGCCAAGCTAGCCACGAAATTGTCCTGTTAGGTCATCATACACCCAGGCAGCCATCAGAGCTGGCCTATAGCTGCTCGTGTAACCTAATTGAAGGCGCACCATATGAGATGTTCGTAGTGTGGCTCTGCACGGACTATATACTAGACCCACAAGACTTAGTGATGAACAAAAGGGAAAGAATGTTGCAACCTGATTGTGCTCAAAGGCTATGGAGAGTAAGGGAAATTTTGTATTTCCCATAGAGCTATATTAAATTCTAACAAATTTGGAAATGTTTCTCAGTCCCAGATTCATGTCTCAGTATCATCATTTTTGCAATAAACGACCTTCATTGAGATGATATATGAAGAAAAAAATGGCGTCAGGTTGCAACATTCTTTTTAACAAAAGTACAGATCACGTATCCTATATAAAATATTTAAGGTAAACAGTATATTCATATTGTTTGGAACAAAAAAACACACGCGAATTACGTAGTTTAATGCATGTCGTGTCCTCGGAATTTTAAGAGAGAAATATGATACGACAGTGCCTAATTCTGATTCTTTTCAATCAAATTGATTAAAATGAAGTCTCAAAAAAGGTATACTTACAGTAGTTACATCACCAAAGACCAAATATGCGTAGGATGCACGACTTAAAGATGACAAAATGACGACAGCTACAGGAATCCATGCAAGCACGTGGTCAGTACTACATACCACAGAGAAAACCGCAGTACTTTTGGCTTCACCATTGTGGCGGGAAGTACTCAATATATCCAGTTGGTTGGTCCTGAAGTCATGATTATAAGATGCGCCTCACGTATCGTATCTCTGTACACAATTGCACCATTCAGTAAGTCGTCTAAACATGGAAGTATTAATTACAAAAGGGGTCCGTCCGCTAAGGCTACGAATTACTGAACGGAAGGGTGCAGATTATTTCATTCACTGTCCCATGTATGAGGGTGGTTGGTTGAAGGATGAACGCCTGTTCAGAGCACTAGTTATGGGTGCCCATCGAAAACGATGACGACGTGTCCCCCAATGCAGAAAGGAAATTAATAAAACGAAAAAAAAAAAATATTGGCGATGATACGGGCGCCTCTGATGACTCCTCTGGTGGCTACGGAGCCCAAACCCGGAGGCGCAGCGCCTCCCGCAGATCAGGCAGGGGATGCCGTCACCCGGAGGAGGCCCCTGGTTCTGTCGCGCATGTCGTTGGCGGCGTTGCTCTTCGCTTTCGCGGGTGCGTGCAGCCTCGAAAAGATCCACTGACTCATGGCATGCAGAGCGAGCGGCTCCAGGTTGGAGGGTGTGACCCCGCATTTCTTCTATATCACCTTAAGATGGTCCTTGAACCGCTTCATCTGTCCTCCAACGGTTCGGTGTCCAGTGGAGAGCTCACCGTAGAGCAGCGTGCGAGCAAGTCTGTCCCCAGACATCCGGTAGACGTGTCCGACCCAGCGGAGTTGCCGTTGGATAATGAGGGCCTCGACACCAGATCGAGCGCAGACCCTTAAAATTTGATGGGCAACGCGCGCAAGCGATTAGCTGTCTGGGCCATCTTTTTTTTTGACAGTTACGCAAGATTTTCATGGTATTCCCACCTGTACGGGTCGTTATCGCCCATCTAGCAAAGAGTTTGGCAGAGTCGTTATCATTCTGGATGGTTCGTGGTTTCTAACGACGCTGAACAAAAGCTTTACCCAGTGCTCTTTGAATTCCTTCTTCAACTTAAAAATCATCACAATGGACATAATAAGTCATTACGCAAGAATCCATTCGGTTTACGGTTGTAAACTAGTAAATAAATTGTCATAGACCGCAATAATTACCTCAAAATCATGAAAAAAATACTCACAACTCTCCAAGGTGTTTGAGACACAGGTCAAATTAAAACTCAGAAATGTCCATCCTGATATGATCACACCCTGATAGTAGTACTAAAGTCCGTCGCAATTTTGAAAAAGAAAACGATATGTCTTTTTCTTTTTAAAGGGCAGAAATATGCCCTTTTTTGGTCACGTTACATGCGTATATTAGTGATTCTCTCAGGCTGACCTCGAATAGTCGAAATCCACAGTTTAGGTCTGGGAACCAGACTATCCAGTGTGGAAAGTAGCGAGTGTGAATCAACCTCGTTCCCCTCGACACTCTAGCAGTACCCTACAACCAGCTGCTCTATGATACCGAGGTTGAAATAAAGTAGTCCACATCGACATTAACTGATTTCTAATATGACAGTTTTATTGGTTCGCGAATGGGCTAAACAAAGTACACACTTTTTTCAATTTCGTAATTTATGTTTATTTTATTCTTGAGCCAAAATGTTTATTCTGTATATGGACTATTGTATGGAAAAGCGTGCAAATTTACCATGGTAACTTTTATATACTTTATAACGTATAGCTTCAAGACCAACACAAGAACTTCACACAAGAGGTGGTCGTAGAAATCATTAAAATACAACACACACAAAAATAAAGGTTTTCCGGCCATTTCCTTCATTCACTTCTAAAAATCGGTCATTCATTTTCGTCTGAATTTAAATGCACGTGTTTAATCCCATTTCAATTCAACGAAAGTTCAATCGTTTTCATTGTCCGCGCATTCGGTTTTGAGAAACATACGGCCATTTATGTTACCTGTGCATTCATTAACGCAAGCATAACTTTTTTTAAATTGATTTCAGGTACAGCTGATTTGATTGACGGTTAATGAAAAAGAAACCCCTAATTGTAACCTAAAAGTGAAATAGAATGGTGAATGTTTGAAATCGCCCTCTAAAAGCGAAAAAGAAGTCTTGTGAACGAATCTGAATGGACATACACGTGTACACGAAATGTGCTACTCAACTAATTGATTGAACTGAAATGGAATAGAATGCTCTGGTAGCGAAAATTAAACGCGTGTTCCGAACGATTCTCAAATTCAGACAAAAATGAATGACCAATTTTCAGAAGCGAACGAACATTTTGGGAAATTGGCTGGGAAAACCTATACTATAGGTTTTCCGTTTAACACCTTTAACAGAATATCACCCAGATCAACTTCAGATCCATTCATTTTAGCGCGAATTTGAATGCAGTTGAAGATCATCGTTCGCACATTCAATTTAGTTTTTCGAGCATGCAATCGGGAAAATATGACAATAATGCTCATAAACGGCTAAATAGATTGCTCATAATCGAAAAGGAAGGTAAGCATCAAAGGTTGAAACCGCATTAAATCAAAGTGTTCCAAATTCAATGACGATTGGGTGGTATTTAATTGAATGATACAATTTGGATGTGTTGGCAAATCTCTATAAACCGAATTGAACGCCATAAAATTAAAACGAACCAAGTAAGTAGCAACATGATCGCAATCGCATGAATACGTACTTTCAAACATGAATATGAATGTATTTCAGACTAATTAGAGCGGGAAACTGTATTAATAAGAAACCTGGTCCATTCACAGTCATTAACATGCCTTGGTAACAATAACTTTTAGTTATTTTCTTTTTAAATATAAACAAAACTTTTAAAATAAAATATTTTATATAAAAAACTTTTAATTATTTTCTTTTTAAATATAAAAACGTGTTGACTAGCGGTAGAGAACAGGCCCCATGATCGTGGTATTGTGGGTTCGAGCCCCGCCGTGGCCATGCGTGTTGTGCCCTTGAGTAAGGTGCTTTACCTCAATTACTCCTCTCAACCCAGGTGTTAAATGGGTACCGGCATTATTCAATGCTAGGAAGGTAACAGACTCGCTGTGGAGGAGGTGTGGCAATCCCCCCACAGCAGCATATGAGTCTGGCCCAATCGCTTCGAAAGAGAGATGGGCACTCCGTTCCTGTGAACACAGGTTCATCCTCTTTACCTTTACCTTTTATATAAATACCGGGACATATGCATTTTGAGTTCGTCAAAACTAAGTTTTCCTTTCCCGAATCTGTTACGTATACAGATTAAATAACGAAGCATTGTTAATTCATCAACTGCAGTGCATTTCCAAAATACAATAGGACTATGGCGCAAAAACCCATTCTGCAATAATGGAGAGGGGGGAGGTTGATATTTTTCGTTATGCGACACTTTTTGGCACATCTTACTCAGATAAAGATGACAAAATTAAGTTTCGGGAGGGGCAATTAAGGAGCCCAATGTAGGGCCATATAAATAACCAGACGATATGTATAATTGTATTGACTTCAGTCGACATGACGTTCGACAGATTATAAACTTTCTAGAGATATGTTATTTGTTCTTCTGATAATGAGGTAGAAAGAACTGAAAGCAGTAGCACTGGAAAGACGAGCTGTAGTGGGAGTGGGGCCAGTGATTCCAGCTATATACAATTTGAGGAGGAAACCCCGGGCAAAATTAATGACCGTGTCTAATAAATGAATGAATGAATGAACTAATGAATGAACGAACGAATGAATAAATGAGGTAGTCTCATCGGCAGCCTGGTTTTGTTTTATATCCCTGATAAAACACGGTCATCATCAGTTCTGGACCCTTCAAAGACTGGATTGTCGAGGGAAATTTCCGCAGTTGTCGTTGATCGATATACACCCTGGGTCTCTGTCTCTGATCGACACACGCGATCAGATGTGTTCGTTCCCGATCGCAACCGTCGTCTGATTGGTATAGACAGCATGCTGAGAGCAGCACACACGAACACGCCTACAGTGACGTACAGGCTCAGCGTGTAGTCTCCTTTCAAGTCGTAGAGGCCACCTGAAAGCAAGGGGTTTTGTAGAAGAGACTCAGCAAAAAAACTCGAAAGAAAAAAAAAATATGTGATCGCAGTTTGGAGCTGGAAAATCGGTCAAAGAGCATATCAACTAAGATTAACAGACCTGCTTGGTTTCCAAACGTGTGATTTCGATATAATATGTCACAACATTGTTTACATGTATGGCGCTGTCGACAGAGGCTTCGCTTCAGTTTTTCCTCCACGGTCAAACAGGGACCATTTCTGTGAGGTTGAATAACCTTAACCTTGCATTATTTCAATGCGTCATATATTTTGTTTGCAGTCAATTGCTTCAACAATCGGAATTTATGCTTAGTCTGCTGAAATTCGCATTAATGTCAAGGTTTCTTCTTTACAGAATGACTGACGTTTTAACACATCAGGCGAGTGCGGAATTGTTTCAAGAATGGATTTGGGTGCTATATGTGCCATACCGTACAACGTGTTGTCAAAAGTCCGATTAGCCATGTGAAGTATGCATTAAAAAACTCTTTTTTTTTCCAAAACGTGACTCATCCATTTGATACAAGTGAAAAAGATGCACGGTTATGAAACTTAAGAAAAATAAATAAAAAAACATAACAGCTGTTTCTTGACTTAATTTCTCGTCTCACTGTGTTCTCAAGTTGTGTTTAAGCATACAACAGCCGTCGAAATTGCTTTTGAGCAGCCAGGAGAGAGCAGGATTCTAAAAGGTAACAAAATGGCGTATACGGGCGACTCTCGTTAATACGAGGTCCTTGGGACGAATGACATTATCTCGTATTATCCGACACCTCGTCTTAAAAGACAGGCAATTTTCGCGCACTCGCCGACATGCATCATGGATCGCTTATAGGCCACATGCTCTCGTTGAAATTGTAATGAATTTGCCTTCAAAAAGTTAAATCATGTTCTCCATGAAATTGTGATGTATAAGAAATAAAGTCACGACATCATTTTGGAAATAAGGTCTCCATATATGTATGCGTAGAATATTATATATTTAGCAACCGAAAATCAAAGGTCGTGAGGACAATCAGCACTGACCTAAGGTCAAGGGTCGTGAGTACATTCAAAACTGACCTGTCAGAGGGGCACCGACCAAGATTCCAGCTCCCATTGGAATCATGAATAGTGCGGTGACAACATTCGAACCGTAGTCGCCGAAAAGTTCCATGGTGGCCGGGCAGGGAGAGACGTATGAAACACCCCGTATCATTCCAACAACTACAAAATGTGGACAAATAAAAAAAAAACCTGTTGTTCTATGCTGTACATTAAAGCTCTATGATAACCCAGTGTTAACGAAAAGCTTGTGGCAAAAAAAGACTAAGGTAAGTTTGGCTGGGATGGAAACACATAACTGACTAGTTAAAATAACGAACATATTTTATACCGTTTGGTAAAAAAAGTCAAAATAAACAAGTGCCCGATTATTATATTTACTTTCCAAGTTCATTATTTTTTCTGTGTCAAGCTAAAAGCTCATAGACTAAAAATGTTGTTTCAATTAATACAACAAGCGATAAAACATTAAATATAAAAAAAATTCAATAAGTTAAGAGAACAAACAAACAAAACATTCCTAATACATGTAAATGTTCAATAATTAAACCCTGTTCAGTGAAGGTAACTCTCGATTGACACTATTGCGTTCTATATTCGGGTACATGGAGTAGAGAGTGACCTTTGATTTTTCGGTAAAAATTAGTGGACAGAGATGGCAAAGTCTTTACATCTGAGATGAATCATTATGCAAATTCATCCTTTTATTGTTATTTAAACGTACCGAACGAGATTATGTACACGAGTGTAAGAGTCTTCAAAACCGTCATCAGGCCCGACATCAGTGCCGCTAGTAAGCCTGTCGCAGCCACGACATAAAGCTTGAGGCACGGCAAGTGATCACCGAAGATGGAGAACAGAATCTTGCCGACGATCTCGCCTCCTGCCGCCAGGACTAACGCCACGGTGATCTGGTCCGGGGTAAGGTGAAGATCGTACTCCATAAAACTGGCCTAAGATGGTAAATAAAAGAGCATAAGATATAAGAGGAACTTCATTTTTCGTGTTGTTTTATGCAGTATAAAAGGCGAGGGAACACCATGTGGAATGGCTGTCTCTGAGAGAGGTAGTTCGACGTTTCGGTCAAAGAGTTCTGACCGTCACCAAGACTCAGCAACCAAACTAGCACTGTTTCTTAAACTCATCCCAAACCAAAAAGTCTCGGGGGAAGTCTTTTGAAATACAAAAACTTCACGTTCAGGTATCTTAATTTCTTTGAAATTTCGAAAAAAAAACAGAGCTTCAAATGCTCGCAGTGGCATGGAAGGAAGCCAAATTTGAAACTTTAAATTGAGAGCTTTAACTTTGAAATGATACAATATTGAAATTACACAATATTGGGATGCATGTCCTAAATGGAATAATATAGGCTTATATGATAAAGGCTGGTACAGAGAGAACCGGAGAAGAAATGTGTTCCGTTCATACACAGGCATTACAATTCTCTCTCTTTTCCCTCTGGTTTATCCCAACGAGTTTTAGGTGATACATGTAAATCTAAAAATACTGCAAGTGAAACTTGTGCGATCCCCCTGGCATGCTGGCAGTTTTTATATAGTCAGTTAGTACGGATACTTGTCAGTGTCCCTAACTAAAATGGAAGATTTCTATCGTTTAAGCAATACCTCTCATCTTGACCTCTCATCTGTCGGCCCTAAAAGCAATAGGCTTGATAAGTCTACCAAGAACAACCCACAAACCAAATGTGAAGTTCCTAAGTAAAGTATTTTTCAAGTTATCGTGCTGACAATGTTTCTATTGTTTTAGCAATAGTGACCTTGACCTTTGACTTGTCGGCCACGAAAGCAATGGGCTTCTTAAGACTACCAAGAACAACCCACAAACCAAATTTCAAGTTCCTAAGTAAAGTATTTCTCAAGATATCGTGCTGACAAGAGTTAACCTAACCAAAACATAACATAACACACAGACACACAGAAACACGTGATCACAAAATCTCCTCCGGCTTGCAGCCACGATGATAAAAACTCGTTATGATCGCCGAAAGGAAATTCAAATTTTTGAAATAAAAATATACTATACCGTCTTATTTCCTTACGTAATTGATGACGACAAATGTCCATCCTATGTTACTCATCAAAAAACCAAACAGCCACGCCCAGGTGTCCAGTTGAAGCAGAAGTTTGCCGATTTGATGACGTAGTTTCCTGGGGGCGTGGTCATCGATCTCGGCCGTTTGACATTCCTTAGCAGCGGCTGAGTGCGCGTTATCGTCGACGACCGTTTCATGTTTATTGATGGTCTTAGACTCTGGCGTTTCACGGTCTTCCGTCTTTTCGTTTGGAAGCACGATAAATGCTGCGTGTGCTACGCTCAATACGAAGCTACCCCCTGCAACTATTCGCAGGCAGTTGCGCCAACCATATGCCGTAATAAGCCCGGTAAGCAGTGGGGCAAATGCCAACGTACCTGTTAAAGCACAACATGAAACAGTCGTTGAGTTTGAGGGTCACTTACAAACGCAAATGAACCCATGTTACTGACGCAAGTTTACTTGATGCACTTATTACAATTTTTGCAATCAACTGATCAAACATTTCTGGATTCAGAATTCAAGCTGCTAAATTGCTTCAAAAAAGTGGGGTTTTTTAACCGCTTGTACCTAGAGAATGGCGCAGTTCTAGAGCCCTCTTCGCTGAGAAAAAAAAATGTGGTTAGGAAATGAACTCAAGAACGAAAGAGTACTCGAATTTTCATGATGTAAAATCTTTTGAATGGATAAAAAAATTATTTACCGAAAGGTGTTCCAAGCCACGCTATAGATGTAGCCCGGGAGCAGTTCCTTCCAGGAAACCACTTGAAAACGACCAAGACAACCGACTGAACCAGGAAGTTCCCTCCAACACCGACCAAAACACCGAAGGTGAGAAAGGCGTAGGGGAGGGCGGGCACGAAGGAGGTTGCTACCAGGCCAGCGCTGAAAACCAAGGTGCCTAGAAGAGCCACTGCCCGGGGGCCCAATCGCTGAAGCAGGAGGGGCGATACAGGGCTACAAAAGACTAAAGTGGTTGCGAGGGACCCTACCCATCCTGCGAACGAAGACAACGAGTTTAAAGAAAATATATTTCATCTTGAATTCCCATAACGACTGTCCTGACTAAACTAGCCCCAAAACGCCACTTAAAGGTAGAGCAGGCCTATATCATTTGTCATTTGGTGCATATTTTTCGTTTGAAGCAACAAAAGTGTTCAAAATCCAAAGAAGGGTGCTGAACAAATAACTAACCTGATGAAGTTCAGCTCAATGAACAGGGGCGGATCCAGGAAGTTTTGCGGGGGGGGTGTTTCATTGCGAAAAAAATCTGAAAAGTAGACACGTTTTTTTTCTCTGGACACTTGGCCTCCGATATCTTTAGAGCCCATGGAGCTAGAGGTATATTAAATTTAATATAGCTCGATGCGCGTACCATACTTTCAATGGGGGCGCTGTATAAAATGTGACGATTATTAACACATATAGTGTACAAAATAATATCCCCTAACCAAGCTAGCTCTGCCCGTATTTTGTTGTGCACAGGCGGACATTATTACCATTTTTTTTTAAAGACAGCATCGAAGCATTTTCCAGTATAATACCGTAGCTGTTACATACAAGCATAAACTTCATTTAGCATCAGTGCACCCATATAAGACAGTGTTTTCGCACTAACCACCAGTGATTTTGAGCGCAAATGTGTGTACTTGTGGAGACATTTCCACAATAGGGAACAAAATATTGTATAGGTCTCCACTGGGCAATTTCTATAGATGAATAGGTCTCCACAAGGTTTTCACGAAATAGATATATGGATTTTACTCAAAAACTAGGAATTTCCAATGTGGGTTGATGTGTCGCAAATGGAAGAGTTTTAGAAAAGGGACATTAGGTCCGAATTTCAGCCAAGGACATTAATTCTGGTTAAAATATGAGCATTTTGAAACTTCACTTTCAGAAATGTCTCCTCAAGGATACAAATTTGAGAATGTGTGTTCGCACTAACCGCCAGTGATTTTTAATGTCGGTGTGTGTGTGTGACTTTCCATGAGCACAATGCACTGTGCATGTGATGGGTGAAACATCACCGACTGGCTAGCAATAGCATCTTGATGCAAGCAAAGGCCCGGAGAAGTTGAATAGATTGTACGAATATACACTTATTCAAAAATTGGCAAACCAGGGATCTTATTTCCACAAACTATTGTTGTCTTAAGATAAGAGTTAAGTCAGAGAATCAGGGGCGTAAATTCCGGGGGAAGGGGGTATAGGCCTATATCCCCCACACGCAAACACTTTTAGACCGGGGAGGGGGGTTGGGCTATTGAATCATCTCCACTTTTTTCGTGATAAAAAATGAGGATTTTGAGATATATTTCCAACATCCCAACGACCAAAATGTATTCAATAGCACTGAAAAGTGGGCAAAGTACAAATGCTGTTTTGATATAAGCGCAAGTGCACATGTCGATATACATGTTGATATACATGATATCCTGAAGAGCGCCCCTAGTGTAACGTGGTGCCCCCCTCCCAAGGTTATATTGAATGCCCTTTGTTATTCCGAGTACGATGCACGCACTTAATCAGTGCGTGATCAGTCACCCCTAAAATATTATAGGTACATTTTACTTTCGTTACCCCACAAAAAACATGAAACCGTTGATACTCTTTTTTTTTTTCCAAATAGTGAAACTTCACTCCCATGGAATAAAACTATACATCGATTTTTTTTACTCAGTTTCCAAGGTCGGATGGATGCTTTTAAAGTGTTCGCCAATCTAAAATTAGAGTGATTGTCACCAATATAGCCTACACACTGTCAGTGTGTTATAGTTTCACTTTTTGGAAATATTTGACAGTTTATCTCAGAAGAAGAAAAAACGCCCTAATTCTTGTTCCGGATTAGATAAACACTTGGCATAACCTCATTTCAAGACAAAGGACGCAAAATCACCTGACAAAGTTTTGTTATTAATGTTATGATGCTCTGCATATGGTCATACACAACGTAGCCCTGTCAAGGTCACATGTATTTGGCACCAACTGCAGATACATTTAAATGGGCTTTAACTAATAAGAATTA
Source organism: Patiria pectinifera (assembly GCA_029964075.1). Lineage (NCBI taxonomy): Eukaryota > Metazoa > Echinodermata > Asteroidea > Valvatida > Asterinidae > Patiria > Patiria pectinifera. Next base: position 6,251,416 of record CM057137.1, on the reverse strand, counting down.
ATTAAGCCTCCTTTCGCATCACACCGCACCAAAAGTGCTGTAGTCTTCAATGTGAAGTTAGCACTCATTGGAAAAAGAAGAAGATACACAGCATAGCCCTGTGTATGTGTACTGTATAACGCACACTTTCAAAACTGCTAAGTCTTGAGGTTGTGGTATGTACATGTACACGTAGGCCTACATGTATTCAGAATAAAAAATGTCATCAAGGAGATTTTCCCCAGACTTTTGCTCGTATCCTGACAATTTATGGTTGGGATTTTTGGCGAAATGCTTCTTGCATTTGCACTAATTTCAGTTGGTGGTGATTAAAAAACATATGAAGAAATGACTACATGTATAGTAGAATGAATTGCATATGTATACGTACATGTCCTCTATTGATGATAATTAAGTTTAATAACGTACCTGTGAGGGCAGCCCCGGCTCCAAATTCGTCCTGAAGACGAGCGAATAAAATGGTGTAGCCGTACGGCGGACCCAGTGCAATAAACAGCTCCACGAATGCAATGTACACCATGAAGCATCCTCGGTATTTCTGGGGGAAGGGGCGAAGATCCAACAGCGCCATGATACCAAATGGCTATACCGCATCGCTATAGCCGTGCACACTAATATGGAACGCCAAAGAGGCATTTAATGTGATCATCGAATCGGTGATGGACTTTTGCAATCGGTGATGCATATTCACGATCGGTGATGGACTTTCGCGATCGGTGATGGACTTTTACTGGTGATGCATAGTAATGGACTTTTACTGGTGATGCATATTCACGATCGGTGATGGACTTTTACTGGTGATGCATATTCACGATCGGTGATGGACTTTCGCGATCGGTGATGGACTTTTACTGGTTTTTATTGCATTTTCATGTGATGATGGAGTTTCGCAATCGGTGGACTTTTTACTGGTGATGCATATTCGGTGATGGACTTTTACTCACGACTGTCCCGCTGCAGCTTCGCAGCTTGATCACCCGATCGCGAGACGATTCACCGATTTTTGGCGAAACAGGAACGCCAGGAAGGCAATTTAATCTGATCACCGAAACGGTGATGGACTTTCGCGACCGTCACATCTGTGTGTTGCGTCGTAATCATTTTGCACGTATTATACTTATCTATGTTCCTTGCTCTGGAGCAACCTTCCACGTAACCGATGTAATCAGTTCGAACCATGGTGTGTGTTTTTGATAAGAGTTAAATTTGAAAATATCATTGTTTCAAGAGCAATGATTCGATGATGTACATTTTTGTAATGCAGCATGGTCTTGTCCCTTTAGCCACCCAACAACAACACGTGCGTCTCACTTACCATACCCACTTTTTTTGCAGTCAGTCGGAATTGGGGGGGCGATCGAGGTCAATCATTTTTGGGGCATCATGTACATGATGTATCACAAATATCTGTCTACGCAAGACACAACTTCCGAGATCTTTTCGAGCTTGTCTTAAGTGGCCTTGTCAATTGTATAGTGCACAAACAGAACAAGAGTTATCAAAAAAAAATAAAATAAAATATAAATAAAAAAACACATAAAAATTTTCAAATAGGACAACCGCAACAGTTACCTATGTACCGAACAACCTAAACAACTTACTAACTTAGTCTGCCCAAGGTCAGTCAGTGGTGAAGTGTGGACGTGCTGTGGGTGATATTTGAATATTCATATTATTCATCACACACCGTGAGTGGACTATATATATATAAGTCGTCAACTTGAAGGGGATCGTATTCACAGAGTCGTGGCTGTACCCGTTCACATAGAATGAATTGTCAGATATTAACTACTGATCTATCATTTTGAAGACAATTACCTGTACCGGGAGGCGGAGGGAGAATTTTCGCAGGGGGGGGGGTTCAAAAAAAAAAAAAAAAAAAAAAAAAAAAAAAAAAAATGGGGAAGAAGACAGAAAAAGGGGCGCGAAGTAATATTGTTTGAAAAACTCAATAATGACATACAATATATACTGACAATAAATGAAATACATGAACATGATATGTGCTATAATAATGACAACAAAAAAAAATTATACTTGAATTAAAAAAATAACTTCCCACATCATAGCCTCGTGACACAAGGGATTGAATGGTTTCATTGCCCCCATAAATATGAGGAGCAGGCTGTCTGTATCCTAAAAATTGCGAACATTTTAAAGCACTATAACTGGCGGATGTGGTGGTGGTGGTGGAAAAACAGTTCAGGAAAGTTCCTCCTCTGTGTACTGTCCATCTGCTTAAGTAAGCTGTTGCCCAGTGACCAGCCTACCCATCTATACCAACATTGGCTATTAGATGGATTTATTTATGATGATGATGATGATGTGATGCATTCCTCTCCCCCCTGGATGCCTGGTCAGACCCTCAATAACCCCCCGCCATATGCTGTCTCCGATGGCCACCATCAAATCATCAGGTGCAAAAACTTTTACTATTTATGGGATAAAAACCGGTTGCAATAAGGGGCAGCACAAGCCCAAAGCCACAGCGGCATACACTAACAACAAACATTTAAGACACTTTCAAACAACAAAACACCGTAAACAAATAACAAATATCACCGCAACACGAGAAACCCTAGCACAGCGGTATGCACGTTCAATAAACTGATGACTTTGGCGATCGATGATGGATTTTGCAATCGGTGATGGGTCGTTGATCATCACCGATTGCGAAAGTCCATCACCGATCGTGAATATGCATCACCAGTGAAATACACTAAGTCCAGTAGCGGGGTCGTTTCCTATTCAGTTGCGCGAGTAAGTTTCTGTACGTGCATTCGTCAACCGTCGTAAACGCAATAATAATAAAGCTTTTCCTTTTTTTATGCCCGTAGGCGCGGCCTTCACCCGACCCAGTAAGGTCACCGTCAATGCGCATGTGCAAATCGTTGGCTTTTATTCAACCTCATCCCCAGTGCCGTTTACTTTATTTCCAACCTCGTTTCCAATAGCCCTGGATAGGAAACTTTCTTCATGTATCCTGATTCGATATCGCAATTTGCCAGTAATGGATTTATATCGTGTAGTTGGTGTTGCTATTTCCAACATGCATTACGTGTTTTCACGATCATGATACTGCATATTGGCGGGCCAGATTGTAACATTTTAATTTCCAAAAAATCGTGTTTTCATAACTCACGGCACGACGAATTGATGTTGTTTTACCCGAATATTCGTTTTACCCCAGACACCGCATACAAAAACAAACGCTAATGTAACGCACATGCAGGCACTAGACTATTCCTCATTTGCATACGTGTTCAAACACCTTGCACATGCAAATGATCCAATACCAGGGTGAGAGAGCAGGTAGTGGTGGGCGCGTACTGCTCGACACCCTAGGAACGAGGTTGGCATTTATTATGTGATTTCTTTTCGTTTTGCCAAAAGAACGCACACTTTTTTTGTGATCCGCGGACAGAACCTTAAAACGGTGGTTGTGTTTAAAATTTCGTAACTTGAAAAGAACGAGTGATTTGAATGATTCTTGTACTAAAAGAATGCTTATGAATAGGGTTTCACATCCTAGATTTTGAAAATGCTACATGCAGAATTTCCCCCAAAACAATGGTCCCCACATTTGGGTTTCGTTTTGTTTTGACTCAGCCTGTATACACGGGTTGTACAAACGAGAAAGACACGAAATGAGGCTAATCAAACGCTGCAGTGTATTCGTCTAAAAACATTCTGGGAAAAGTATGTAAGTCAAAGGTTGCGCGGCGAGACTGTTTTTCTGTAAACGCACCAGGCATACTGTCATCTGCTCCACTGATAAAATAAACTTAAATTCATTATTACAACCAGATCAATATCAATAATAGAATCACTAGATAGGCCTTTGCTCTGAATTATCAAAAATATGTCTCCCAATTGTACTCAAATCGCATTCAAATTCCCGCCATCTAATCTTTAATCTAGCGAGCCACCAATTTGTCATCAAACCGGGCAGCCACAAGAAGGGCAGACAAGAGGATCACGTGTAGGCAACTCGAACGCACCCATAGCCCGCATATGAATTTGTTGCCCCACTTTTGTTCACTTTATTTCACAGTTTAAATCTGGCGCGCAGAGTATTACCCAGAGGTCCAGGGTTACAAAATCGGATTAACGCTGGCCACGTGCGGCTGTGCGTTCGACCCTAAAATGTGGGCCGGCACACTCCATTCATAAAATGGATACAACAAAACTTTACAGTACAATGTACATATAGGCTTTGTGCACATATCAATGTTAAGGTATGCCTGTAGTAAATTCTTGTCCGATTTTGTCAAACTTAACATAAACATCCTTTTACTTGTCTGTATCCTTCAAGAAATCCGACGTTGACGTTCGGACATGCATAGGTATCCTCCCCACATACAAAATGGTACCGCCCAATAAACAGGGCACGTTCTTTCCATCACAAATTTCTATAACTGCCTTGAAGTGAACTGTATTCAGGTCCAAATTTACATTATTTTCAAAACGAAATTAACTCCTAAAAAGAACACAGTTTAAATCCCAGATAACTGTTTTTACAAATGGATAGTTTTTAAATGTTTTATCTAAAGTAGAATTGGAGAAAACATGTCCTGTAAAACGGGCGATGAGCAGAGTCCAAGATCATGAAACGCGTGGTAAGCAATGGTACAAGTGTCGAACAATGCCTTATCGATCGAAAGTTGTCATTGGCCACTTTTTTTCTTTGTGAAAAGTACGGAGGTTTTTTTCAACCAATCAAAACAAGTTTTACATGTAAGGAAAGAGGAGGAGCTAAGCTATTCGATTCCGTTTAACCCCACACAATTCGATACTCCAGTCAGGAGTTACAGTCAAAAGAGTCGACGCAAGGGCGCTCAAACGGTGCGTTCACACAGGAAAATGATGAAAAATTCACATTTTCAAAGCCGAAAGTACGTGGATTTTGTTTAAAATAAAGAAATATAATATATATCACAGAATACGGTGAGATGTGATGAAATACTGGATTCAGTTGCCAATAAACCCTCCTGACACAACACTCACCAACTTCCACGATTTACACCCATTACACAAGTTTAAAGGAGAGCGTCCCTTTAAAATAAAAAAACACTACTGGCCACACTGCGCAGGAATTTCACTACAAAACTTGCCCTTTAAATATGTTTTCAGTCACATGATAGTGAAAGTGAAAGAGTTAAACTGCACACGCGTTAAGTTCAAACTCATTTCCTGGCATAAAACCGCAAAGCCTATCTGCCACGAACCAACACCACTATTGTGTAATGGTGGGAAAACACTGCAGGGAATTAATATTGAAGGATCATCCTGACGGTTAGCAGCTGACTGAACACCGACACATCAGGTTTGTTTTTTTTCTTTCGTTACTGCCTACAACTGGAAGAAATCGAGTTTTGGCCCTAAGTCATATAGGGAAAGGGGGAGCGAGGCGATTTTAGGGATTCAGCCAAATAAGCTGTACCAATCTTGAAATATTTATGGCTATGGTATTAAGGCCTAGTTTGTGACTTTGCGCTTGTAATGATTATACAAACAATTCGCCTACACTGTTGACATACGTGTAGCGTTAAAACAGTTTTTGCTGTGACACCTAATTTCAATACGCTTTTAATGTCGTGTTTTCCCATCAGGTTTGCTAAAGTTATCGAGCTAGCTACGTGCCTGCTGCTTGTTTAGATAGCTAGCTAGCCAGCTAGCCTGCCTGCTGCCTAGATAGCTAGCTGGATACTTGCCTGCTGCTTGCTAGTTGAGCTAGCAAGCTATATAGCTTGCCTGCTGCTTGCTAGCTAGATAGCTAGCTGGCTACTTGGCTGCTGCCTGCTAGTTAGCTATCAAGCTAGCTATAGCTTGTCTGCTGCTTGCTACACTGTTAAAAATGCTGGGCAAAATAGTACTGGGTAACAATTTGCGATTTGTTGGTGCATATATTTTTGTTCAACAATTGAGTAAAATTTTGGGTTGGGTAAGGAAAATAAACGCCCAGCGTTGGGTACATTTTTAGCTAGATAAGTTGGATAAAAATTGCCCAGTTAATAGTATACGGTAATATCCAACTGTAGGGAATTCGTCGGCCTGCATGCAGGTTGTGCATGCAAACGCTTATAGTATTATCATGTAATAGTAAGCCGGCCACGCAAACACAGCTAATGAGCGGCAGTGGCGGGTCGTCAAGTGCTGAAGTTGTGGAAGAGCGGGGCGTTAACGACTTATTGACGTTTTCATAGGTAAGAATTGTACAACATGTCTCGGAATGTTAAAGTACAGGTTCCTATATTATAAAGAGAGAATTCATGATACAGGAATATGTTTTGCCTGTCTGAAAGCACAGTACAGTGTTGTTCCGAATAGCACACGGCTTCTGTACATTATCGCAGTGATATGCTAGGTTTAACGTTATCCATATCGTACTGTTAACCCAACAATTGCATTATAATGTGAGTGTCCCAAAGTCTTATTACTGATTCATGACTCATTTCATGTGATATTCCCTGAAATATTTTTGGAGATATATGTCATAATGATATGAACATTGGATTTAGCACTAGCAGGGTTGGGTAGGCCTCTCCTAGCTCCCCAAAGATTGGGAACATGTACGATCCTATACTATCTAATGATTGGGTGTTATGCTCCCATTCTCCTCAGATATTGGGTACGTGGTTCTTTTATTCCAAAAGGTTTGGTACACATGCCTATATCTCCCCAACTCTTTGCTTCTATTCAGTCCCGAAAAGATGGGTTACGTGCTCCTGTTCTGCCCGAGGGCCGGGCCAGATTGGGCACGATATACTCCTATTCTACCCAAGGATTGGGGTACGCTCCTAAATAATTCTCCAAGCATTGTTGGAGGCTTTTTCTACCTACAATAAAATTATCCACAATATTACAGTTATCCACATAATTATGCTAAACAGCTGGACAGACCGATTTAATTTTGTTTACACCTTCTCATCTATACAGATAATGAAAGACAGTTGCTGACAGGGTGAAGATGGTATTTGGGAGCGAAGTTCACTGAGCAGTGGATCACAAGAAGCAGACCATATCACGACCATCCGCCACAAAAGCCCTAGCGCACTTTGTTCTCGACTGCAAGTACCAAGCTGTTTCCTTCCCCCTCTAGCTTCAAGAAAAGCTGTCTAAAGTCTCAGAATCAGAGAAAAATAAGTTTTGATTGAAAATTTGTAAGCTTTGTTGTAGTTCCGACCAGTATGGGACATTTAATGAAAGGATAATGCTGTTTTCTTTTCGTTTTATTTGTGAGAAGTAAGTAAATTTAAAGAAATGTTGTATTTGAGAGTAAAATCAAAATGAAAACTCAAACAGGCACGGTAATAAATGTGTTTTGTAGACGTCATCAGGCATGAGAGAGCTAATTAGAAGTAAAGCAGCTCTTGGTGCATTCACAACAGTTTCTATTTTATTGACTTTTTACTTACAATTTTGATTTGAGCTTTTCAGTTTGATGAAGTAGTTAGAAGTGAGGCTTTTGTTTAGCCAACGAGTGTTTTTATTAGAAATTGAGATTTTTGTGAATCTTTATGTTATGTATTAATTTTTGAGCTGAGGACTTGCTGCATTGTTTGTTTGGTGTTCATAAATAAAGAGGGAAAAACGAAATAAACATTTTTTTTCGGAAGTCATTTATTAAAGTCTGTGCTAACTAACTGTTGGATAAAAAAGCCCATTTTTGGTTGAATCAAGTCCCAACAACTGAGCTTTTGCAATGGATTTATGCCCAACAATTTATAAAAATGTACGAGAATTTACCAACAAGTGGTCTTAAACTGGATACACAGTTGCCTAATTATTGTACAGCTGGATTCCAACTACTAAGCAGTCGTTCTGAATTCCCCAATAAATGAGCAAAAATCATAAGCCAACAATTGGGTAACTGTTACTGCCCGAAAAATGGGAAACCTATAATGACCAATCCTTGGGCACACTAGGCCAACAAAGGGTTGGGCAGTAGTACATAACCAACTTTTGAGTAATTTAGTAAAGACTTTGCCCAACGACCGTTGGGTAATAATTGCACATTAGATGTTCATGTTGACTATTGAATCAACGTTGGGCAATAAGTTGGGCATTTTTTTGCGTTCTAACAGAGTAGCTTGATAGCTAGCTGGCTACTTGCCTGCTGCTTGCTAGTTTAATAGCTAGTTAGCTAGCTTGCCTGCTGCTTGCTTGATAGCTAGCTGGCTACTTGCCTGCTGCTTGCTAGTTAGCTAGTTAGCTAGCTTGCCTGCTGCTTGCCAGCTAGATAGCTAGCTGGCTACTTGCCTGCTGCTTGCTAGTTAGCTAGCTATATAGCTAGCTTGCCTGCTACTTGCTAGCTATAAACCGTATTCACGAGGAAGCCATTTTCGATCGTGTTCCCTGAATGGGAGTGCATTCAAAGCCTCACTTTCATATTTTTTTAAAATGTTATCTTAAAACATTAAGGGTGTGTTTAATCTCAAATTTTAAATTATTCATTCGAGCAGACTGGTAATATTTTGTAATGAACATTTATTTGATTGCTTTCATTTCCAGTCGCATGTTCCAAATATGAAGAGTTTACCTCGCTCTCAATTTAATATGGCCGATACGTAAATGAAGTCTTTAGCTTGCCTGCTGATGCTAGATAGTTGGCTAGCTTCCTTGCTTGTGTGCTTGCTAGCTCGGGTGCTTGTTTTGTGCTGTTTGGAACATGCACAAAGCCTATTCGTCAAATTAAAGTATACAGTAAACTTAATTTATTTTCTAAAGGCATTCGCTTTGCAATATTGATGATAAGAGTTTTTAAGTCATAAAAACCGCCAGCTAAACTATAAAGTGGAAAAAGCAAAAGTATCATATAAATAAATGTACTTATTTCCGGGTTCAAAAGTATCACACGATTCCAATGGGATAGATTTGACGTGTGAAATGATTGTGAAAGCTGTAATAATCATTAGCTTATCTGGCGGCTATGACTTGCATTTTGGAAGGGAAGTTCAACACAATAGAGAATGTTGTGGATATTTCCTGCAATTGTCTTTTTTTTTGCTCTCAGTATTTTTTTTTGTTGACGAGAAAGAAACGTATTATTCTGTATAACCTATGTACAGGGTGAGTCAATAAAAGCGGAACACAAACTCCAAAAAATATATTTCATATTTAAAGCAATATGTAGCACCAAAAATGATACTGATTGGAAAGCCAATTTCATAAACTACTTTTACATGAAAAAATACTGAAATTGCTCAATTCTTTCAAAGAATATCACCATTTAAACGCAACGACCCTAAAACGTGTTTCGAAAAATAGCAATTTATTGTGTGTTCTGACTGTTTGGAACAACACTGAAAAATGACACAGAATACTTGTTTCAACCAGCGGCGTAGCCAGGTTTGTCATCCTAGGAGGGTTTTTTTTTTGGGGGGGGGGGGGCTAGAGGTTACAATGGTGGGCGCCCAAAAATTACATTCGTGCTGAAAGGTAGACCGGTTTTTTTTCACCGGACACCGCCCTTCGTAAAATCAAATAGGTGGGGGCACCATTTTCTTATAGGGGGCGCTGTTCAAAACGTATATCATGGCTATAATAGGCAAATATTATTGGTTAAAAACAATACGCACGAAATCGCGGCAAAACGCGGCGTGCGCCCCCGGCCCCATGCCCCTTAGCTACGCCGCTGGTTTCAACAACTGTTAACAACTGTAGGCCTACTACACAATATCTTTATTACCAACCGTACTTATAAACAATATGCATAAAAAATCAATTTTTTGTTAAAAGACAGGCCTTCAAAGGACTTTGTTTAATATTTTTAACTTTTAAACTGAGGTTTATCGCTGGTGACGTTTGAAGACAATTGTGACAACGATATACTTTGAACGGATTGAGCAATTTTAGACCAATATGAAATATATTTTGGGAGACTGGGTGCCGGTTTTTTTTTACTCACCCCTGAAAGTCTAAACGTATACAAGCGTACTTATTTGTCGTTAATTTCTTTTGAACGAACCTACTTTATATTCACAGTTCACTTGATAAATTACCAGTTTACTACTCTATAGTTCAGTGTATTTCTATGCTAACTTGTAATCACAGGGTCCCAGGTCTTGTACAAGCCTTTGACTTTTTCCTGGACCCCTAATATCAGCTCTGTTATCCTTTGTAAACATTCTTGCAAATTATGTCTGATATGAAATTGCAACAAAAAATTAACCAGTTTTCTCGAAACTGGGTGTGTAAAGATTAACAAAACACATCTTAGACATGTCTGCAGAATGCAATTGATCTATTTATGACGTGTTTCATCAAGTCGTGTTCATTAAAGTGTTTTAACAGTTTCTTGATGTATTTATTTGATTTTTTGTTTCAACGAAGGTAAATCGAGAATGATTCCGCTGCAGAAATTACAAGGTCCGATATCCACCCGCCGTCTGTATGTTGAACTATGGGTTGTGGTATTTCAAATTGCAACGGTTCCAACTACACAACAGATGAACGGTTGGTATATTTTTTCTAGGTTGACTTTTTTAGAGGACTGTTTTATTCGCTATCCGTGTGCCTGGCAAGAGCAAGGAATGGCTAGGGTGCAAATTCCGACAGCGAGCTAACGCTTAGCCCAAGTCTGTGTTTAGCTTGGTCTGTGTAGTAAACACAGACGTACACACGCATGTAAGGTTAGAGCACCTTCAGCAGTACCAGCAGGCACTGCGCGGTCAGGATATGAGCTTGAGCTGTGTATAATGTGCGCCCTCACGCGTCAGTTCCAGACCAACACATTAAAAATGTAATATGTTATTGTCATGTAAGTTCTGAAAGCCACTTGCTGACTTTATGAAATTTCATGTGTGCACACGTTCTAGAAATGTACTCTACACAACGGCGCGCGTTGTTTAATGACTCCGAGAAGATCAAAATTCAGTCTCGGGGAAGTAATTTCAGTAATTCATTTCATAATAAGTTGGTAGTTTTGTTTCTTGATGTTTGCATATGTCGCATTTTACCGGTCATTTCTAAAACCAACGAAATAACAATGTACTTTTAAGATAGTTGTGTTTGAAATGTAAAATGTTTAACTTATTGCGTCAGCTTCTTTTTTGATTTGCTTAAAACAAATGCAAACACGCCATAAGAATATGTTCGGAATATTTGCATTAACTGATTAATTTATGCATTCTGCTCATAGCTCCTGGTTACTTGGGATGCTTCACGGACTGTGGTTTTATATGTACTTCTCTTGTTGGTGATCGTGTGCTTTCGATCGGACCAATAAACAACGACCCCCAGTCTGTAGAGTGGTGCTTCAGACACTGTCTGGAAATGGAATCCCTCAGCTACAAATACGCAGGACTGGAATACGCATATCAATGCTTCTGTGGAAATAACGAAGACTACAACAGACAAGGGAAACTTACACACTCCGAGTGTCAAAATACGTGCAAGGGAAACAGCGACCAGTTCTGTGGAGGCTCAGGAGGGCTATCTATGTATAAAAGTGAGGCATCTCGAAGAAATGTTGGGGACCGAAGAAATGTTGGGGACCGGGAAGGGTAGGGCTAGGGAGGGGCCATGAGATGTTATTGCACATTTACCATTTATGTTGTATTACCAGATTCTTTGGTCATTCCTACGTAATTAGAAATCACTTCAAACGTTGTTCTGATATTTTCGACTTCTAACAAGACTTCTTAAATAGGTCCTATCTAATTAAATAATCAAGTTGTTTCCAAAAAAAGTCCTTGTGTCACTCCCTTGAAAATATTTCTAGGGAGTGAGACAAGATTGTTTTTTTTAAATAAGATGTTTTTTTTTTAATTTTAAAAAAACTCATGTGTGTTTTTTTTTTTTTTTGGGGGGGGGGGGCAGTGTATGTGATGATATATACGTTATCACCAATCTAGAGTTAAACATAGTATTTGCAGCTTATGGCTGGGAGAATGCCCCACTTCATGTCCAATGTATCTTATAAAACTGTTACGTCCGAACTATAGCAAAGGCCCCGACTACATAGTTGGAACAGTCTCAACTATAGTTGGGATCATCCCAACTATATATAGTAGGGACAATGCCATAGTTGGGGCGTTACAAAACGATTTATCAATAAATGTAGGTTATATGGTAAAGCTATATATAGTAATTGGTACAATTACATGTATATCGTATCAAGTTTTTCCTCTCAATATTTAACAATTGCAGTATCGCAAGGAGTATGCAGTAATGACATTGGACCACCCACCAACGGATCCCACACCATTACCAACCCGCGTTCACTGTCTTACAATCTCAACAACTTCAAGTTCTTCGGGACTCGTGTAGATTTCTCCTGTGACCCTGGATATACCCTCCATGGAGCATCAAGCATTGAATGCATTGAGACTGACTACAACAACGTTAGGTGGAGTGACTCGGTGCCTACTTGCATCCGAAATTCCTCGTCAACAGTTTCACCGTTCAGTAAGTGAGAAACAATCCTACACTTTATCAAATACAGCAATGAAAAAAAAAGTTAAGACGGTAGAAAAAGCAACCGTGTTTTCTAATGAAACCATTTGTTCTGTTCCTTTCTTTCTTCTTTTTCAATGGATTAATCAATCAGACTACAAACATTTAGGCTTTAATACTTAAATATTTATTGAGGAAAGTGATACTTAAAGGCATATACGATCATTTGCTTTTCATGCATTGTTTTTTTTTTCCAATATTAACTTTACTCAAAATCCAAAGAAGAATATTCAAAAGTTAACCTGTTGAAGTTGCAGCTCAGTAGATATTGCAGTTGTCGAGAAAACAGTGAAAAATACATGCACAACCTATCACCGAAACACGATTTCGTCTGATAAAAAGCTCTTTATTTAAAATAATAAATCAATAAATATATTTCAAATCGGTCAATTGACTGATCGCTTGAAATAACAATTTCTTGATTTCTTCTAAATGACAGCAAGCCAGACGGATTTTCACGGGGTGTTTAGTACCAGTACGATCTTTAATCCAATAAGCTTTTTGATAATTCGGTAGGTTACTTTTATAAAAAAATGAAAATTATCCCATATGCCTGTATCCAAACTGACATCAGTATACTATTGACAACACAATGTATTATCATCAGACCTTTTTAATCACACATCGTGCATGGTGATGGTCATTAATGATCTGCAATCCAAATGAAACTACAGAGACGGAGAAAATGACGATGAAAATGCTCAGTTTTGTTTCAGAGAAGGACACGAAACACCCAAAATGATATATGTTGTAAGAAAACCCGCATGTCGCCCTGGGCGGGGATCGAACCCGGGTCATGAAGGTGGTAGGCGTAAAAAGTTACTCCACTGCGCCAACTATATAACTGCCCAATAAATGTACTTTATTTCCCTCAGCTGCTGATTACAGGGCTACTTCAACTGACGGCACGACGGCAACTGAGACCAACGATCCGCGTACAGGAGAGTTAGAGACAGGTATGAAAATAAAGAAATAACATTTGCGACAAAAACTTACTCTTTTGTGGAAGCACTGAATGAGCATCGCATTATGCTGGCACAGTCTCTGAACGTAACATCACCACAGCCGACTTAAAGGGAATATACATCATTGGCTTCTGCTGTAATTTTCAGAAATGAACTATTTGAGGGGTAAGTAAGAAAAACAAAACTGTTCAAGTAGTCTGGTTCCCTGACTCCACTAAATATAAAATGGATCAATTTACAGATGCCGGAAAATTGTAAGATAAGGGTACCAGTCTAGCTGGCCTGCACCCGTTCATGAACATGTAACCGATAGCAAACAAAATTTGGAAGGAACAACAATGGTAAACTTGGAGCAGAAGTTGAAAAAAAGTTAGGTTTTTCCAACGGTGGTCGGCCGACCACCGCTGGAAATGTTTACAAAAATACCATTTTCTTGAAAATGACTTCACACCAGGTGCCATAATTTTACAGGATGCTTTAGACTGTCATTTACCAACATCCTATTAAGGTATTTCGTAAAAACTTGGCAGTTTTATTTTTCGATGTTTGCAAATGTTCCCTATTCCCTTTAAGTTTTTTTTTGTGATGTGAAAACCGTTTATCAAACTCAAGACAAATAGGGTCATCCAACCCAACAAAACGAGCCACAGATCACAAGACCTTCTTTTGAAAATGACACTTTTTACAAAGCTTACAACAGCCAACATTGAAAAAAAAATCAAGGGTATGATCTTTCTTCTCCATGTGAAAAATAGTTAACTATAATAAGCGCTCTTTTCAAATATTTTGTAGTTTCATGCAGAGTTAGATCCCGGTGTCAAAACAAACCGTAGTTGTAAGTAGTGTATTCCTTCAATGCTGTAGACATACTTTTTTCTTCCACAGGTATGATAGTTGGAATAGCAGTTGGAATAATAGCGGCATTGACTGCCCTTTTGGTGGTGGTGATATGTCTTAGGAAGAAAAGGTACTTTAATCTAACTGCTTGTACCGACGTCCATGTACCTCGCATACTACTAAACAAGACTACACTGTACACACGTTGGGCAAAATGGGTTGATATGTAGACCAACCGTAAACAGGTTAAACCAAATTGGGTAATTTTAAACCAATGTTGGGTAAAATTATATTGCCCAACAGTGTTTCGCCCATTATTATTTTTTTACAGTGTATAGGCTTCCCCTGTCGAGCTGGACCCAAAAGTCTCACATAATTTTAACGTTGGTGTACACGTCCTCTTTGGGTGTAGCATCTTGAAAAAAAATGATTTTCAAAAGGAATTGATAACTTTCTAGCATTACATTAGTTATGAGCTTTCCAATGAGACATCTCACGCAAAAATCGGCGCATGACAAGTAATATCAGTTAATTAGTTTCAACTTTTGAATTAAGAGCGGGACGCTCCTGATGCGTTCTGAATAGTGTGCGCAATTTCTGAACTGAAGCGCGCCATTTCAATCCAAATTTTAAAACTGTATGAAGGCCTGCAAAAACAAACAAGCAAATTTATTTGTTACAGGACATTATATTCCTTTAAATTTCGTTCCGAAAAGGAAATCGAATTAAAAAAAACACACGTACTATTCCATTTTTAAAGTCTGTAACTTGATTAGTCACTCAGCTAGTTAGTCAGACTTTTTTTTTGTAAATTTGTAACATGCACTTGCAATATTGTACAACAAGTTAAACAGTTTTCCGGGGCTTTCATTTCCAGAGCCAATAAAAGAACCGGAAGTGCAGACGTTGTCATGGACACCGTCGGACCAACATACGCCAACACGTCGTACGATTTATCAGTAGTTAGCCAGCCCAGCACTGAACCAACCCAAGCTGCCCCATCCGTGTACAACCAGGTCGCTAAGAAAAACGCCCACGATCACGTGTACGCTACTCCTGATGACGTCACTGCACCGGGGGCCACGCCCACCAACCGAGATGATGGTGAGAGTGGGTGGGTCGAGAATACAGTGTACGGATGCGAATCCTTTCCAATTGAATGACAAAAGAGATTCCATACAGACGTGAAACCACACATGCAGAACTACTGACAATAGAGAAAAAAAAGCCTAAAAAGATAAAGTTTTACCAACTATAAAGTAAATCTTATCATTTCAAATACAGTTTATCTTTAATTTCGAAGCTCCATTGAATGGATTGTTGAGCTAATTAAGCCGCAAGTTATACATGTTCTTGACTTGTCGCGGAACTAAATTCCGGCAATATAATACATGTACATATACATTCAGGAAAAACTATGCTTTCCGTTGGCCTTGTACAGTGTTTCATGATCATCATCATTATGCATCATCATCATTGTTGTTGCCCGCTCGAATAATTATATCCCACGTACGCTTCACTCCCATAGAACGTGTGTAAGTTTACAGTAGGCGCTGCGGGAACGTGACTGCGCCCTCGGAAACCATACGGAGTCGGCCCTGGCCACCAGGCATTTCCTCTTTTTAGATACCAAGTTAAACTGCTTTTACGCGCTTAAATTGAATAAATGTTAACTTTAAATCCATGTTCTGTATTAAGCAAGCCCTAACAATAATAGCCAGACAAATTCCATGCGATGGTTTTTCACATGTAAAGTGGTTGATACGGTATCAAAAAGTTTCGATTGTTCATGTGTCACTTTCCCGTTTAAGATTTCTAGACAATCGAGGTTTCCACAGGGCAATGCAATACTGAATATAAAAATTCACTTGGCGATCTTTTACAAACAATAGATTTCTTTTCGGTAATTTTTTTTGTTTCGATAAAAATGAGCAATTTTAAAAGCCGACTAACCATAAATTTTAGTCTTTTTGGATTACTCGCAATAAGTGATACCAGACCTCAACAAACCTGAAAATTTACCTGAAAGCGTACTTATGCACTCAGTATATTACGAGAGCCGTTTTTGACCAGCACAATGGGGCTAAAACCTAAGATGTGAGTTTGATTTTATGCATCGAATTTTTGAATATCGGAAATCAAAATTGTAGACATTTAGCGTTAAAGTGTTTTATGTCGACATTTACACAGAAACTTTTAATCAATTCCGACCAAAAAAAAATGTGTTTTTTTTTATACAATATTCAAACGCGATCGATCAAGAAATAATCAATCTGGCGAATTTTCTTTCACAAATTGGATTACTTGATACTCTCCTCCACCGTTACGTACAAGTATAAATGTTGGGGGAACCTCTGAAATTATGTTCTTGTCAAAAACAAAATTGCTTGTAAATTGATAATAGGATCATTCATCATGCAATTGCCTTATACGCTGTAACGTTAAAAAAATTATCATCTGTTATATAAAGCTTTGTGTCAATATTACTGTTTTGCTTGTATTTGTGAGTATGTGTGATCTAAGTGTGTTTTCACCAATGCACTTCTTGCTTGTGAATCTTACCTTTAACTTCATTTAATAATTTGCAGTGTATGCAGGGCCCCAACGGAAACCAGTATTACATTGTTTTGCATACCCCGGGAAAGAAATGTAATGTAATGTAATTAGTATGCTGGCATTTTTGAGAAAAGAGGAATTATCATCATTTCCTCGCGATGGTATCGGATCAAACCATCTGTCTTTTAACGGAAAGACAGATGATTTGGTCCTGTATCATCGCCAGGAAATGATAAATTCCTCTTTCCTCGAAAATGATAGCATACTTATGATTTCACAGAATGTGTTTTATAGATTCCATACTTCACTAGATTTTCCAAATATTTTACTTGGTCAAGTACGATGCCACGTACGGTGTATTGAAAGTTGGATGAAAACAATGAAGGATATAGTTACATTCCATTACCAGGTCAATACGAACAACAGTGTGTGATTTCTTAATGTCCATCGATCCCAGAATGTTGTTCGGTCCAACAATGGCCAAGATGGCAGTATTAGTAATTGATGACTACCATGCGCGCCGCCATCGTTTTGTTTTAGTTGTAGTCTAGCTACCACCGTACTGAAATTTTCAGCAGGACGGTGCATGAGTGTTATGGTCTAACACAATACCTTCAGTAGGCGTTTTGGTGAATATAATCCCTTCTCATAGTGTCTAAATATATGGATACAGGCCTTCTTTGATCAAGAAATCAATTTCAAGCCAAAAAAGTATACAGATTACTCTGTGTTTGGTCAGTACCCTTGCGAAAAAGTTCAAGTTTTATATCTCTGGTCTTTGCCTGGCATCCCCCCACCACAACAGCCCGAGGCTATATATCTAAAGGATGATTGATGGCCTTATTATACAGCAACTATACTTACAATACAATTCAATTACAATACTATATGGGACAATGTAAATCCTATGGGAGTTGGCCTGGGTCTGATCTTTGCCTCAGAAATTATGGGTATTATTAGGAAATTGTGGAGCATGAACTTTTTTGACGGAGAAATGACGGAGAAATTAAACTTTACGGAAATTAAGCCACGGTATCGACCAATCGCGTTGTCCAACATGCACAACTCGACTTTGAAAAGAAGAAGATTTGCATCGAAAGTTCTAGCTCCATTGTACTTGTGTATATAAATCTAAAACTGTTTACACAACTTGTTGAATTTCTTGACATCGATTTTCAGATGAGAGATCTGCTTTATTTTTTCATGTTGGCAGCGTAGGCCTAATTCTATTTGAGTTTCGAATTTATGCTAATTGTATCATATTTATCATAACTATGATTGGACATTGCTGTCCTTTAAAATGTTCCTGTTTTTATTCTTGTGCTAGCTTATATGAGTTTATTTACCATTTACATTTTTAAAAAATTGATTTATGATATGATTGTGCTGTATTGTATAATATTTGTATTTTGCTTGTTGTCTGAAGAGCCTTTTATATAGTGATTTAGTTCGCAATCACACCGGGATTGTGTGAATTATTTTTGTTTTGCTGAAAAAACGTACACTTTTTGTGATCCGTGGACAGAACTTTAAAACGGTGGCTGTGTTTAAAATTCCGTAACTATATGAATGATTCCTGTACTACAAGAAACTAAGGAATTGGGCTTTCATATCCTTGATTTTGAAAGTATTACATGCAGAACTCAACTTAAAAAAATGGTCGCGACATTTGCATTCCGGGTTTTTTTTTATTCGCCCTGTAGATACAGGTCGTTCATTTACTTCCTCAACTTAAAGGGAACTTCGGCTCTCTAAAATTATCATCGTTTGTAATGATTGTGATGATTTATTTGATATTATTGAGACCGCCAATCATTAATGTTGAAGTTAATTGGATAATTATAAGAACCAAATCATTAACATAAAACAAATCAAATATTTGAAGCAATAGTTATACGCATTTCCAGCTATTTATAAACACTATAGTTTCAGCTACAATGATGCAAAATGTGCATGTAATTAATATGCCATGACCTTAGGAAAACATTAGTAAGTGTTTTGAAGAATAAATGGATGCTTTGATGTTGAAAGTCTGACCTTAATTTGCGATTAAAACTCTAGCGTACTGAACAGAGCAGACCTATTTGACCTCAATGAAGTATTTGATTATTTTCATATTTTTATTGCGGATTTAAGTTCGGAATGAAATATATTTTTTAAATAAGGGAACAAAATATGTGCTTGGCCGGTCTAAAACAAGCACGTTTATAATCGGCTAGGGGCCTGGACGCGGATTATGACCGGAGACGAGGGCAAGGGCCATTATCGGCGACAAGGCTCCTAGCCGGTTTTAAACGTACTTGTTTTAATACCCGCCCGGCACAATAATGTATTCCCATTCATAAATACCTTTCGGTCAAAAAGTCAATACGAAGTCAAAACGATTTTGTGCGACAATTTTACTTCATGTTTTGTGAAACACCCCTAGCTATGTTTATGGAATGTGCCTTATATAGTACTAAAACCAGTTATGGAGATTGGCACGCGCGTGTTGCGTATACCGCGCGATGTAGCGCAGAACGCAACGTTACCGGTGTAGTGTGAATGGACCGATCCATTAAGCCCCGCCCACCATAGCAACTGCCTAGCAACGACCCAGACTCCGACAAACTTGACACGTGCCGGGCACGTGTGTACATGTGTTCGTGTTTTGTGCATGCAAAAACTTATACAAAATAAATAAACATGGCGCACGGTGTCGGTGCTACATGTAGCTTTTCAGGGCCAAGTTCAAGTCTTCGCTGTTTAAAAGGTGTAGTTAGCCTTGATTTATATCGGGACATTGCCTTAACAAAGAGAGCCAAGGAGAGAGGCTATTTATTTTTCGTTCAAGGTTATGTCCACGAAATTAAGTTTCATTTTAAAACTAATTTCGAGGTCGTCATGGTCGTTGAGGTATCCGCCAAGTGTTTCCGATCGATGCAAAAGTCACTGCCAGCCCACTCAATAAACTTGATAGTTTATTTTGAAGATGCCAGTAGTGGGAAACTGAGCCGGATTACAGAAAGTATCTGCAGCTGTGTAGCAGGGTAGGTTTAATTCCAATATATTTCTCATTTCAACTGGACATTATAAAGTGTAAAACGATCGAGTTTACAACCATCGCGGCAAGGCTTAGGACTAGTAACAAGTTACGCTTTAATTGTTTCTGTGAACCATGTGAACTGATCCTGATCTGTCAATCGATAAATCGAATTAGGTTTCTCCAGCATCTGTATTAAAATAAATAGGACATGATACCGGCCCAAAATCCCTGACCCCGGCTAGCATCCAAACATTGGAAGACTAGCATCCCTTGATCAAATCCACACTTTAATCAACGATTGACATGATTGAAACTGGTCTATAAAGTCAAACCTACTGACCTAGGAGTAAGAGTAGGAGGTAACCAACGCCTCCGACTATCACTCCCCCCCCCACACTGTTTGCACGTATGTCCCCCCTCCCCTCCCACTGAAGAATAACCGTTGCTTTAGACACTTACAATAATTTAAGCATGCATTTTAAATTTAATTCACCTCGTTAGGCTATAAACTGACCTCATTATTTTGTTTTCTTTATCATAGATTATCTGGAACATGTTGCCACGTAATTGGAGTGATTAACACAATTGCACACTACCAACAGCTGGGGTTGAAGGAAGTGCCAGCATTTTCCTCTGTGACAAGTCTACCACAGCAGTGGCATAAGCCCAGAGGGGTCAAGATTAGCCCCAAACCTGTGACCTCCATGGTCTTTGCCAAGGCAAAGAAAGATCACCCCAGGAAAAGGCGGCCAAACCTCCCCAAGAAACCAGAGCGGTACAATTTTTGTTTCAAATATTGAAATTCAGCTTAAATTTCGCTAGCTTCTTCTCTAGGACAGTGGTATCATTTTGCAAATTGTGAAGCAAACAGACTGAAACGAACATCAAATGACAGAGGTTACAGTTTGTTATTCTAATGCACAAATGAGACTTTTATTTATTTATTTATTTTTTTACAGTCTTTTCCTCCTTGTATTTTACAAATAAATTAGATCAATAATTTAAAGAACATTTCTGACAATTGCATACATGGATGTGTAACCATTTGTTCCTGAAAACAATTCTGATGGTTACAATATGAGGTTGATGATGATTATTTTAATAAACGAGACCTTGGATAAGTTTTTGTCTACAGTTTTGGGAAATGACTATTTCAGATTGAACTCATTACTTTCTGAACACAGGTGTGAACCACCAGGAGAAGAGGCCATCAGCAGGCTCAAGTCCTTCACCTGCACCCCCCTGGGATACCTTCTTGATGAACAAAGGCCCACTATGTCAACATCAATTGGTCACATACAAATTGGCTCTGCTGTCCCATTTCATGTAAGATCCAGTTGAAGAAAACATTGAAAACAAATATTTTATAAGCAACTGTATGAACATAAATAATTATAAAACTACCCGCCACTTATTTCAATTACAAAATTATACACAAAATCATTTCACAATAGTTTGTAATATATTAGTCATTTGGGATATATTTTGGAATTTATAAGAGTTGCATGACTCATGACTACTACTGTGACTCAACATACATAACTTGGGACTTGGTCTAAATCTTGGACAATGGAAACCCAGACTAGGACTTAACCAGGGTATCTTGAAAGTTAGTCAGCATGCCACATACATACCATATCTCATTTATCTGATGGAGAAGGCTTACTGGAATTTTTCTTCCAACAATTTGAAATCGCTTGATTTGATTAATTGCCCTTTCCACATGGATCCTGTGTGAAGCTATTTGTCTTGTTGTAGCTACATCCCCAGGCCTCATTTGTGAGGTTGATGAAGCATTGGGAGGAACATTAAATTTCAGTCCCAACTTGTGCAAAGGTTCTTCAATTTGGAACCCCTTATCAGCCATGATTGCATCCCCCTCTATACTTAGACCCTTATTCTTATAAACACTTAACAAGTCATAAAATCCACAATCCTCACAAATCCGATTATCTGATATCGACCCAGAGAATAACTCAGAAAGAAACATAACAGATCCTCTAGAGTCCACTACAACCAGTGCTTTTAATGTGTTGGTTGATTTGTAGTCAGAGTAGCACTGACTCTGGGATTTCAATGATGATGGTCTTTCTATCCGAAGCTCAGTTCCATCTATGATGGCCAAGGAGTTTGAAAACTGTTTCCTGTATTTTGATGTCATTTGACTTATAAGAACATCCCTATGAGGCCAAAAAGACAAATATCCTAATTTTGCATACATGTATTTTACCCAACTACTGAATATTGTACCAATGGTCTGTTGACTGACAGATGTTCTAAAAGCAATATCTTTCAAGTGAAACCCATTTCTAAACCTACAAAGTACCAAAAACAACTGATGCTTTAGGGAAAATTTATCGATATCATGCCGCTTTTCAGAATATTGTACTGGATTATTAATGGGATCTGGCACAAGGAACTCAAACAATGCCATGAACATTATGTACGTTAGTCCGGTGTAGTAGACAAACAAATTCTTAATGTCACATGACTCCACCCTCTCTGGATCCAAAGACTGGCTAGGAAGAGTTGCAGTGAGCAACTTTTGTTCACAACTTTCAAGTTGTTTTTTCAGTTGCAAGTTTTCTTCCTTGTAGCCTTTAAGTTGCTCGGTGAGTTTTTCTTTGTCATCTTCCAGCTCCTTGAGTTTTGCTTCAGCGGCAAGCATGTCCAGAGATGAGTACACTGTAAATAAGAAAAAAATGACACGGTTTAAATGTTTGAAATTTGTCTTCTTTTTCTTTCACTGGTCATGCAGTTGAAGAGCTACAAGGACATCCCCAAGCCCAGCAAAACTACACCATGCACAGACACGTCTTTCCCAAAGACATCTCCAGTACACCTTGGACAAGAACATGCAGTCTGTAACACAGCGTACCCAGTCACCAAAGAGGATGCAGTAATGCTGGAGCAGAACACTAAACAGCAAAGCAAATGTAAATTGTGGAATGATGAACGCAAAAATCGTATCACATCCTCAAATTTTGGCAAAGTGTGTAAGCGTAAGAAAGACATTAATGATAAATTCTTAGATCGCTTATTTCAGCCTAAACCTTTCTCAACTGAAGCTACTTCATATGGCAAGGCCCATGAAAGTGAGGGAAAGGTGGCATACTGCAGCCAAAAACCTAATGTACATATACACGACTGTGGTTTGGTTGTAAACCCTGCATTTTCTTTTTTGGGTGCAAGTCCTGATGGAAAGGTTTGTGATGGGCAAGCCTGTGGAATACTTGAAGTTAAATGCCCATTTTCAGCCAGAAATATGACTGTGAGAGAGGCAGTTGTCAAAGTCAAAAATTTCTGCCTCATACAAGAAGAGGAACTAATTTTAAATCCAACACATGAATATTACTACCAGGTCCAGGGGCAGCTTATGGCCACAGGTGCACCATTTTGTGATTTTATAGTTTACACAAAGAAAGATGTTGTCATTGTTAGAGTTCTGCCAGAGGTATCATTTATGCAGAACATGCTTTTTCGTTTGGCTGGCTTTTATCACACTTATGCAATTCCATATTTAAGTGCACAGTAATGTTTTTGCAGAGGGATCAGGCCTGACAGATGTTAATTTTGTCTAATGGGGTGGGGGGGGGGGGTCTTCTAAGCAGGATTAGAGACAAAGAGATCCGGATCTGCATGTGTGAAACAAACTGGCTCTTAGTCACCAGTTTCAGCTTGACAAGTTTATAACAAATAACAAATACAGGATAATAAAAAAAAAATCAAATTTCCCCCAAGTTCTACAAGTGTCATATATAAAGCGAATATGGATATAAGCCTTCTTTTCGTAGAATTTACATCCTAAAATTAATTGTAAATTTGTTGAAACCTTTGAAATATTCTTTTACTTGAGTGTATTTGTGTGGGTTTTTTTATTCACCCTGTATCAGAGTAGCTTGTGGTTTTAATCGACCAAACACTGCCCCTTGTTGTATTGACCAATCACAGACACGTGCCACATGTCCGTCACATCTGTTGGACTTTTGTCAGATCATACTCGTGGCTGTGATTGGTCAATATGTCAGGGGATGTGGTTTAATGAATCAGTCTGTTAATGCTTCTCTAAACTTATTTATTTCTTCAGTTTGTGTTGAAGTACATGAGGGGAGGTTGGAATTCTTGCAACCAGGATGCGTTGCTCCACACACAACTTTGGCAGTACTTTCCGAGTGGCTACATGAAAGAAGGATAAAAGTATCGAAAATTAATGTGCCAACAGGATGTGTACCTGTAAAAAGGTTGCAGTCGCCATAGAAACAATGTGAACACAACTGATACTTTGATAAGTGGTGGTTTCCTGATTAATATATACTGCAACATATCATAAATGTTTGGATTCAGCTTTCAATAAATGCCTGTGGAAAGCTTTCCTTGCAAATGTTGCTGTGAATGTGCTTTCAATTTCAACTTTCCAGGTTTCTGTACTTGTTGCTTATAGTGGCCTTGAAAACATAAGTATGCACATGTTTGCAGGGGCAGATCCCGAATTTTTTTGCAGGGGGGGGGGGGTTCATCTACAAATCAGTTCCGAAATGTAGCAAGATTTTTTCTCCAAACACTAGGCCTCCATAAAATCAATAGGGAGGGGGAGGGTGGGGGGCTCATTCCAAACTTAATGCTCACTATAACACATACTAGTGCACAAAAAACCCTTACCCAGTGCGAGTTTGTAGGAAAGGATTTTCATTGGAAAAAAAGTGGGATCCGCGCCTGGTTATATTTCATGTTTAAAAGCAAACCTGTGTCCACGTTCACCCCTTGGTTTCCTTGGCTTTCTGGCCTTGAAAACTGCACTGCCATCAGCTGGAATTGGGTCAGGATATTGCAGTGTGGGTCCACTTCCATCTTTGAAATGCTGAATGAAACAGAAAGATTTAAATAATTATAAACATTTATCCATGACTTGAATTATTTCAGTAGGCCTAATGTGAAGTAATGTAGTCTAGTGATAATCAAAAGGGGGCTGTGGTGGGGTCTATCAAATATGTCACTCTAACTATAAGCAGGCCCGTGCGCAGGATTTTCCGTGAGGGTCGTTACAAAAATCAAAAAATTCCAGACCATATAAAAAAAAAGTACCTACACCTTTTGCCTTTTTTTTTGGTGGTGGTGGGGGGTGGGGGCGAGGGGCTAGGGGCCACTTTTGCAATGGCAGTGCTACTTCCAAACAGAATGCATATCAATGCCTAAGAGGTGGGGTTGATGGCGACAATGGGTATTCAATTCCTTAGGCCTAGACTAACCTAGTATAAGTATGTTTATGTTGCAACTGGCCATATTCTGGCATGGGCGGGTAATTTTCGATGTCGTATCTAATCATATTATACTGGCTGTGTAGCGATGACCGATATTTATGATTTTTTTTTTTACATTTGGATTCTTTCTGGTGTAAGGCGAAGTAAAAAACAAACGTGTTTCTTGTCCCCGCCCACTTCCTTTTAAGAGGCCACCTGGATTTTTTTATAATTTTTTATTTTTGAAAAATGCAGTAAAAAAACACAAAAGTCCACAAATTCGGTGGTTAAAGCAAATGCATCTAAAACCTGAAAACTATTCATTGTAGACCAATACAACTCTAAATGACCCTGTAAATATGTTCAGTTCTCTTGTCCAACTTGTCTTTCATTTTAAAAGTGTCTTTGAACAGTGACAGTCGAAACATCAATGGTTGCAGGAAGTTTTAAAATGGCGGCCATATTGAAAAAAATAAAAATTAAAAAAAAAATCTCCTCTTCCTCTTTTTCTTCAAAACCCGAACGAGAAACATGTGTTTTTTTTATTCGGCCTAATTAAACCAAAATTTCCTCAAAGGTGGTTTAGCTTTAGACCCACTAACCTTGCTAACTGGGGTGCTAGAACTCCTTTTTTTGACATTTGGGATGACAGACCACATCCCAACTGTCAAAAAAGGAGTTCTAGCGCCCCAGTTAGTGGATCTAGCTTAGCTTTAGTTTCAGCTTGTCATGCTTGTTCAGTGTTGTTCCAACTAGCCATTTTCTGTCCTGGACAAGCCATTTTTTAAGATGACATTGACATATCAAATTATTAATTAACTTCACATACAGTATGATTTGCTCTAGCTGTCGCAATGATCGATGTTATGTCAGAGTTAAAAACTCGGTATTTGTGTCCCAGTTTACATTCAGGCAACAAAAGACATGACAGACTAACCAGCATCTTAATTGTTATAAGTGTGTTAGCCTAAATGAAATAGCTGACTTAACCCCACGAGAGCACGAGCATATGCGAGTGGCAAGGCAAACACATCCCCC
The DNA here is from genome assembly GCA_029964075.1 of Patiria pectinifera. Classification (NCBI taxonomy): domain Eukaryota; kingdom Metazoa; phylum Echinodermata; class Asteroidea; order Valvatida; family Asterinidae; genus Patiria; species Patiria pectinifera. The sequence goes on along the minus strand of CM057137.1, from coordinate 6,225,299 downwards.
ATGATCAAACACAATGTAAACAAAAGATCTAGCACTTAACAGTGCAGTCCAGTACAATAGTAAGCCTAGTACTTTTTGTAGTAGGCCTGGCCTACTCACCTTGGAACATACAAACGAGTGCCTCGTTATGCTGTTTATGTCCACACGACCGTGCGGTCCCCGTCGACCGCCACAGGCTCTGGCCCACCGTCGACATTTTTCCAAATTTGTCTTCGGCTTTAGAAACGGCCAAAATCTTAAATGTTCTTGCTTCTCAGCATAACGAGAATCTGATTTACAGTGGACATAAGAACAACGCTTAACCATGACTGCAACAAAACCGGTTGAATTTATATAATCTGCACGTGCTGACGAGAAAAGCAAAAAAAAACAACGGAACTGTGCGTTAAACAATAGGACACGATGATAATTATGTCGGACAAAATGGCGGACGTCCGGGTCAATCTCTCGGAGCATAAATCAAGACATGTGATTGGTCAATTTGTCAAGTGGGCGGAGCTTAATGGATCGGTCCATTAGCACCATTGATTTCCATTATTAAAGCTGTAGTCCATCTTTTGTAGCTATCCAAAAAGTGACTGACGTAATTATTGTTGAAAAACATACTTAGCTGAAAGATAGTAAGGGGACTAAACTCCCTGTGAAATTATTCTTTCTGGCATGCTGTCATTTTGAAGAAGTCAACAAAAGAAGGCCTTTCCAACGGTGCTTCTTAAGACGCACCGTTGGAAATTTCCGTTAGTAGTTCGTTTTTTTTATTTAGCGAAGCGCACGCAAGCCTTGACATGACGCACACGCACGCGCACCATTTATAATTCGCCAAATTAGTGCGCGACATCGCGTAGCTGCATTCGGCTCAGTAAGAACGTGTCTCTGACGCTGAATTCAGGCCCAATTCAAAACATGATTCAGCAACTTTTGATTTGAAATGGAGATGCTAGAATGCTGTTTTTTTCCCCGAAATATACAGCTGAAGCTGAGCTGAAACTTCATCAGGTTAGTTGTTTAGCACCCTTCTTCAGATTTTGAGTAGGTATGTTGCTTCAAACGAACAAAATGTACAAATTACAAATGATGGACTATACCTTTAATGTAGATCAATGATGAGGACTATAAAATACGGACTCATTTATAGTATTGCGCATGCCCTGGGAGAGTGCCTAGTCACGTGTGAGGGTTCAACCAAGAAGAGTAAAAATTGACCAGATTTCATAGAAGTACGAGTCAAAATTCCATGTATACCGGAAAAGAAGTGTTACCAGTTGGTGTTTCAACCGTTTTAAACCACCCACGTGATGGGCTCTTTACCAATAGGAATGCTAGAACACTCGATAAGAGCTGTGCTTGAAATTTTGTGCACTTTTTGTATTTACATAAAAAGAACAGCCGTGAGGGATATCTACCCGGAATCAAATCGTGTTTTTAGAAACTGCGACTCAAAGCGACGCATGTTTGACACCATTTTCACAAACAAAATAAACCGTGAAATCTGCAATAGCGCATTTCTCATCTATGAGTAGAGCACATTATTAGCTGTGCACATAATCAGGTTATTGTCGAGAAAACATAGGCCCTAGTCATGATTCTACTGAAGCATCGCCTGGTTAGTGATGGATTCTTGTCTAGTCGCCTGTTTGTTTTTGCTCTGTTGATTACAGCTTGCAAAGTTGTATTAGTTTTGTCGCAGCCACGGAATGGTAAGTCGTTATTTGTGTCAATCATTTTTAATTGGGCACATATTCATTGTAGTTTCAATAAACAAAGCGTTCTCGGAGAGAGAACCCCGTATACCATTTATCGACGTAACTCTATAAACATGCTTTACACATCACTGTCTAAAAACGTGTGAGAAGAAATTGCTTGGTTGAGACTCGAGTTGGTACTCCAGATTACTGGTGTACAGATATTTTGACCAGTTGGCCACCCTTTTGTCAGGGTTAGATGGGCGAATGGCCAGTTGATTGACCGCGTTATTGCAGTGGGAACCGCAATCATTTTTTTAAAAAGTATCATTCGATATCTACTTATCCTCGGCAGGCTATCTTTGAATCTGCTCTTTCTCACTGCCAGCATTATTTCAGTACAACCCGAGAGGGGACGATGTGTCAAACTCATGTTTGGGTCTTCAGAAATTTACAAAACCTATAAGAAAGAGTAAATCCGACTGCCGAAATTCAATGACTCAACTAAGGACAAAACTTTAGACAATGTACAAAATTGAATATCGTTAAGACACTAAAGAATTTGCTGTTTGTATACATTTGGACAAAGGTAACTTTTTCACTTTTCACTTACTGGCTTCTGATAATAGCTCCTGGTTATCTGGGATGCTACCAGGACTGTGAAGATTCGACCTGTGCAAATGACGGGGGTGATCGTGTGCTCCCGATTGGACCAAGTGGCAGCGAAGGCAGCAGCAATCAGTCTGTAGAATGGTGCTTCAGACACTGTTTGGATGGTGAAGTCATCAGCTACAAATACGCAGGACTAGAATACAAATATTAATGTTTCTGTGGAAATAACGAAGACTACGGCAGACACGACATAAGGGACGACTCTGAGTGTCAAGATAGGTGCGGGGGAAACAGCGACCAGTTCTGTGGAGATGATAAGAGGATCTCTATCTACAGAAGTAAGGCTTCATCCATTAATTTACATGTGCTAGATCAAGTTTTTTTTCTGAAGAAACTTTAACCGACGCTTTGAACTCCAAGAATTGTTAAGAGTGTTGGCGGAGATGTTGATGTCAACACGCACAGGCAGAAAAAAGGCCTTGAGCTATGAACCGAAATGTGCAGTATGTATAGGACGTCCTATCATTTCCTCCAGTAACATGTAATGAATAATCGACATTGGTCAAACTAAAGGGGCGGTTGACCAACTCCTTCTTCTGTTTCATTTGCATACAAAAAGCGCGAAACTGCGAAACAGTTCCGACACAATGAGTCCGAAGGATGGCTCATAGTGTGATGTTTATATTATCTTGGCTGCTTTCTCTCTGTTTTTATAAATGACTTATTATTTAAATGTAGATCGTATTCTGAAAGTTGTTCCAGTTTTCGGAATTTCTTCTGTCCTTTCTTGTCATAACAGTATCAGACGGAGTATGCAGTAATCACATAGGACCACCCGCCAACGGAGCCCACAACATCGCCAACCCGCGTTCACTGCCTTACAATCTCAACAACTTCAAGTTCTTCGGGACTCGCGTAGATTTCTCCTGTGACCCTGGATATACCCTCCATGGAGCATCAAACATTGAATGTATTGAGACTGGCTACAACAACGTCACGTGGAGTGACTCGGTACCGACATGTGAAGGTATTTAAGTAAGATACAGTAACCTGCCATAATCAGAAAAGAATGAAATTAGACAACACTAAATTTTGATTTCGTGCTTTCACTAAATCGCTTTCACTAAACAACGTCACGTGGAGTGCCTATAGCTGTATTATTACTTCGACAACAGTCCCATCGTATATACAAGTATATGAGGCATTCCGTCATTTTATTAAAGGTTTTTCCAGCTATTTTAAAACCTATATTAAGAGTATACTAAAATATGGAAATGCCACCAACTAAATATGAAAAAAACCACCCTACTTTTAGAAGGGGAAACAACGAAGCGGTGTTGCAAATTGCATTTGTTCTGATCTTTCCTTTCTTCATTTTGTTGTGCATCAACTAATCACACTACCCAAATTTAGGTTTTCTAAAAGTTGTGAGAAACAATACTTAACCGAACGGACATTGGCGTACTGAGTGTTAATGTGTTAATTGACATTGACAATATTATTGCACATCGTAGTGATAGACATTAATGATCTGCATACTCAAAATGAAACTAAAGAGATAGAGAAAATGATGAAGAAATGTTCAGCTTTATTTTAGAGGATAGACGCAAACTCCTCCAAAATGATATATGCTAGGAAAACCCGCATGTATAGTCATGTGCAGGAATCGAACCTGGGTCACAGAAGTGAAAAGCGAAGAAAGTACCGCCACTGCGCCAGCCTAATTCAAACTGCCCAATATTTTATTTCATCCAGCTGATGATTACGGGGCTACTTCTACAGACCGATATAACAGTTCCAGCACAACGGCAAAGGGGACTAACGATACCCATAAAGGAGAGTTAGAAACAGGTATGAAAATTGAAAAATAACCAAGAAACTTACTCTGCATTGTATAATACTTGCAGATTCTCCCGACATTATCATTGCCTAATTATTAGTACATTGGATCATTTTTTTTTTGCATTTTGTTTTCGTCTGAAGCAACAACATTGCTCAAAATCTTATGTGAGATGTACAACAACTAACTAGTTGAAGTTTCATCTCGCGATACATTTTAAGAAAACAGAGAAAACGTACATTTGCAAGTTTTTGGGGGGTCTCGTAACTGGATTATGTTGCTAACGCACGTACAATCAATTAAAATCACCTTGTTGATAGTTTTCTTCCATTTCAGGTGGAATAATTATCAGAGGGTATGTGACACATTAGTCCTATCTTTACTTTGAGCAATATTTATCCAATAGCAGTATTATTTTGTAGCTATTTGAAGGATTAGATATCGCTGTCAAAACAAGGTTAGCTTCTAAGTAGTGGTTTAAAATAATCCCCGAGAAGGCTAGTCTTCAGTCAAGATTGCTACATTGGGTTTTTTCCACAGGTATGATAGTTGGAATAGCAGTTGGAATAATAGCGGCATTGACTGTGGCTCTTTTGGTGGTGGTGATATATCTAAGGAAGAAAAGGTATATAGAACTGCTTCCATGCACCTCGCACACCATTAAACAAGACTCAGGCTTGTCTTATCGAGCTGGACTCGAGACTCACAAAATTTATAGTCAGTAACTTAATCAGTCACTCAGTCGGGTCCAGTTTTTTTGGTTAACGACCACATGCTATTTGCATACTTTTTTGTTGTTTTAAATGACAAGGATGTCGTAGAGTGAGCCACTTTAACCAATGGCTTAGCCGGGGGAGGGGTTAAGGACGTATTCACTTCTCAACATTTTGGAAAGAGTGCCTTTTTTTCACAAGTGCCCTTTTTTCACGAGCGCCCTTTTTAACGAGTTTCCATTTTTTGGAATGTCGCCCGAACGTCCGCAATTTTGCCGCCAGAATGTGCCGTGAAAAGTGCCAAATTATTTTGTCCGACGATAGTGCCCATGATCGCCTGGTTTGAACAGCCCCCCCATAGGAATATGGTGTCCAGCCCCCCCCCCCCCGATCGTCCGGTCGGAACAGTGCCCCATAGGAAGATGGTATTCCCCCCCATGTTCGTCCGGTTTGAACAGCACCCCCATCGGAAGGTATCCAGTCCCCCCCCCCCTTCCTTACATTTTTTTTTCGGAGGCCGGACGGACGGTGAAAAAAAAACACTGTCTACCTTTCATCACGGATGGACGAGAACCGCAACAAAATATCTGTCTGAAAATAAAACATAAATGTATGGTTGTTCTGTTATTAATCCTACAACATATAAACTCCCTCAATATGAGTCTCATTTGAAAAATACAAATTTCCATGGTTTTGTTAATTTCCAGAGCCAATAAAAGAACTGGAAGTTCAGAAGTTGTCATGGACACGGTGGGACCAAAAACACGCCAACAGTTCGTACGGTTTACCAGTAGTTAGCCAACCCAGCACTGAACCAACCCAAGCAGCCCCACCCGTGTACAGCCAGGTCGCTAAGAATAAAAACGTCCATCACGATCACGTGTACGCTACTCCTGATGACATCACCGCACCGGGGGACACGCCTACCAACCGTGATGATGGTGAGAGTGGTTGGGTTGAGAATACAGTGTACGGGTGCGAATCCTTTCCAACTGAGTGACGACAGAGATTCGATACAGAAATAACACCGCATATGCAGAACCACTCACAATGTAAAAAGCCTAAATAGATAAAGTATTACTGTAAATTAAATCTCCCATTGAAAGGATTTTTCAGCTAAGCCTCTAACTATATATCATATTATTTACACTTGTCGCTAAATTAAATTGCGGCAATATAATACATGCACATACATTCAGGAAAATTGCTTTCCGTTCGAGCCTTGCCTTGTTCAGTGTCTCATGTTCACAGTGTATCCGCTTGTCACTTCATAAAAGCCACGGGAAAATACTGCTGTTAATCCATTTACATGCCAAAAATGCGGTTTACTATGTGGAATGTATATACAGTGTGTTGAACCATTCGACCTGTGCGTGTCATACATACATACAAACCGCATGGGGGCACCGTAATTTTTTGAAAGCAATGGACACCATTTGCGAACATTCAACATGAATTTGTCAAAATGTCATGAAACATCAAATAATAGGACCATGCATCATGTGAAATCATGAGTACAGTATGCTGTTATTTTTGAGAAAAGACTATCCTTGCGGTGGTTATAGGACCAAACCATGCGTCGAGAAAAATGAAAGATGCACATTTGTAGTTTTCTAAATAAATAATTAAAAAAAAACACAATATCTACTGGGATGAAATTGCGACAGGCTTTTTTTTTCAATAACCTGCTTCAGATTTGTTGTTCCCTGAATCGGCAAAAAAAAAACATTTTTGTTTTTGCAAATGGTGTCCATTACCTATAAAGTACGAATAGCTGACTATGAATCTTCCAATGTAGGGAAATAGCACAGTGGATAGATTACCCGTTATTTCAAGTTTAAAGAGGTTACTACAAGTTCAAGTATGCTTAAAGAAATGTCAATAAGCCTTTTGTAGAGATGGTGGACACAGTAGGAGGGCGCTATTTAGAGCCCTAAAGTCTTTTATCCACTCCGCATACGCACCATCCATGTTGTGTCCACACTCTTTCAAAAATGTTAATATTAGTGACAAAGGTAATAGACAATGTTCCCAAAAAAAAGGAACTATACTACAGTATACAACGGTGCCCAAAGCATGTTATTAAAAGACTAACCTGTCGAAATTTCAGACCAGTAGATGTGACACTTTTGAGAAAACTGAGAAAGTGCATCATCATTTTTTTCTCGACGCAAAGCATAGGTTTCCGTTGAGGGCGCAATGCATGGTTTGGTCCTAATCGCGAGGAAATGAAGGGTATACATGTAGTTCCTCTTTTCTACACCCCCGACGTAGAACCACGCCTGATCCCAGCAAAGGCATTGCCCTCTAAGATGGCTGCTACACAAGATGTAGCAGTATTTAATGTCACCCTATCTAATATCTATCAAACTTGTTCAATTAAAAGGTATTGTCAGTTATGTGGTTTAATCCACAGGGGTTCTGGCAGTTGGTGACAGGCCTGTACAAAAGCTATGGGAAATATTGTGACAGTTCTATCAGATAGTTTATGGAATGCCTTGCCCTTAAACATCAGGATTGAACATTCAATGTGTTCTTTTAAAACTAAACTTAAGACTTTTCTTTTTAAGCAAGCATTTAGTGATTCTTAATTTCTGCCTGTGCGTCTGACTTGGGGGGGGGGGTATTTTTAATTAATGGTTATTTTGTATTTTTGCCTGTGAGTTTTGATATTTATCCGTGTGTATTTTGCTAATTTTTGCAATTGATTTAATTATCTGTTTACTTTTCACTTTATTCTTAAATATGCAATGCGCTCTCGAACAGGCTGGTCCTGGAGAGAGCGCAATAAAAATGCAATAATTATTATTATTATTATAGGAGGGCTGAGGGGAAGGCACCTAATACAAATACATATCTTAATTTCTTCTTGCTGTATCAACCTGTATACTCTGTGCTAACTAAATGTGAACATGTAAATATCCTTTTAAAAGTAAAAGCCATGCAACAAAGTGTTTCAGGGATTCCATACTTAACAAGATTGTAGGTCTATTATGATATTCCACGGGTGTATTGAGAATGTAATAAAAACGCAGGGTATACATTTACAAGGTCAACAACAACAAGAGTGTGTACTTTCTTATGCGCATCAGTCCCATGATGCTTTTCACGATGGCCTACGATGGCGGTACGGTATCAGTACAATTTGCCACTAATTATATCGACCATTTTGTATTTCCAACGTGCACATCTCCACTTCAAATACTATAAGCGTTGTATCGAAAGTAATAATAGCGTTGTGTATAATTCTAAAACTGTTTACACAACTTGTTGAATTTCCTAACACCAATTTCAGATGAGAGATCCGCTTTCGTGTTGGCACTTGGCAGAGCAGGCCTATTGTCTATGAGTTTCGAATTGTATGCTAATCGTATCATATTTAATTTCACCGTTAATAAGCTGGCGGATTTCGTTTCGAAACAAATCATTATGATGACAGTGCAGGTTATAAATCTTATAGCGAGCGTGGGACAGGTCGTTCATTCGTTTCCCTGCATTAAAGGGGCACTCCAACTCGCATAAGGTTGTAGCCGTTTGTAATGACCGTTATGATTTATCAATTGAGTCCATCCGTAATGGTTATATATTAAGTTAAGCCTCTGTGTACTAATGACGTCACACTTTATTTACGTGTGTGCTTACCTATGGTGCTCAGTGGACCGTGGGCCCCCGCTGGCTCCGCAGGAAAGTGCTCCACAGTCTGACGTCATTAGTACAGAGGCTTAGTTGAAAAATGTAAGAAACACAACATTAATATGAAACAAATCAAATATTTAGAGCAAAAGTTACACGCATTTCTACCTATTTATGCAAACAATGTAGCCTCATCAGCGATCATTATTAATGTCAATTTCATTGATATGACAACTTAAAATTAAAACAAAAACATGAATAAATATTTTGAAGAATAAATGGATACTTTGATGATGAAAGTCTGACCTTAACTTATGATTAAAACGTTAGTACTGATAAAATCAATAGTTCCTTATATTTCATAAAGTCCAGGTCTACGTGCTGAAGTATTTGTTACTGAAACTTGTATTATGATTTTTACTTTCATTTTTAACGTAGTGTTGTCAATGTCAATGAGGATAAGAATGAAGATAGGCCTACATTTGATTTCAATGAAGTATTTTAGTATTTACATATTTTTATTGGTGATTTATGGTCGGAATGAAATACATTTCTACAATACTCGGTGTAAATAAGTTATGATTGGTAACTTGTCCCCCCCCCCCACCACCAAAAAAAGTTCCTTGAACTTTGTTTTTACAGTAGCATAAACAAAACCATACGGTGTTCCGTTACGGATATCTGCCCGGAACCAAATCGTATTTTTCCAACTGCAACTCAAAGCCATGGGTATTTGACGCATACTTAACAAAGGAATAACTGGTGAAAGGTGCAACGGTGCATTTCTCATCTATGAGTTGAATAGGTCTGCGTACATACATACATAGTTGTGCACAAATCAGGTCCGATCGGTGAAACATGGACATGTTTCGGCGGGTCACTGATGGATTATTGTCTGGTCGCCTGTTTGTTTTTACTCTGTTCACTACAGCTTGCAACCTTGTATTAGTTTTGTCGCAGCCATGGAATGGTAAGCTGTTTTTATGTCTTTTTTTGTTGGGGGGGGGGTGATAGGGCTGACACCGAATAAATTTGGTAAGAACTAAGCGTAATGTGGGGAGTGTCACTGTGGCCTCGGGGTTAGGGTATGTGACTCATGATCACAGGGTCACGGTTTCCAATCCAGCTGCTGGCCATATGTTGTGTTCTTGGGCAAGCCACCCCCCCCCCCCACTTGCCTCTCTCATGCTCTCTCCACCCAGAAGTATAAACGGGTATTAGCTGGGGAGTAACATGCGAAGGACTGGCATCCCATCCTGGGGGGAGTAAAAATATTCTCAGTTGTTTCATCATGGGCGTCGCGAGGGGGGGGGGGGCAAGGGGGCACTTGCCCCCCCCCCCCCGGAAAAAAAAAAAAAAAAAAAAAAAAAAAAAAAAGAAAAAAAAGAAAAGAAAAAGAGGCGCGAAGACAAAGTGGTGTAAATTTAATGAGTGGGGGGGGGGCAAAATGTCCCTGCCCCCCTCTTAAACTGATTAATCGAGAATGTGTTGAGAAATACAAGCATTTTTTGGCAAAATTTTTTTTTGCCCCCCTCTAGAAAAAATCCTGGCGACGCCCATGTGTTTCATGCCATACACTGAAACCGGAGATAAACGCGGGCCTGATGGGCCACATTGGCTCATGACAGACTTTACTACCCAGGGTAATGGTACCCCGGAAGGCACGGGTTTTTGTTGTGTGTTAGGCCCATGGTTAATCCTACATACCGGAAGACGAGTGATGTGATATATACATGGTAGTGCAGGGGTAGTGCAAAAAGAAGGAAACCCAATTTTGACAGGAATTTTAACCTACTTATAAACTGAACTTAGTTGAACTATTTTTTTTATAATGTAGTGAAGAATAGCCTGAGCTCCACAACCATACGTGCTGCAAATCGCAACTTAGTATGCTAATTTGAAAACAAGTCACCAAAATCACTGTTGTACACGTGTAAGTCTAGTGTAGTGGTTTAGTCTTCAAATCAAGCTCCGGAGCTCAGTCAAAAAGGAATAAAGCCGTCCGTGGACAAACAGGTTTGGCATATGGAGTTTTAAACCACCATATGTCAGAGAAAAAAAATATGCATTTGCAACCACTTTTTTTCGTCACTTATGTTAAATATCAATATTTTAATACCTTTAAATTGATTTTTTTTTTTAAATATGCTCCACTAGTAGATGAAAATTGCTTTAAACAGTACCTTGTACAGTAGTCTGACCCCCACACCCTCCTGCATGCAAAGACGAGGGCCACCTGGTTCCAACTGGCCACTTTTAACAAGTCTAATTAATGCAGGTGTCTCATGATTGCAACATATTTTCTTGGTAATTTTGGGACAGCCTAGAGTTTAATTCATCACTTTTTACTTTGCGGGCCATGATTCATTTGACTGATTCCTTGATTCAATGTCCCTATAGGAATGTACACAAATCAATAGGGCGAGTGAACGTCCCGCCAAAGTTAATGGCTAACGTGATGAACCCGTGAGACTGAAACCCTGCAAGTATTTGGGAATGGAACATTTTGGAAGTCACGGGTAGGTGGGGCCTTGGATGTATAGTTGTAGAGTATCCAAAAAGGACAATTTGTGGGCCAAAACGGTCCGCGTCTGCTCTGGCGTTTTATAGATCATATAATTGAAGGGGAAAAAAGAGTTTACAGCACTTTTTTTTTGTGTGTTGCATTTATCAATTTTCAAAATCTTATATGTTCTGATTAAAGCCCCTGGTTATTTGGGATGCTACGAGGATTGTCATGGTGTTTTGGGTTGTTTTAATCGTGCCCTGCCGATCGGACCAGTAGATCATAGCGACCATCAATCTGTGGAGTGGTGCTTTAAGTACTGTCTAGATACACTTACACCAAGCTACAAGTACGCGGGGCTTGAATTCGCACACCAATGTTTCTGTGGAAATAACGAAAACTACGGCAGCTTTGGAAAAAAGGCGGACTCTCAGTGTCAATACACGTGTACGGGAAACAGCGACCAGAACTGTGGAGGCTCATACCGGATCTCTATATACAGAGGTAAGGCTGTAGCTATTAATATGCGCTGTTCTTGTACAAAATATAACAGTGGCAGACCGAGGTGGGGAGGGGGTGAGTGCACTGAGGTGTTGAAGTCCAGATTTTTTTACGGTGGGGGGGGGGGGGGGTTGAGGCGTGAAAGTCAATACAAAAAGAAAGAACTCGAGCAATGAAGCCTCTAACACGATGTGCAATATTTTATGACATTTAGGTCTAAGCAAAGAACGTTTTGTCAGTCACCCTCTTAATACAGCTTTGCACAAACACACACACGAACAAAAGAGAATCCAACTGAAAATTGCGTTAACGATCACCAATTAAGCTATCTAAAAATGACCTGATTAAATGATTAAACTTATCTTCACAAAATAGTCTGTCGGACTGACAAAATAGAATGTTGTACCATCACTGTCAGGATGGCAAAGTTTCTCGTATTTGATTACGAGTAATATCATGTTATTTCAGACACCCTGTAAAATATCATCCTGAAAAATTCTGATTTTGTACAATGGGTAAACAGTTTGAAAGAAAACTGCTAGATTATGGTGGAAATATTCGGTGTATTTTTTCCTTAAAAATTACTTCTTAAAGTTGATTACATTTCAGAGAATTGATCCAATTTCCTACGGATATCAAATATATACATATATTCCCCCCCCCCCCAATTACAGTATTGCAAGGAGTATGTAGTAACGACATAGGACCACCCACCAACGGAGACCACGTCATCACCAACCCGCGTTCACTGTCTTACAATCTCAACAACTTCAAGTTCTTCGGGACTCGTGTGGATTTCTCCTGTGACACTGGATATACCCTCCATGGAGCATCAAACATTGAATGCATTGAGACTGACTACAACAACGTCACGTGGAGTGACTCGGTACCAACATGTGAAGGTAAATCTGGGCGCAATTTCATGGTGCTGTTAAAGGGAAAATACAACATTTGCAAACATCAAAAAATAAAACTACCAAATCATTTTGAAATACCTTGCTGGACTGTTAGTGAATGACAGTGTAAAGCATCCTGTAAAATCATGGCACCTGCTATACTGTCATTTTCAAGAAAAGTGATATTTTTGTATCGATTTCCAACGCTGATCGGCCGATCAGCGTTGCAAAAAAACTGGCTTTTTTTCAAATACTGGCCCCAGTTGACCATCGCACTTGTTTGCAATCGATTACACACCTATGAACGGGTATAAGCCAGCTAGACTGGTTCCCTGACCTTACAATACCCCAATGTATGTAAACTGCTCTGTTTCTTCTTAAATGGAGTCAGGGAACCAGACTACAGGAAAATGATTGTTTTTCTTGGTTTTTATAGCATTTTTGAACCCAAAACCTCAAAAAAGTCAGTGTAACTATATTTGCTATATATTTCCAACCCCCCAATTCCATCCGTTTCTGAAAATTGCAGCAAAAGTAAATGATGTATATTCCCTTTAAGCAGGAAAACATACAAACAAATTTCGTTGCAAAGCTGGTAACCAGTAACAAGAGATATATTATAAGTATATCAAGTGGTTTTTTGTCTGGTAGCCCTATGTTGCTAAGCAAACGTTTTCCTGCTTGAAGCAAATGCTTCTGGACATTAACTCCACATGATTGTGTGTTTTATCGAATTCATCATACATTAAACTAACCTAATTGAACATCAGTGTTTATTTCATGAAGTGGCAAAATTTTCCCTGATGCAAAAAAACTGCACTACCAAGACACCGACTGAAAAAAATCCACCGACGTTTAGTTATTGAATTATTTCTTCACAAAATTCGAATTATTGGCTGCCAGACAATAATTCAGCAAGGCGGGTTTATTTGTGTGCAAAATGAAAGCCATCTTTTCAGAGGGTTGCAGACGCCAAAAATCGGATTAAAGTTGTGTTTTAGTCAGAACAAAACACACGAATTGAACATTCGTTAGAAGAAAAAAAACAACCATTTTTTAAAGAGCACGGGGTATCCAACTTTAAGATTTTTTCCCTCTTAGCTTCGACAATATATGCAGAAAACTGAACATTTGCCTCATTTCTTAATTGAAGGCTTTTCCTGAGTACATGCTAGCAATGGACGCGGGACAAAATGTCTACTAAATCAAAACCAAATGACAAGTCAGTCTCAAGTTAGTACAAGTATTGACCAATGACCAAGGACTACCTCTGTCATTTGAAAAGCATCTCACGTGACTCGAGATCAGCTGACTGAAATGGGATGCCGTAACTGCAACTCTTGGGTTGCACACATTTACGTTGTGAGTTCTTCCATCCACAGTGCCTACAGCCTCAGCAAATCTAACAACACTGAGCACTTATACAACTCCCAATAGAACCACCCCATCGCAAACCACAACTACAGTTCACACCTCGACCTCCCAGCCATTAACTGGGTATACCACTGATGTGGGACAGTCACAGACACGCACAACCCAGAGGACCTTTTCAAAGATTCTATCTCCGACCTGGGAAAGCACAAAGGCTCCTGATCATCGAACAAACAGTCCTATCGCTGGAAAGTTAGGAACAGGTATGTCGTTGTTACAGTGCCAACTATAGTTTTGGCAGTCCATCTGTAGTTGGGGCATTTCCAACTGTAGTTGGGGCATTCCCAACTGAAGTTGGAGCATTCCCAACTATTGTTGAGCCATCCACAATACTGTGTGGGTCCACTGTACTAATTCAAGCCCCATTGAAAACAGTGTAAAATCAACAAAGTTCAGGGCCAAATAACATGCAAGCCAACATCACTTGGGTTTCTCAAACAAAAAAATCATTGTCTTGTCTTTCATCTTTTCATTTCTTTTCAATTTTAGGTACATTAGCCAATTACATTTTTAAATATTCACACCCAAATAAAATCACCTCCCTAAAAGTGATAGTTCCCAAGCCTGCATGTAGCCATTTTACAAGTGGCATTCTTCCACTTTCACAGGCAAATAGGACCCATTTTTCATCCGTGATTTTATCAAGCCTGCCCTCAGATGGAAGCCCAAAAACCAAGGAGTTGATCCTTGGGTATATTTACACAATTCCACCGTTTTTAAAGCCAAACGGTTTCCGTTTTCAAAAGAAATTGTGGGGGGGGGCCACTTTTTATGCTAATGACTTGCGTAGAAATTTTCACTTGAATTAGTTCAGTGCACCCTATAAACATATCGATTTTTATTACCTGACACAAAATGGATACTTATAAGATCAAGAATTAATGACAGACCTCAAATGTAGAAAACAAAAATTGAAGAAAAAAAATGATCCACTGGCCGTTTATGGGGTTAAGTTCAAGGCCAGTCCGTAGTATTTTGCACAGTTTTAAACCAGCACACATACGGAATCTGCAATGTCTTCAGAAATATGCTAGCATCATTTAATAAAGTTCTATTGTTGCCAAATGTGCGTGGGTGTGGGTGTATGGGTTGTTGGCTGAGCGCATGGGAGCATTTTTATTTTGTTTGCTTGTTTTCTACGATTTTTGTTTATCATTTAAATATTAAATTCCTTTTTGTGGGGTGGGCGTGGTTATCTTGAAAAGGGTGAGGAGGAAATGTTTAATGGTTATTGAAATACTGAGGATCTTTTCTTTGGCCAATGACAAGTTTGGAGACTTGTGCTGGCTAAAGAGTGAGTCAAGTTGGTCTGATTTCGTTTTGCATGTTTTTCAGCACTCAAGGTCCCACCTAGGGTGGTCCTAGTTGTTGATGGGGTAGGCTGGATTGTTTAAGACCACAATTCAAAAAAGTAATCATGTGACTAATACAGCGTAAACTTGAAAATACACCAATTTGTTAAGCACACAACCAGTTACAGGGCCCAACACAAAGTCATTTCCGAGATTTGGCATTGAACCATCCGGTGTTTAGATTTTGGCGGATTCGGGCAGGTTTCCACGAAAACACACCAGGGTAATTAAGGTTAAAGCACCATTTTTAGTCCTTGTAGGTCTAAGCCACAAGTTGTTAAATATAAGTTTTTCCTAGACCCCAATGATTACAATAATGGCAACTATGTATCGTCTGTCTGCAGGTGAAGTTGCTGGAATTGCTGTTGGGGCCCTGGTAGCATTAACTTTGCTGATAGTTGCAGTGGCTTTTATATGGAGAAAAAGGTAAAAGGGCACAAGTCGGTGCAAAAGTCCTAGTGGACACTCACCGTTTAGTCCACGCTGCCAATTTAAACTTTAAGATATAGGCCCATCTTTAAGTTTTCCCCGCACTACATCTTTATAGCGCACAACGAAAGCATTCGAACCACGTAATTTGTATAAATTAGCCCAACACATACTTTCTTAGACGCGGTTGGTTTATTCAAGGAAGCCATGTACAAACCATTCGTGAACATCCGTGTGCACGTCCTTAACCCTTAACCTCCCAGATGCTTCAAAATCCACCAGGTTTTGGAGGATTTTGAAGGATTGCGGAAGGTAAAACCCAGCCACTACATGTATTACTTTACATGGGCCTTATGCTCCTTAAAATTTGAAGTACAACGATTGTGATATTTAATTTGCCCCCCCCCAAGAAAAAGGGGAGGTGACATGGCTGTATAGGCCCCTTTATAAGGGTCACAGTTCGTAAATATTTTTGCAAACTTTTGTTTAGGATCAGGAAGCCTAAAGAACAGAAGGGACCAGACATTGCCTTGGATACGGTTGGTGCCCATTACGTAAACCACACGTTCGCCAACCCTATCTTGGATACCAGCGGCACTGCACAAAACCAAGGCGATCGCGACAATGCTCCGCCCGTGTACAGCCAAGTCGTCAAGAAAAGACCCGCCGATGAGGGCGCCACACTTCTGGTTCCCCCTCAAAATGACAAGGACGGCGACAGCGGGTGGGTTGACAATGAAGTGTACGGATGCGAATCGTTTCCGATAGAGATTGAGACGAGAAACAAAGATAGAGACGGACAGACCAACGACCAACCGCCGATGACCATGGAAGGAAAGCCGGGATGGGTGGAAAATATCATCTATGAATAGTATCATCCTAATCAGTATGATTACTTGGATGAAAGATCGTTCTGTAAATTTGCCTCATATTGGTACAAATTATTGACAGGCTGTGGTAGTTTTGTTAACTGAGGGTTTCGTGCCTTGACTGACATTGATAGATAAGCTGGTTCAGCGCTGGTGAGAGCATGTAAATGATGGATTTAGTTAAGTAACGATGAATGCACAAAATAGTTCACTCATGTATAACCCCAGCAAGGCGCGGTTCTAGATCCAATATTTTAGGGGGCTAAACCCTTCGCAAGTAACGTCACTTTATATATTCTGAACTTTGCAGAACAAGCCTCTGTTTTCGTTGAAGTTTTTTTCTTGGCTGTTTCGGCATTTGCCAAAACAGCCTTTGTTTTTGTTAAGTTTTTTTCCAGTCATTTCCCATAGCATTTTTAGGCCTAAACGTTTTCATCGTGCATGGCATTTTGGGCACAAAAATTAATCCGACTGCCTTTATACTTGGCACACATTTAGCCTAGCACCTGCAGATGTACGCTGAACATTGACGTCATCATGACGTCATCAAAAAAGTGACCTTTGAAATACATATAATGGAATGTCCGATCGTTTTGAAACTTGGTGGGTAGGTATATATACTGGTATACAAAAACCAAAGTGACGTAATCGTGACGTCACAAAGTAATTTCTTAAGGCCTATTTTGACAGAGGTACACAGGTTCGACTTGGTGCTAACTTGGTATGCACCAACATCGGAATGTGCAAACTATCAGTCTATATCGTGACCTGAATTTACGTCCACAAAATTCTGAAACAGCCATGTGTTTGTCCACAAACATCTAGTTTGTAATAGCATTTTTGGGGGAAGGGCCGGGCTACACTAGAGCCCCCCCCCCCGAAGAACCGCGCCTGATCCCAGCAAAGGCATTGACCTCTAAGATGGCTGCTGCACAAGTTGTAGCAGCATTCAAGGTCACCCTATCTATCAAAGCCCTTCAATTAACAGGTTTCCATGGGGGTTTTGGCAGTTGGTGACAAGCCTGTTCAAAAGCCATAGGATAGGAAGAGGATTTTTTTTTTACGGTTTGTGACAGGGCTATCAGTTTACAGGGGCTAAGGGGAAGGCGCCTAATACAAAATACATTTCTTAATTTCTTCTTACTATGAATCAGTATTATCTGTGCTAAGTAGATGTGAATATGTAAATATTCTTTTAAAAATAAAAGCCATGCAACAAAGTGTTTTAGGCGTTCCATACTTAACAAGATTTTCCAAGTATAGGCCTATATTACTTGGTGTATTGAAAATTTAATAACAAAGCAGGGTATACATTTACAAAGTCAACAACAAAAGTGAGTACTTTCTTATCGGCATCAGTCCTAAAATGCTTTTCAGTTTTCACGATGGCCAAAATGGCGGTATATGTACCAAAAAAATGCCTCTAATATCGACCATTGTATTTCCAACATACACAGCTCCACTTTAAAAACCATAAGCCTTGTATCGGAAGTCATAGCATTGTGTATAATTATAAAACTGATTACGCAACTTGTTGAATTTCCTGACATCAATTTTCAGATGAGAGATCCGCTTTCGTGTTGGCAGAGCAGGCCTAAGTTTTCGTGAGTTTCGGATTGTATGCTAATTGTATCATATTTAATTTCACAGTTAATAAGCTGGTTTCGAAACAAGTCGTTATGTTGATAGTGCAAATAATAAACCTTAAAGCGTTTTTTTTTTATCTACAGGTCATTGGCAGTTCATTGACTTTCCTGAATTAAAGTGGCACTCCTTTAATTCAGTGATGATTTACTAAGAGACCGTCCATCAGTAATGGTTATATTACGTAAATTGGATAAATGTAAGAAACACAACATAATACGAAACAAATCAAATATCTAAAGCAAAAGTTAGACGTATTTCCAGCTATTTATGCAAACATATATAGCTTCAGCGATCATTATGCAAAACGTGCATTTAATTAATATACCATAACTTTAAGAACAACATTTATCATAATTTTGAAGAATAAATATTTGATGCTTTGATGATGGGAGTCTTACCTTAACTTGCGAATAAAACTCTAGTACTGAACAATCACACACAAATTGAACTGTTCCTTTTATTTCACAAAGTCTACGCCTACATGTGGATAATTTTTTTAACAACTTTTTTTTTTAAGTTGTCTTGTCAATTTCGATGAGGATAAAGATAGGATTTGATACCAATATGAAGTATTTTCGAATTCTCATATTTTTACTGGTGATTTATGGTCGGAATGAAATACATTTATCCAACACTTAATAATAATAAGTTATGATTCGTAACTTGTCCCCCCCCCCCCCAAACAAAAACACCCGCTGCTTGAACTTTGGTTTTTGCATTAACATAAAAAAAACATGTGCGTTCTGGGACGTATATCTAGTTTATCTATAGGCGGAACCAAATCGCACGCCGACTGCGACTCAAAGCGACGGGTGTTTGACACAGTCTTAACAAAGGAATGAATGGGTGAAATGTGCAATGGTGCATTTCTCATAGTCATGTGAATAGAATAGTTCTGTATACATGTACACAGTAGTTGTACACATAGCAGGTCACTGTCGCCAAAAACAAACAAAAAATGGCCATGTTTCTACCAAGGCATCGTCTGGTTAGTGATGGATTATTGTCTGGTCGTATCTTTGTTTTCACTCTCTTCACTACAGCTTGCAAGTTCCTGTTAGTTTTCTCGCAGCCACAGAACGGTAAGCTATTGTTGGTTATTTTGTTTTAATGGTGCACATTTTCATGCAAATTTCAATAAAATGTTGAGTGAGAGAACCCGTGCCCTTCACCGACGTAGCTCTATAAACAACTTATACTCAGTGCTGGTCCTGAACTTGTCAGCAGAAATCTATACCAGCTTGCCTGGGTGGGACTCGAGCAGGCGCAGTTCTAGAGCCAACATTTGGAGGGGGGGGGGTGGCTAGCAGGGTGGATCCAGATTTTTTTTCAGGGAGGCGTGCTGAAATGTAGACTGGTTATTTTCTCCGGACACTTGGGCCTCCGAAAATCAATAGGGGTGTGTGTGTGTGTTCGTGGGTGGGGGTGAGTTTGTGTTACATACCCTATGTGGACTTGTGAACAAAAGAGGTCCACATAATGCAGGTTGTGTTAACCTTATGTGGACTAAGCCGTGTCCACATAAGGTTTTGCCTTTTCTGGAAAACAGGTTTAGAGGCATTTTTGGGTTAGGTTTATCTGTAGCAGAATGAAGAGAAACACTATAGGGAATCATAGAAAAAAAATTGGGTTAAAAGAGTTTTCACAGTTTAAGTAAAGTTATTTTTTGTACCGAGTTTTCTTAACTACACGAAAACAAAGCAATGTCCACACAAGGTATGTAACGTAAGTCTGGGTGTGTGTGTGTGTGTGGGGGGGGGGGGGGGGATCGGGCTGACACCAAATAAATGTGGGAAGAACTAAGGGTAAAGTGGGGAGTGTGGCCTAGCATAGTTAGGGTATGTGACTCATATAAGATCAGACGGTCAGGGTTTCCAATCCAGCTGCTGGCCATTATGTTGTGTCCTTGGGCAAGCCAATTCACCCCACTCTCTCTACCCAGGAGTATAAATGGGTACCGGCATTAGCTGGGGAGTATTCTGCGATGGACCGGCATCCTATCCAGGGGGAGTAAAAAAAATAGTACTCTCAGTCGTTTTATGCTACTGAAATTGGTGATAAACGCCGGCCTGATGGGCCACATCGGCTCGTGACAGCTTTTTTTTTTTTTTTTTTAGGGTAATAGTACCCTGGAAGGCACGGATTTTTGTTGCGTTTGACAAACCGGAAGACGAGTGATGTACTGCTATATACGGGGTGGTGCAAAAAGAAGGAAACTCACTTTTGACAGGAATTTCAACCCACTTACTGAACTTATAGTTGAATAAAAAAAAATTATGTAGTGAAGTATAACACTTCAATCATACGTGCTGAAAAAAATATCCTTAAAAAAATCGCAGTGTTATAATGCTAGTTTGTATACAAGTCCCCCAAATCACTGTAAGTCTACAGTTAGTGTTTTGTCTTCAAATCAAGCTCCGGAGTTCATTCAAACGGATTTAATAAAGCCGCCCGTGGACAAACGCAGGTTTGGCACATGAAATTTTAAAACTAGCATGCGTCAGACAAATGCATTTGCAATAATTTTTTTCGTCATTATGTTTAAAGATCAATATCTTAATACCAATAAATTGATTTAAAAAAAATATGCTCAACAAGTAGAAGTAGGTGAAAATTGCTGTCAAAAGTGGGTTTCCTTCTTGTTGTACCACCCTGTATTGTAGTCTGACCCGCATACCTTCTTGCATGAAAATACGAGGGCCCAATTGTTCCAATTATAAACTGGCCACTTTTAACAAGTCTAATTAATGCAGGTGCTGCTAATTCTTTATGATTGTAACATATTTTCTGGGTAATTTGGGGACGGCCTAGAGTTGATTTCATCACTTTTTGCTTTGCGGGCTATGATTCATTTGACTCCATGTTCCCATAGGAATGTACACAGATCAATAGGGCAAGTGAACAACCCGTAAGCAACCTCGTCCCCAGTGCTTACTTTATTTCCAACCGCGTTTCCACGTAAACCCTGGATAGGAAACTTTCTTCCTGTATCCTGATTGGATACCGCAATTGGCTAGTAATGGATTTTTATCGTGTACTTGGTGCTATTATTCACAACATGCAGTACGTGTTTTCGCGATCATTCGTCCACGCCTTCTCGAAATTACTAATTTCCTTTCCATTTTGCTCATATTAATATGAAATATGATACTGCATGTTGTCTCGATAAGATCGTAACAGTTTGATTTCAAAAAACGTGTTTTCGTAACTCACGCCGTGCTCGCACTGCTACGAATTGACTTTGTTTTTACCCCAGACACCGCATACAAAAACAAACGCTAATGTGTAATGCATATCCAGGCACCAGACTGTTCCTTATTTGCATACGTGTTCAAAAATCTTGCACATGCAAATGATCCAATAGCAGGGTGAGAGAGCAGGTAGTGGTGGGCGCGTACTGCTCGACATCCTGGGGACGAGGTTGACCCGTGAGGGACCCGTGAGAGTGAAACCCCTGCAAGCATTTGGAAATTGAACATTTTGGAGGTCACGGGTAGGGCCTGGGTTAGTTTCAGAGTATCAAAAAGGACAATTTGTGGGCCAAAATGGTCCACGTCTGCCATGGCGTGGGTTTATAGGTATATACTACGTTTTACGACACTGTTTTGCTTTTTGCATTTATCAATTTTTAAAATCGGATATAATTATGTTCTGATTATAGGCCCAGGTTATTTGGGATGCTACAAGGACTGTCACACTGTTTTATGTCTGCGTGCCCTGCCGATCGGACCAGAAGATAGCGACGATCAATCTGCAGAGTGGTGCTTTAAGTACTGTCTAGATACGCGTACATCAAGCTACAAGTACGCGGGGCTTGAATACGAACGCCAATGTTTCTGTGGAAGTAACGAAGACTACGGCAGATTTGGGAAAAGGGCTGACTGCCAAGACACGTGTACGGGAAACAACGACCAGATCTGTGGAGATTCAAACCGGATATCTATATACAGAAGTAAGGCTGCAGCTATTTATACGCGCTGTTCTTATACAAATTATACCAGTGGCAGATCGATTAAAAAAAATCGGAGGTAGGGAGGGGGTTGGGGCACTGAGGTGTTGAAATCTACAATCTTTCAAGTGGGGGTGGGGGATGATGTGTTAAAGTCAACACAAAAAACAAAGACCCCGAGCAATGAAACAGAGTTGTGCAATATTCGATGACATTTTAAGCAACGAAAATTTTGCTAGCTTCCCTCTTAATACAGCTTTCCACAAAAAAGCGCATCCAACTGAATAATGCGTTAACGATAATCAAGGTATCTAAAAATGACCGGATTAAACTTGTTATCTTCACAGGATA
This sequence comes from Patiria pectinifera, assembly GCA_029964075.1. Lineage (NCBI taxonomy): Eukaryota > Metazoa > Echinodermata > Asteroidea > Valvatida > Asterinidae > Patiria > Patiria pectinifera. The sequence continues at coordinate 6,202,888 of CM057137.1, read as the reverse complement.
GTCAGACTGACAAAATAGAATGTTGTACCATCACTGTCAATTTGGCAAATTTTATCTTTATCAGATTACGAGCTATATGCTGTTATTTCAGACACCCTGTAAAATGTCATCGTAAAAAATTCTTGTTTTGTATATGGGTTAACAGTTTGAAAGAAAATTGCTAGATTATGGCAGAAATATTCGGTCTATTTTGTCCCCTTATAAATTACTTCTTCAAGTTTCATACATTTCAAAGCATTGGTCCAATCCCCCCATTACAGTTTCGCAAGGAGTATGCAGTAATGACATAGGACCACCCACCAACGGATCCCATAACATCACCAACCCGCGTTCACTGTCTTACAATCTCAACAACTTCAAGTTCTTCGGGACTCGTGTAGATTTCTCCTGTGACCCTGGATATACCCTCCATGGAGCATCAAGCATTGAATGCATTGAGACTGGCTACAACGTCACGTGGAGTGACTCGGTACCAACATGTGAAGGTAAATCTCTGCGTACTTTCATGTAGCTGTATTTAACACGTTTACTTGCAAAGCTGGTAACCAGTAGCAAGATACATGTATATACGTATCACATGACAGTTTGCCTGGTAACCGTTGTTGCTAAGCAAACGTTTCCTGCCTTATAAGCAAATGCAAGTTCTGGACATTAACTCCACATGATATCGAATTAATCGTACATTATTGTATTCGTTCCCTTGTTGTTTTCAAGTTTCACCGAGAAAAAAAGATTTGTTTTGTTTCAATTGCTATTTTCCTAGCAATATGAAAGTTATTCACTTTCGAAAGAGACATATATCGAAAAAAAAAAATCCACCCACGTTACTGAGTTATTGGATTATTTCTTTACTAAATTTACGAACGATTGGCTTACAGACAATAATTCGGCTCTCGCAGGGCGGGTTAATTACGTACGCAAATTATTGAAAGCCATCTTTCTCGACTATATGCTTGCTAAAAACAACACAATAGGCCTATGAACGGACGCGGCAACATAAATAAAACCAAAATAACAAGTCAGTATCAAGTTTGTACAAGTACTGAACAATAACCAAGGAATACCTCTTATAAGATGGAATTTTTGCGCCGGGGTGATACAAATCAAATTAGGTTTTGCCCTTCACCGACGTTTAAACACTGTATACTCAGTGTTTTGTTTTTTCCAACTTTCACTCGGGAGGTAACACACTGAGTATACAGTGGCGTCGGTTAAGGGCAAAACCTTATTTGAAAGGAATACCTACGGTCATTTGACAAGCTTGTCACGTGACTCGAGGTCAGGTGACTTAATTTGGATGCCGCTGCAACTCTCCGGTTGCACACATTTACATTGTGAGTTCTTCCATCCACAGTGCCTACAACCTCAGCACATCTCACAACAGGGCTCTCCAAGTACACGACGCCCAAAAGTATAACCCCATCGCAAACCACAACTACAGCTTACACTAGGAGAGGCAACACCTCCCAGCCTGGAAAGTTAGGAACAGGTATGCCGATGTTACAGTCCCAACTATAGTTAGGGCAGTCCCATCTGTAGTTGGAGCATTCCCAAATGTAGTTGGGCATTCCCATCTGATGTTGGGGCATTCCCAACTGTAGTTGGGTCATTCCCAACTGTAGTTTGGGCATTCCCAAATGTAGTTGGGACTTGGGACATTCCCAAATGCAGTCGGGCATTCCCAGCTGTAGATGGCGCATTCACAACTGTAGTTGGACATTCCCAACCGCATTTGGGGTGAATCTTTGGGACTCTCGTTACTGTGTATGGGAGTCCCAAAACTTAAGATAGTAAAAACATGCAACTATACAAGAAAATAAACTGGCGCATGAAACAACCAGTCCAACACCCCCTTATAGCACTGCATCATACTGTCAAAAGAAACGTCTGGTACCTAGTCTCTATTTCTACATTCTCTCCACGCTGCAGTCATGCCACCAGACTACCGAAGGGTTATTGGGGCAGTCCAAACTCTAATTGGGGCAGTCCCATCTGTAGTTGGGGCAGTCCAAACTGTAATTGGGGCAGTCCCATCTGTAGTCGGGGCAGTCCAAATAGTCTGGTTCCCAGACCTGACAATTATTCCCGACGCTCACGTCTTAAATTGTAGGTTAGGCAGCCTCCGTGGCTAAAAATAAACATGACGACATTGATGGCCCTTTTTCAAAGCGCGGCTTCGTTTCCGATTTCGCTTTATCACTTGTCAGCTTTATCAGCTTTTAATGTTCTGATCAAATCTTTAAATAAATCACTTGCTTCGTAATATCATACAGTTATGATAATACAGTTTGAAGTTTTTGTAAGATAACATTGAGTAATGTTGATCTGGAATCTTCAAAATTAGGGAACCAAATAGCACTGTTAGCAGGCGAAGCCGAATGAAGACCGAGTTTTGGAAAATCTCGGGTACGGTCGTCAAATTCAAAATTGTACATGACGCAGCAAAAAGTTCGCCCGTACGATCCGAGTATATTTGATGCACAAAATCGTCGTTGAATTTCAAGTTTTCTAAATGAAAACAATGAATATAAATTATCAACTCATTTAAAATAAAAAAATAAAATTAATAAGCAATTAGCAGTTAATTAAACCTATATTATATACTCGGAAATACTCGGGCGCTTTCCGATTGTCGACGAAACAACTTCGGCAAACTTCGGAAATTTCCTTAAAAAGGAGGAATTCCTCCCGTTTTAGTCACGTGACGTAAATTGTAATACATTGTATTACCGGAGGCTACCGGACCTAAGATTCATCAGGAATAGTCGGAATCTTTTGGTCTGGGAACCAGACTACAGTCCAAACTGTAATTGGGCCAGTCCCATCTGTAACTGTAATTGGGCCAGTCCCATCTGTAGTCGGGGCAGTCCAAACTGTAATTGGGACAGTCCCATCTATAACTTTATTAATTGGGGCAGTCCCATCTGTAACTTTATTAATTGGGGCAGTCCCATCTGTGATTGGGGCAGTCCAAACTGTAATTGGGACAGTCCCATGCAGTCCAACTGTAATTGGGACAGTCCCCGCAGGGACGTTTAAAACCACAATTCAGAAAAGTGACCTTACCGATACAGAGTAAACTTGAAAATACACCAACCACTTACAGAACCAAACACAAAGTCATTTCCGAGATTTGGCATTGAACCATCCGGTGCTTACATTTTGACGGATTCGGGCAGGTTTCCAGGAAAACACCAGGGTAAAAAAGGCTAAAGCACCATTTTTATTCCTTGTAGGTCTAAGTCACAAGATGTTGAATATAAGTTTTTCCTACTAATTCAATGGACACCAAAGATTACGATAATGGTAAAAATGTATCATCTGTCTGTAGGTGAAGTTGCTGGAATTGCTGTTGGGGCCCTAGCAGCATTCACTGTGCTGATAGTTGCAGTGGCTTTTCTATGGAGAAAAAGGTAAAATGGCAACAATGATTTTAGAGTCAGGGCATAGTCGTTGCAAATGTCCTAGCCCTAACAGTCCTTAATCCTCAAATTTTAATATGATTTTTCACACCCCCTAGGTTAGACACTCACCGTTTCGTTGGCGCAACCTATTTAAACTGTAAGCCATGGGCCCATCTTTAAGTTTGCCATTGCGCACTAGGCCTACATCTGTATAGCGCACAATGAAAGTATTCGAACCACGTAATTTGTGTCAATTAACTTCAATACTTTCTTACGCGGTTGGTTTACTCAAACAAGCCATGTGGAGTGCTGCAGTATCTTGGTTAAGGGCAATGGATTCGTGGTCTGCGGGTAAAGTTGGATCATCAGGCTGTTGGATCCAGTCCAGCCTGGGGTCATGGTACGTGTGCCCTTGAGCACACGAGATGGTTATTGTGATTAAAGTAGCTTCCTTGCACCGAACAGGCTGCATCGAGCCCAGGAAGCTGAGATGGTATTTGGAATGTTTCATGGACCCCATGAACAGGGGTAATAATTATGATGTAGCGCATTGAGCACCAGTCCTGGTGGATACGTGCTCTTTACAAATACCCACTACTTATTATTATTATGTACAAACTATTTCGTGAACATTCTTGTGCACCATCTTAACCCTAAACCTCCCAGATGCTTCAAAATCCACCAGGTTTTGGAGGATTTCGAAGGATTGAGGAAGGTAAAGCCCATCCACTACATGTATTACCTTACATGGGCCTAATGCTCCTTAAAATTTGAAGTACACCGATTGTGCTATTTAGTTTGGGTTCCCCCCCCCTACAAACATTTCGTAAATGTTTTTGCAAACTTTCGTTTAGGATCAGGAAGCCTAAAGAACTGAAGGGACCAGACATTGTCTTAGATACGGTTGGTGCTCATTACGTAAACCACACGTTCGCCAACCATCTCTCGGATACCAGTGGCACTGCGCAAAGCCAAGGCGATAGCGACAATGCTCCGCCCGTGTACTACAGCCACGTCATCACGAAAATACATGCAGATGAGGGCGCCACACTTCGGGTTTCGCCTCAAAATGACAAGGACGGCGACAGCGGGTGGGTTGACAATGAAGTGTACGGATGCGAATCGTTTCCGATAGAGATTGAGGCGAGAAACAAAGATAGAGACGGACAGACAAACGGCCAACCGCCGATTACCATGGAAGGAAAGCCGGAATGGGTGGAAAATATCATCTATGAATAGTATGATTCTAAAGAATAACATCAATCAAAGGCACTAGAATCATTTGAATTCATCCCAAAAGTAGCCTACCAAACATTATCAAAAAGCTTACTTGAATTGAAGATCGTTCTGGTGTTAAACACCCCGTGAAATAATTACGTCTGGCTTGCTGTCATGTAGAAGAAATCAAAGAAAACTAATGTAGGTGATTTCCAACGATCAGTCAATATTTACTGATTATTGAAGATAGAGAGTGCTATAAACGAAATAGTGTTTCGTGATCATGAAGCTTATGCATGCTTTCCGCTGTTTTTTGAAATGTGTAACAGCAGTTGAGCTGAAAGTTCAACAGGTTAGGTTTTGAACATTCTTCTTTGGCGAGTGCATGGTGCTATTATTGGAAGCAAACAAAACGCACGTAAAGCAAAGAGCCCTATGGGAATGTACATCATTGGCTTTTGCTGTCATTTTCAGAAATGAACTATTTGAGGGGTTAGTATAATAGTTCAAATATTTTTTAACTGACATGTTTGAAGTTTTGTGTTCGAAAATGTTTGAAAACCAAAACAAAAATGTTTAAGTAGTCTGGTTCCCTGACTCCACTAAAGATATTGGATCAATTTATAGTTGTCGGAAAATTGTAAGGTAACGGAACCAGTCTGGCCTGCACCCGTTCATGAACATGTAACCAACAGCAAACAAAATTTGGACTGAGAAAAATTGTAAATTTGGAGCAGTATTTGAAAAATAGTTAGGTTTGTCCAACGGTGGTCGACCACCGTTGGAAATGTATACAAAAATACAATTTTCTTGAAAATGACTTGACACCAGGTGCCATAATTTTACAGGATGCTTTAGACTGTCATTTACCAACGTCCTAGTAAAGTATTTCGTGAAAACTTGGTAGTTTTATTTTTCGATGTTTGCAAATGTTGTATATTCCCTTTAAGCGAATCATTACTTCCACTGAAATTATAGTGTTCAAAAGATCCAGGCCTACTCCCTAAACTAAAAGTTACACCTCGTCAACATGGAAAAATGATTTTCACACCAAAATGTGGGGAATCACTATAGGCCTACATTATTAGCCGCTTATTGACCTCATGCGCTACAGGATTCCGAGATGGTGTTGCTATTTTAATGTACATTGTATATACAATGAATGCACAAATGGTTTATTTATGCCTATTCCAGCGATGCAAAACCATTGCCCACTGACTTCGCCTTAACGCATTAAGTCTATTTAGTATCGGCGACTGATTTAACTGAATAGCCTATATACACTGGTGTATATCCACGCCTGCATGTTTCTAAGAGGACTAACTTTCAGTCAGGACGATTACAACTGTGTAAGCAAATGTTGAAGAAAAACAATTTTTCCGATGATTGTGAGTTATGGAAGAGAGTACATGCATATTGTCATCACATTTTTTTTATATATGGCTATAGGCCTATATATCTTGTACAATATTTGGTACAAACATGTACATGTATGTACCGTAATGATAAAGACATGACATTATTTTTCAATGGCCTTGTAGTTTCCGATATCAAACAACCATGAGACAGGAAAGAATAACTTTACATATCTTCCTTTAAAAACAATCGTTTGTTCCGTTACATCAGGATGCACTATATTCTGCAAACTAACGCACTAGTGTCAGATTCCTCTCATGCATACGGCCATTTCAATGAATTTATTTCCTCGACCTTTATTGTAACCAAATTCAAGAAGGGCTTTTACAGCAGGTTTTTACCAATGAAGTGTATATAGTATTTGTGATAACAAAAATTGGCTTTTTCTAAAGTATGTAGTTCATATTTACACAGGCATTTACACAGTTATTAATATGTTGCAAAATGTAAACACTTGTGCCTTTTACAAACTCAGCAGTCCTAGTACTTGAAACTATGTCAATATTTGCATCCAAAATCTTTGTTCCATCGTCCACGGCTTTTAGCTCTAGTTCACGGAAGCTAAAAAAAATGATGTCAAAGCCAAATAATTAAGGGTTTGAAATAGACGGTGTCTAACGAAGGTTCAGTGACTAAGATTGCGCTAGGCCCTGGCTCCAAGGAAAGAAGGAGGGGGACGGAACACAAACGCATGGCTGCCGGATTGTTAATGTCAATGTCATTAATTAGGCCTATGCAATCACTCTGTAGTCAACGCCAATCACTTAAAGATATTTAAACATGTACAATTACTTCGGTTCAGTTGGTAGTGTTATTAGATTGTAGTTACTGCTGTTTCACTGTAGGGTGTAGTTTTGTATATAGGTATTTTGTGGGAGGTCCCATAATGTGGGAACCAATTATATAGACCGATATCCGAGGTGCCCACTTTTTGTGATTTAATACTTGTACCTAATGTACTGGGCTTGGCTTTCGACTAAGCGCCAAAGTTCGCTGCGGTGTTTCTCACATAAACACAGTGCACTTCCCTTTTTATTAGCGACGAGTTCAAAGCTGTATGCACAACGTACGTGTTATGGGGCGTTCAGGCATGGAAGCGCCCTAGTAATGGCTACCAGAACCGTCACCGTAATTTCATAATCGAAGTGGTGTACATAGAATTATAGTTCCCGGTTGCCATTATTATTTTATGCTATCAAGTATATAGTCAATGACCACAATGCGCATGCGTCAGTTGATATCGGAATGGTTCACGGACTGAACTTCGATTTCAAAAAAAATCCTCCATGCTGAGCCATGAATGAGACGAAAAGGCTAAATTTCATTGTATCGATCATCGGGAGTTGATGAAACACAATTTAGGGAACAAAATTCACTTTTGGGGGAAAAAAATGTAAAATTCCCTCCAGGAATTGACCCCCAGCATTCAGATCAGCGATTTTCGATGCAGACCACGCTGACCGTCGTGGAATACGCTATCAGGCCAGTAAATCGGTCCGAAATCGCCTACGCCGGCCAAATCACGATTTGCATGCCCTCAAATTCTTCGCTATTTGAGCATATTGTGGGCCGTGAACTTGAGGGTTGGTAGTTGGTAAAAAAATATGGGTGGAAGCCGTGCACAGGACTGTGAGCTTGTAGTTCTGTGCAATTTGGATGAAATTGGAGCCCTAAAAGCGCTCTATTTTGCAATGGAGTGTGAGGCGTCGTTTTTCCAAATGGCGATGGGCTTCAGGACCATTTTAAGGGGTGATCATCATCTTCGGATGGACATTTCTCCTAAAAGTCATCAGTTAACCCCCCGAAAATTGAAAAGAAAATGGAGATGATGAAACTAGCTTCAATTTGATGCATGTGTGTCCGGGAATACCTATATTTTTCCTGAATTTTTGAAGTGGGGGCATTCATCATTGGGGTTTATGGCAGTTTATTTACTGGTCTGCAACCTTTAGAACTTATTCGGAATCAGGTGACATATTTAGTTGTTCACGCGATATGTTTCACGCATGCGCATTATGGTAGTTGACTATGCGTACAAAGTAATTGCTTCCGGTTGGCACGTGCGTTAATCGGCTACTGTTCATAATGATACATGTACAGGTTTCAATTTCATTTCGTATTGTAAACATCATTAGCAGTATACATGTAATTCCTATGTAATTCATATATATTTTCTAAAAGCTATGATGAATACAATAATTTCCAAGTACAATGTGCTTTTTTTATACCTTGAGTTGAAATAAATTAAAGTAACACATATTTACTCAAAGCATGCACACAGATCTACAAGTAGAACTCGTAGATTGTATTTAGAGCTGACATGGCCGCTATTTCAACGAGGCATTCTTATGACATTGTATTAGTACATGTACATAAACTAAACATTATTTTCTTTTATTCACAGATTGATAAGTCATTCATAGACACAGAGTTGGAATAATAAACGTGCTACTGACCGTGCCACAAAATGAGTGAAACCTGAAGTCCCTCAAAATTTAACACGAGGATGAAATTTTAAAAGGATTCTTGCAAAATTACATTTTTCGTACACAAGTTGCGATGACAAACTCGTATACAATCTCCACAGAGTCTTTATATCCGCAACGCCCCTATACCTGTATGCTCATCGCTCAAGGCGCCACACCCACACCCACGCCCGGCATTTTCAAAACCCTGATGCGTGCACATGGGGTCTAGCAATACACAGACAAGTACGAAATACACCGGACTCGACTTACCCAAAACTTCATCAGCCCCCCTGCTTGGGTCTCCATTTCAGCTTGTAGTTGCACAGACGACTCGTGTTAATGTACATGTAGCTGGAACTCATCAAGATCCAAGTTTGCAGGCAAAATGAGATTGGGAATTGAAAATTGCCCATCCGGCGTCCATGAAGCCCAACTGTAGAATCTTTGACTAACTCGCATACATGTACAATGTACTATGTACGGATTTGAGTTTGTAAAGACGTACACATTGTAAACGTGTACTGCAAACACACGTAATCAACTGCCTCCGAACACAACTTGCATTAGCTAAGGAAAGTTATGCGATGTACAATGTACACATTTCTATTGTTTGTAAACATTGAGCGCCATTTTGTATGGGTGGGCGCAAGTGCATAAATTGAACCCGTGGTTGAAAACATATTTTTCCAAAACAAGAAGTCCTCATAAAACCCTTATTACATAAGAAAAAAAAACATGTTTAGGAACTATTTTGTAGCGTTTGTTGATAATTTGGTATTTTCAACATTCAAATAATATTTTTGTAATTATTAATAACAATTCTTCATTTTTGCAGTGTTGGCGTTCCATAGTTTGGCAACGCGCGGTTGGCAAAATGTGCGCCAACCACGTTTCGGCGATAGAAATGTCTACATATATTCTCCAATGGCATTTTGTCAGAGTGTCCATTTCCCCCAGACATCAGTTGTGTTGCGTAATACGGACAAATAGCGACTTCATATTAAGTAAATAATTTAAAAAAAATTGTAATAAATTGTAACGCTAGCGCTTTCCGCCACGAGGTAGCCGAAATCAGCGCACATTCAGTCCTCTACCCTAGGTATACCCATTCATACTCCTGGGTGGAGAGAGGCATTTAAGTGTCTTGCCCAAGGGCACAAACACCATGTTCCTGGTAGGGTTATAACCCACGCACCATCGTACATTGTACATGTACATGTGCGTGGGCAGTGGCGTAGCAAGGTCATTTTTATTGGGGGGGTTGTTAATTTTTTTTGAAAAGGGCACTATGGTGAAATGTAGACGTTATTTTCTCGCAACACTTGGCCTCCGTACAATCCAAAAAGCGGAAGGAGGGCCGGGGGGCTGGCTGGTACTATCTGTCGATGGGGGTGCTGTTCGTAACCGACGATTATGTACACTAACGGACAATATGCCATGTGGTACGTGCTTTTAATTTCAGGGCGAGACATGCGTGAAATACAAAAAAGGCACCCGGAACTGCTGCTGATGGAACAAAAAAGGGCACAACTTGTTTTTAAAAAGGGCACTTAATTGTTCAAAAAAAGGGTACTCTGTACAAAATATGAGGGGGGGGGGTGTAAGCGCTGGTGAAAAAAAAGGGCATTTGAATGGGAAAGGGCACTTTAAAAAAAAGAATATACATGTACATGTAGCCCCCTCCCCCGTCTTCGCCTATGAGCTAATTAGAATTACGTCAAATAATTAAGATAAAAGTGCTTGAAATCTTGTATGGATCCTTTGAAAACGTAATGGCTAAACTTTTGATTGACGTGAATGCAATGCACTTTGTACACCTTATACAGTCATGTACAGGTATCATAATGTATGATACGTGTACAGAATGAAATGCCTTTTCTCTATATATCTCCATTCTTGATCTAACACAGTTTTCAACATATTACAAGTCAGTGCAGGCTTCATTCAACTTTATTCCAATTTGAATTACAAACACTCTTATTTAAGGTATCCTGAAAGACATAAATCCCCAATAAAATAGCGAACAATCCCATAAATCAATTAAATCACACTCTTATTGTTTAAAACCTGTACAGAAAAAAATATCAAGAAATAATTCTTATATGATATTGGTTTAAAAACACCGTTAACCACAAATTCTAATTTCAGTTTGTGAGAACCCCAATTATTATCAATGCGAAATTGCTTGGGTTTGAAAAAACAGATATCTAGGTTTGAAATTATTTTGCATATTGCTCCAAAAAACAATTCACCTTTTTATAAATCTCCAAAATCAAGTTCCCTGCATAAAATCTCAAGTATTGCGGATAAAATGTATCTGTACTGTAGAAAAAAGTACAATGTACACAGATGAACAATTTCTTCAGTTCTCATGGGATTTCATCATAATTTTCAGTTGAATCATTAAACATTTACAATCAAATTAATGTTACATGTGTACATTTTTGTACATTTAGATGTACATGTACTTGTGCCATCCCGAATATTACTTCAATTTCTATGGAGGCCATGATGCATTGTGGGAATACTTTCCACCCGTGTCAAACCGTGTCTCCCCCCCCCCCCAAAAAAGATTAAACATGTACATGTACTAAATTTAAAAATGGGAAAGAAATAACACAAATTATCTGGACTCGAAGACAACATCTCTCATGGCGCGGTCGCGGACCGTAGAAGTCCGGCTGTTGGTGGAGGTTGTCTTGGGTGCTCTCATGACCGGTTTGTTCAGCATCTTCTTCAGTTTGGCCTCAGACTCGATATTCACATCTTCCTCAGCTCTGTCAAAGAAAAGCAAGAAACAACTATTGGTTTTGATAACTACACTAAGGATTAATCATATTAAAATTTTGTGTGCAAGGCACTGAATTGCCAGAAACTCCCGGAATTTGCAAAACTTCAGCTTTGTCTCCAGTTTCAGCTTCATGGTACTGCTTAACACAGAAATTTGCCAAACACGGAAAATACACAGCAAAATTAGGTAACCAGCCAGTTTTGTTAGTTGTGCATTGTGTGAGGCTGGTACTTGGCTGATTTGTCCTTGGCACTCAAATTTGCTGACCATGCAGTATTTTCTGCATGGCAGCACCATAAAATTTGGTTCAGCTCTGTAAAGGTTCTTCTCTATGCTTCGAGAACATGTAGCCAAAGCGTAGATTGTTTTATTTGCTTTGGGTTGTGAAAGATTGAAGAACTAGAGATTAAGCTGAAGCTGGAGTAAAGCCAAAGTTTTTTAAACCTCAACGAACAAAGTCCTCCCAAACTTGTGCAGTTTGATGTAATACACCTGCCCCTTCAGAGATAAATTTGTTAAGTGATTAATTAGATTGATGTATCTATTCAACGAGCTGCAGAGTTTAGTTTCCCTTTGTGTGAAGCCCTCGAAACCACCACCTCCCATGAATATTCACCAGTGTGTCCCCTGAAAATTAGAAATGGGAAAGTTGCAGGAATTGATTGAAGTAGGCCAACACTGAAAATTAAAAATCAAATATGGAAAGAAAAAAACATTAAAGGTGTGTTTCAGTTAGTGACCCAACCCTCATAATTACTACATGTATACCATTCACCAATTTAGTTTATGAGACAAAAATGCACTTTATGTAGTTGAGACAATAAGAATATGCACCAAGTTTTTAATGCAATCTTCTCTTCAGCAGAATGGGCGTCAGTGATTTTATCCCAAATGACCTTTGACCTGGACTACTTTGTCATGATACAGACCTGGCTAATTATGGAACTTCTTTGCAGTTCCGAGTACCCTGCTGTTCCATTCAGTAAAGTCAAAAGTGTCAAAACAGGCTGAAAACTTGTGTTCCATCCAAAATGCATTTATGTCTCACAAATATCCCTTCTGAAATTTAAAACTGTTTAAATTTCAAGGAATGCTGTAAAAAGAAAAAAAATCACTTACTCTTGCGGTTAGGGAGGCGTTAATACAGACCAAACCACCTTTGTGCAGCCACTGCAAACTTCAAAATCTCTTTAGAAGTTAAGGTGCGTGAAGTGCAAAATATTGCTTCCATAGGAGTGAAGAAGAAAAGGGTGCATACCAGCATTGAAAGTTAAATGAAAAATGTAATTTTATAAATGAGAGGCAAACTTGGAGAAAGACTTCTTAATTTCATTTAATATGAATTAAAGATTCAATCCAATTTAAGGTAAAGCTACATACAATGACATGTACATGTATATACATGTATGTACATGTACATGTTTATGACTTCATTACTTTCAGTAATGAATTAATATATTCAATACAATATGCACATACAGCTAATAAAAAAAATGTACAAAATGTATTGGTAAAAACAATGCTACGTGTACTCTAACTTTTAGGTACGATTACGGTTATCTTTTATATGTAAGAAATGTAAATTGTCTTTACTGTTATCTTAGGTATGCAAGAAATAAAAATGTCTGTACAATTATCTTACGTATGTAAGAAATTAAATTCCTTGGGGTTAAGCAGAGGACAGTAATGCAAAAAATAAAAGATTAAATCAGGTTTTGGCTGTGCTGTAGTTCCTTTGAAAAGATTCTAAATACATTGTGTAGCATTTCCAAACAGTTGATGGAAATGTTAACAGCTGGATATGTTTTACTTTTGTGATATGATAAATACAAATTGAGATTCATGCTTTCATAAATTGCATGGTTAGGAAAAAAACAATCGAAGAGTCTGGATTTTGTTAATTGAGTTTTAATGACCTATCACTGCTTAATTTCCTGTCATTGTCTAATGCATTACTTGAATATCTGATTTTCCTTTTGATCTGTGTAAATCGGAGGCCTGAAATTGTTTGGCTTCATGGAATGATCGCGTTTTGATCACACTAAAAACCAGTAGTCTACTGTATAAAACAAAGATATAGGCCCTACATTTACAAAAAAACTATTCCAACTATGGCAATCATGCACAATATTATAAATACATGTAATCTGAATACTTTTTCATATATTCATTTATCATACAATTGTTAAAAATATGCAGCAACTACGATGTTTCACTGTCATACAGGGATTAACATAATATCAAGAAATACAATAAGCAGTTTTATGCAACGCTTGAATAAATTGCCGTTATCTGATTGGTGTGTCACTGAAGTATTCGTCCCAACGCACATTGCGGCCACACTGCAAAAATAGAAGTTCCATTCCACGGTAAATAGAACTTCCATTGCAGCTCTGATGGCTCTGTTGCTAAACATTTATACTACCGGTTTACAAGTTAACAATTAGATGACAAGGTTTTATTCAGGTGTTGTATTTATAAAAAAAATAATGAGTGTTTCATATTCGTGCAATGGAATGAACACTTTCATTCAGCGACAGATGGAGTGTTCCATTCCACATTAGACCTGTCACCTCATGAAATTATTCTTACCATTGCACTCATAAACAGTCATTATTTGTATAATATTCCAACAAGATTAATGTCTTCTCTGTAGATGCACACTCATTAGTGCAAACTTTGTACAAATGTACATGTGTCTTCTCCTGTCGATGCATCCCACTCAGTCATAAACTTTCCTGAACATCGGCAATTTGGAAATCAAACCATGAAATTCCAAGCCATTTTACTATCGCAAGGAAAACTGTGCGAAAACACCAGCACCCACAGCAATCTTTCCAAACATTGTAGCAGGTCTGTTTTTATCACAGGTAGTTTGTTGCCGACCGAAGCTGTTAATAAGGTAATTAAATCACACCACCGGCTGCTGGATTTGAAAGGTAGTGCTACCCAACACCATGCTTTGTGTCTTTGGTTAGAATCCAATGGAGGTCCACAGAGCCCAAACCGATAAAGAGAATGCAATCGTTAGGCAGTGCTACTCCACACCACGCTTTGTGTCTTTGGTTAGAATCCAATGGAGGTCCACAGAGCCCAAACCAATAAAGAAAATGCAATCGTTAGGCAGTGCTACTCCACACCACGCTATGTGTCCTGGGTTAGAATCCAAGCAAGATCCACAGAAGTCAAACCAACCAAGAGAACACAACCAAGCAGATTTCCAGGATGCAATCGGTAGTCTACTTACGATTTGACATCTTGCCTGTACATGTCCTCTGCACTCTTTGGGATCAAGAACTCGTTGACGCGTTGCACCGTGCCCGTCCGGTCTTTGTAATGCTGGCGGTGCTCCTGGGCAAGCTAGATTGAGAAACAACAAGGTAATTTTATAAGCACACAATTAAAGTGTACATGCACAGCAGGTATATATTAACTTCCTATGCTTTTGTTGAAAAAGCTGGCAACAGCTGAATAAAAGAAGTTACAAAAGAAAAATTAGTTGTAAAGTTGCATCTTCTATCAACGAACAGCAAAAATTATTAACCCTAACCTCCCAAACTCCATCAAAATCAACCCCCCTCCCCATTTTGGTGGATTTTGGGGGACTTGATCCTGCAGACCTGGTTTGACTAAATATTGATGGACTTGGTCCTGGAGGCCTATAAAAGCAAATCATGCATTAGAAGCAGTGTGACTGATGGATTTTGGGACTTGGTCCAGTTCCGGGTACTGGGTAAAAGAGAGCAGGGAGTTAAGGTTAATTATATTTTGAATAAAGTAATGCGTACACATTGTATTTTTTCGAAATTAATTTTTTTCGGCCAAATCAGTCCAAAACATTATTATTGATATAAGCACAATTTCAGTAGTAGTCTTGGTGAAAACTATTCTTTTGATTTTTGATTTCTGGTACTGAAACCAAGGATTCCCCAAGTGCACCATAGGCACTTTAGCTCACAAGCCTGAAGAAACCTGTAGAGAGAAGACAGACAATGACAAGAATATTCTGGGGAAAACCCACGGAATAAGGAAGGGACTGAAAACCCAATCCTCATGTTGGCCCAGGCGGGATTCGAACCCGGGTCACAGAGGTTGAAGGTGAGGAAAGTACCACTACGACAGGAGGGGACAGACCTTTTCAATGGAATGCCTTGTTGGAGGTCTTATGCACAGAATAGCAAGTGACTTGACTCGAGTGTGAAGGACTTGTGATGGACTCGCAAGTACGTGACATTTCTGCAGCACGTATTATTATTTAGACCCGTAAACGTGGCTATATACACATTGTGGATACATTAATTGCCATGCTCCATTCATATCTATGGACTTTCAAAATTTCTTTAGAATGACAGATCCGCTATGCCACTAGAAGTTCTTGGATAAACTCTTATGCAAGTACTGAACATATCATGCTCGTCAAATTTCGGGACCGTAAGTTGAAGGTCTCCAATCAGGATTTCGAACACGTCAAAAGTCCAGAGATTATGAATGGAGCGTGGCTATGTATACAGCCAGGTCTAATATTTATCAGGCTTTACTTTGTCAAATTTGTTGATCTCTTCTTTGCGGTCGTAATTGACATTGGTCAATTCATATTTCGGTGCTGTCCGCCACTGTTCACGTGTCCGGTCCCTAGCGTGGATGACTAGGTCGGGATTGTGGGTGTAGACTGTCGGGAATTGGCCGCCTTTGGCGTAGTTACTCTTGCTCTGGTTCAGTGTTTCCGAGCGGTAGTCCTGGAAATACTTGGCGGTAGCATTGCCGTATGTTTCGCCGTAGTCAAACTTTGTGGTTGGACAATGCCCTTTGTACCTGTCATAAAAAAAAATAAAAAAATAAAAATGATAATCAATAAATAAAATGACAATGTTATTTGGGCTTAAATGCTGTTAGAAAAATGATCATATCATATGAAAACGACTCAGCCTCATATTCATAAAGAAACGACTAACTTAAATTTAGGCCTAAATTATTTGGAAAAACACGATGCCAAGTCAGTAAGTGTGAGGGGAAGTCTTAAAAATTTAAAACTGAATTGCGATCTGGTAGTAAAACTTTGCTGTGAGAAATTAATAAGGACCCCTTTTCAATGGAAATTTATTGTAAGGAGAAATTTGTTGGCCACAGACTACAGTCAAATCACCACACTTTGTTTTGCATTATTTTGACCAAATTTTTCTGCACTATACAGGGATTTCAGAATCTCAGAAAGTTCTCAGAATCTCAGAAAGTTGACTAGATATCGCCGCTAGGCATCATCATCCAGTTTGACTTCACGCCGGTGCCGTGCAAGCGTGAAATTAAGGTTGTGATGAAAGATGTTTTCCTAGGGCTGTCTTAAATTGGGATGATGATGTTTGATGGATAAGTTCGTTTGGGAGCGCGTTCCAGTCTTCAGTTGTCTGTGGGAAAAAACTTTTGTGGTATGCTTGTGTGCGACATCGCATGGAAGCGTAGCACTGATTGTGTCTATTTCTCTGTGGTCGTTCTACTGGGGTGATGTAGTCAGGGATGTCAACGGCAATTTCTTTATGGATGGAGCGATAAAGCATCGTGAGCCTGCTGACTTTTCTGCGGTGTTGGAGGGTTGACCATTGAAGATTTTGCTGCATGTCTGTGACACTTGATGTTCTTCGGTAGTCACCTGTTACGAATCTTGCTGCTTGCCGCTGTACTTTTTCCAGTTTGTTGATGTAGTTTGACTGATGGGGATCCCAAACTGTGGCTGCATATTCTAACTGTGGTCGAATCAGTGTTTTGTAGGCTGCTTCTCGAACTGTTGGATCACATCTGGAGAGGTTACGTCTCACAAAACCAAGGGTTCTATTTGCTCTGCTTGCTATTTGATTGATGTGAAGGGACCATGACAAATCCTTCTGAATTTCAACTCCAAGGTATGGATGGTTGGGTACTACAGAAAGGTTGACATTCATCATTCTGTAGATATTATCATGATGATTTCTGCTTCTTGTCATATGTAGGGTGTGACATTTCTGTGGGGATTTTTTACTTGAAATTTTTACTTACCCTGGCATCATTCGAGGCGGAACATACGTCGCCTGGTGCGTAGTCTGAAGTGTGCCTGCACTTCTCGACATTTTTAGACAGAAATATTGCAGTAATATTTGACGAAAGTGATCTTAAGTGAGTAAAACCTTCGACGTGCTGTCTGTCTGTTCTCGCGCAACCGAATGCGGAAGTGAAGTGTTTATCGTGTGCACATGGTGTTGTTTTCACCGCATCACAAGACAACCCACTATTTATATCAGTCCGCTCTTCGGATGTGTTTGCATAAAAGCATTAAGATTATAGCCAATTATATTTAGAAAGACCTTGTGATATTATTTTTAAACAGAATATGGCTCTTTAATGACGAAAAAGTGACTCAGTTTTGTTTGTTTGGAATTATTTTAATGGCGTATGATTCTGGGTGTAGTTAGTCATAGCAACGACAAGTTGCTAATGAAAACGTTCCACTGCTGACGTTGAGGGCGCTGTTAGGGCTATTGCTGATCGTACCGTCTGCACTGGGTCAAAAATGGCTTCCAAAGGGAAAGGCAAAGCAAAAAATGCTAAAAAGGACAAAATCGTGGAAGAATTACCACCAGCACCAGAGGAGAAGAAAGAAGATGAATCAGAGGAGAAGCAGGACGAGGCCGGAACGGAGGAAGGGACAGCAGAGGAGCAAGAACCGCCTAAAGAACCGACACCTCCACCCGAATATGACGAACCAACTCTGGCGGAGTTGATTGTTGAAAGGTGTGTGCACGAGACTCTTAGATTCGACTCTTGACGTAGGCCCTAGTAGTAGTACTCAGCAGTTGGCAGTAGTGATCGTGGGGCATTTATACCGAGCAACCTATGCTTTTCATTGTAGAAGGGCTTTTATTTTAATGTGTGTGAGTATGTAAACACCGTCAATCGTGGACCTAGGACAAACGGGTTGGGGCACAAACACCTAGGGCTAGGCCCCTAGGCCTTAAATTAATTAACAACAGAAGGCCTACGTCCACGATCATGACGATTGACCGAACGTCCAGTAGGGCCTATTTAAATTTGTGTACAAAACCAATTGAGAGCTGTTGCTAAACAGTTAAGAAATGAGGATTAGGGACAATGAAGAGGGGGGGGGGGTCCACGATTGCCGGTGTTTACAAAGATGCTTTTGTTTATGGTGTAAATCGAGGACAAACAACTTGAGGAGGACTCGGTTAGAAAATGTGTACAAAACCACTGAGGCTGAGAGCTGTTACAAAAAAGTTGGAGAATAAACAAAGGAAAAGGGAAGAGGAACAATAGAAAATCCTTGATTTACACCATAAACAAACATGGGGTTTGTGCAAGTAACTGCATTCAATAGGGGACGTTGAACAATAGAGGACAATAGGGTCCCCATTTCCCAAAGGTCCCCAATTTACGATCGCGTACAAAACATATATGGGAGATCTTCCTGAAAAGTTAAAGTACAAACAAAAAAGGGACAATAAGGTGTCCCCGATTGCAGGCAAATACACACTTGTATGGGTGTGTGTGTTGGGGGGGGGGGCGATTGGTAGTGTGGCTCGGGTATTATAGCGCAGTAATATCCTAGCTAGCCCTGGTCAGATGATGTCTTCATTGCATTACGACTAGCGTAGTGTGGTAGGGAAGTCCACCTGGGCTATATACATTGTACGAGCCACAGTTGGCACTACTGGTGCAGGGGTGGTCGTATGTTAAAGTCATGCTCAGGCTTACTTAATTATTTTAATATCATGAACATGGCATGGGTAGGCTACACTACAGACAATTTAATGATTTGTTTTCACTGTCTGTCAAGCCTAGTTATAAAAACAGTTTTAACAAAGAAGAGAAAAACCTAGATATTTCACTACATTAGCAAACAAGTTTTGTTTCTTTGTCCTAGTTTTGAAGGTGAGAAGGTTCGAGGTTTGTTTGATGGTGAAGGAACAGCTTACTTCAGTGGCGGCCATGTTTATCAGGTAGGCCTGCATCCAGTGTTAATAATTACCAGGTAAAAAATGTATACATTAGGACCCCTTCATCATAAGTTCCTTTTATCACTCCAAACTGACTTCTGCAATCTCAAGCAATCTTCCTTTTCCTTATTTTTCAAGATTTGCAATAGATGTTTGGCCAATACTTTGACTTTCTTACCCACCTTCTCAAGTAGATACTTCGTGAATCAAAAAAGTTTGGTGCATTCACTATGCCCGTGCCTTAGCTGGCACTTGCGTCATCTTTTTGTGTTGTCATCAGTTGTCATTTTAACCCATAATTTCCCTCCAAATTGAAAACTGTGGCCTCTATCCACGAAATTTCTGTTGCTTTTTAATATCACCATCTAATTTTTGTGAGCTGTTCTCAGCACAATTAACACAGATTCGAAACGATTTGTAAGCAATAACTTGATTGCATTTTTGAAATTTCAGGGGCAGTTTTCGCAGGGTTTGATGCATGGCAAAGGAGTGTACACATGGAGCGATGGCGTTAGATACGAGGTGAGATATGATAGAAAAACACATTAAGAACTCGATAAGACAGTGAGAAACTGAGAATTTCTTCCTCATCTTTGTGGTAAAAACTAGAGAAATGTACCTTATGACGTTCATTCTGAGTTTATGTTAATGTGGTACTGATGGTGTAAACCGATTCCAGTTCCCCACTTTTTGTGACTGTACTACTACTAGTACATTTCATGACCACTTGAACATTTGCATACATTTGCATATAACATTTGCATATCATTTGCTGTTTATTCATATGCATTCTTCAAAGCTCTGAACACACCCCTTAAGGAAAATGTACTCGCCTTAAGGGGCGTGTTCAGAGCTTTGAAGAATACATATGCAATGACTGCTCAAGAATGGAAGCTTCCTAGTAGTAATGGCTACCAATGATTTCAGTGTACTACTACTAATGCATTTCATGACCACTTGAACATTTGCATACATTTGCATATAACATTTGCATATAACATTTGCATATAACATTTGCATATAACATTTGCATTTGTTGTTTATTCATAGGGTGATTTCAATATGAATGAAATCACAGGCAAGGGGCTGTATACCTGGCCAGACAAGAGCACCTACGAAGGAGAAGTCTTGAAAGGCCGACGACACGGACAAGGAATGTTTAGATGCACGTCAACACCGTCGTCATACACCGGCCAATGGAACAACGGCAAAAGACACGGAACTGTATGTTTGTCATTGAGGAGGGTTTAGTGTTCGTGTTCGTGGAAAATCTTTACCCAAACCCTTCTTACATTTTTCCAAATGGGGCATTCTATAAATTTGGGGCTTTTTTGTTTGTTCCTGTTACATCTGACATCTATGATTTGATTATTCTCATGCACTCCTTAATGTAGTCGTCCTACAAGATTGATTATAAATAGCTAACTACCTACGCAAACAAATAAAAAAAAAATGCTTTGAAGTCATTCTTAATGAAACTCGAATGGCAAATTATGAAGTACGAAGGTAACAGGGACAGGGAAAAATATCACACTTTGGAAGCTGAATTAAAGAATGACTCATATCCACCTGGCTTTGGAGGAATTTGCAGAAGTAAGGAAGTTAGGGTCCACTTTAGTTAACATTCGCTTGGGTTAATATCATATCATAATCCTATGGGCTCTGTGCATCAACAAGAGAGAGCTTTTTTACCACTTTCTAGAACCCTGTGCATGGGGCACACCACGTGGGCGTACTGGTTCATGCGCGTATAGCCAGGAGTACACACACAGCTTATTCCATTCTCGGTGTGCACAAAGCCATAGCGTCTTTGCGTGAGCATCAGGCGTCGTCGGCAATGCGTTTGAACGTCTCTCCCTGTGGTCTCCCCGAACTCTTTGTTACCATTGAGGAGGAACTCTTGCACGGAGTTCATTCAAGATTGTTCAGAATTCACAAAGAGGTTTTTTGAGGATTTTGCAGGATTGAGGAAAGTATAACCTTTAGCCACTGCTACTTAACATAGGGCTTGGTCACCCTTGAAAATATTAGGTACATGACTTGGAGTAGAACTAGTGGCTTCTTGCTTGCAAGTCCAATTCAAATCAGTAGGAATGCAATTAATGACCTTTAATGGGATATGTACATTTTCCTGGCCAGGTGACTGAAACGCTTTTCAAAATTTTCCGCAGGGTATCATCCGCTATGACCTAGACGGCTTGTCATTCTACGAAGGCGACTGGGTGACCGACATGCGACAGGGGTACGGCGTCCGGCGGTATCGCAGCGGTAACGTGTACGAGGGCGAATGGATGGCCAATAACCGCCACGGCCAGGGCATCATGAGATGGGTAGACTTGGACCAGTCCTACAACGGGCAGTGGGTCAACGGTGTGCAGGTAAAAAAGCAGTGTTGTAGTCTAGTTAATTACAAGTCTAGTTTTTGAAAATGCACTGATCAAGGTAACATGCGCCAGCCTAACCTGGCTGCCGATTGGGATTTGCGTGCACCTGCAAATTGATAAAAGGGCTTATTAAAGTAATATAAAGAACAAGTAGCGGTGGCTGATATAGGGACCATGAAATGAATTTCTCAGAGGATTTTTACTTAAATACATTTAAAACAGCTTTCTTGCCATGTAACTATGACTTTCCACCTCCTTTGTAGTAGTAAAAGGGAGAAATTTCAACATTTTAATTTTTATGCTAATGAAAATTTCCATATTCATGAGCCAAAGCATGACGTCGTTCAAGGCAGAACAGCAGTGTCTCCATAGGTTTGTGTACAAATATATATCAAACTTTTCTTCATTTACTTGGAGTGAGTTCCCCTTTTTACTTGTTTATCATGTTAAACAGCTTGTTTGGACAATAGTGGCCAATATTTCTTCAAAACTCTTTTTTTGTGGGTAATTTTGAATCACTAATTTTGTACTGTTCATATGCACTTTTAACAAGGAGAAACTTGTGTGACAAAAGCAAAATAGCGCTCTCTTACATGTATTGATAAAAGGATTTGCTAATAATTGAAAAACTACCACTTTCTTGTCACTTCCAATGAAAACAAGTATTCAGATCTTGGATGTATCGTTGCAACACATAGTACTGTGCATGAAAACAAGATGAGCTGAATTTCCACTGCATGTTTCCTTTAAAGAAGAAATTTGACTCACTAGTCATCATGCAAGCTCTCAAATCTGTGCAATTATGACCTTCAACAAAAGTGTGGCATTTGACAAACAATAGAACCACACAACATATACAATTTCATCATCTCCTGCAGACTGCTCACATTTTTAGAATATTTGAATCGAAAAATAAAAATGAAATTTGGAAATTCGGTAGACGATCGAAAATCCAAATATTCAGCATATTCGGCACAGCCCTACTGTTCACATTATTTAGCCACGTCCAAATAATTCTTGTTTGCAGAACGGCCACGGAGAGCACACCTGGTACCTGCGCAGGCTGCCCGGTTCCCAGTACCCGCTGCGCAACCAGTACATCGGTGACTTCCATCAGGGTTTGAGGCATGGCTACGGGGTCTTCCTGTATGCAAACGGTGCCAAGTTTGAGGGGGAGTGGGTGGAGAACAAGAAATGCGGTCGGGTGCGTAATGCACAGCCTATACTACTAACAGTGCTGTAGTTCAGTATTAACTTGCGATGGATTACAAGTATATCACAAGTCTGATCACAAGGAAGAGGCATGATCAATACCAAAGGAGTTGAAATTAGTTCATGAGTTGAAATTGGCGTCAAATTTTTACGAATAGTTTCATTGGGGTACCCACTGCTATATCTGATTCGAACCAGCCAGCCGACCCCCGCAAGCTCGGTGGTTGAGTGGTAAGATGTCTGTGCTAGTAAACACTGAGCAGGAGTCATGGGTTCGAGTCCCACCCGAGTTATTTAAAAAAAACCGACGCAAATTCCATCTTGTGAAGAGTTTGCTAAACACAGAAAATGTTTAATGGGTAAAAACAGCGTACCAGCCAAACAGTCAATGCAATACATGTACATAGCTTTTGACTGGCTCTCAACTAACTTTTTGTCCCAAGCACATACATTTGCTGAACACAATTTTGCAGTTCTATGAAATTGATCCAAGAGTATCGGCCAAAACCAAACTAGTTGGGTTCACTTCATTACAAATTCCAGATTTGCCTGTCGCTGATTCCTTGATTTGTCCTTGTTGTTTAGGGGTTGTTTACGTTCAAGAACGGTCGTATTTTCGAGGGAGTTTTCGTGGACGACAGAATGGCAGAGTACCCAGCCTTTAGCATGGACGGCAACAACACGCCTGACATCAGCAACATCAGAACAAGGACACCGGATCCGTCAGGCCCAGGTCATTGGATTATTCAAATTAATCATAATAAATAGTAATACTGGAGTCTTACATAACGCACGTATCTACTAACAATTAGGTACTCAAGGCGCTGGTAATTATGTCTTTTTTTAAAAACGGGTAAATGAAGTTTATGAGAAATATGAGACCCATTATGTAGCACCCTTATAATGGTTTACAAGGTGCTGCGGCTCATATTGCAGCCACTGCCAGAATCACCGGGGCAAACCCCTTAGCGATAAGTGTTAATGGGTTCTTTAACGTGCATTACACAACGCACAGTATTTACGGCTTAACGTCCCATCCGAAGGACGAAGCAATAATGGTAAAGTGCCTTGCTCTAGAGCACAAGCACCATGTTCCCTGTCAGGATTCGAACCCATGCACCACGGCACACGAGTCGAACACCGTAACAATTGGACCACAGCACCCCACAAGAGGGTGTTTTCAAAATCATGACTTTGTCTTGGCCTCAGCTTTAGAACGGAGGTCATCAGTGCATTATGGCAAAGCGATAGAATTGTACCCTGATCTGATTTCTAGCAACATCTTCTAACATGACCTACTGGTGGGTCTACACATTATAGACTGTGCGTAATATACTGCAAACCACATGCACAATCGTGCTGTGGGTTGACGTTGGTTGTACCGGGCACAGTGACTCTGCAATAATATTGCACCACATGAATTTCTGATCTATTTCGTTGTGGTTTTTTGTGGTTTATTTCGGGTTTTTACAAGATGGCTATACTGACCCAACCCAACCTGAGAATCGCATATGCAAAACCGAAACCGACCTGTCTCGACTGAAATGCTGGAAAAACCGACCCGAATAGGTTGGGTGGGTTTCGGTTTTGGGTCGGGTTTACACAACATTACCCCAAGTCAGTGGCCTAAAATCTGAGCCCAAATCCAGAAACGGAGTAAAGGATGCATAAAACCCTATGGTTATGTGATCCCTGGCTACATGGCATATGCGGGTTTATGGCCTAGGAATAGCGTCACTTCAACAAGGATATTGACAAAATGGGGAACCGCCAACATAGGGCTGGACAGCTCAGTTGGTAGAGCCATGAAACAGCGATCCGTTGTGGCAGGTTCAAACCCCACTCCAGTGAATAACACTTTCTTATCTGTTGAAATGCAGGGTTGGGGGATATAACATCCCGCAGTGATGCCAGTCGCAACACTTTAGGCCCTAGCCTAACCCTGGAGTTGGACCACCTACTGAACGACTTCAATGAGAACGACAGAGAGGAAGAAATTAGACAGGTAATTGGCTAAATCTTCTTCTTTCATGTCCTTGTGCTATATAATGGTCCGCCACTGCTGTACACATCGTTGTGGTATTGGGGTGTTATGTGCAAGGTCTGCAGTAGTACTTGGGTTGTCCAGCATTGGGCATTGTAGTAAGTGCTGCATTGTCTGGGGCTGTGTGCCACTGTCATATTGGCTAATGAGGTCATGTGACCTTACCATCCAACTGAGACATAACCACTACAGATAAAAACGAGACAAACACAGCTGTTTCGGCTGTTTTTAAATGGCTTTGTGGGAATTGTTTGAGTCGCATCTTTATTGGCATCTTCCCTGCATTGGCCAAATTTCCAGGCAGTCTATGTACATACAAAGTTTCAAGTATGTACGTACAAAGCTTCAATTCAATTGGACCTGTAGTTCTGAAGAATTTGGAATTATGCACCTGTAACGTGACGTCACATGGCCTTCAATGACGTCATCGTGACATCAGTACAATTTCTCCTATAACACATCACTATCTATGTGCGTACAAAGTTTTGACCCAATGGGAGGTACAGTTTTGGCGATATAAGGCTTCGAAAAGTGCATGTTCAATGTGAAGTCACATGACACTATGATGTTGGACTTAAATATAGCTCTATACAAATGTCTCAATGCGATTTACAGTTAAATCCGTGTTCACCAGGCCACAAGATCATTTTTATCCAGAAGATCACGATAGTAGACTCTGCTTTCTGCCTCAGGGATACCCACTAAATACCCATCGAAAGCTTCTAATTACAGTAAAGTGTCTTGCCTAAGACCACAAGCACCATGCTGGTCCCTGTTGGGTTTCAAACCAAAATACAATTTTATGCAGCAGTTTGAGATCAGTACAATCTGTTCTCAACCCTCACTAATATATCTTTGTGCAGAGATGCAATTGTAGTAAAGTGTCTTGCCTAAGAACACAAGCACCGTGATGGTCCCTGTTAGGCATCAAACCAAAATATTCTTTTATGCAGCAGTTTATTTTCAGTGCAATCTGTTCACTACCTTCACTATATCTGGATGGCAGGGATGCAATTGTAGTAAAATGTCCTGCCTAGGAACATGATTACCATGATTCC
Organism: Patiria pectinifera; assembly: GCA_029964075.1. NCBI lineage: Eukaryota > Metazoa > Echinodermata > Asteroidea > Valvatida > Asterinidae > Patiria > Patiria pectinifera. The sequence continues at coordinate 6,176,914 of CM057137.1, read as the reverse complement.
GTATTTTCGTGTCATAGGTAATGTTTGTGGTTTTGCGTCACATCACGACCTTCAAGAAAGTCTACAATTTTTATGGCAGTCTTGGTCACGACGCGTCGCCCGATAACACATTCATCATGACCAGGCTGCAGTTTTGGCGATTCTTGAAAGACTGTCAGTTCCACTATAACGATCTTACGCTGACAGAGATGGATAGAATCCTAGGTGAGTAAAGCTAAGCTAAATTGGTAACCCACGTTTCTTGCTTATAAAAACCTTGGCATAAAAGCTGTGCGTACTATAGCATAAAATGGTGCTATTACAAGCTTAACAAGTTCACGTCGGATGACGTATACACGCAAAGATTTTGCAGTATTGCGGTATTCGGAACAGATAACGGATAAACACGCAACGAGCGAGGCCAGAAATAGTTGTCAGCGACCTGCTTGCACCGAGCGAGGCCGGAAATATCAGGGTGTGCTACCCACAGATAACGACCTCAACCCGTCTAGCATCGAGGTTCGTGAAAAACAATCCCGCGCCTGGGTCAGGTCAATGTCAAAATAATCCCAGCACGAACTGGTTAAGCACTATTTCGTGGCATGGATGTGCTAACGATTGTGCGCGCATGGAGATTTCGATCGTTACCCCACTGATATAAGCACATTTTCTTAGAGGTTAGCATGCCTTTTGTTGTGCTTACTGCATACAGACTCCAGTTAGCAGAAAAAAACATGCTTAGCAGCGCCATGAAATCAAACGTATAGTATCCTGAGCTGAAACCTCAACAGGTTTAGTTGTTATGCACCCTACATAAGATTTGGAGCAATTTTGTTGCTTTAACCCTTACCGAACTCAACTCATCACCGCCTAACAGCAGGTTTTGTTGAAATCTGTTAGGATGGATACAGTACACCTAAACTGATGGTCTTTTACATTTGGTTTGGCATACCTCCAGAAACTAAGTCCAACAGTGTGTGTGTACGATTTTCCATGTGGGTGTTGGAATTTGCCAGGATGGGTACAGTTCCTAGTAAATTATGCCAGGGAGTTAGGGTTAAACACTAAAACAAAACAAAATGCACAAAAAGCAATGATCTTACGTACCTTTAAGATGGCCTTGTGTTCTTTTCATTGGTGTAGCTCCCAATAAGACTGCCACAGATATCCACAATCCTCTGGACAAGCTGCTCATGAGAGAGTTCCTGAACAATCTCATCACACTATCCTACCAGATCTACCAGGAGGAATGCACGTAAGTCAAGAAGAAAAACATAACTATTTTGATTTCACATTTTATTGGAACAATGTCAATATACATCTTCAGTTTCAGCTCAGATTTTTGTCTCAGTTTTGTCGCAGCAGATTTCTTTTATCACCTACAGAAGCTCCAGTGGGGGAACACACTACGTGCGCGCACTAGTTTGCGAAGTACGCGGTGCGAAGTACGCGGTGCGAAGTACGCGGTGCGAAGTACGCGGTGCAAAGTACGCGTGGCTTCTTAAATTCTGAGTGTGAACAAACCCGTTGCGTCTTTGCGCGTGAGTGTCAGACGCCAGCACGGGCATTAGAATGACTTTCCCAGTGGTCTCCCCCAACTCTCCATTTCTAATACCGTGGAGGGGGTACTTGTGCACGTAGCCAATAACTATCTTCTTATTGTCTTTCTAGGAGTGAGAGTGGCACGGTGCTTTCATGGTGTTTGTCCAAAGCCATGACGGACAACATCGTGCCGGCAGCCTGCGATGTGCAGGGGACGTTCCTATACGAACCAAGGAGAGCCGTCAATGCGCTGGGATACATGGACAAATGCTGGGAGATCTACTGTTCAGTCTCTTCTCCAAACAAGGTAAAAGTGAGGACACTGAAAAAACCCACCAGATTTTGTAGTCCAAGTCCTCACAAGTCAATCACAACTCTTTCGATTTCAAGTCACGAAACTATTTATTCAAATGAAGTGTGAAAAAGATATTACTTTGTCAATAAAGAGTTTCGACAGGTTTACAATTTGCACCCTTATTATGTATTCGTATCAAATTCGCATTTGGCCTCATCACTGTGTGCGTTCTCATACATGATTCGGAACAGTTCTATGGAAACTACATGTGTAAGCCGCCTGATATGGGAGCAGTATGTATAAATTCTCACCATTTTACACCAAATTTGTGCCAAAATATACGTCTAATAGACCCCTCTCTCATAGACAGCCATCTTCATAGGAAAATTACAACTCTGTATTCAATGCCATCAGGTACGTGTGCGCGCATGTACGCACAGTGTGCAAAATGTTCTTAAAATGCGTGCATGTTGATTGAAATTTCCTCGAAATACAGCACATCCGATGCCCGTCACGCAAATTTGACTCCCAAAATGCCGATGCACGTGACAATCCGTAGGCAGTGGCATCATTTGAGAATCATCTATAACTTCCCATTCTTTGCAGGGTGAATTTTGTGGGACATGTAGTGATTTTTAAAGCATTTTGTGTACTTTGCTGAACGATGACGAAACTGAATTGTGAATGCCCCATCAGGTATACGTGTGGTGCCATACGGATACGTGAACGGATACGTAACGTCTTTCCCAGATGCCGGAACTCTCTAATGTTCATCCCTTTTTACTTGTGGTTGGACTTGCAATTGACTAACTCTCAAGACACAAAGTCGGACAGAATTAATTGAAAATGAAACGGGGGCCTGATTTCTCGTCATTTTGCAAATCATTCTTCCTTAGCACATACCTTACGAGCCAACCCTGAAGATGCGACAGTTCCTGTACATGCTGAAGGACTACCGACTCATCAACGACATCTTGACTCCCAAGAGAATCCTGGAGGTTTTGGCAGCCGACGACCCGGGGGCCTACGATGCCCACGAATGCAACCTAGAGCTGGAGGTAATAGGGTTCCTACAGTCATGGAAAATTCACAGATAAACATAGCACTGCTTAAGCACAAAGTTTGCTTAAGCACAAAAAACCTTGCTTAATTTTGCTTAGGCCTAAGCACAAAAACCTTGCTAAAAAGTAGCGGGCAAAATTCTTGGTGGCGCGCGCTGTGCTAAAAAAGTTTAGTTGGCCGCAAGAGGGCGCTAGGCAAAAAACATGATCGCAAATGGCTGCTGACATGTGAGATGACAAACACGACGAAGTTACAAAGTTATGAAATGAATGCTGGAGTAAGGAACCAGTCGGGTAAAAGTAAGTACTGAAACCCGACCTGGTTACAATTTTATCAGGCTACCGGCCAAAACGCCATGCGATGTACATTGCTTGTAACTGGTACTTAGCTGTTGTTTACTTAGCATAACAATCGCATGGAGCTTTGGTCGATAACCTGATTATATTAGCAAAGTTTTTGTGTTAAAGCAAATTTTGTGCTTTAGCAGTTATATGAAATTGGAATTTAAAGCTGTCATAGAAAGTCTTGAAAAATCATGGAATTTTGTTAGTGTACAAGGAGTCTTTGATAGTTGATATTCGGATGGTTTTGGGCGGTACAGGGGGTAACACGCAGGGCGGTTTCAGACGCTTCAGCGACTAAAGAGCTTATATGAATACTAAATGCATGGGGTTTCTGAGAGCTCATTAGGAAAAAAATACTCGATTGGAACTCAAACCCAAAACCTCATACTCACTTGTCTCTACCACTCGACCACTGCATTTGCTGGTGCATTTGGTAGGTTCAGGTATAGTCCGAAAATTTGGGACTCTCAATACTGTGTATGAGAGTCCCAAAACTTAAGGTATTGAAAACATGCAAAACAAGAAAATAGACTGGCACCTAAAACAACCAGTCCAACACAGCTTCCGTACTGCATCAATCAACCATGCCAACAGAATTTAAGAAACGTGGCATGAAGCGGGAACTAGTCTCAATTTACTATGTACACATTTCTCCATAGTCAAGCCACCAGACTATTGACACTGAATGAAGAGGTCAGTCTTTTCAAAATAGTTGGACAATGGTTGGACATGTACCAGTCTAGTATTTAGCCCCATTTTGAAATCACTTGACTTCCCTCTCATGTGCAAAATATTGAAGAAAAGTCTCCTTCAAAAATTGAATTGAGTCTGCAAACTTGGTTGGTGAAATACTGAGGACATTTTCTTTGCCCCAGTGGAATATTTGGAGAAATTTGCTGGCTGAACTGTGAGTAAAGTGGGCCTGATTTAGTTTTGCACGTTTCAGAGCACTCCAGAGCCCTGTCTGGTTCAGGTATAACACTGGGTACTACAATCACTGTCTTGTTTATGTGTATATTAGATGACTTTCTTGGAGTTCTTCGAGGCGCTGATAGGATGTGCCATGATCTACGTGACAGAGGACATTGTGAAGGACCCTTCCACTCCGAGACCTAGTACCGTCATATCCCATACTCATAGTAGCTTCAGCGCGACCACTGCTGCATCAGCTTCAAGGGCTAGCCAGGTAAACAGATAGATATTAGTGCACTTCATGCAAATTCGTGAGCTAGCTTTGTTCCCTTGAGGTCTACCCATGTAAACATCAGACGTTTTACATAATTCAAAAAGCATGTTGGGAAAGAATGTTGCAACCTGATGCCATTTTTTTCCATATATCATGTCAATGAAGGTCAGTCATTGCAAAAATGATGACAGGACATAAATATGGGATTGAGAACATTTCCAATTTTGTTAGGAGATTTTCTTCACTCTCCATAGACTTTGTACACAATTGCGGAAGTGGCGTCAGGTTGCAACATTTTTTTCTGAATGTTGCAACCTGACGCCACTTCATTGGTTGTGTACAAAGTTTATGGAGAGTCAAGACAATTTCTTAAGTATTTCGTAACAAAATTGGAAATGTTTTTCAGTCCCATATTTATGTCTTTTCATCATTTTTGCAATGACTGACCTTCATTTAATGATATATGAGGAAAAAAGGCATCAGGTTGCAACATTCTTTCCCATAATGCATATTCATGAGCTAGATTTAATATACCCTTGAAGGCTAGCCGTGTAAACAGCAGAAATTGTACTTTATTTTCATGAGCTAGATTTGTACCCTTGAGTGCTAGCTAGCCATGTTAACAGACAATGAAAAGTTTATGAGATTGGATGACCACAAGTGGATATTACACTTTTTTGAAGACAAAATTATGTTTATAGGCTCCAAGTAAAATAGTTTATTAAGAAAAATTTGAACCTTCATTACTAATCCATGTTACTAATTACTTACTTCTGAATTTAGGGGCAACTATTAGGGCTACGAGTTAAGTTAATTAATTAAAGTAATCAATAAAGGAATTTGTTGTAGAAAGTAAATGCAAGGAAAGCAAGTTATTATGAGAAATTACAAAGGGCGGGGCTAGGTGATGGTCACAGTGAGTGGGTTAGCTTATGGTAAAAATACCAAAACTCTACTCCCAACCAGGGGGTGGGGGGGGGGGTGGGATTTGACTAAGTTGTCATGTACTACAACTTACTTGGTCATTACATCAAGGCTTTCCCTTGCCATGCCCAGGCAAAACCTGCACAGCCCTCCACAGACAACCTATCCCTAGCACAGCACCCAGCAGACTGAAGCACACATGGCTATTTCAAATTCCAGGCACTTTGGGCTAACAATAGAATTATGCAAATGCAAGCCTAGACTGATAAACACTCGGCTCTGGGGGTGTGGAGGATGAGAGGGGCAGGGCTAAACCAAAAAATACAAGGCGGGGAGGAAGGTATTGATAAGGGGCTATTTTCATTGTAATATTCTTTTTCCTGACAGCCACTTGATGACAGTGAGGAGCAGGGTACCACCGGTCCCGGTTCCCCGCATCACACCGGAGTGACATCAGAATCCATGTCGCCCGGGCCTAGGGTTGCCTCATCTACCGATGCAACCAATAAGGGATCGGGATTGGAGCTATCTGCTGCAAAAGTTGAGGTTAATGAAAATACATGCATTATTCATAAATACCTCATCCAGTTGGACTTTTCTGATTGGTTGATATCGTTGCGAGAGTTGTTAATACTCTTTATTCATAAATACCCCAGACAGTTTAGCTATTCCTATTGGTCGAGAGCCCGTCACGTGGCCGGTCTTAAACGGATGATAAAGACATGGCTAGCTTGTCTTAAACACTTTTCCAGTGTCACAATAAAATGTGGACTCCTAAAAATCCAGTGCCTCTTATCGTTTCATTGGTTGAACGTTCACAATCCTCACGTAGGCATGCGCAACACTACCAGGGAGTCAGAATTTTATAGTTCTAAATTCAAAACGCAACGCGCCAGGTGCGTTCTGCGCGACATCGCACAGAACATGATACGCGTGCGTCAATCTCCATAAAAGGGTTGTTTACATCTTACTCGCCAGCTGAACACTCCATTATTTTGCAAGAGGGATGTTTCAAAAAGCATAAAGTGAATTTGTTGAACAAAATCGGGATGTTTTGAACGAATCATATGATTTTTTTTTACCGAAAAGGTATTTATGAATGGGAATAAATATGTGCTCCGTTGGTATTTATCACTCTGTTTAAGACCACTTAGAGTCTGGGTGCTGATAATTACCCTCGCCTCCGGCTCGGGTAATTATCAGCACCCAGACCCTAAGTGGTCTTAAACAGAGTGATAAAAACCTCCGCAGCACACATTTATTCCCTTAGTAATAAGCACGGCCCCTGAACCAGCACAAATTTCTGCTCTCATCATTAGATAACTTTTCATCAAGAAATACCCAATGTGGATGGGTTTTAAAACTCAGTTGAAATTTGTTTAAAACTTGTCAGTAATAAACATGGCCCCTGAACCAGGACAACAAAGTTCTATTTTTCCTCTTTAGTTTATTTTTCATGAAAAAAAATCCTCAATGTACATGGGTTTTGAAACTCAGGGGAAATGCAGATTATGATGAATTAATTTATGTCAGATGATTTCAGATATATGTTTTAGACTTTACGTCAGCGCTAAAGGACCTTCCTTTTGGTTCTGTCCACTACCGGCAACCGGGCCCCTGTTTTTAAACCTCAAATTTATAACTGCAACATCATACTTTTATCGCCCAATTTGACTATTAATTACTAAAATTTTGATGTTTGGAAACAAATCAATTATCAAATCACATCAAATGTTTTCGCTACTTGTACTCTTGACAGGTTCAAGGTTCTGTAGCGACAGGAAGTCAGCACACAGACGTTGGCCTAGACCCAAGTAACACCAACGTGGACCCGAAGGCATTAAAATCAGGTCAGACATCTCACTCCTCAAAATCAAATCGAATTGGAAGTTAAGATCCAAGTTTGGGAACTCACTCAGAATCTTGTGCGAGTTTGCGTTCGTTCCATTGAGTTGGGGTGATTGTGAATTTCACCAAAGTATTTTGCAGAGTTTGTTGGTGAAATTCTCTAGAATTCTTCAGACAGTTTGTGGACTTTTTACTGAAGCTTGCCTTCTGTCATGCCTCTTGCAGACAAAGCCCAATAGACCATTATCATCTTGCGGCCATCTTGATTTTTTTCCCTATTCAAATCAACGTAACCAATGCGAGGCTGGAAGGAAAAATAGTCTGGTTCCTTTTTTCACAAAAAAAAACATTATTCTTCAGTAATGTTATTGGATACAGGGAACATGACTGTAATGGTGGCAGCATGATAAAGAAATATGAGATTGATCGAGGTACATACCTCATATCTGTAGAACTTTTTATAATGTTTCTCTCAATCCGCAGATGCCTCGGGTCTGGCTGCTTCGTCCCACAGTGGTCCCGGAGCCCCCTCCATTGGAGGAGAGGAAACACAACAACCACACCTGCTCCAGTCCATGCTGTCCATGGGGGCTGAACAGAACGAAATGCCGGAGGGTAAGTAAGCTTGTATCAGTCAAAAAGTTAGACTTGCTACAATATTGAGTAAAGACACACTTTTACAGACTTGTGATTGACTTGTGATTACTTTGTGATTGACTTGTGATGAAGTTGTGACTGACATTTGATAACTTGTGATTACTTTGTGATTGACTCGTGATTACTTTGTGATTGACTTGTGATGAAGTTTTTGATTGACTTATGAAGAACTTGTGATGAACTCTTATGGACACGGATGAACATATGGTGTACAGTTGTATGTCATTCTCTTGTTATGAACTTGTGATAGACATCATGTGGGGTGCTGTGGTCCAATGGTTACAGTGTTCGACTCGATCGTATGCCGTAGTATTAGGGTTCGAATCCTGTCGGGGAACATGGTCCTTGTGCTCTTGAGCAAGGCACTTTACCATTATTGCTTCGTCCTTCGGATGGGACGTAAAGCCGTACGTCCCTTGTGTTGTGTAATGTACGTTAAAGAACCCAGTAACACTTACCGCTAAGAAAAGGGGTTTACCCCGGTGTTTACGTCAGTGGCTGCAATATGCGCCGCAGCACCTTGTATACCCTTTATAAAGGTGCTACATAATGGGTGTCACATTTCTCATAAACTTCCGTCTGGTATGGAGCTTGCCCAAAAGTGGCGCATGCTTTTTTTTTTTTACCTGATTTTAAAAATATACACCAATTACGAGTGCCTGGTGCCTAATTGTTAGTGCAAATATATGGGAGTCCAGCGAGGCCACATAAAGCTTATTCTCGACCATAAATCTATTAAAATTGTGCAGCAGCAGGATTCCAGTCAAACCAGTGAGTTTGGTGGTTTTGAGACATCATCTTTCATTGAAAAAAAAACTTTTTCATTTTGCTGACGCGCATGGCTACGGCAACGCGCGACTTTTGATGACTTGTGATAAACGTGATTCAACGCTGCCCCTAATAAACCAGACAACTGCCCATTACCTGAAGATGTTGAATACTCTCTCTCGCAGAGGAGCCAGAAGAAGACATGGACGAGGAGACGAGGCAGTTCAACTTCTGGACCCATCAGATTCACATCTTCTTCATTCGCAAACTCTTCCGAGCCCACGAGCACATGAACAAACTCGAGGAGACCAAGAAAATCCTGCAGACGGAGAAAGAGGTAACAAGCAATTCATTCATTCATTCATTATTATTTTTTGTTTGCAAATGGGAAACCGACCAAAGGGAAACCGACCAAGTGCATTGTAATCATTTTTCAAAAGTTGAACAAAGAAATTGACTGGAGCAGGGTTTGAACCTGCAACCTCCGGATTGCCTTTCCAGTGCTCTACCAACTGAGCTACCCCGCCCTATGTTGGCGGTTCCCTATTGTTGCAAGCATCATGACTTTGGGTGTGATCCCTGGCTACATGGCATATGCAGGTTTATGGCTTCTGACTAGCGCCTTGGACAAAGACATTGACAAAATGGGGAACCGCCAACATAGGGCTGGATAGCTCAGTTGGTAGAGCACCGGAATGGCAATCCAGTGGTCGCAGGTTCAAACTCTGCTCAAGTGTGTCCATTTATCTTTGAAATTCCATAAGCAGAACTTCACCCTGTATGCCCTGGTAGTTTGCAGGACGACTTTGAACACGTGCGACTATTGAATCATGTAATTACAGTATTTGAGCTTACACGGGTGGCTTTTCCCTTCATTCGTCGGTGAAATTATAACCATTTGTCGCTCTTCTGTTGACATTTTCCAAGAACAATGTACGGTACATTTTGTACTCAAAATTGATGACTGTATATTATTCATAAAGTAGAGATTATATATTGACTGTTTTTATAATTCAATTTTTTTTCTAAAATGCTATACCTTCTGCTCTTGTTCCCGATGTGCTGCATGCTATTTCAATTTGCGACGGAATCTGCTCCTAGAAATTTCTAAGAAACTTAAATCGACTCCTCCAAAGATTTGATTCCTCAAAACAGTGGACTCACGATTCTGATTTCGCATTTGGAATCAATACTATAGTTTCCGTGCACGAACACAAGATGGCGCTTCCTTACCTCTTTCGAAAAAACCTCCGTGGGCGGGACACACTGCGTGCCCGGTTCGCGCGTGTATGGTGCAAAGCTCGCACATGCACAAACCCATAGGGTCTTTGCGCAAGCTTCAGGTGTTGACGGTGGTGCGTTCGAGAGTCTCTCCCCGTGGTCTCCCCCAACTCTCCCTTTGTAACCCTTGAGGGGGTACTTGTGCACGGAGTCAAATTTCATGAAGTACAGAAATTTGCTGAGCAATATTTTCTGCCTGACTTATCATTTCAACGTCTTCTTTGCGCTTTTCAGGCGGCCACTATCGAAGCCCAGCACCAGCGCGAGAAGAGGATCGCAGCCTATGAAGCCGCTCGCGAGGCCGAGCGGCTAGCTGAGGCTAAGGCTAAGGAGCTCGCCGCAGCGGCAGCAGCAGCAGCAGCTGCAGCCGAGTCTAAAGACGTGGACTTGGACAGTGGGAGCTCACAGGAAACCATACCATCACCTACTAAGGGGAGATAAACCTCTACAGGTGCCCAGTGTAAAGGTGTCCTTTTTAGAAGGTGGCCATTTCAAGGGTGCCATTTCAAAGGTGTCATTTTAAAGGTGACCATTTCAAAGGTGATTATTTATTAAGGTGACATATAAAAAGGTGCCCATTTTAAAGGTGCCAATTTTTAAAGGTTACCATTTAATAATTGCCCATTTTAAGGTGACCATTTTAAGGTGACCATTTTAAGGGTGATAATTTTAATGTTGACCAAATTTGTACTGCTTTGGCCCATGTTATAGTTTTGTCCAGCATTCAACCATAGCAGCAATGCTCTGACAAATTTCGAAGGCACCTTTTGGCAATAAATTAGGCCTGATAGGCACATTTTCAAACTGAAAGGCCTTTTAATCGATACTATAGGTTTAACAAGAAATATACTGGAGTGGGTTATGAACCTACAAACTCCAGAATACCATACTGGTGCTCTACCAACTGAGCTATCCAGCCAGATGCACATATATGTACCTGTATATGATGATATCTTCGTTAACTTGCAAGACCCTATTGTAAATATTTAAACAAAACATATTTTGTTCAGTGAAATAATATTACGAAGCAGCCACCTTTTCAAAAACATTTATGTCAAGATAAATGCCTCCATGATAAAAGCCATTGGTGACTATTACACCACATATTTTGGTGGCATTGGTGGTTTGTGCGTAAAGTGCTCGCCTCTCACCAAGGTGACCACGGTTCGAATCCTGGCCGCGGATCACATGTGAGTAGAGTTGTGCGTTGGTTCTCTCCTGTGCCACGAGGGTTTTTCTCCGGGCCCTCCGGTTTTCTTTCCTCCTGAAAAATCAAACACTTTCGATCTCAGGCTGTGCTCCGTGGTCATATATGGGTCGATGTGGCCGGAACCCATAGGCGCCTTTACGTGCCAGCAGCCTGACCACGTTGTAGCCACGTCCTTCGCAATTCAGCATACCAGCTGCGAGTAAGGATGATTAGCCTCCCAAACTTAAGATCCGTTCCTACACACATTTGTTGACGTCATAGTAGGTATCCCTCCTGCCAATTTGCAAAAGTTGAATACATGTACATATTCATCTCAACTGTGATGTAACTTGCTGAACTAGCATTTTAGGTTGATATGAGTCTTGTAAGTTTTTTTCATCAAAAATGTTCATGGCTTTGGAGAAAACCACAAACGACAGTGTGGGTCCTTTTACGAAATCATATGTGTATATAAAAATTTGTATTCGTAAAAATTTAAGTCACCAAACGTAAATTCATAGTTATGCACTAGACGCAATCCGTCCATTCTTAATGAACCTTGGTAATTGTACATAGAGATTTCAGTGTGTTATAAGTAACACATTTTATAAGAGGAAAATTATAAAAATAAAAATTTAGGAAATAAAATCCGGTGTGTGTCATGCTTTGTACTCCCTGCAAAATTGACTTCCAGTATTTGAGAGCATTTGAGAGCATTATAAACATGTTGTGAAGCAATAAAGTTGACAATAAAATACCACACAAATTTGTTTTGTCACCGTTTTTGTTGGTACTGTTAAAAACAAAGAATGATTCCAATGTGTTAAAATGATACCCTTTCTTTAAAAATTCTGGCTTGTGTTTTGAATTTTATACTTTCTGGACCCTAATCAACTAACACAGGATGATTCTGGGAACAGTTAAACAGAATTTTCATCACAATTTTTTTTACAATATCTAGTTGAAACTGCGGTTTTTGTAGATGTCAACCTGTTCCGCATATGTGATGCGATCAAGCTAAATGAGTCGTTTGTCGGGAACTTTCATTTGGAGATTCAGGCCAAAATAGGGCCACTTGATCACATCACTTCATCACATCTCTTGGTGTTCGGACGTACATAATTTTTGAACTAAAGATGGTATCAGCATGTGGTTTTCATGGCAGTAATGCTGAGATTGTGCTCTTTTCAAATTTGTAAAAAAAAAAATAATTACCGGGGTCGACAAACGACTCATTTAGCTTGATCACATCACATACGTTTTGACAAAAAGACTCAAAAGGAAAACTCAAATAAGGAAAAAAGTAGGACTCCAGTTTTATCAGTTCTCTTTCTTCTTTCGCTGATAATTTATTCTTATAAAAGGTTTTATAACTCTTCTACAACCCAGCCAGTGGTGAGATGGCCTCGGTATTCGGTGGGTCCACTCTGGCTTCAAAGACAGAAAACAAAACAAAAATATTAAATAGCTCAAAACTGTACAACCATTCATTCAAAAAACTAAATAATTAAATAATAAAGTCAACAAGCTGCGGCCTAATGCAATACGAGTACAGATGAAAAGCTGGATATGGGAAAACGAACTCAATACAGAAAGGAATGGACACTTATTTAATTGTGTCAAATAATGAAAGGTTTGCGGAAACACCATGTGCGAATTTCTCAACTAAGAGAATGGTTCTGAAAATACCTCTGGTTCTTTTCAGAACCATTCTCTTAGTTGAGAAATTATTCGCACATGGTGTTTCCGCAAACCTTTCACTATTTAGTATCTCCACCATGCAAAGCCTCAAATCTTACTTGTGTCAAGTCACGATTTACAAGTGAAATGAGACATTTCTGGGTTTCTATACTCGACCAAAACATTTTGTATGTTCATTTTTTTGAAGAAGAATTTACTTAAGAATGTTTACAGCCATTGCAAGAAAGCAGTGTAATGGAGATGTGAAAATATCATCAGAAACCCCTTTTTCTATAAGTAAAGCATTCTGTAGTCCAGCCCACACAAGTTATTGCTAATCATCCCGACGAAGTCACATGACAAGCTATTGGAATGAACCATCACAAAGGCAAAGTTCAAATTGTTAGTGCTTATCCCCCATGTGACTTGTCAATATTTTGTGATTGACTTGCGACTTACGTGATTGACTTGTGATTGACTTGCGACCGACTTGCGACTGACTTGCGACCGACTTGTGGCTGACTTGCGACTGACATGTGAATGACTTGCGACTGACCTGTGACTGACTTGTGACTGACTTGTGACTGACTTGTGACTGGCTTGCGACTAACTTGCGATTGGCTTGCGACTGACTTGCGATTGACTTGCGACTGACTTGTGACTGACTTGTGATAGACTTGTGACCATCTTGTGACTGACCTGTGACTGAGTTGCGACTGACTTGTGATTGCTTTGTGATAGACTTGACGTCCCCTATGAATGCTAAAATAAAATTGGGAAGTTTTGTGTTCCAATAAAAGAGAATTTGGGAGATAAATTTCTTCATCCAGTGTTACATCTGTACTCATTTTGCAGCAGAAACTTGTTCCAGAAAATAAGTAATAATAATATAACTCAGAGTCTGTGTAACATTAAAACTCTAGTTCTCCAAAAGTTTTAACACAAGTGCACTCCATTACTCACAGAAATTTATTTTAAATAAAACCTCTTTCAGTGAGTTTCATAACTATGTCACGTGCCCGAGCACACGTACTATATAAAGATACAAGTTTCGGAGATTTCAACAATCTCCTTTCTTTTTTTACAATATCACAATTTTTCACACAATCCGAGACAAAGATCCAATGAAAGTTCCTCTGTTGATAACATATATATGAACACAATCCACAACAGGGTTTTTTATCAATTTTTTTTTTCTCCTTAAAAAAAACAAAACCTTTTACCAAAAAAAAGAAGATCAAACGTTTCACTGCACAAAAACAACACGTACACCATGTCCGACTACAGAAAAAAATTGCCGAGTTGGTTTCGACAATAAAAAAAAACGGAATGGTTGAAAAAAAAATGGTTCTTTGTACAACTACACAACATATTGGCAAGAACAGAAATCTTCTTAAACATGCGTCAGTACTATTTATACAGTTTTAAGCACAGTTTGGGGTCGTAGGTCAAGCAAACTCTGCGTAACCAAGGTTAAAATACTAAGCATGTACCATCTTTGTAGCAACATATAGTCGTTGCAATTGTACACAATCTGGCCCAATGTTTCAATTTCGTGACCCCAAAAAAAGAACGGATGGAGAAAGATTTAAGCACTTGTCGTAACCAATTCCTCACAAGTCAATCCGTACGTCGATGACTCGTTGTCCAGTCTCAAGTCACAACACCAACTATTCAAATGACATTAACAAAGCTACAGACCTTTCTTTCGTTTGTAAAAATTAAACACCATTTTGTATGGGTTGCAACAAGGGTGTTCATTCAAGCCATAGTTGGCAACAGATTTTGCCTAAAATTGCATATTAACCAGTTCACGCCGGGATTATTTCAACGAGAACGGAACGAGGAGCGGGATTACTTTTCACTCGACCTCAAGCCAGGTGGATTGAAGGCATCACCCTCGGGCAGCACACTCATATTTCCGGCCTCGCTCGCTGTGAGCAGGTCGCTGACAGATATTTCCGGCCTCGCTCCCTGCGTGCTTATCTGTCATCCATTTCCAATACCGCAAAACTTTTGCGTGTATACACGGCCTCCGGTGCAAACTGGTTAAGACCCTACTCATCTAAGACAGATGCATTTTTGTTAAGGCTTCAGTAGCCTTCGTTGGTTATTTTGTATTTTCAACAACCCAATGATATGTTTGAAAACATAAATGAGTAATGTTTGTTTTTCGACGTTGACCTTCCATATTGTGCCAACTACAGGTTGGCATATAGTCGGAACCATGGGTGGGCAAAGACAACTCTATTCCTTGTTCGTCCCGTTTTTACCAGGGACAGGTCTAGTGATTTGACTTGTGATGGTCTCGACTACAACACTGCTAACCAGACAACGGGATACATTTAAAAACTTCCTCTAACTAGCTAAACTAATCCAGATACTATTTAAACCAGGTTGTAAATAATCCAGGAAATAATCTCAAATATTCAGTCCATTATCTAAACTCATGAAATCAGCTTACTGTGCTTCGGAGGGTTAACAAAAATTAACATGCATTACTTTCTCTTTCACCAAATTGCCAAAAGACAAAAAAACAACACGCTCCTTTACAAGCACAGATTTTTTTATTTTTTTTTTCTTAGAGATTTGCCACTTTAACAAATTGGAAATGAAACCACCACAGACCAAAATAAATAACGAAATCATTATAACATGCACTAATGAAATAAACAATCTCTATTATCAGCCATTTAAAAAAAAATAGTTTTCAGGATTTGGAAATTGGTCACCAGATCTGTCGAACAGAAACCTTCTATTTATGAAACAAGAAACTTGCACTTTATTTGTTTTCATTAATTTTGGTTATGCCAGCAATATGCGCGCAATGAGAAAATTTGTGGCTTCTGAAAATTTTGGCAAAATTATCAAAGCATTCAACATTTGGCAAAAGTTATCAAAGCATTCAACATTGCAAATGCCATTTCAACATGTCTGTGTTGTTCAAAACTTGTTTTTCAATGGCACAGGTTCGTTATAAAAAAAATGGGGCAGTTGAACACGTGGGATTAATTAACCAATCGCTTGCAGGCTTTTATGATCACGATGATGTGTGCCAATCACAGCACTGCCCTTATGATCATCATTTACATATTTCACAGAGTCAACCAATCAGAACAGTGTTTTTGTGAGGTAGCCGGTGATGTCCACCAATCGTGTGTCTAAGTGAGGACCAGCCTCGTTTTAATTTAAAAAAAAAAATAATCCAACCCCCCCCCCCAAAGATTAACACCAGTGACTCCAAAACATGGCTTGGTTAAACTTAAACTCCACAATAAATGTAAAATGATGTTGAAATTGGGGAAAAATGACACCTTGATCAATAAATGACAACATATCCGCAAAATTCTTTCCAATTTCCTTTACAGATAATGCAGGGTAAACTAGAGATTCCTACATTCTGCCTCACAAACTGACAATATTAAAAAAAAAAAATATCATTTTCAAGTCCTTTGGTATAACAAGTAGTGGGGCAGATAGGGGAAATATTTGGGGGAATTGTGCCTTTTATGATACAAGCATGGCATTTGGCACACAGTCAGAGTATGTCTTAGAAGGAAAGATATTTGGCTATAGGGCCATTGCAGATTTCTCCTTTGAAAAAAATTGACAGAACAACAAGCCATTTTCAAAATTTTCAAAATGGCTGCCATTGCTGGTCATTCTACCTATATTTTTGCAGAGGACAAATCTGCGATGGCCCTTTAGCCAAATATCTTTCTTAAAGACATACTCTGACTGTGCCAAATGCCATGCATGTATCATCAAAGGCCCACCTATCTGCCGTACTAAAAGCAAATAATGTGAGCTAACGTTTTGCCTTGCATTCGTTCCAAAGAGAAACTGTGCAGAGAAATACGGTGAAATTACCCCAAAATCAAAACGGGATAAATAAAGAGTGTCTACAACTGTGCAGTTATGTACAACGTGGTGTGGGTGAATATGCTGCCAAAAAAACCAATACATTATATATTATATCTCATATAAATTAAAATCTTTTCAACTAGAACGTAATGATCGAAACAAAATGGACCCCCACCAAATTCTATTAAAGAAATCAACAGCTAAAGTGACGGATACGACCTGATCGTAGATAATAACACAAACTAAAAGATTTTAGTGGTGTTTTTCTTAAAATAAATACATGTACTTCATAAACTAAGGAGTGAAAGTAGAATAGATCATATGGATATACACAGAAGAACAAAAAAATGCAAAATTGTCTTTGGTTTTTGACGCAGTTATAGCAGTAATTAATAATAACACAAAACATTACCAAGACTTTGATCAATATTAGGTTTTGCCCTTCACCGACATATAAACAGTGTATTCTCAGTGTGTTACCTCCTGCAGCTCCACAAAATTCGCCCTTGGAAATTGAAAGGTTTCATTTCTAGGGAAGGATAAGATTTTGATGTTAAACTTCACAATGATATTTAGTATAGCATACAGAATTATCGGGAAAAACAAATTACTTTCACTAAAAGTATGATTATGACTTCCCAAAATGCACTCGTCTCATATTTAACATATTTTAAAAGAGATTGAGATGAGATCTTCAGAAGGCAACTGCTTTTGATATTGTGATTAGCCGACTACAAAAGGTTAAGATATTTATGTAGATCGTTGAAGATGATGGGTTCCAATCCTGGCTGATGCATTTGGTTGGTGTATGGGTTGGAATCCTGGCCGAAGCATTCGGATGGTGTGAGGGTTCGAATCCTGGCTGATGCATTTGGCTGGTGTGTGGGCTCAAATCCTGGCTGATGCATTTGGCTGGTGTGTGGGTTCGAATCCCGGCTGATGCACTTGTCTTGTGCATGGGTTCGAGCCTGGCTGATGCATTAGGCTAGTGTGTGGGTTCGAATCCCGGCTGATGCTTTAGGCTAGTGTGTGGGTTCGAATCCCGGCTGATGCACTTGGGGTGTGTGTTGGTTGGAATCCTGGCTGATGCATTTTGCTGGTGTGTGGGTTCAAATCCTGGCTGATGCATTTGGCTGGTGTGCGGATTCGAATCCTTGCTGGTGCATTTAGGTGGTGGGTGGGCTCGAATCCCAGCTGATGCATTCGGCCGGTGTGTAGGTTCCAATCCCAGTTGATGTATTTGGCTGGTGTGTGGGTTCGAATCTGGGCTGATGCATATGGCTGGTGTGTGGGCTTGAATCCCGGCTAATGCATTTGGCCGGTGTGTAGGTTCTAATCCCAGTTGATGTATTTGGCTGGTGTGTGGGTTCGAACCAGGGCTGATGCATTTGGCTGGTGTGGGTTTGAATCCTGGCTGTTGCATTTGGCTGATCTGCCGATACATGACAATGTTTTTTTTAATGTTTATGAAATCAATTGCCAGAGGTTCAACTCCCTGCATGGCACTGAAATTTGAGCCAATCCAAGATTCATTGACGATCATCTGAACTCTTTTGTGAATTGGCACTCAAACCTTAGCGATGGGTGCAGCAACTTGTAGATTATATGATGTTGGTGGTTCGATTCGAACATGGCACAGATTTTAGATCTTTCAGCTTGCACGACAGCACAGTTGAAAAATTTCTTTATAAACTCATTTTGGCAAAATTAACTGATAAGTGGGGTTTTGGACTGACGTTTCTCCTCGCTCCTTGGCGGTGTTGCATTAAAGCTTGGCGATTTATCCAGATGCGGTATAAATCTCGTCCAAAAAAGACTAGGTTGAAACAGACAAAAACATTTATCCTAGAGCACAGTTTGACACAATGGACATACTCAAAAAAAGACGAAACTCAACAAAACCTCAGCGACTCGGTGAGAAGTCGGTGAACGTCAAATCCTGTACATGAAATCTCACACTTAGAATGACTTAAAAAGAGTAACAGTCCACCAGTTCTGGAACCACAAGAAATTTTGAAAGTTGCACTGGATGATCTACGAAAAGTGCCGTCACAGTTCACAGCACTTCGGCTTCCAAAGAACAGTGCTTTTTAACAGTTCCACAGGGTTTTAACTCTCCGTTAAGGGAGTCCCACAGTTGCGGTGATTTTTTTTTCATGAGAATCATCAGTGCGTGGATACATCACACGTTTATGTTTTTTCCTTAGGAGTCACAGTGTTCTTGTAATGGGCGAGCGGTCATGTTTCTAGCACCATGTACGTTGTCCAGTTTTTGGTTTGTTTTCACGACGGATGGCATTTTGAGGTGTGATATAAAGTCTTCGGATGAAGTCTTTCAGAGGTAGCCAAGATCGAGCGCGTGGTGTAATGCCGCCAGGTCCGAGTGACTGGAAACTCGCCAGAATGGGAAATCCATCTGAAGTAAGAGAAAGAAAAACAGAAAAATTAACTTCATTAAATTCAACAAAACATCTAAAAAATAAATAAAAAACTTTTCTTCATAAATACCCAGGGGGACAGTAAACCTGTTTCTACTGGTCAATAGCATGTCCCATGCGTGGTCCTAAACTGCCGTTTAAACCCTGCATAGTGTTCAAATGGCAGCATTTAAAACTGGTTACAACCTTCAGCTTGGGTTTTTTTCGGCGACCAGGCCCCTAACCACATGTTTCCAACTGCTGGGTCATATTTTATCACCTTATTTTGTAACAGTGCAATTTATGGTCAAGTCAAATATAAACAATAAAAGGTACTGATGAGTACCATGTAAAGAGCGCAGGTCATAAAAAGAAAACTTCAGCCAAAAAAAAGAAAATATTATTTTGAAAAGGAAATGCAAACTTACAGTCAGCAAAAGCTTACAAGTGGTCAGAATTTGAAATTTGTTTTGCAAGTAAAAAATCCCGGCAAAGAAATCTTGTTTTTATTTTTTAGCTCCCCTGAAAATCCAGATTAATTTTAAGATGTCAACTCACAGATGGTTCAATATATGTGATGCATTTTGGCAAAATGAGATGGAACTGGCCACGGACCATAGTGAAAAAAAATGCAAAAAAGCAAATGATGGAGTTTTTTTTCCCCGTTTTCAGATTTATTGATATTTGTAATCTTATATGTCTGCTACACGTATTGTAAAGAAATAGTATAAACAATTGTGGAATCAAAGTTTGTTTAAGGGAAAAGCAATTGACATCTTTCATTTTCACAAAAACAAAACTCGAAAGTTTAAAGGCCTTTTACTCAGTATTTTTCTTTTTTGACAAGTCGATAAATGTGAACCTTAATCAGCCATAACCTGTCAATGGAATGTCCGACTGAAATGCAACAAACAGTATTGCAAGGGGCATTTTATTCTCTTTCCTAATACCCGCAAACCCTCATTTCGACCTCTGCCCAGTTCTGTCTCATTTTGCCAGAACACCTCACATATGTGACAAGCAGGGCACGGGTCACTACAATGTGATGTCATTGGAGTAAATTTTCACACAATTTTTTTTTTCGGAATTAAAAAAAGAGGGTTTTCATGAGAATGTGTATTGTGCTTTCATCAACACCACCCCAAAAAAGAAACTTAGTATACATTTAATCTTCTTTTCTCAAGAATGAATACAATTCAGCTGATATCTGAGTTTGATGCAGCGTTAAAACTCAAAAATTAAATAACATGTTCCTCATCCCTCACTTTTTTAACAACAAAATGTAACATTTTTGGGACAACGTAGCTTTAGGCCAAAAAAAAAAAGTCTCCGGTTTCTGGTATGCGCGCGCGTCGCCGTAGCCATGCGCGTCGGCAAAACGAAAAAGTTTTTTTTTCAATACAAGATGATGTTTCAAAACCGCCAAACTCACTGGTTTGACTGGAATCCTGCTGCTGCACAATTTTGACATGTTTTTAGATGGGGTTACGATCGAGAATAAGCTTTATGTGGCCTTATATTTGCACTAAGTTTAGTCGGGCACCATTTGCAATCAACAGCCGACATTTGAAGCCAAAAAAAAAAAAAAAACAGGTAAAAAAAAAAAAAAAGCCGCGTCGCCAAACCACTTTTGGGGCAAGCTCCATACCAGAAACCGGAGACTTTTTTTTTTTGGCCTTAGGCAGTCACAATGCGATTCCAAAGGCCGTTTTTCTAAATCAAGTTTGGAATTTTGACATAACTTTTACGACAAAACAGACAGCCAACAGTTCGACCCGATTCGTACATTTTGAATCGAAATACTATCAAACAAAGACCAGAAATTAAGCAGACAAAGAGTTCAGAAACAGAACAGTCCTTGAAAGCCGCTCCTTCGGTCGTGAAATTGCTCCCATCATTAAGAAAGCTTGGCCGAATTTAAGTCCCAACACCCCCGTGGCACACCAGACCCTGTGTTTGATGCGAACGTGCCTGTTTCCACCTCCTGGGACCTCCGCGGTGTTCCCTTCCCCTGCCTTGTGGGCCAAGTGGTAGATTGTCTTCAACTTACCCCCAGGTTACTCCACATAACACAACTAGGGACCCCATTCCCGCGAATTTCGCCTTATCTGGGCTGCAGCCCCGCAATTGACTTGGTTTTGTTTTTTTCCCAAATTTTCTTTTTTAATAACACCAATTTAGTAGGGTTTAAAGTGATAACATTGAGAGAGAAAAGAGACAGACCAGTGCTCAAACACCCCATTACACTGAATTTCTGACTCAAACAATGGAGTTGTGAGATCCACTGTTTGAAAAATACAATATTGGTGAGATTGCATGTTTATCCGAAGTCTACATCCGTAAATTGTTTCACTACATGTAGGTCTGAAAAGTGAATGAGTACTTTGCCAAGTAGTTTTCTCTTCAAGAGATGGTTTATGTTGAAAATCCGACATCGAAGTTTATCACCAAAGAACAAACTTCTGCCGTGTTTCATAAGTTTATCATAACTTTATATCCAAAGAACAAACTTGTGCCGTGTTTCATCATTCCAGCTGTGTCAACTGTACGCAGTTGTACATCACCATTTTACGGCCAACAGTAAAACTAGGTTGTACAAAACTTCTGTAACTTAATGAAGCTAAGCAGTTTCCCCGCGATACTTAATATCACATCCATCATGCATTCACACTTTAGGAGGAACTTGCCACCGTTCTTAAGTTCCGACAATGTTTTCGTCTCAGCAAATGGATTGCTTCCTATAGTGGCTATAAGTCATTCCCCAGGAATCCAAATCGTTTATTCGGACCATTTCCTTTGCCAACGACTCTTTTGCCTACAGCCAGCTAAAACCCTATCCCTCTGACTTTATTGGTTGGCCAACCCTGTGGTCAAACCTAAATGATTTTTCCCCGCGGCGGCCGAAAAGCAACACCTCCAAGTTTGCTGCCGATTTTTTTCCCCTCTTTTTTTTCTCTTTTTTTTTCTGGGCATGATACTAATGAGTTGTCGTTCTGTTATAACTGGGCAGTTTGTCACTTGCTTTTGGTGTCTGATGCTGAGCTATTTGTTGCCTAGAGGTTTTTCAGGAAATCAAGTGATCAATAGGCTAATTCTGACCGGGTAATCGTAACTCTCAAATCCACGGGGGAACAAAAGTGTTCAGGACAGAGAGAAATGACACAACGGACTAAAACTTTCAACCAGTGCAAAAGTTCACATCCAAATGGGGTAAAGTGAAGATTACTGCGTAACTCTTTTAACAACAGATTTGACTGCCTCCATCAAATGGAATTCCATCAAAGTACTATTATTGTTGAGCCAATGGACTATTATCATTTTGCGGCCATCTTGATTTTTTTCCCATTCAAATCTATGTAACCAAAGCGAGGCTGGAAGGAAAAATAGTTTGTTCCTTTTTGCACAAACAAACATTATCATTCAGTACTGTTATTGGATACAGGGAACATGACTGAAATGGTGGCAGCATGATAAAGCTCTATACGCAGCTCACAATAGCGTTTAAACCAACTTTTAATGAATTGTTCCACAGTGAGGCATTCTGAGTTTGCCAAATTTGTTTTTGAAACGTACATGTAATGTCTCTTTCCTGAAGTTTACTTCAGAATATCTACAACTGGCAATTTCTAAAACTAGTCTTCAAATTTACAACTTGTATGGCCTTCATGGGTGTATCACAATAGAATCTTTTTTTTTTTATCGTTTCTTAATATATTAAAGGGAATATACAACATTTGCTGTTGCTGTAATTTTCAGAAATGGAAGGATTTATAGCAAATATTGTTACACTGACTTGTTTGAAGTTTTGTGTTCGTAGATGCTGAAAAAACCAAGAAAAACAATCATTCTGTAGTCTGGTTCCCTGACCCCACTTAAGATAACACAGAGCAATTTATAGGCGTCGAGGAATTGTACGGTCAGGGAACCAGTTTATCTGGCTTGTACCCATTCACATGTGTGTAATCGATTGCAAACACAATGCGGACTAACTAAATACGATAAATTTGGTGCAGTATTTTCCAACGCTGGTCGGCCGACCAGCATTGGAAATCGATACAAAAATACCACTTTTCTTGAAAATGACAGCACACTAGGTGCCACAACTTTACAGGATGCTTTAGACTGTCATTCACTAACAGTCCAGTAAGGTATTTCATAATAATTTGGTAGTTTTGTTTTTCGACGTTTGCAAATGTATATTCCCTTTAACAAAAAAAGTTAACAAGCTCAAAAGCATGCCGCAGACAAAATGGTTCGCCTTGAAACGTAGTGTGGCAATTGTGCATTTTCTAACATATCAGGCCTGCATAACATATGTTGAAAGTGCGAAATTGATGTCAAGTCTAGAGTCATTGATTCTAAATAAGAACTTTTCCTTTTTCCTGCTTTCACTCCAGCGAATTTCCCGCAAACACAAAAACCCTTTGAACGATGTGAGAGACCTCATCACCGGACTAAATTGGGAAAAATTAGCTGTAATAAAAAGTCTATATTCGCACTTTTGGGGCACTTTATCGCCGGCGCGCCCCGGGGCCTGAAAGCCGGGACTTGGTAAATAAAGTTTCGTCAAAAAAGCGGGGCCGGGACCTAACGGAGGGGGAAGATTTAATTAGCAACCTATTGACCCTGAGTGATGGCAATTACGGTGTGTGACAATCACGTTAACGGCCGCTGCCTGCGCCGTAGCCTTGGGCAACGCCGTAGCCGGGGACAAGATGAAATTTCCTGCCCATAAATATTCCGATTTGGCCGGCCGCTACCGCTTCGGGACGGACAAGCGAAGGGTGTCTCATTAAGCACTGCTAATTGCATTTCATTGGTAACCTTAACATTGGGCTGACGTCGCTGCTTTGAACTGCTTCGGCAATGCTGCTTGATTCGACGTATTCTGGTTGACCTTTTGAATTCACATATCAGTGCTTTTTTGGTGATGCACTGAATTTTCCAGCAACTGAATTTTCCAGCAGTTTCTGCATTACAAGCTTTCTTACGATGACAAATGACTAAAAAGGGCTCATGATAAGTAACAAGTGAAGTAAGTTCCAAATTTTCAATTGTGAGCATCACATTCCAAGTTCTAACAATATTTCTGTTCACCAATCAGTGGAAGTAGCATAAAAAAAATAGTTTTTTGGCAAGACAAAAACACAGCACAGAACACATTAATTGCTTTTTCATTTGAAATTTCTGTCTCTTTTTGTAACACTGACCTGAAAACGTATTTTTCAAATCTTATACATCCATCATCTAGTAATGGTCAAGGAGATGACGGACTAGGAGTTTTGGATCATTTCTTTAAATCATTAATTCGACATCACGGTCAATTGGCTCTGTCAGACACACTACACTTCCTTTTGTAATGCTGGAATTGCCCCAATGGAATTTGTTTCAGGCTCAGGACTCAAAAATAGTTCAGGCGACAAAATTTGAATAGAGTCGAAATAAAAGCTGTAAACCGTTACCCACCTGTTTAGCAGCTTGCTCCTCATCTTTGGCATCTCCGATTGCAACGTAAGTGATTTTCCGACCGAAGCGCGCCACGATGCGTTCAAAGCAACTCTCCTTCCCTACCCGTGTGGCACTGTAGACATTCTCAATGTTGAAGACCCCGCCTAGACCGTACAAGAGCACCTTGGCCACGGCCGGTACTAGCTGGGTGGTTGTGACTAACACATTCACACAATTTGATCTGTGAAAAGTAATAATAATGAACATATTAATGTGGCCTTTAAATGCAAGGTGATGCAAAAAGAAAGAACTTGAACCCTCTTATGACAGGAATTGAACCTACTTACTTTACTTATTTGAACTGTGTTTTTTTTATAATGTAGGGAAGTATAGCTTTTTTACCATCCGTGGTGAACAAATTTTTAAGAAAAATTGCAAGAATAGTGTCATTATGCTAATTATGCTAAAGTCACCAAAATCACTGTTGTACGTGTGCAAGTCTAGTGTAGTGTTTTTTGTTTTCAACTCAGGCTCTGTAGCTCTGTTAAGCGGATGGAAAAAAGCCGTCCCGTGGAAAACAGGTTAGGAACATGACATTTTTAAAGTACTATATCTCAGAGTCAAAATAAGCCTTTGCAATAATTTTTTCGTCCCTTGTGTTTAAGGATAAATATTGTAATACCATTAAATTTAATTTTTGAAATATGCTCAACAAGTAGGTGAAACTTGTTGTCAGAAATGGTTTCCTTCTTTTTGCACCACCCTGTATATAGCGCTTTATACCAAAGGTCTCAAAGTGCTTCACAATTATTACCCCTGTTTTTCGGGCCATGAGACCATTTTTTTTCTGCAGCAGCTCAAGATCAGTGCAGTCTGGTCTATACCTTCACAGGTACCATTTATACCTCTAGGAGAGAGGCAATTGTAGTACAGTGTCTTGCCCAAAGACACAAACACCATGTTCCCCTTCCATAGGCAATTTCATGCAGCTTATAAAACACAGAAATTTGCAATGCACAGAAAATACTTGTTAAGAAAACAAGAACATGTTAATGGCCAAATCTGACAGGAACTATACTGGCTTGAACTGGTTTTCAGCTAATTTTTACCGAACATTTTCTAAACAACTGCACACAGTGTTCCCAAGTGTTCCCAGTGTGCATCATACAAATATTTTCTGGCAATACAAATTCCACAAATCAGATTTTTTGTTACTCCTAGAATTGGATAATCTTGAAGTACACATGGAACAAGTACAGGAACACAGGCATGCAACTGGGTATTTAGAAGAAGAAAAATGCGGAAACTCCAAACCACACAAGACTTTGTACAGTGTTCTCCAATTTGTGATGGCGTTCATGAGAAGTAAAAACCGAGGTAATCAGTGGATCCGATGAAAAGTTGCATGCCTGGGAACAATGCTATGTCTATTTGGAGTGGGTAAACTCTTCTGTATTTCAATACTTAAATGTACCCACTTCAAATAGTGTCCTGCTATTGTGTTTGCCATACATCAAATATGCCAATTGATTCTGTACATAAATGTACATGTCAACAACGACAAAAGTTTGTAAAACCACAAGGACTATCGAAGCACAACTACAGTGAAAGACTGAGATACATGAAGTGTGATTATGACTGACAACGATGCGTCACCATGGTTACCTGGAGTTAATGATGGAGAGAGACTTGAGCGCGATGGTCAGCCACGAGTCCGTCATGGCCTCAATCTCGGCTCGCAGCTGCAACCACTGCTCCCGCTTCTGTGGGCCCAGCAAACCTGCTGGCAAAATGGAGACCAAATCTATAGGTCAAGATAACAGAAAAAAAGAAAAAGGGCCGTGATGAAATGTGTTGTGATGACTGAAACGCTGGGGAGACAAGCATAGAGAGGGTGGGGAGACAGGCATAGAGAAGGGTTGGGATGGGCACAGAAAAGGGTGGGGATGGGCACAGAAAAGGGTGGGGATGGGCACAGAAAAGGGTGGGGATGGCCACAGAAAAGGGCGGGGAATGGGCACAGAAAAGGGTGGGGATGAGCACAGAAAAGGGTGGGGATGGGCACAGAAAAGGGTGGGATGGGCACAGAAAAGGGTGGGGATGGGCACAGAAAAGGGTGGGGATGGGCACAGAAAAGGGTGGGATGGGCACAGAAAAGGGTGGGGATGGGCACAGAAAAGGGTGGGGGATGGGCACAGAAAAGGGTGGGTGATTGGCATAGAAAAGGGTGGGGAGACGGTCATAGATAGGGTTGGAGAGGTGGGTACAAAATAGGTAGGGGAGACTGGCACAGAAAGAGTGGGGGAGGGCAGTAAGTCCAGATGGGATGGTGGAAATGGGAACAGTGAGCATGGGAGAGATGAGCACAGAAAGGGTGGGAGAAATGGGCATAGAAAGGGTGGGGGAGATTGACACAGAAAGGGTGGGGGTGATGGGCACAGAGAGGGATGGTACACCCTTGGGGTAGTGGTGGCAGGAGGGGAAATACGCTTACATACTTTTTTAGAATCATGAGTTTTGTCAGTAGTTAACAGGCATATTCAGTCTCATTCTACTCTAAACAAATGTTGTATACCAGGATTGTCACTTAGACGGCAACTCCAACAATGAATGTAGAACATATAAAATAATGTATGGTTTGTAGGCCTGTGCAAAATCAAAGTTGATGAATATTCATTCTATGTAAAAAAAGTAAAACCTTAATTTTAAGAAAACATGTGACTGAAGCCCCATATTTGGATAGAAACTCAGCATTTTTTAACGTTGATACAGAACGTCACCTATGGTGATTAAATTTAGTCAAACACTGAAAGTCTAATGTTTTTGTTTTGTTTAATCCTTACCGCCAACATTGTTCTTGTAAGCGCTGTAAATCTCCTTTATTCTGCGATACCGGTAGGCGAGTTTTCGCATCCAGTCAACCCCGCCCCGCACCCCCGTGGCTAGACACAGATTGGCACTTGTCGCTGCTGCGTGGAACCCGTCTGTCTGAAAGTTGTAATTACTGTAAGACACAAAAGAAGTGAATATATTAGTTAAGGACATAAGGCTGTTCAAAATCAATAAGGTGGGGGGGGGGAGAGCAGTTGACCCCAAAACTTGTGCATATGTTTTCTCTATTTTCTCAAAATGCGTAGAATCCACTGAGCTGAAACTTCAACAGATTAGTTGTTATGCACCCTACTTAAGAATTTGAGCAATTTTGATGCTAGAAACATACAATTATGTTAAAAAAACAAACCCCAAAACAATGATCCTTCGTGCTTCTCAGTTGCTTAACAAACCTATTTTAGCTGTATTTGCATGACTAACACGTCCAATATGCAATCTTATTTAGCAATACTTTTTTAAAACCTCAGATAGCTTTCACAAAGTCATAGCCATTTGGGAACACCGTTATTAAACGTGATGGTACATTACTGGCCCCCTTTTACAGCGTTTTGGGTCATAATCTTTAGACCAACCCCCCCCCCCCAAAAAAAACCCTACTAAGAACAGGTGAAAACCCATTTTTATTCAAATTAGGTCGACAATGGTTCGTCTACAGAAACAGGTGGATAAATCCCACCGTATCCTGTCAAAACAAAGCCGGCCGAGTTTGTCTTGTCAATCCACGGAGCAACACGAGACGCTGCGTATTTTTTTTCCTTGGAGGCACCCCCCAAGCAGGTATGAATAATGCATACTTGTAACACGCTGTATCTTGTAACAATCTTTGGGCAGATTGTTGTTTTCAAGACTGTTTTCAAGACAGGGTGGTGCAAAAAGAAGGAAACCACAATTGACAGCAATTTTCACCTACTTGTTGAGCATATTTCAAAAAATCAATTTAATGCTATTAAAATGTTGATCTTTAAACATAAGTGACAAAAAAAATGACTGCAAATGCATATTTTGTCTCTGAGAAATATGGTAGTTTAATCACTTCATGTGCCAAACCTGTTTGTTCACGGACGGCTTTATTTCATCCGCTTGACTGAGCTCCGGAGCTTGATTTGAAGACAAAAAACACTACACCAGACTTACACATGGACAACACTGATTTTGGTGACTATTAGCATAACACTATTCTTGCGATTTTTTTAAAGATTTTTTTACCACGTATTGTTGAAGAGCTATACTTCACTACATTAAGAAAACACAGTTAAAGTTAAGTAAGTAGGTTAAAATTCCTGTCAAAAGTGGGTTTCCTTCTTTTTGCACCACCCTGTATAAAATGAATTTCAGTTCAAGGAAACTAAGTTGACAACTACAGTACACTATCTCTACAGCAGTGGCACAAGTTTGCATGGGATATTTCAGTTTTCTAGTTTATAAAAACCAGGCATGCAACTGGTAACTTACAAAAAAAGAGGAAATTCAAATCTTTCCAAGACTTTGTACAACGTTTTTCTATTTTCAATGGCACACATGGGAAGTCAAAAAAGAGGAAATCAGCTGATCCGAGGAAAAGTTGCATGCCTGAAAAACCCTGCACCGGGCACGGTAAAAACAGAGCACGATTGCTTGTTACACTGTTTGATGGATACAGGTTAATGATTTGCAGAAATCTGACAGGATTCTGCCCCGAGGAATCTTGAAGCCAGGTCGGGGAGAAAAACTGAGAGACACATGTCACGGAAAAGGAAAAAAAAAAAAAAGAACTCTTAGCTATTATTGGCTGCCACGAATATGACACAAATATGAAACAGGTTTTGTAGCCCGGAGCGATGGACTGTCAGTGTAGGCGGACTGGTCAATATGCAATGAAAGAAGAAGGAAAATATAAAAAAAGAGGGGAAAAAAAAAATTCTCCACAGCACTTCACAAACATTTCTGCTTGGCACAAGATTTGGAGATTGAAATTCTATAGTTACAATAAATATTACAAGCTGCATATTATCCAGCTTTTTTTGTTGTTGCTCGGTTCGATGAACAAGAACAGGTTATTCTAATTGTTTGTGTTTTTGAGATGGGCACAGATATCTATACCTGTGAATGATATAAGTAAGGGTGTGTAGATTTGGCAAGAAACGTAGAAACTGTAAGTTGATTTTGTTCATTCAGGAACACACGAGGATACATTTTCAGTTCTCTAATACAACAAAACTTGGCATTGGTTCAAAAGAAATATCTACCAGATATCCAAAGAAAATAAATGTTATGGACAGGGCACACTGATACTGAAATTTGTATCCTTGTGCAGACATTTCTTTGTTCTCGGGTAGTAAAGTTTTCGAGTTTGAAAGTGTAGTTTCAAAATGCTCTTATTTTTTTAACCAGAATTAATTTCCTTGGCTGAAATTCGGACTTAATATCCCTTTTCTAAAACTCTTCCATTTGCGACGGATCAACCCACCTTGGAAATTGCTAGTTTTTGAGTAAAATCCATATATCTATTTCGTAAAAACCTTATGGAGACATATTCATCTATAGAAATTGCCCTGTGGAGACGTATACAATCTTTTGTTTCTTATTGTCTGCATGTCTCCAGAGGGCACAGTGTATCAGATCACTAAGTTTAATCTTTTAAACATTTAATTTGTATTCTGTTACGTAAACGTGGGTGAAAATGCTGACTTTTCCTAATAAATCCCATACGGTGAGATTTGGAAAAAACCTATTAGTTACCCAAAAGTATAGCAAAAATCTTGTGATTCATTGTGCTGGGTTGTGTCAAAAGTAAACGTATATTCCTTTGTGAATCTTGAATGCAGAGGCTGGATGTACAATAATGAAAAAACAAAAATCTTGGAGCTCTTAAACCTTTTTTCTTTTTCTTGTAGGTTTCGCAAAGTGTGCACAGGTGCTAAAGACGAGAAACGTTCCAATGTTTGAGGTCTTCGATAGTGCCAAAAGCTATGGCAGGAGGGTGTTGTAAACTGTTACTGTATGCATAAACTAATCCAGGCCTTACCCTAAGGCAACTTTGGTTGTGTGTCACTCACTGTTCGCACACACAAAAAACCATTACAACTTTTGACATTAACATTGCAACAAGGGGTCTCCGATGTGGATTACCTTTCTTAGCTGTATGGAAAATTTGTTTTCGTAGCCAACAGAGCAGAAAATGGGATCAATTTCTTGGGGAAAAAAATAAATGAGGGGAAGCCATGAAGCGAGAGATGGCTCAAGGGGGTTTGAGGGAAGAGAGGGTCCACGGAGAAACTTGTAGGAAATGAAACTGATTGGTTTACTGCCAGAGGGTACTGGGAGGTGATTGGCTAATCCTAGGCCGGGGATGACTGGAACTTGACGGCCGACAGCACAGTTAGGCAGATTTGCTTCTCACTGTTGCCTGCTCATAACAGTTAGGCAGATTTTTAGGTCCTGTTATTTGTATTAAAAGTTAGGCAGACCATGTTATGCCTTAGGAGCCAACATTTTTAAGCTCTGGCAGGAGCTTCTACAAGTCACTTGGTGGTCGGTCGGTCGGTCTGTCTGTCTGCCTGTCCCCGAAAATTGACCCAAAATATTTGACCAAAAAAATTGATCAAGTGCCATGCCATGGTCATATAATTACTACGAATGTACTCTTGCTGAAAATTTTCAGAAGACCGGCTTTGTTTTGATCCATGCGCATATGCGTCTCTTTTTGTATATGAAGCATAGCCCTTACAGTCCTGAATCCTACAATTTTAATATGATTTTGCACACCCCCTAGGGAGTTAGGGTTATTGTGCACTCACGCTTGTTTAACCATAGAACAAGAATTTTACTTTTTAATCTCAAAGAAAATTTCAAGATCAGTTTTGTTTTTACTTTTGTCATATATGTGAGAGCAGCCTTTTGAGGGAGTTTGAAACCAATTTTTTTTTTTGGAGGGGGGGGGAGGGGGGAACTTCATCTTCATCTTATTTTACAGCTAGTTGCCATGGTGATTTCTCATGATGCTTACCTGAGGTCTTGGCCGTTGTCGTCCGATGCCACATCGTCTATGTGAACTTGATCACACTCCTCAAGGAGGAATAACAAGTAAAAACAAAGAGAAAAAAAAATATTGCATTAATTATAAACGAATCATGCGTTTACGGACGCAACAAAGGTGCTACCAAGAAAAGACGTAGGTTTCGTAAGTAGGCCTTTCAGCCTTCCAAGATTTTCAGTCAGAATCTTTCCATCATAAGTCCACTACAATCAGATTTCCTACCAGGTTTGAAACTTTCGCCGTTTGAATTTTAACCTAAACAGAAATTTTAAAAATCCAACCCCTGTCAAAATTACTCTGCGTGAATGGGCTGTTAAAAAAATAAGGCCTGTATGTTTTTTGTTTTTGTATTTTTTTATGTGGCACCCCCCTCCAAAAAAAATATCACAGAGATAATTTTACCTATGATCAGTACTAGACACAAATAAGTTTGAAATTTTGAAAACTATGATCAGTATTGATAAAAATAAGTTTGAAATGTTGAATCTAGAGTGTTTAGCTCCCAGTTCAAACATCAACAATATGTATCGATGATTTCTGGAAAGCAAATAGTGTGTTTAGGGCAGAAGTATTTTTTTGGTCCAAATACTAGTTTTGTCCCTAATTTCTACATGAGAAAATGGAGTTTTTTTCAGCAGAGCCAGGAAATAACGGCTTTCAGGGTCCACTCAGAAATTTGGGTTGCAATAACATCTACCTTTTCTGGAAAGGGAGGTTTAACTGCACTTAAAACATAACCTTGGATAACTAAACCTCAAGCAAGCAAACTGGGTAGATTTTTTTCTTATTCAGCAAGAGACTGGGACATGGTCTGTGCCCTGACCCTGAGGCCACCAAATCATTTGTTTTCACAGTAAACAGGTTTAGTCTGGTTGGTTTTCAAAAGAAGCATGTGGTGTGGTCAGTATAGGGGAAGGGTGGGGTGGGGGGTGGTTAGGGGAGTGCGGGAGGCAGTCTGACTATTGAGGTTGTATTGATAGGCCTTCACACAAGGTTGATTGTCTGTACCTAAGGTAGCCCTAAAAAAGGGGGAACATTCTTGGGCCATTTGTAAAAGGTGACAAATTCTTGTGAAATCAGAGACTGAGAAGTATGAAACAGGTTGAATCGTTCAAATAAAGAAATATAAAAAAAATGCATCTGGGAAATATTAAGTTCAAAACCTTAGCACTTCACAGAAAGGAAGCCCCAGCAATAGCATCATCACCTCTAAACAAAGTTTTCCTCTGCTG
This sequence comes from Patiria pectinifera, assembly GCA_029964075.1. Taxonomy (NCBI): domain Eukaryota; kingdom Metazoa; phylum Echinodermata; class Asteroidea; order Valvatida; family Asterinidae; genus Patiria; species Patiria pectinifera. Next base: position 6,144,291 of record CM057137.1, on the reverse strand, counting down.
TTACAAGAATTAATGTTCAAATTCTGAATCATAGACACAATTTCAAAATCAAAATTCTAAACAAAATTATAGCATCTGCCTAGAAACAAAATATATTCCAGTTTTGTGTCATAAAAATTACCTGAAAGAAAACTGTGAAGCTTTTTTGGTTGAATATTAAAAAATAAAAATGATCTCAGAATACTTCCCAAATTAATTTAAAAATGGCTGCCAAGTTGCTTTCTTTTTCTCTGTTGTGAAGCCCCGAATGCCACAAAATTTAGATTTTTACTCTTCCAACTGCAACGCCGGCGACCAAGATTTTTATCAGTACAGTTTTGCTTGAGAATCAAATTGGCATTGGCTGTGATAACAGAAACACATGACAAGGAAAAGCAACACTAAAGTAGGCAGGTTTTCGCAATGGACTGTATATCCAAAACCAGACATTCTAACAATAGGGGAGGGGGAGGAGGGGGGCAAAGATGCGAAAGAAATTATGGCACACTGGTAATTATCGCCTGCAGGATCAAATACTAATCAATCTATGGACATGCCCGCATTTGCTGGCAAAGGGGCACACTAATAACATTCCTCTAGTTTCTTTTTTCTTTTTGTTCCTTTTTTTTGGGGGGGGGAGGTTTAAGAACAGAGCTCAGGAAAATGGCAAGCGAGCATTTTTCTATTAGTGAGCAACCACTACAGCTGCTCCCCTCTGGCAACTCATTTTCAAGATCTCCATAAAATATGATGGCAGACTTGAGGACAGGAAAGGAAAAAAATGGTGAAGGAGAGAGCGAGAGATGGATGGATGGAAAATACTATGAACCAACGCCAGACAAAATATAAAATAATAAGGGCCGTTTGGCGAGTGGGGCCCCAGGCTGTTTTTCTTTCATCTAGAAAATGACACGGAGGGACGAGGAACGGGGAAAAATAGGCTTGGCTTTCTGGCAATGTTGCACGGGGTTTGGGCCGGGGAAAGGATCGGGGCTCGGGCCCAGGACCGAGCGGCAGCACTGGAATATGCTCAAGGGGTTCAACCAAATATAGACAGATTGGGAAAGCCCTGCGGCAAACCGAGCCTTGGACAAAAAATTACTTGGGAAGAGAAGACGAAGCTTGGCTCCTCGACAAAAAGAAGGAAAATAAGAGAGAAGCAAGAATGGGAAAGGAAGGGCTTCTTTTGATGAGTTGGCGTAAACAGCCGGCTCCAAATCTCCAAATTATGAGATGCTTTGCGAAGGGGGAAGAGATGGGGATACAACACCGTAAGGATTCTCCCAGGGATGGAAATTTCATTTCGCTGACAGGGCCTAGACAAGAAAAAAAAGTCGCCTCTGTACCGCGGGGAGCTGGCAGCAATTGCCCTAATTCCTGGCTCGCAGCTATCTAGAAAGGGGGCTGGCGGAAAAGAGGTAAGGAAGAGAGACGAAGAATTCTTCTGACAAATGGATGGGATGGCTGTCCGTCCCCCGAACCCGGGGAGAACGCAGACAGACAATCGTGCGCACGTTACACCGAGGAAAACACATTAAGAAAATGAGATCCACCAACAAACGGGGGCAGATCCTCTCCAGTTGCCCCAGCGTAATGAAATGAGGCTAAAGAGACATTCACCTGACTACGACAGTTGCGTGGGGAAACACCATTTCAATTATTCCCCATTATTATCATCAATATTAAAATCTTTTTACTCATTCTCCACCAATTTCTTTTTCAATCATGAGCAAAATCTCAATTTTAATTTTAATCTTAAAAAAAAATTTACAAAAATATTTTGGCTCTATGAGACATGGTCATACATGAACATTGTATACAATTGCTACTCACACAAGTTTGGTATTAAAATATTTTGGTTTTTAAACTTTCAAATCACTCTGTAAAGATTATGTTTGGAATTGTTTGGGTAATTCTGAAAATCAGAAGTTCAGCCTTATAAGCAGGGATGGACGATGACCAAATTCCAACGCAAAATAAACAGAAACTAAACAAGACCCTGATAACTCGCTTTACAAAACACTGCTTCTTGTCCCGAGCCAGGGCCTCCGAAAAATAAACCATTTTCCAACACAATGAAATTATCCCGGGGCTAAATAATTCCTTGCCTCTTGCTCTAAACACATTAGGGCTTTGCTAACTAGCCGTAATTCATTCCTGGCCAAAAACTGATTTGACTATGGGATGCCCCCAGGCAGGGACAGATCAATCAAGTATGGGTCTCCCCCAAGCTCAAGACATTTTTTTCTCTGTCTCCTAGCTCCTGTCCTTGCTAGAAATTAGGAAGAGCGAGCCAGGAATTTCCACAAAAAATACCCCTTTTTTCTTGCAAGGGTGTTCATTTCTGGTTCTCTTTTTTTCTTGAGGGTGGCTCTGGCAGTACCGCTATTGGCCGGAGCCTAGCAGTACATGCCCGAGGCACGTAGCTGCACTGTGTGGTACCTGCGCCGAGCCAGAGACACCACGTTTTACTTCTTTTTCGCTTCTATCCCAGGCTGTTTCCTCTGCGTGATTTGCGATCAATTCTCGACGCGGCCTGTGGGTTAGGTGAACAATTGATTTTTGGCTTCCGTAAAGATATCTTAGATAGTTGTCCATGCGTGGGGTGGCATACTCTCGCTAAAGCGGCCGCCGTAATTTTTTTTTTCCCCCAGCAACAGGGCATTGACCAACAGTTGGAACCGTTTCCAAATTATGAAACTCACTCAACAAGGAGTTAATAAATAATAAATAAATGTGGTGCTTTTTTATAGCACTTTTTACTAACGTTCTCAAAGTGCTTTACAATATTTTCCCCTGTTCATCAGGCCATGAGACCATTTTTCTACAGCAGCTCGAGATCAGCTCAATCTGGTCTCTACCCTCGCTCGCACAAGCTCACAGGCACCTATTTATACTCTTGGGTGGAGATTGGCAATTATAGTAAAGTGTCTTGCCTAAGGACACAAGCACAAAGCGCCAATACTGTTCTTCCCGACCACGTTTCTTAATAGCATATTCATCTGACTTGACTAAAACCATTGCAATTTTTTTTTTTTATTTATTAGAATGATTGATGGTACATTTGCACTTTCCTCTTTTGCATTTTTTGTGGTCTTTCTTGATCCTTCTTGTAATTTTTTTTTTGACATGTTGCAAATTTATTTCTCAAGAGTGTGATAGAAAAATCATCCAAACATTTCACAAAATATTATAATGGAATGCTTTTGGAATGAGGGATGCCCAAAGGGTGATCAAATTATTGTCTGAAATAATAAATCAGCCAATCTTTTCAATTCGAACACCGAGACAACAGGTCTGCAAACAACCAGGTATCGGTTACGCCGGTCCATATATTTTGATTCCCCGACGATGCTGGAAAAAAAAGGTTTTCCTGTCCGGCACTAAACAAGAAAATGGCCCGTTTCTTGTATAAGCATTGTGCATCACCTATTTTAGTTTTTTTTTTCTCTTTTCCTTTCCTATCTCAAGGGAAGATGGCAATTTGCAATCCCCCGTAACTGAGCGTGGCGGTAGCCCCAACGTGCCAGGGTATCTGCCAAAATGCCGTGGGACAAGCGCCCATCTTACTTTACACACGGCCAAATTGATTTTCTGATTCCGCTTTCGTGAGATTCCCATCTATCTCTCTGGCTGAAAATGCAGCACTTGGCCCCGCACGCGGCTTTTCCGTTCGACTCAATTTTTTGTCCTTTCAAATTTCTCACTGTCCTCTCTCCGCTTGGCAATTCTATTAATTTCATATTCCCCAACTGCGATTGACGGATCTGATGCGATTTTTGGCAGATTATAAATTGATCCTAATTTCTATGTAAATATCGCGCGTATCGCATATCGTTCTTTATGACACCGGCCTATAGGACACAACGTTCTTTTCTTGATAGATGGGTTGCATCTTAACCACCTTAATTTTCAAACGGTTTTCTTTCCGGGATGGATTTCACTCTGTTAAACTGACATCCAGCTTTTGTTTCAGAATGATGGTAGATGCTCTTCTGATACAGACGAAGCCGTGTAAACTCGCAATTTTCTCCATGGATACCATAGCACACACAAAAAAAGGCAAGTCAATTTGACCAGCGTTGTATGTACACTACTTATGGAGGTTGAAATTACATTCAGAAGTCAGGCATTTTTGGACCATTTAACATATCTGGCCAAACAAAAACAGATGCGTTCAGTCCAATCTTAAACTCAATTTTCAAAAAATTTGACACTCTCCAGAATTGGATGTACTACTCGTTCATTTTGTCTGAGCAGTCTTTATGTCTCATTGAACCATCACCTCTTACCACATTTTTCTAACCTACCAGTAAATTTACAAATTTTCGCTGCTTACCTCTAAATCGTTGAAGAAGAGATGCGTATCGGCAAGGTTGAAGATCATTTCTTCCATCCGAAGACCTAACGATACCGACGCTGGAGCGTCCTGCCAAAACAAAAAAGACAAGGAAAAAAAAAAACCTATCAAATTTCGTTCGACTTGGAAGTTGCACATACTTGCCAGCCCTTCTAGACAACTCAATAGGCCTTGTTCTTGAGCGAGTGAGGGCGCTCTAACGACTGCATTTTGGGTTACAAATAGATGTGAATCGAAGGTTAGGGGCATAAGTTTACACATTGCCAAAGCTCAAAAATTACATTTTTTTTCTTTTTTAATTTAAGTAAATTGACTTATCTGCTGGGATAAATGGGATTTTTCTAGTGTTTGTACCAAGAAAATGGCGTCATTAAAGCGCCCTCTCTTGTTTGAAATTATGGTCAATTATCATGGAACGTAGACTTATTGCCGAAACTGTAGATGGCGTTGTGTGGTCTAATCCAAGAAGACAAATGATGCTTCATGTTCAGGTACATGTTCTTGCTGCAGTTCACTCATTCCCTACATTTTCTTTTGAAAATTCCGTCTTTAACCCCACAGTTGGCTCACCTGCTATGAAGATTAATTTTCTGTGACCCTACCACTTTCAGGAGTGTTCTGATAACACTGATAGTAAATACATGAAGTAATATTAGTCTGTAAGTGGTAGGCAGGTGTGTTTTGTCAGGCAAAAACACCTGGAAAAGCAAGGTAGCACTTAAATGACTAGCAAGAACAAAAGTTTGCATAAACTTTTGTAGCTACAAACAACTTCGTCAACTTCTTCATTGCATTCAATGAAGTAGTTGAAGCTACGAAAGCTTATGCAAACTTTTTTATTCTTGGTAGTAATTTAAGTGCTACCATACTTTCTTGTAACACATTGCCACCTGGACTTCATTGTTTTACATTGTGTTTATTCACTCGACAAATCAATAGAACCATAATTGATAATCGATAAAACCATAATCGATAAAACCACAGAGTGCTCTGGCGGTTTTGGGCGCTACAATGAATAAAAAGCAGGGCGGTTTCGGGCGCTACAGTTAGTAAAAGGTTAATATTAGTCTAGTGATTACAAGTTTGTTTGCCCTTGTGATAAGTATATTTAAAGTTATCCATTTCAGGGTCTGGCACAACTACTACAAAAAGGAAAGATAGTTTATCACAGGGCCTGTCTTACAGACCAGTTAGTTTCACAGTTTTAAAAATTATTGAAAATCTTGATGGTAAAGTATTGAAAAGGAGTAAACACAAATGACATTGAGAGTCAAGAGCTGCCTCTATCTTTGAAGTCATAGATTGATCCCCCCCTCCCCCACTTCACACACCACTCAACAGGGACATAAAATCTAACTGTGCTTTTTGGGACTTCATCGGGACATTGGGGCAGCAGAAGCTGAACGCTCTCCACTCCTCTGGAAACTCTTAAAGGGGCTACCGCCAGGCCGGATATTTCATCACTTTGGGTCATTTGGTGCTTTATGGCCAGCCACAAACCACAAATACACCAATCCACAGCAATACCGATGACAGTTTTACACTGGGCCCTTTCCCAATGACATAATATTGCACTGCAGTGCTGGCTGAAGCACTGAGTTGAAGCATAGAGCGCAGACCTTTTGAAGCATGTTGCTGGTACTAGGACCACAGAACAGGGCCTAATTTCATTACATGCTCATTTGGTTGACATAAAAATATATTCACTGAGCAAAAGCAGTTTCCCAACCAAAATGTCACGCAATATTATACAAATATAGCAAGGTTGGGGGGGGGGGTTGATAGTCAATATTAGCTTGGAATTTTCTGAGGCAAAGGCCAGGGATCTTCATGTAGTCAACTTCTTATAAAATACCTCATATAGGCCCTAAATCTCAAAATTTTGAGGAGTAGCACATCAGTTATCTTAGCAAAATGTTGCTATATGCGTGCCGCCATCTTTTTTGGTAGCTAGGCAGTGTTCGCGCGTGTGCACTATCCCTGTGCAATAGTTTCACGATCACAATAGTTCCAAGAAAGTGCATTGCCGCATGGGTTTCTGTGCGATAGTCAACTATGGCATGCATATTTATCCTGCGCGTGAATCCTAGATGTGTGCTTAGCAAATTTTATTGTGCTTAGCCGGCATCAGCAGAGAACCAGTCAAGAGCTGTATGCATTGAATGACATTTTGGCTGGTAACCAACGTCTCATCAAGCAGAAAATACTGCTACAGGTTACATGGTGTAGCATTTTGCTTGTCCTTAACAGCTCCACAATGTTTGCTAAGGTCAGACAGAACAGGCAAAAAGTTGATAAAAATCAAGAGAAATGTATGCACATAACCAAAAAATGATTGAATTAAGTTGTATTTACCTCCGTGAAAGAGTGTGAACTTTTTTTTTTAAACTTCCACAAAAAAGAAAAGACATAATAATGAATGAGATAATTATATAATTCTCCTGAAATTGAAGTTGGAGTCGCAAAATAAATCGCAAGCTGTTTCGCTAAATTACGCCAAATTGAAACTGATTCACTGTAAAAACAAAGGTTCAGTATGAATCTTTTAAAAAAGGTAAACAAACAGGCTTAAAACGTCCGACCGTAAAAATCATCACAAAAAATTCTCAACACAACTCAATTAACCTCAATATTCGGTCCCTGTCATTTTATTTTTCCCCTGACAGTTTCCATCCACTCAAATGTTCAGATTGTTTTTTTCTCCCAAACTAAGAAACTTGTTAAGAAGGGCTTGCACTCTGCTGTCGCAGCATTTGTAAGTTCCAAGCGCTGAGAATCCTGTTCCAATAACTGGATTACGCACCTCAGACTGCTTTTAACACTTTGCCTAATCCATTTAGGGTTCCGGGCCGGAGCGACTCTGATTCAATTTTGCCCCCTTGTCAGAAATGATGTGAAGTTGGTACAATAACATGCAGATGCGAGTCCTGATGTTTCTTGGCCACGCCATTTTTTTTTTCTTTCTTGAGTCGGACTTGATCTGGTTTTCAAGCTTGCACGAAGAGCAGTTAAGATTTTTTTTTTAAGAAACACATTTGATAGTTTGAACTGATTAGGTTGACACATATTTGAAATGTCAAAACACACGCGGTAGACAGCACCGAATGTAGAAAATGTCATTATTCTGTGAAGGGATTTCTTCATGCCAAATACCTGAAATCAGTCTTGCCAAAAAGTTGGATTTGCAGGAAAGGTTGATGACACAGTCTTAAAGGGGGGCATAGGCATGTGAAGTTTGCATTTGGAAAAATTAACAAAAATTTTAAACAAACACAAAAAAAGTGCAAATTTATTTTTTGTTTAATGTGTAGGCTCCAAAGAGTGTTCAAATCATAATAAATTTTGATTTTTAAAGATGTCTGCACTAGTATGCAGGAAGTCGTGGGTTCAAGTCCCACCCAAGTATAGTATTTCTCACAATCGCTCGGGACAACACTGAGTTTACAGTGTTTATAAAAATACGTCGGTGAAGGGCAAAACCCAATATTAAATTTACATCACCCAACGCAAATTCCATTTTATGAATAATGTATTTTGATGTAGACTTGCTCGAAATGGCTATTACTAAGTAGTAGCCTAAACAATTGCTTCTTTATGAAGAACTTTAGCCTTAAAACTACAAAAAAAACACACAAAAAACATGATTTCATAGGTTTAAGGGTTCCATTTCCAAAAGAATATCTGTTACAAAAAAGGCTATTCTTCTTTAAATCAACAAACTTATGTAAGGTGGGCCAAGAACTTCGGGAATTCGGAGTTAAACAAGACAGATTGAAAATGAGGTGCCAACAGACCTGCACTAAAAAGTAAATGCTAATTTCAGAACTTTACCTAAAGGTTGCAGTTTTGTGTTTCTGGCTTCACACAATTTCTCAGTCCATTCAGGATAATAAGGGGGATCAAAGTAACAAAGCCCTAACCACATCAACATTTGAGGAATTTAGGGCCCCAGGGCTGGGTGTCAAGTCAGAAAGCTGTCAGAAGCCAAACTGGGAACAGGCCATGTGATTTCAATTTGGCCCAGCCATACACAGCTTGTCTGGGGGAGGGTTTATTCACTACTTAAGTTTGATGTTGGTGTTTTAAGATCAGTGAGTGAGATCACTAGTGCAAAGTGCTACCCAATCATCCAAAACGAAGGCCACATTTTGCTTGCAGAACATGTTGGCTGGATTAGGCAATTTATGCTTAATTCCTTGCAGGCACTGTTTCTTCTTTTTTTCCCCCACTTATTGACAGTTCTACAATCTAATCTCTATCATGAGGACAACTGTTCTGAACTTTTTGCTCTCCCACAGACACAATTCTATAACTGCAGGCCTTTTACAAATGAATATCTGAATCTTAAATTGCTTGAAATAGCTTGGTTGTATCAACAATTGCTTGAGAATATTTGTTCACGACAGAAAGTTATGAAAATATTAAAGCGCATATAAAATAAGTCTAGTAGATACTTTTTTTCAGCAGAATCCTGAAAACTACAAAAGATATTTACATACATCATTTCCCATAGGCTTTAGGAAATGAGAATGTGTTAAGGAAATAGTTTCAACAAATGGAATGATTGTAATTACTGACAAATATTTTCTCAGCTTTGTCAATGATCAAACTCAAAGATAATAACTGACCAGGGAAAAAAATGTGATTGTAATTGGGGTGACTTGGGGCCTCAGATGGGTGTTTTGAGGACCCTGGGGTAACTTCTGGCCCAGCTAGGTACATGTTTGGTACTTGTGGGGTTTGCGGTTAGGCCCCATACTGACCTAGGGAGGGCCCCATACTGACCCCTAGCATCTGTCAATCATATTGAACCTGTCAAATGGAACCTGGGCTGATATTTTAAAGATACGTTGCACACATTGAAGTTCTACATGTAGCAATTCCAGCGTTATGAAAGTAAGTGTAATGGCCGGGACACTGAGAGACAATTAACCATGAACTGTAAGTAATGATTCAGAGAAATGATCCAAAAACTCATAGTCTGTAATCTCCTTGGTCATTACCAGATGATGAATCTATAAGATTTGAAAAATACATATTCAGGCTTATTCACAGAGCTTAAATCTCTGTCACAGACATCACATAACACTGCAATTGCCTGTGTATAATATTAAAGGCAAAGGATTATTTGCATTTATCCCTAAACAAACGTACCAAATTATTATCAAAAAACTGGTACCGGTAGTAAACACCCTGTGAAATCATTCCATCTGGCTTGCAGTCATTTAGAAGAAGAAAATCAAGAAATGTAGGTGAATTCCAACGATCAGTCAATTGACCAATTTTTGGAATAAAGAATGATATTGACAAAATCGTGTTTCCTGATCAAAAGGTTGTGCATGGTTTTAACTGTTTCCTCGGAAAGTGTTATGTTCTGAGCTGAAACCGGTTAGGTTTTGACAAGGGCGGATCCAGAACACAATTTTGGGGGGGGCCAAAAATTTTTTTGGACCCCCCAAAAAGTGGGTCCAAAAAATACAGCGGGGGGGGGGGCCCGCCGGCCCCCCGAATTTTTGGATTCTAGATGCTCTGTGGTGCGATCTGAGGCAATTTCTGGGCACTTTAACCAATGTTTTTGAGGAAAAGATGGTGGTGTACTCATTGCCTATTTTTGATGTCACATTAAAAAAAAAAAAAAATTCGTTTGGGGGCCTGGCCTTTTGGCCCCCCTGGATCCGCCCTTGGGTTTTGAACATTCTTGTTTGGATTTTGAGTGCTGTTATTATTGGAAATGATTAAAATGCATGAAAAACAAATGATTCTACATGTCTTAGAATGTTCAATCCAATTGAAAATACTCTAAACTTTATCAAGATGTTGAGTAGGTAAAACATCAACCCATATTAACCTGAAGTCCCCCAATCCTAAAAAAAAAATCCCCTGAAGAAAAAGATTAATTGGAAAATATCATCTAGACATTTAAAGACAAATCTGTAAAAAAAAGGACATCCTAAATACCACTGTCCCTTTAATAAAAGCGAAATTCACCCACATGATCAACCCTTGAAATGGCCTATTAAAATGTGTCACTTGTCAATTTTTTAATAGGTAAATCTATCAAGGTGGATAGTGTGGCCTAATTAAAACATTTATTTTGGGCCAAAGATAATAATAGTTTTCACACTTCAAACATTTTGACAGCTGCGGGTGATAGGGAACAGGGAAGGGTTTTGAACTTTTGACTTTCATCCAAACGTTGGTTGGCCTAGATCTGCGAAGGAACATATCTAGTTTCTTTCTTTTTTTTATTCTTCTTGTCTTTTTTCCCCTCTCAGAAACAGGGATTTAAAACTCCTGGATAAGGAATTTATTTCATTGAACACACTAGTTTATTTTGCAATTTTTTTGTATGAAATAACTTTGGCTACTAAGAGTTTGATTGTGACTGTGTAAAAGTCAGGATTTTTGTCCATCGATTGGAAAACCAAATTTGACCACTGCCAGCATTAGGCCTACATTTTGATATTTTTTTGTAAGGAATGCAACATAGTGGAATTTGTCTGATATCACAGACAAAGTAATGTTCCGATTGGTAAAATATTGTATTCAGAACTAATGGAAAAAAAAAAATTGATGTCAACATTTCAAAAAGTTGTGCAAGCAGATATCCTTTATTTCTCAAAAAGTACTTCACATGAGTATTTTAAATAATCTTATATACCTTGTGTATAATCAGCGAAAATGCCACGGAAATCCCTTCATGCAAACCAGAGATCTAACAGATTGTAAAAGGCTATGGATTTTTCACCCATTCCAATGGGATTTACACAGTAATATCAGTGCATCAGATTGTCATGGGCCTTTTCACTCTGATGTAAATTAAGTTAACTATGTAAATCCCATTCCATTGGAATGAGTGAAACCCATAGCCTTTTTTAATCTGTTAGATCTCTGGTTTGCATGAACGGATTTCCATGACATTTTTACTGAATATACACAAAAGTGTAATTAACATGCTCCATCAAGATGAAATACTCATGTTAAGTAGTTTTTGAGAAATAAAATGATTTCTGCCTGGCACAACTTTTTTGGGGACACCCTGTATATGGAGTATTACAATCAGAACTAACACAAAAAAATCGAAGTTAACATTTGTATCAAAAGGGCTTTCACTAATGTGCTCTCCTGGCCCCAGAAATGCAGCACAATCGCTGCGAATGGCAACTGTCCTACGACAAATTTGCCTCCTTGCTGGCTCTAGGTCTCGGAGTAACTCATGCAGAGGCATGAGTTGGCAGAGCGTAGGAATGTTTCAATCAGACAAGCTACGTGCTTGGTCAACCTAATGGCATTCTTGTAGAACTCCTTGTGATGGAAGACTTAAAGGCACACAGGACCATTTGCTTTTTGTGCTTTTCTTTCGTTTGAAGCAACAACATTTCTTAAAATCTTAAGAAGGGTGCATAACATCTACCCATAGTTGAAGTTTCAGCTCAGTGGATACTATACACTTTTGAGAAATCAGAGACAACGTACTAGGGATGTGCACGGGAACCGGGTACCTGACCACCTGACAATTAAATTAATTGTCAGGTGGTCAGGTACCCCGGTATTCAACTTTTCTTCGAAATTATGATTGAAATAAAATGACATTTTGTGAAAAAATCGTTTAAAAAATCAAATTTTGTGGGACACGTTGTAAGAAAATCGGACATTTTGTTGGGAAATTCAAAAAGTCGGATTTCCGATTAAAATCGGAAAAGTTTCATCTCTGAATTAATGTCAGGAACCGGTTCCTGATTAGGAAATCAAGTACCCGTAACCAACTTTGCAAACAACTTAGTAACTTCTCAGCCAATGAAAAAGAAATGTTCTGAATGTCAGTGGGAAAATTTCAAAATGAAAAACAGGATACATGGAAAACCCAAAAATAATTTCATGTTTTATGATGCTTGCGAAAGTTGTAGTTTTCACCACATAGCTAAAGAGCTCACTGTATACACCCTATCTGTATCTGTATTGCCGCACCAATGTGGTAGTATTATCATGCCGACCTTTATGAACAATCTGAACAGCAACTTCTCAGATTTGAATTTTTGGCTAAGGTTTCTTTAACGGGTACACGGTACCCGTATTTTTTCAATAGGGTACCTGGTTCCTGTACACGTAAATATAAATGTAGGGGTCTTACAACGAACATGTATGCATAATTTCTTGAGGTTTCGTAACTTGATTCCGTTGTTAACACACATAAAAGCTGTGCAGTGACCGCAAGCACATTTTCTTAAACCACCTTCAATGATTGTTTTCTTCCAAATGATACCGTTGGAATAATTTCACAGGGTATTTGGTACCAGTCCTACCTTCACTTTGAGCAAGGATTTTCTTGTTAAATCAGTTTCCGGGTAATTGCAAATTTTTCTAAATGTGCCTTTTATGATAGGGGCCATGCATGCAAGCCACACTAAATGTTCCAAACAATTTTTGTTTGTGAAGGAATAACATTTGTGAGGGATTTGGTTTTTGTCAACCACAAAAGAAAGGAAGTTTGCTCTGTCAATACAGATAATTCATTCAGTCATGTCCATACATGTATATGCTCGCACAAACACAGGTATCTTTGAAACAGATACATGCAACCCTTGCCAAACAAAAAGCTTTTCTTATGAATAGCAATAAAGTGATTACGCAATTATTGTGTGTGGCAGCTACTGTTCAACTGCCTCATCGTAAAAACAAAGCTGTTTGAACTTAGAGTTACAAAAGTTATAGATTTGTAACAACCAACTGCTATTGTAATAAAAAACAATTGATTTGTTCAGTCAAATAATTGTTCAGTTTCTGTTCCGGTTAATAAAAATTTATAAAAAATTTCAAAAAATGAAAGGTAAAGTCGTACAAAAACGTTTTTTCTTGGCTGTGGCTGTTCGAACTGTTTTCCACGTTGAATTATGACCTACTTCAAACGCAGGCCAAGACTGACAATGTTCAAAATGTTCCAAAGATATCAACAACATCGTTACGGCATATTTAGGTTGGATTCTTTTACTCAGTAGGTTTTCCATCCAACTTTGTGCCATCCAATTATCGGAATCAGCTGCCATCTTCTCATGAATTCACAAATTCCAAAATGACCAGTGTAATTTGCCTGCAAATGTCTAAGGGAAACAGTGGTACAGTAGAGCACTTTTATATTGAGAACTGATGTACTACATTAGTGCACATGTTTATTTGCTTATGTACAGCTGTACTGAGCTAATGCACATGTATACACATGTATACATATGTATACAGGTGCGCTTTAAATGCAAATGTGTGAGCCTCCGAAACACCTGCTTCATGGCATCAATCAGAGAACACGGCAATATGAAGGGACAGGGACAAAATGCCGTGATTTATCTGGCCCATAAATGGCCAATATAGGCCACTTGTCTTTCAATTAAGTGTTCTACTTTCGTTTTTTCTTCCCTCATCACTGGTCTTTGGCACAGAATTTTCTACACTTGGCAATCGGTGAACTTTACAAGACTCAAGCCATTATGCTTGAACCTTTCCACTTCACTTTTGACCCGGTTTACGGGAATTCCCTGGAGCTCTGATTGTGTTGCGGTCTTGTGGGGAAAGTCTGTAGGGATTCCCCCATAGTTAATACTACTGGCAAGGTCGGTCATGAGTGCAGAAGGCATTTCAAAGTAATGGAAAATGATTACTTCCACTTCAATTAGCAATTATGATATGGAATTGGGTGGGATGAACCTTGGAATTGGCTCAACTTTGATGATGCCACTAAAGCAAGTTTAAAGAAAAACTGAAGTAACTGGGTAGTCTTGGGGGACAAATAGAAATTCTCAGACACACAATGGCACTGGGGGAAAGTACAGGATCCGGGTCTGATACAGAGATTTCATACTAGCACCCAGGTCTGATACAGAGATTTCGAACTAGCAAGAATCCAAGATGGCTTCTACATGGGTACGGCACTCTACACGGGTAAAATCCAACGCTTGTCAGGACCAGGGTTGAGAGGCGCTACCCGGGTAGAAATACAAAAAATCTACACCCAACCCATGTACACACTGTTGTAAGTGTGAACGGTACAACTTGTACCCGTGTTCGTTGGGACTCAGTTCCGCTCATGGTGGACCAGCGTTGAATTCAACACGGGTAGGCAAGACAATAGTGTGAAAAGGTCTCAAGACTAGTGTTCAATCATCAAATTTTATTCATGCCTCTGCTTCAAAATTATAGGGACTGGGAAATTACTGAAATAAAAAAGGAAAGAACGATGAACAAAGAGAGAAAGCAAAACCATGTACTCAATTTGTCCCTGCAATAAAACTCATAAAGTTTTAGTTATGTTATTATTGGGATTCAAATAAGAGAAATTATCAATCATTGGATCGACGCTGAATAGCACCAGACAGTTGCCTGCACTTCTATGGAACTTTAATGATGGTCATCGACACCAATAAACCGAATGCAACAAAATACCACAAACATTTATTCAAGCTCCCCCAAAATGACACCTTTTCTCTATAAAATATAATATAAAAGTATATATACACTCCTTGCCCACACTAGAACTACAATAAATATTAAACATATGGTCTGCAGTGCAGTAACCAGATGGGGAACGCAACAATAATATAAACACTTTTCCAGACACCATCTCACACAACTTGATGTGGTCTGGCATCTGTACTCCACAGCTACTCTTGAGTGAGTATCACATACACAGGAGCGGTAGCTATGGGAGGGGAGCCATGCTTATTGGTTGGCCATATTTTCCTTTGACGCTTTTCACAGCTGTGCATGTTCATTCAACATTGTACAATGGCTAAATATCCCCCGGGACGTTGTACAGTCAGTACAGTCCACACCTATTGGTGAAGTGACAACAAAAAATTCTAATGGGGGCAGTGAAAGATTTGCTCTCCCTCTGGACAAACTGGTAAACATGACTTTCATTACAAATGTTTTCAATTATTTGGAAAAATCCATCAAACTAGTTTTTTTAACTAAAAGTAAATTACTTGAAACCCACACTCAAGATTTCTATAACGTTTCAATGAAGAAGTGCAATGCAGTGAACAATTTGTGATTTCTTAATGTTATTAAAAGACTAATTTGTTGGTAAAATTCGAAAAGCAGGGGTTAGGGAATTGCAGTCTATATACAGGGTGAGTCAAAAAGAAAGTTTACCCAAATTGATGATATTTTTATCTTAAAAAGCAATCAAATTTGAAACACCAATGAAGAATATCTGAAAAGAGCTTCTTCTTCCACTCATCTCCAAAAAAAAAAAAAGAATTACTGGAATTCGGGCGATTCACAATGCAGTGCGCCACCAAGAGTTTGCCACGGAGAGTTCATTTTTCCCAGCGCATTGTGGGAGATGGTCGACAAATTCGCAGCGCGGGACATTTGAAATTGTTCGTTTTTCCGTTTTTCCGGTCAATTGTTTCATAAGCATATGATTTAAGTATCTGTTTACCCTTTCTTTTCTTTTTATCAATATGGTGTTGTTTGTAAGGCGGCAGAACGCTATGTAAGGTGGCAGAACGCTATGCCCCAAACTATGACAAAGTAGCTCAAGTTGTCTACTGACACTCATTCAAATGGGCCATGTTTTGTCGACTGTAAACTTAAAAAATTGACTCTCCGTGGCAAACTCTTGGTGGTGCACTGCATTGTGAATCGCCCAAATTAATCCATGCTATCAGGAGTTATGAATGTTTTACACAATGAACCAATTTTTATAGCTGGCCATGGAGTGCCATAAGAAGCTATTGAGTTGGGTGAGTATTACAGATTATACGTCCACGTTTCAATGTACTCAATAGGCATTCATCGGTTCCTAGAACGGTGTCAGTGGTGGACAGCCATGTTTTGTGATCTTTTCATTGAAATAGACATAACTTGGGAATAGAGTATGCAAATTACGTGAAATGTTCACAGTTAAAAGTCAATAAGATGTACTTTATCCCTATATTATTTTGTATGAAATGGAGCAAGCCAAACATCTTAAACACATCTTTTCAAATTGGGTAACTTTCTCTTTGACTCATCACCCTGTATTTGCATCAGAAAGTGGTACTTAATTAAATACATATTTAAACTAAGTGCCCACAAAATTCTATTCACTGGCAGTCTTTTAAAGCATCTGGTCTACACAATGGGCCAGATTCAGCCCATACATTGGCATTACGTAACAGGGTAAACCTATACAATAGCACTGCCCAACTCACAATCAACGGTCAGTCAGTGAGTCAGTCAGTCAGATAGGTACAGAGAGGACTCTAGGCTGGCCCTCTGGGACCAGCAAAAAATAATTGCCCGAGGAGTTAAGAGTAATAATAAAATGTAGAACTGTAAGTCGTAGCTTCACAAGTACAGCAACTAACACTTTCCCCTCCGTATCTCCGCAACTCATAAATATGACAAGACTGCCCGACTGCGCGGTGTAGCCGATGAATAATTGATAAATGCTTCGTCATGGAGACTGGGTCACCTCTGATTTGATTTTACAGCCTCGCAAATGATGTATGCATTCCTGAACCTTCTCATTTGTGGTAGGATCTTAAAGGGTTATGCAGAACCAAGATTCGTCTATACATGTATGTTTCTTTTGACCTTTGTTTATACTTTCATTGTGATTTGCTAATCTGCATGTAACCTTTGCACCTTTGACCTGAAGTTCAATAATTTGCATCTAGGACGTCTGCTGGTGGAAGGGATGGGGCACATTTCTTTACTGTGTTTAAGCTCGGACTATGAACCATCTTCTGCCTAATGCTTAAGTTCATCAACATATCTGTTGTTAAACATTTAAGTAATTTTATGTCTTTATAAAATGTGCACAATAGAAATGAAACAGTAAATAAATGTACTTGTATGTCCAACCACATTACAAGTATATGAAGTCAAAATGCCGGGGCCGTATCATAAGTCTGACACCTCATAGGTCCGATGCCTCATAAGTCCGAAATTGTGGACTTATGAGGTGTCGGACCTATGAGGCATAAATCCGCCTCATAGGTCCGATGCCTCATAAGTCCGACGCCTCATAAGTCCGAAATTTCGGACTTATGAGGCGTCGGACCTATGAGGCGTCGGACTTTTGAGCGGACACCAAAATGCCTAAAATAATTATGGGCAATTCCGTAAAATCCAATTCTCTACGAATGTCGGACCACCTGATGTACAAGGTCGTTAAGGTGGTGGTACCTTAGTTTGGTCTGTACTTGTTTTCTACTCATTAGATGTCACATATTAGTGATGTGTCACATTCACTTTTCCCAACAGCAGCTTGTTCAAGTGTCGGACATTTTTAAAACATGACACAGTGATGATTAAAAATTTTCATTCATTTCTTAGGATCTATCACGAATACGAGCAAGGCTGGTTCAAGCTTGAAACTTGTCTTGTGGGATGTTGAATACATAAATGTAATCCAAGGAGCCAGCAACTTACTAAGTACTGATAATGTGAAGTATTGGGGTAGCAAATCATCTTTATCACCCCAAAAAAATGATGACACCTTTAATTTGTGACCACTAAAGTTACAAGATTCTGACCTTGGAAAATAGAAGTGAAACTATCAAATAATGAAAGTGTAATATTGTCACCATCAGGATAGTGTGTGTCACAGTTTGTATAAATAGGTTTTGTATAAATAGGTCAGGAAAACTACATGTAGGCCCTATACATTTTCTAAGATGTGTGAGGGAGAAATAATGTTGAATATTTCTTCTATACCATTGCTTTCTTGGAAAAATGAATGTTTTAAGAATGTTGACTATCAAGAGATATTAGAATTCGACAAATCATCAGTATGACCAAAAGCCTTGTTCTTTGATTCTATTTGGCAGTGCTGGATTTAGCAACCATTATAACCATTATCATCACTATTTTTGCGTGGTAAAGTATCTCATTCAAAACAAAGCTAAAAATTGCCCAGCTTGAGAAATTCTGTCAAAATGCGTTTGCGTCTCTGCGGACTACACAACAGTTTTCCTTATATGAGAAACTTCCTCTTGTCATCTATAAAACCCCATGAATACTTCCTCCCCCCCAAAAAAAAAGGCCACACAAATAGAAAAAATGCTTCACACAAATAGAACAAAAATGCTTCACCCAAATAAAATTTCTAGGACAACCCTCCCGCCAAGCTTTCCAAATCATTCAAGTCTCGATCTGACCCAGTTCTGGCTAGGAAACAGACAGTCTTGACTTGAGAGACTTCACCACGTGATGGGACCCAAGCTACCAACTGTCCCGAGCCCACACGCTACGACCCTCACGGTACTCTGCGGAGAACCGGTGGGGGAGACATCACCATAACAGTTGCGCTTCGCATGTGACCTACGTTTGCAACCAGTGCAACCCTCCATGTGTCAAGCAAATAAAGCCTGATCAAGAAGGTCTCAAACAGTCTGATTCAGCAGTTGTGACCAACTCCGAAAAAGAAAAATTAGTCTGTAGTCAGACCTACTTATCGGTAATATCTTTTTTAAAACATCTTGAACACTAGAAATCTAGCAGTCAAAATGTTGTTTGCCCACAAACATGTACTTGTAGCGTGGCCTACTGAGCAATTTAAAGGGAGTATACAACATTTGCTTTTCCTGTAATTTTCAGAAATGGATGGATCTGGGGGGTCGGTATTTTATAGCAAATGTTGTTACACTGACTTATTTGAAGTTTTGGGTTCGTAGATGCTGGAAAAACAAAACAATCATGTTCTTGTAGTCTGGTTCCCTGACCCCACTTAAGATGAAACAGAGCTATTTGTAGACGAAGGTTAGGGAACCAGTCTAGCTGGCTTGTAACCGTTCATAGGTGTGTAATCGATTGCAAACAAATGGGAGCAGTATTTGGAGAAAAAAAAAAACGTTTTTGCAACGCTGGTCGGCCAAATTTTTACCCCTCCAATAAAAATGACCATGCTACGCCACTGCGTAACCGGTATAAAGGCAAAAAATGCACACCCAAAATATATCGAGTAATCTATTGAAACAAAACCAAAACGCCTTATCATATGGGATCCCGTAACATTTATACCTCATTGCAATAATAAAGCTGAATTCAAAGTTTTTATTAAACTTCCTCCAGGCTAACTGATATTTTAACTGCATAGTTTTACTATAAAAGTTTAACCTAACATTGGAAAGACTCTCTCTTTTTAGAAAAATTAATAGTACCACTAGTCTAGATTGACTTTACTTTTTCAATTAACTTCTGTTTAAACATGTAGGCAATGAAAGATTTGCTAGCAGATCGTTTGATGTGTAACATATCTCGGTATTTCTTGTGATGAAGTTCATGTTGACAAAAATGAAAAGTGCATTTGGCAAAGTATGAGGATTGGTAAGTTTAAGTCAGAAAAAAAAATCCGGATTGACTTTACTGTCACGGTTGTTTACATGCATGCCAGTCCAATTGTGCTTGTAGGTTATCACATTCGACACATGTATGTTGTCACTGAGAACTGGGAAGAATGTTATTTATTACAGAGAGTTTCTCATGTTATGTACACTTGATATCATGCCCAACAGGATTTCCCCCCTTTTTTTTTTTTTTTACAAAAACTTGATCACACTTAATTTGCTATCGATATCTAACAACATCCCACACATAGTTCAGATAGAAAAAAGGGAGAAAGCTACTCCATCCAGAGTTGTAAAAAAAAAAAATTGGTTGTGAAATCCAAGTAAAGTATCCTGCTGTTGGAGTCCGGGACAGAGCTAGAGACGTAAGAGTTGCGGTCTAAAGTTTGTGGGCATCTATTGTGGAGATTCAGGGTGTACTGTTACAAGCCCAAGATATGTTAGGGGATAGAAAAGAGGAAAGCCCCTTCTCCGTTTTCAATGGGACCGGTTTTCGTTTTCACAACACTGACAAGTCAACACCACAAGTGCTTTGACGCTGGCCCATGACATAAGGGCAGTGAACTCTAAAATCATCTTAAAGAGACTGTTGTATAGAGAGACTGGTTGCCTTTTTTTTTCGTTTTGTTGATAAACCTAGCCAGAAGCAGCACAGAGTGATAGGGATTTTTACATGTGTTACGGCAATTAGGGAATGAAGGTTTGTTTTAATGTTAAATGTCACCGATCCCTAACAATTTAACTGATTTTCAGATATTTTTGCTGGACACAGAAAGCCAACCTTGTGTCTTCGTTGTACCGTACCGTAATGACTGACTGACTGACCTGTGGTGATGGGGGGGGGGGGCTGCAAAATGGCAGATGGCAACGGGATAGAGAGTTTAAAACTTAAGCAAAATCAGGACGCTGATAGAAGCAAAATCGGGAAGCTAAAAATGGATTGAACGGGTCGAAAATTCAAAATTATCATACTGAAGAGAGGTTCAGCCTAACTGCTTTTGAAAATTTCCCACATTGGATAAATTTCAGGACTTTTCTCCCTGACGCAAACCCCGACCTGAATGAAACCTTTCTTATTACTGCACTACTTGGGATACAATTCACACAGTTACAAGATTGTGATGTTGCCTATTTCAGCCACGGTTAAAAGCTAGAAATTCATTCTACGCTCTGAAAACTTACAAGACGCATAGTAAAATTGGGTCACGAAACTGTTACAGATTTAGATTCCGGATTTGAAACTAAATATGTCAGAAGTACGCAACTTAACCACTCCCTTCAAACCGGGAAATGGTTCGCTATCAATTCCATGAAAGATAATACGGAATGGTTTTGATGTTCAATCAAGTCAGAAAACTTGTTTTCAGGAATCAGAAGGGATTTATTTGTTTATTTATTGAGTTCACTAGAAGGTTTTCTGTCCAGGATTTCCCGATATCATTACCCTGGCTTGAAACGGAGAAGTCACAAAAAAGATTGAATTCCAAGCGTTACAAGACTCTCTGTACATGTTTTAAGGTGTTAAGAGAACGGAGACAATGAGCAAATCAGCTGATCCAAGGCAAGGTTGCATGACTGATTACTCATATTAAAAACAGGCTACATTTTACTCGAGAAATAAACAGGCACAGCCAATGTGCAAGCAATAATTGCAGAATTACTTGTTGATCGGGAACAAATTGGGAACGAAAATCTGATCAAGTAAGAAACAGAACATTGGCTGCGCACAAAATTACACAAATAATCTTGGCTGTACCACAGCAGGTCACTGATTAGTGAGGCTATACAGGCCCATGACTGGTTAGGTTTAGGCTTGGGTGATATTTTGGTAATACCGTTTATAGTATATAATGATATTTTCTTTACTAAAGCAATACCGAATAAATCTGGGAATACTGAAAAACTTGGTTTGGAATTTCAATACTGTAGTAGTCTCTCTGAATCTGAAATGTGGCCAGATGAGTGCAAAAGCCTTTATAAGACAAAAAAAAATAAAGAAACAACTTGGCTAGCTTTGCACTGTAGATAATTGTTTAAAGTCCTTGCGGTCACTGTATTTGGATAAGACAAAAACTGTGGCGCTGGACTTACAACCGATTATCGACTTTTGCTTATCCACCGACGCCTGTGAAGTTCTGCTGGCACCACCTCTTTGTATTTTTTCTATAGAACCATGTGTCTTATTTTATTTATAGGACATATAGTCCGCCCAGAAAAGTACCCGGCAACACTGAAAACCGCAGAAGCTTTTGTGACGATATATCACAGACTCTGAAAATCCAGTACTTCACAAGCTGTTTCAAGAATTTGATTAACTGAACTAGATCTTTTGTTGACTTGAGAGCCAGAGTTTGCAAACTGTAATCAAGGGATCATACTTTGACTTATCAATGGCAACTTTTTTCAACATTGTGCCGATTTTATTTTAAAATGTAGTCCTATAAAAAAAAACTCTTTTAAGAATTTCAGTCACTGAATCACATCGTATGAGGAATCTAAAGCCAACATTTTGCAAACGTATAATATTGGAGATCATGGTTTGACTTAGCACTATCAGTCGCAACATTTTCTTTTTTCCTGATTTGAGTTTACAATACATTTAAAAAAAAACTCTTTTAAGAGTGTAATCTGGGATTATGGTTTAGAGGTTAACTAGCAGTAACATCTTGCTTATTTGATTTTAAAATGTATTCACAAACTCTAAAGCTTTAAGAATTTGAATCACATCTAGAGCCAGAATTGTTGCCAACGTGAAATTGGGAGTAAGATCATATACACCAACAGTCTGCTGGTTTGACGTTTCAAATGTATGCGCAAACTATTTTAAGAATTGGACTTAACGAATCCTATCTTAAATGACTAATGAGAATTTCAAACCAGCATTTTTTCCCACTTTAATCTTGAGGATCATAGTTTGTCTTATCAGCGGCAACATTCTGGAGTGCCATGAGATTCTCAACCTTGGCATACCTTTGTCACAGATAAGACAGCCAGGTCCTGTGTGTGTGTCCCCACTGCGGCTGAGGTCAGGCCCAAACGACCCGGGGACAAAGACAAACATGGTGACAGAGGGAGAGACCGACAAAAAGAAACAACCCCAGGGGGAGGTGAGGGTTGAAGTGTGGAGAGCTGGAGACGTGCTGATTATCATCAATGCAGTGATATGCCTGAGGTGATCGGGCAACCTTGGTGAATTTTTCATCGAGGCCCATTTTTGTTAGATATACAGCTTTGATCTATAAATTTCTGAATTTAACGGTAACCCCCTTTCGGGTATCAAGCCCTGTGCTAGCGTAACAGTGCCCTCTTCATCCACATAGGTTTTTGTTACAGATTTTGAAAATCAAATGATAGGTTTTAAAGGATTCCAAGTGGCAAAATATAGGCACTTGTGTGCTTCTAGGGTGCGAAACTTAGGAATTTCTCTAGCCTGTTTTTGGAAATGCTTAACTTGCCATACAAATTTAGTACATGCATTATGTGAATCTAAAATTAAATTTTAATTAAAGCAAGTCTGACAATCCTGGCATTTTAATCTATGTTTTATCACTTAAAAAAAAAGCAAATTTAAATGCATGTTAATTTTTGTGTGAATTCTGGCAAAAAAAAACCCTTCTATACAAAAAAATGCTGTGGATGTTGTAATTTTTGTAATGCTTCATGCACGTCCTAAGAAATCTTGCACTGTTACTTTGAGGAAGTTAACCAGAAATCAGTCGTTGAATACTTACATTCTGGAGAAGAAAAAAAAAAGCCAGCATGACCGATTTCTTGCCAAGAAAAAAAAAAAGTCAGGTGAGGAGGCTTGGCTATCAATCTGATTCCGCTTCCTCTCAGATTGCTGTATGACTTGTGTGTGCAGCAGGAAGGCTTGTTTCCAGCATTAGGGTTCATACATCCTAGCGGTCAAACGACATCTAGCGGTCTACCGACCTTTTTTTTTCTTCTGCCAGTCATTAACCCTCGATTACTGTTACTTCAGGAAACGCTAATACTCGCCAAGTGCAGAGATAACTTCCAATAGAAAACAACCAGTCAATATGTTTTTCCTATACTCAGGATAAAAAGGTCTCATTTGTCAGAAGAAAATTTGCTTAAAGGCAGGATCATTCGCACTTATCCTAAAAGTCACCAAATTATTATCTATTGTACTGGTACTAAACAATCCGTGAAATTATTCTGGCTGGCTTGCTGTTAGTTAGACGAAATCAAGAAATGTAGGTGATTTCCAACGATCAGTCAATTGACTGATTTTTGGAAAATGAAGAGTGCTATGAAAAATCAATTAAGTGAAAAGGTGTAAATTTTACTTCGGCCACTCTCACTTGGACATGCCGAATCTGGGTTAAGCATTGAATAGGCATTGAAGTTGGTGACATCACAGGTGTGAGTGGCCCAAGTAAAATGTACACCCTTTCACTTAATTGATTGTATTTCTAAATCTAGGGACCCAAATGGAACGGGGTAAAAAGGAGTGGATTGAAAAATACTCAGGCTTTAATGTAATATATAATTTCATTAAAGAAAAAACATTAAACAGTTTTGCTGCACTTTTTGGGGTACACTCTGAATGCCTTTAAAGAGTGAACGTATTTTTGCATGTTACTGTTTCACAACAGTCTACCTGAAAATATGGAAAGAACTGAACAAGCACAATTTTCCACTCATTTCAATTGAGGAAAATAAACTTAACAGCATTTGTTTTGTTTTTTAGGGGGGTGGGGGGGGGCAAGGGGGTTTCAATATACAGTGCCCCTCCTTCAGAAACAGGCCTGACCTCATATTTTCAATGTTATGCCATCATAAACATATCTGAACACCTCAACCTAATTTCAATCGCTTATGCCGCCACAAAATAAATATTTCCAAAATCTCTCTAAACCTCAACCCAATTTTTAGCATAGTTTTTATAACCCGTGCTGGAAAATTTATTAGAATTTTGAAAACTCAACCTAGTTTTCCCCAAAGAAAAAAAAAAGTCAACGGTAAGCACATCCCTGGATTTTTGGTACATGAATCATGACATCGCATTGCACATTACCACGACCAAACATGACATGAATGATCACCCTGCATCGCAATTCATGTTCACGACTTAACACCTGTGAACTCAGGCGAGCGGGGCAAGGGTCCAAAGGGTTAATGTAACATGCCCTGCTTTGGAGGGAGAACACTAAAATAAATGTAGGGTTCCCGGGGTGAAAATACGGTGTGTTTTGGTGGAGAGGGGCCTACTACAGGCCGAGTCAAAAAAAGCGGAACCCAAACCCCCAAAAATTATTTTTCATATTTTAAAAAATATGCAGCACCAAACATAATAATGACTGAAAAGCCAATTTCATAAGCTACTTTTAGATGAAAAAAATACTGAAATTGCTCAATCCGTTCAAACAATATCACTATTTAAACACAATTACCCTAAAACCTCTTTCGTCCAAAAATGCGATTTCAAGAATCATCGTGAATAATTGTCTTCAAACATCACCAGCGTAAAAAATATTAAACATTATTCCTTTTGAAGGCCCGTCTTTTAAAAAAAAGTGGATTTTATAAATCATATTGTTTGCCTAACCAGGGTTCCTAATAAAGATATTGTGTACTACAGTTGTTGACAGTTGTTTTAACAAGTATTCTGTGTCATTTTCTTTGTTGTTCCAAACAGTCAGAATACACAACAAAACTGGGGGGGGGTTTGGTTTTTTTTTTGACGAACAGGTTTTAGGGTTATTGCATTTAAATGGTGATATTCTTTGACAGGATTGAGCAATTTCAGTATTTTTTTATCTAATAGTACCTCATGAAATTGGCTTTCCAGTCATTATTATGTTTGGTGCTACATATTTTTTAAAATATGAAACATATCTTTTGGGGTTTGGGTTCCGCTTTTTTGGACTCACCCTGTAGAATGGCAAAAAGGGCAACAGAATGGTAAATACTTCATTGGAATGATGATTATTTCCTTCAAATGTAAACTGTTCTGTTTTACTTCAGTTTATGGATTTTGAGTAGCACCCCCTAGAACAAGGATACCGAAAAATGGGGAACTGCCAACGTAGGGTTGGAAAGCTCAGTTGGTAGAGCACCGGAACGGCAATCCGGAGGTTGCTGGTTCAATTTCTTTGTTCAACTTTTATAAAACTTACTTCAGTTTAGTTAGAATGGTGTGGTAAGGAAGATGATCAGCTTATATGACCACAGGGTATCTTATTGTCGCTTTGGTTGACTGTCATCGCTAATTTAAACTTACATGATACATGTAGATGTAAAGGCCAGTTGTGGATTTTTTTTCTCTGTTTTTCTTTCTCCCATATTTTGTGTATTGGTACTTATGACAATTTGGACAATTCAAAATATGAAAACAAGATTGAATCAACTTACATTACTGCCTTGCATATTTTATATCTCAAAATAAGTCATGTTGTTGAAGAAAGATTTCGTGTCTTACAAAGGCTAGTTATACATTTCATGGTGTAGGTTATACAAAAAAATACAATTCTGGAACTGGGAAACTTTTCAAAATTTATGGAAACCATTTTTAGAAGTGTATGATTGTAAAGACCAATACCTTGTATCTATAAATAAAAAAGTAAACCATGATAGTACAACTCGCAGTGTCCGACCACAGCGAACATATTCTATTTTCCACCTGGCCCTCCCCCCCCCCCTATTTCAGAGCAGGTCTATAGGCCAATCCTTGGGTCCTGATTAGTACATGTGTACTTGGCTTTGCCAAAGACAGCCTCATGAGTAATGGGGACAGGTGGGGTATATGACAGGGAGTGGGATGGGGGGGGGGGAGGTTGGATATGGGTGAATGATAGGGTATCAATAGGGGCTGGGCAGGCTGCGAATGACAAGTCATTGTTTGTGAATGTTCACTGGGCTTGGAAAATGAAACGTTGGGCCGAAGTGCGGGGAAATTGATGCGAATCACTGTGTTATGTTAATCAAGTACAAAATGGTGATAAATTATCGGTGTAAACTTTGGAATGAGGGGGTGAAGGAATGCGTGCAACTCAAATGACGTACAAAGGTTTCAGAAGTTGAAGGAGAACAAAATAGGAGGAACGTTTTAAAGGAAATGCGGTCTCGTTAGTGAAAATGGAAAAATGTGGCTGAAAATATAAGTCCTAGAAAATATCGATGTTTTATGTTATGGGTGATTACATACATAGTTTGGTAAGCCAGTGAGTTATTACAATGAGCCCTAAACATCAAGACTGCTTTCACCAACTTAATTTAGAAACCAACAATATAATGGATGGAACCAGTGTATATAAACCTGTATTATCTTCTTTTTTGGGGGTGGGGGAATAACACTATGTTAAGAATTACTGTAGACAAACTTACCTTTCCGAAACGGGTAGCATACGACCCTGTGAGCAGCGAATGGAACACGATTATCGTTTCATCCAAGTCCCAAACGAACACTCGCTAAGGAAAAAGAAGTAAAAGACAGAAACAAATGAACGTCGTAAGTAGGAATTTGTTCAATTTTTTTTTCTGGTAGTGAAACCACGACTATTCGTAGATTGAGGGCGCTATTTAGTACAGTGTGTTGGAAATTCTGGGGGGATTGTATACACCATCCTCCTGCCCAAAAAGTGGAGGGGATATATCCCCCATCCCCCCCATTGTGGGTGGAGTTTGTGACCATATCTGGACTGGTCCATTCCTTTATAGATCACCTACCTCTAGTCCATCTTCCGGAGGCGGGGAGGGGTTGTTTCTCCGCCCCCTCCCTGTCCCACGATTCCTTGTGCTGCTTGCTTTGCTACCCTGTCTTCCTCTTCCATTGGCCTCGTCCAACTTGATGGACGAGTCCGTGGTGAAAGAACTTTCAACTGCAGGGAGGAAAAAAAGTCAAGAAACAATATATTGAACATCTTAAATACAGCAGAAGTACATTTTTCCATCTTAGACTTTATTAGAGAAATTTGAAGCTGAAATATCTGGCCAGTACAGTTTGCTTATCAATCACCTACAGTCAAAGCATAGCTGTATCAAGTTACATAAAGTCACAGCCAGTCAATCCTGCTTTATGTAGGCTGAGAGCTCTTAACCGTTGAAAACAGTCACTTGATTGATTTGACTGAAAGGACAATTTTGCACAGAATGTTGTTTGCATAGGAGGGCAACCAAAAAACAAAACAAAATGTCTTTAAATTTACTGTTCGGGTAAATAAAAACTTTGACACTGCATCAAAGAGGCAAGGGTGAATAAGAATTATGACCCCAAAAAAGTTACTTTCAAATAATATTCTCGCAAACTTTAACTTTGACAGTTGACTATAAACGGAAATACTCGAAATTTCTTACTTTTTTTTCGAAACATGTATTTAACAGTGCAAAGTGGAACGATGCCCTGGTCAGGCCAGGCCAAATTGGTAGGAAGCATGACAGGAAAAGTCACAGTTGTAACACCTGTATACTATGTACGCTGATGACAAGCTTCACGGATGTCCTAACCACAGGATTTCACCTCATGTGAACCTTTCTATGCTTCAGAGATGACATTGGGGAAAATTAACAATCTACGAAATAATCGGCAGAGGGTGTGAGGGTCGCCAAGGGCCTCATAACAATGTAGGGTCTGTGGTATGTGTTTGTATATGTCGAAAGGCATGCCCTAAAATACCCATTTCTTTGGTGTACATGTATATAAACCGTACAGATACCTTAACCCTAACTCTCTAGCATGATTTACTAGGAACCATACCCATCCTGGCAAATTCCAACACCGTACGGGAAACTGCACACACATATTTCTGACTTTGATTCTGGAGGTGTGCCAACCCAATGTAAAAGACTGTCAGTTTAGGGGTACTGTACCCATCCTGACAGATTCCAACAAAACATGCCGTTGGGGTTTGATGGGTTGAGTTCTGTTAGGTTTAATGGTAAACTTTCACAAATTCCAGATTTCAGAGAGGATTTTCAATAATCCAGAAATCAGGGAAAACTCTTGACAAATCTCAATATGGCTCAGAATGGAATGTTGCAGGCACTAAACCATAATTCCATACTAACCATTGAAATATATTTCACTGTGAGGCCAAGTAAAAAAATTAAACCATTTTCTCATCCCCACCCGCTTCCTTTTTCCCGGCCGCTTTCTTTCAAAATATTTTGTTTTTAACTCATACATTTGCAATATACAGGTATTGTCAATATTGAGCAAAATTGTAGCTATGTCGAAAGGGTTATGGCTCCTTTGGGCACAATTTTGCATGAGCAAAATAGTTGACAAAAATTGAAGAATTCATCTGCCATCTTGGAAAATCTGCCATCTTGGAAAAAAAAGACGCCCACCTTCTTCATTTTTTCAAAACGTGCGGACGGGAGATTATTATTTTTTTTTACTCGTCCTAAAATTCCAGCTTAGTAAGCAAAGATTCATTGATTAACCCTGACCACCCCAACTCCATCAAAATCCATCCCCCCATTTTGGTTGATATTGGGGGACTTTGTCCAGAAGGCCTGGCGGATTGACTATTGATGGAGTATGATGGACTTGGGCCTAATGGCCTGAAGCAGTGCTAGGGGTATCCAATTGATTTTGCCCAGCTTCCTGTACTGCTATTATGATAAAAGCCATGTGTAGCAAGTCCATGAATGTCAGCCAGTGTGTCAGTGGTGGATTTCATTATGTCATGTACATTTTTGTACTGGAAGCACAGAGACTGATGGATTTTGATGGACTTGGTCCAGTTTCTAGTAAAATACGATAGGGAGTTAGGGTTAAAGTAAACAGTGTCATGGAATTGGGCCCAGGTAGGTAAAAAGCGATTAGAATGAAAATACATTTCTAATACCATACAAATCAGTTCATATGTTATATAGGACATGTAGGAAGTCTTCACGAATAAATTCAATGCTTAAAAAATAGATACAATCATCACAGACTGATGGATCACAGAAACATTTCAAGACGTTGACAAAAGACTTTGCAATTCACGACATGCAGTTTAGGTGTAGCTTTTCAAACTGAAAAAATTCAATAATTCGAAGACAAGTAATCATTGGCCTGAATACAGAGAAATACGTGTACATGTTTGTAGTCAACAGCATTGTAACATGTTCAATTCTGAAATAAAGTAGAGAAAATTAATTTCTTTCTCTAAATTAGCAAAC
The DNA here is from genome assembly GCA_029964075.1 of Patiria pectinifera. Classification (NCBI taxonomy): domain Eukaryota; kingdom Metazoa; phylum Echinodermata; class Asteroidea; order Valvatida; family Asterinidae; genus Patiria; species Patiria pectinifera. The sequence continues at coordinate 6,114,489 of CM057137.1, read as the reverse complement.
AAATCTTTGGAATTCAGGGGTTGACTTGATGGCCATTAAAAAAAATGTATAAAATACAAATTATTCATCACATTTATTTTTAATTGAGACAGCAAACGTGAAACGCACTGTATAAATACAAAATGCAACAACAGAATCTCCGCCCGAAAACCTCTTTCAGGTGAAATACGGAGAAGGATAAGACTTTAATGAATTTCCAGAAACGTGCTACTGTTTGCAGAAATATCCGGTCATTTTTCAGGGGAGTAATATTTTGATATTTCGGCACAATTTATGACAGAATGAAAAAAAAAAAAGAAGTGCTGGCCGCACAATCTGGCTCTTTTCAATTAGGCTGCGGATCCAGAGGTGAGGAATAGTGTCTTTTCTCATCAAGGGGGAGAGAGCGAACGAGCGAGCGGAGGAGAGAGAGAGAGAGAGGGAGACAACAGAGAAGACGTTTGCCCTACGGCGACACGCGCTCACCCGCATTTTTACCGGGACGGTAAACGAGTCGCGGCTGTAACGTGAAACCGCAGCCATTGCTGCGAGAAAAGAAACGAGATAAAAAAAAAGAGGAGTATAGAAGAGGGAGAGACTGAACGACTGAGAGAAAACGAGGGGGAAATATAAAAAGAGGTTGGGGGGAGATTGGGGGGGGGGGGAGAGAAAAGCAGGTTGGCTCCTTTGGCTCTGACCTTTTTATCGTTTCCTTTTGTCTGAAAAATTGCCGAGGACAACGAACCGGGGTGGTAGAGATAGGAGGGGCGAAAAATGATGAAATGAGGTTTTTAGGACATGTGCACGAATGCAAATTTCTTGGCATATTGTGAAGATTAATCACAGAGTGTTCTATTTTTTCCTTTAAATGACTTACCATTGGTAAAATTGAACGAGTCATTTTCAGTGACATAGTTCGTGGTCGGTCTTCAAATTAATACGAAATAGTCATTTCAATGTAACTAAATTTAATAAAAAGTATAAGGCTCAGTAAAGTATGTGGGCACATTTTCCAACATCCCAGTTTTGAATCTTTTTCCACAAAATTGTTTTCGATCATTTCTTAAAAATGTATAAAATGAGACTTCTCCATCTTCTATGTCTGCAGAAGTTATGGATTAAAATACATGTCCAATTTCAAATATTTACTACAATTTGTTCATTACCAATTTTCTGGTGATCAACTCAGAGTGTGCTTTCACATTTGCATGCTCATAAATATGAAAGGAAATTTTAACACTACAGAAATTTGAATTTATATTTTAATAAATTTGTGAATGGTACAAAACTGAATAATACACATGTAGATGTAAAGCAACATGACTATGGCATACAAATTCTTCAGCTTTGGTTTCATCCATGAAAATAAAAATGTTGCACGTGTAAAAACATAAAAGACAAAAACACGAACATTCCAAAAAACAATAAAAATGGTGAAAATTTATGAACATTTCATGCATTGCCCAATTCGCATCCAAGCTCACTTGACGACGTTCAGCATGAAAACAATGAAACATAAAAAAAATATGTGTCCGTTTCCAAGACATCAAAACAATGGAGTAGATGATAAGTGGATTATTTCACGACAACATATGAAAAAAAAATATGAAAGGTTTTGATTGGCAGGCCATAATTACCTTCGTTTGCACTACCGGATGCGTCTTGTGACGCCACTGGGGCTTCCAGAAGAGGTGATTCCACAAATTCTGTAAAATGCCGTCCAATTTGGACATTAGTTTTTGGAACATATACATATTTTTTGTTCCCCCCCCCCCCCAACAAAATCTCATGATTACAAATTCCAAATCACGGCATTTGTTCACTTTACAGTTTACCTATTCAAGTATTTTCCAATTTATTTTATTTCGTTTGAACAATTTCATCAAATATTGGGCAATTTTATTGCATGAAAAATTCATAAATTCCACAAATTTGAAAAAAAAAAACAACGGGCAAAATGGGGAGAAAAAAAGCAAGAGAATTCTAGCTAAAATGCTCAAAGGTCAGAACATGAGTTGAAGAGAAAAAAAAAAGCACTGCAATTTATTAGTAACTTAAAGCTTTTTTAAACAAAAAGAAACATTAATCTGGTTAAACTGCATTTATTTGAATCGTGCCATGACAACTTTTCAAAAAATATGTGTATTAAACCAAGTTAAATAATTTTTGATGGAGATTTTTTTCGGGAGATGTTAATTCTATTACTACACCTCATACATGTTCATTAGCGAGAGCCCAATTCCTATTGGTCAATTCACCCTCATGTGCCAGCCACCAGATTTTCCATAACAGTTGTGAGTGATAATGTGTTTTGTGCAAAAAGGAACCAGACTATTTTTCCTTCCAGCCTCGCTTTGGTTACGTTGATTTGAATGGGAAAACATCAAGATGGCCGCAACATGATAATGGTCTGTTGGAAGTTGTCAAAATGCAATATTCAAATAATACATGTTCATGAGTGCAACAGTAAGAATAATTTCATGAGGTGACAGATGAAGTGTTCCGTTCCATCTGTCACTGAATGAAATTATTCTTTCCATTGCAGGAATGTGAAACATTCATCATTTGTTTTATACAACACCTGAATAAATCCTTGTCATCTGATTAGCCAAAGCCACCAAACAATAGTGTGACCGTGCAATGGAGCTTCTATATACCATGGAACAGAACTTATATTTTGGCGGTGCGGCCGGGCCGTGGGTTGGGACGAATAATTCGATGACATATGATCAACAACCCACCAGTCAGATGACGGGAATTTATTCAGGCATTGTATGACACAGCAGATTTCTAATGGATAGACGATATTAATTTTCCTCGGTTACGGAAGTTAAAAAAAAGAATATAATATTGAGGGTTTGTCCTGCATCAACACTGGCAACCTCGATGATTGAGTTAAAAAAGACATGTCTGTACTAGAAAGCAGGAGGTCATGGGTTGCATTCTATCTAGCTCGCAGATTTTTCTTGTACGTTCAATAAAAGCACAAATTGTCCTCATTTTGAACGCATGATTAAAGACTGTTTCTGTCAAATGTCTTCTGATGAAAAATGTTAAAAAATTAAGAAAATTTTACGAGACTCCACATTTTGTGAAGTCTGTACAGCATTTCTACAATCATCTTGCAAAGAACAAACCACTTTAAAAGTACATAGGATCCTTTGCAGAAGGGTGCATAACAACCAACTTATTGAAGTTTCATCTCAGTGGATACCTACATTTTGAGAAAACTTTAGAAAATGTATACACAATATTTGGGGTCTCGAAACAGGATTCTGTTGCTTACACATGTAAAAAAAATGTGCCCGCTGGCACATTCTTTTAATAAACCACCTCCAATGGTTGTTTTCCCCGAATGATACCATATCAGGCGGCATAATTTCGCAGGGTATTTTGGTACCAGTCCTATCTTCACGTAAAGCAAGGATTTTCTACATTTCTGGGTAAGTAACAAATGTTCCCACGTTCCTTTAATCAAAGAAGACAATTGCATTCGGGCATACTCACTTTCAGACGGTAACGGCGCTAGCTGATATGTCGTTGTCGTCGTGGGAACAGATGAGGACGTTGGACCCAGCGTGCTATTTGACATATACGGACTGCTGTAGCCCGGAGGTGTGTAGTACTGGTTGAAACTGCTCTGACCATACGTCCCATAGGAACCATATTCTCCCTGGTTTAATCAAAAAAAAAGTTTTAAAATTACAGTTAGAGTGATTAAAATTACAGCATTCTCTATTCACTCACTTTTTTTTCTTTTCAAAACCAAATTATAAAATAAACCCAAAACATAAACATTATTTTAAAAACGTACATGTTTGAGAATTTTAATAATAAAAATAGAACTTGTATGGCGCTACGGTATCCGCTGGGCAATATGCTCATGGTGCATTCTAGTGCTCGAGTACTCGAGTACTCATGAGTAGTGTTTGCTACTCATTCTACTCATGGTTTTTAATCTACTCAAGTCCTGGTGCGAGTAGAAGTAGGCACTCACAAGTAGCTTTTTATTTTTTACTACTGCTGACTTAAAAAAAAGTAACCACTTTGCAACCTTTGCTTTGCAGACTGGCTCCCGGTCCGCACATTATCGATACTAATTGTGGGGCGGGAACCAGCCTATCCAGCGAGAACACAAATTATTGTTTGGTAGCCTATAAGTTAAATTTGTATTAAAAAAGTAATATCTCAAAAACTAAACATCAGCCAATTGTTACAGTCGATGTCTCATTCAATAGTTAATATCTTTTGTATTGCTAGAGAAATAGCAACTTAGAAAAGGAATCTATTTTTTCGGGATGAAACGCAAAAATAGCAGGGAGAATGCACCTGAAATATAATAACTCATCTAAATTTTTATCAATCTTGCGTATTAATCTGGATTACATCTAACCTTAGCATTGAAGAAAAATCACAAAATCCGGCTTTAAATATCGAGAAAAAATTCACAAAAATGATTTGCTTACCTGTTGTGTACTATTAAAACCCTGGGAGTTGGTTGTGGACGTGTTACTACTACATGTGGGATAGGGATAGCTACTACTCCCTGTAAAACTACCGCCTGCAAAAAAATAATAATTAAAAAAAATTAAGTATTTCTTGAAAGTTAACATTAACTCTTTGAGTGTCAAAATCAGTTGTTCTGCGGCCACTGTTTTTATAGTCACATCTAACTGACTCTAACATGTACAACTTATTCTTTTCTTTGCAGGAACCAACTGAGAAAAATGACAAAAGATAAATGGAAAAAAAAGAACTATCACAAAAACAAAAGTTGTTTTATAGTTGATGTGACAAATCCTAAAATTTAGTCTGCTTTGAGAAGAACATTTCCAAAAGAAAAAACAAAAAGACATTTTACTCAAACTTAAGAGTGGAATAAGCAAAATTATCTGTTCTTGTCGGAGGACATGATAACATGCACTGGCTGCTTTTATACACAGGCACGGCTGACGGGTTAAGATGTCAAGACTGCCTTAACTCGCCTCCAGTGCACACGCCGGAGTATTGAAACGTATAAGGTTTCGGCAAGAAATATCGTACAAATACTGTTGAAATGACTCTTGCGAATCAGTATTTGTGGCATTTGGCTGTATATCAGAAGTTGGCTGGAAACTTTTGCCTTTTGTAAAAATCTAAATTTTCGGCAAAAATATTCCCAGCGTGAAGTGGTTAATAATAGTGTAATAAAAATTGAAGGGGAACAAATGCACTCACCTTGCATTTGATAGTACGGGCTTTGAGCAGCCTGACTAGATGACCCTGTGAACCCTGCTGACCCATACGCGCTTAGATACGACCCCTGACCCTGCATTGGTGTCGGGTCCGCTTTTAATGATTTTGTACCTGTAATTAAACAAAGAGAAGACATATTGACACACCCGACAAGTTGGTGGGAAGGTTAATTTGAAGCTCACTTGGTGATGTCATGACAAGTATTCGAGCTGCAAATCTGTTACTGATGATAACATTTAAGCCATAGCAAACTTTGCCACAAACGTTTTGTGTCACGCACGTACATGTTCATTTGAACCTATAGACAATAAATATGATTTCTGGCTTTGGAAAAGCGTTCATCATTTTAACATCGTTGGCATCTGGGTCATTCTATAAATTCAGGATCCAAAGTGTGACATTTTTCCTGCACCTGTTATCTCTGAACTCGGAAATTTGTCAATGAAGTGTAATTAAAATGACTTCAAAACTGATTTTTATTTGTTGGGTAGGTTCTTTGCTTCACGTAATCACTCTTGGAAGAAAAGTACATCAAGGAGGGCATCTATAATTACAAAATCATAGATGTCAGATGTGACAGGGGCAGGAAACAAGCTCGGTCGGATCTCAGAAGCTGCGGGCCAACAAATACGTGTTCACCTTATTTTGACCTCTGACCCCACAGCTGTAGGTCAGACGAAAAGGTCATCACGGACAATTTGTAATGTTTGACCAAGGCCAACATGTTGACAGTGCTACTTTTGTCATTTGAGCTTATTTGAGCTTATTTGAAATTTGACATTATTTTGACCTTGACCCATGATGATCTTTGACCCCAGTTTGGTCATGGGAAATGTTGGAGCTGGGCTATGGATACTTTTGACAAAGTTTGGTTGAAATCGGTCAAAATATGTAGGAGCAATTGACAATGTGAATGTTTGTTACTAACTAACTAACCTACGAACTAACGGAGAGACTTGAGTACTTGTAGAGCTGCTATCCGCAGCTAAAAACGTGACCCCCAAAATTATAGAATTAACTCTTTATACCGAAGTAACACTACCTTTTCTAGCCTTCAAAATGCACTAGGTTTTATGGACCCCCTTTGAGGATTGAGGACTGAACAGGAAACTCCAAGCTTTACAAGACTTTATACAGTGTTTTTCAATTTTTAATGGCATAAGTGTGAAGTGAAAAATGAGGAAATTAACTGCTGGGAGCAAAAGTTGCATGCCTGACTACAAAAGTGTGACAATGCTTTGTTTTAAGTGCCTGCTTTTGACAGGGCCATATGTCACGCAGTATTTATTGTCATTGACAGCTTCATCAGTGTACAGACAATCTCCTTTGTTGTCTTTTTCAAGGTCTCCATTCCCCAGAAGACACCAGCTCAATTAAGACAGCCACAAAGGAAGATGAGGCCATCTGTGTGTGGCAATACTTTCAGAATTATGCAATCGCAAACAGACAATCAATATAACTTTATGGTCTTTTAAAAGAGAATGATCATTGATGGTCCTATAAACAGCTGATAAGCGGTGGCCGTGTTAAGACAAAGCAAGTGTCTTCCACCTGGTCAATATATAATTACTATCCCATCCTCAACTTAAAAAAAAACTACGATCAAACCTCCCCCCCCCCTTCATCGAAGTGAGGATGAGCAATACGACAAGTAATAAAAATACCTTCAGTTTTAATAACAGCATATTGAGCTTGGCATCGGAGCAATGAAGCTTGAAACGTGGTATATCGTATCGGTTTCACAAGCCAACACTAAAGCCAACTGGCACCTGTCATGTGATACGGGAGGCCAATCAGGCGTGGTCCATTTTTTTTTTTAACAGGCAAAAACCACCTGTTACGTCTTTGGGCTATTAATTGACCTACACTTGTTGAACTGTGTAGAATAAAGGGGGGGGGGGCTTAAAATGAATTTTAGTGAGCACAAGAAACCCTTTACTTAAAAGTTAATTTTAAAAACGAAGCCATTATTTTATTTTCTGTCAACGAAGAATGTTAAAGATCACTGCAACATTTGACGACAACGCAACCCAAACCCTGGTACATTACAACTTTCTGGTTAAAACTAAAATACACAACCACAACTGAAGGACAGGATCACATGACGAAGTGAATGTAGTAAAGTTGATCCCAGAGCACACAAAATTTCTATTCAACTGAATCAAGAATGGCGAGCTGGATTTATAGGGTAATCCTATACAATAGCACTGCCCGGTTCTTGTGACCAGTCTACAACCAATCTATGTCACAAGTGAACGTGAGCCAGTGAGTGACAGCCAGGCAAGGGCGTCAATCGATTTCTACAAATTGGGGTAGGGGAGACATAACACACCTTACCAATCAGAACTAATGCGAGCGCGAAGCCCTAACGGCATTTTTAGCAAAACAACATCATTTAAACATCATTTTCGAGTTTGGAGTCATTGAATCAGCTACTCTGAGCTCTAGATACAAATGTAGGCCACATTTTCTATTCGGTGATGCAAAAAGTGAGGGGGGGGGGGACACAAATGATATGATATTCCCCCCCCCCCCACACTTTTCAAAGTGGGTTGGGGGGGGGGGGCACCGATTGATGACCATGCAATCAGTCAGTCAGTCAATAGGTACAAAGAAGCAATTGAGCTTGGCCTGGGACCAGAAAATGTTACGGCAGACAAACAAACTTCAAGATATTTCATCTCTGCAGTGTTCAATTCAAAACTCTAACTAACTTCCCAATTTAAGCTAGCCACCGGAACTGAAGCAGCTACATTCCATCATTTTTTTTCCTCTCTTACATTTGGAATCATTTCTCTCAAGAAGATCTGTCATATTTCTTATTTATCAACAGGTGTTTTGCGGTAAAAAAAATCTGCTCTGGACTGCCCAAGCTTTCCTGTTATTAAAAACTGACAAATGCCGGCCGCAAGCTCATTAATTTCCTGGGCAGAGTGTGAGCGAATCGGTGAGTGATGAACTACCAGCGATTAGTCTGCGAATTGGCGTTGATGATAAAAAAAAGAAACACGAACCGAGCAGCTTCCTGTGCACGCCAATTACAGGAATAATCGTTCAGTACCTCCAAGCTTCTTTTCGCAATCATACAACAGAAAAAAACACCCTGAAACTTGCAGTCTTTCATGTGGCCCAGACTTTAAAATCTTTCAAGTTCTTTGAGTTTTCTGGCCTGAATGAGCATTTCCAAAATTAAATGTATGGTAAATGCATGGTTTGTAATAGTCAATTGATTATAGCTCATTCTATAAATTCAGGGACCAAAGTGTGACATTTTTTTCTGTCCCTGTCATCTCTTGAGCTTTTTAATTTGCCATTCAAGCGTCACTAAAAATGACTACAAACTAATGTTTTATTTGTTGGGTAGGTCACATGCTTCACATAATCACTCTAGGTAGGAGGAAGAATATTGAGTGCATAGAATTACAATGACATAGATGTGAGATGTCAGTAACTGGGACAGGCAAAGTGTGGAACCAGAATTTATAGAATGACTCTCATATATGTATTTGCCCATCTTTCCACAGATGTTCTGCTTTTCTTTTATGGGGGAGGGGCATGGGTGGTTGTACAATATTAATTCTTTGACAAATGTGCCACTTCCAATTACAACAAATTATATACACACAGAGGACATTACGGAAAAAAATTTAATAGTTAAATTGGATTTAGTTTAAACTTTTTCAGGAATTGACTAGAAGAAAAAAACTGGAAGAGAAATCTGCTTTTTACGGGAATGATGGTAAAACTTTCAATTATTGAACACGTAAAGGCAACACACTCGAGCAATTTCTGGAAGTGTCGGACCAATTTCAAGAGATTCCAAAGATCCATTCCCAGGTACCCTGGCTTCGGGGACCAATTGATCTCATCACTATCAAGTAAGACAGGGGGAGGAAAAGAAAGGTCAAGCGAGGGAGCCATTTTATTGCTCTTTCGTGCCCTGTGGCATTGTAACAGCCAGCTTGCCAGATGGCCAGCATGGAGACTGGGATCAGTTTCCTCTCCATAACACGGTGAAACAAGATTTTTATTGAAGAGTTTTTTCGGGGAAGTGGGAAAATAGGTCTCCTTTTTTAAATTAGATTTGTGCCCGTCTTATAAACTGTTTCTGAGTGCAATTTAAGTTACCCTTGCCCGATAAGACTCGAGATTAAAAACTCTGATTCAACAATAAGATAACAGTGAAGCAATTCTTGGTCCAACTAGATGAAGCATCAAGCTGGCATACGTCACTCCTACTAACAGTGGCCAGTCAAAAAACCCAACTCTCTAAGGCTTTTGAACAAATTTTTACAAGCATTTTCATTTTTATGTGAGCTCTGTGAGATACTAGTGACCCAGATTTGGAAAGTATCTGACCCTTAACCTCTGTTTCTGACCTCTATTTTCAAAGGTCAATTGGCAATATGAAATGGGGCACATGGTCAACAATAATCTTATTTTGTTTTACCCTTACTGTCCAACATTGGATTTTTGTGTAACTGTGACTGGAAAAGTTAGGTCTCGGTTACATGAAATTTAGGGTGGGGGAGCGGGTCCCACCTAATTATTTTCATATCTGATTCGATACAAGTTATTGAAAGCTGCTTAAAACAAATATGGGTGATTCCACTGGAAAGTGGACACAGCTGCAAAGTGGAAAATCTATTCAATCTTCAAATTTACAAGCATCACAACCTCAAATGTGGCGTCAGATTAAAGGGAACAACAAGACCTTTTATTTGAATAGTGTGCCATTCAGATGGAATATGGTCAATTGTATTTTATTTTTTTGGGGTCAACAAAGAGTTTTTTTGGCCAAAAATTGAAATATTGAACAAGACTGACCTTAAGGCAAAGTTTGATTATAATTTCTCTGAGCTAATTAAAATACAAGGTATGCAAATGCGAAACTGCCATCTGCTGTTAGTGCGCGGAGTCCATACTCAATTGATAGGTTTTTTTTAAACGATCTATAAATCAAAATACTATGGAATAATTATCATTTTGGAAATTTCACACTTACCGTAAGACATTGCTTGGGCTAAACCGTAGGGCGTTTGGCTCGACTGGCCTGCATACGGGTAACTAGAATTCTGTACACCAAATGACGCCTGCTGAGAAGCTTGGAAGTTGCTTCCCTGGGCCGACGGCGTGGGTAAAATGTGAGGGTAGGCTTGGCTGCAAGGAGAAATAACAAATAAATAACCAAATGAATAAATACTGTGGGACTATAAACATGAGAAAATAATCGTAATTCGGCGTAGACTTGCGTCCGTGGCCGCCTCGTCCTCAGATTGTAATGGGGCGTATTCCTGGGGTCGCCATCACCTGTTCTCTTTCAATCGCCGCTATTCTCAGCTCTTCCACACTTCTGCCACTTCACTTCGTCACATTGTCCACCCAGCGCAGCTTAGGGCGACCTCTGCCTGGACTCGTACCCATAGGCAGACCGTCTATAACTGCGCAGGGCAGACCTCCCTGTCTCATCACATGAGCGCATCACATAGCCTGGAAATAATGCGCAGAGCCTTATACCTCGATCCGTTAAAAACCGCCCACTACGAACTGTGGTGGACAACATGTGTGCCTCTCGGATGCCACATTGCACATTCCTGCCATGTGCGATGATGTACAAGCACGCATGTCAGAATTTCTGGATGAATGTCGGACGTTGATAACGGTTGTGATCGGTCAAGGCATAATGAAGCGTGGCTTGATTGATTTCTGTATTTACGTTAATAAATTGAAACTTCAACAACTTCAAAACCGTGCTGCACCCATTTTATTTGCTGCCGACTAGTATGAACCGGTTTCTCCACTGCTTTCCCAACTTCACTGGCTTCTAGTGCAACAAAGAATTTGATTCAAAATAGGTCTTCTTATCTTCAAATGTCTCCACTACACAGCTCTTGCATACATTGAAAAACTGTGTCGAGCCCTCTGTACCAGTCGACCTGGCCTTCGTTCCCGCTGCAATACCACGTTGCTATCAGCACCTACATCTTAAAACACAGCTTCACCGACAAAAGCCTTCACAATTTCCGGTCCTAAACTGTGGAACACTATTCCCTCCCATATCTGTTCACTGGACATTGCTTCATCATTCAAAAAGCAGCTCAAAACACACCTATTCACTACATTATTCTTTAGCATCTTCCCTTTATCATTGGTGGTTGTTGCTGTTGAGCGCCATGATCCACATGCAATGGCGCTATAGAAATCCTGTTAAATAATAATACTAATAATACTGCCAATGTCTCTAGTCCAACGATTGTCAAACATCATTGCGAAACTTCCAGATCCTGTATCCCCGCTGTACGCTGCACATTGGCCACTGGACACCGGCAATATGACAAACCTCAGCAGGTTCTCCCTACATAGTTGACTAGACTATAGACGAATCCTGGTACGTGCACTGTACACTCACAAGGCCCTCTTCAATGGAGAAACCACTGTGCACGCTATTGTACGCAACTGCCCTGTGATGGATTATCTGAACAATAGCTAGCACACTGCTTTCGCCATGGAAGGGGGCCATCGTGATAGAAATGAAAGTATGCCTGGATTGGGCAATAGTGCAAACCAGCCTCAACAACTCATAAGATAGTATTTCAGTTGTCCCGTGTTGTGATAAATCTGACATAGATCTTATGCATCAAGAGAAATTAAACAACTTAAACAACTTCGACACTAAGCATGGAATGCTCAAAATGATTTTTTTTTTACAATTTACAATACAAAGTTTTCCAACAGGGATGCCTTAAACCCCAAATGCGATTTCACACTAATAGACCATTATCATGTTGCAGCCATTGATTTTTTTCCCCATTCAAATCAATGTAACCAAAGCGAGGCTAGAAGGAAAAATAGTCTGGTTCCTTTTTGCACAAAAAAAATTATAATTCAGTACTACTATTGGATACAGGGAACATGACTAAAATGGTGGCAGCATGATAAAGGTCTATATTGGCACTTCTTTGCAGAACTTGCCAGACTCAACATTGTTGGTTGACGCACTAGGTTCCTTAACTGTTAACTGCAGTAAACTATGCAAATAGTTCTACCTGGAGAGTACACGTTCACATATGTACCTTGGCAGAAGGCAGTCCAGAAAACTTCTCTCTGCAAGGACGACAACATAAGGGGCACAACAATCCATGATAGTCAGCAAAGCTCAAGTGACAACGAGTAGCGTATATAATATGTATACGGTACATATCCGTAAAACAGCCAATGTATACATATATCAGCGTATCAATTCTTCATGCGGTATATACATGTATGTGTGCACATCGCTAGCAATTAGAAAACTGACACAAACACTTTCTGTTGAGACAGAATACAAAACTGGTAATGACAGTAACATGAACAGGTGGCTTTTAATTCAATAATTAAATAAAACAATACACAAATTTATGCGAGTTGGAAACGTGGCATGTTTTAATCAAAACGTTATTCCTGGGTAATCTTGAAGTCAAGTGTTGTTGTCAGCTAGGAAAATGAACTTTAGAAGCCTTTGTTATATGGAAAGGAGAATGTCGTTGTTAAATATCGATGGTGTTTTAATTTCTTGAGTTTGAATTAACTTTGGAACACATGTTCAAATCTTATTTTCGGTTTTGTGTTCCATTGAAGAAACAACTCATGAAAATTGTTGGTAGCATGTATACAGTTGCGCCATAATAATAGTCTTCGTGGAAAATCCTTAAAAAGGATTCTAGTGATATACAATATACAAGTTGCTTTTGTGAAACTGATGGAAGTTTAGCCATCGACAAAAGTAAGCCTGGTTACCTGGTCTTCTGATCTTCAAAAGCACTGAAATTAGCATGGGTATTGTTGGATTCCAGACATAACAGGATGAATGACAGTGTTGTTCAGAAGTATCAAGCATAAGAATGAATTTCAATGAAAAACAAGGAAAATTGTGCAAAAAACAGGAAAAAAGATGTGAATTCAGGCAAAAAAGTACCAAAACAGGCTAAAAAATAAACAAAAACGGAGAGATTTGGGCAACAAAAAAACCCAGGAATTCCTGTTTAAACAGGAAGATTCTCATGCCTGAAGTATGGTTGTCAAATTGTCAAAAAAAACTTGGTTGGGTCAGCACCACTCCCAATTTGTCGAAGAATATTGCAACCTTCCAAAAAGGTCTTTAACACTTCTATACTTGAGCTTATGAGTATTTGTTTAACATGCATTTGTTGAAAAGAAAATATCAAATAAATTAGGGGAACATGGATTGATTTCATAAACTGTAATATCACACGGCGGGCGGAAAAGAAGATACAGTATTTTACAGGGTGAACAACAATCATTTGGATAATTTTGAAACCGAAATCCAGAAACCGCCGCCGATAAGGTGTCTTGTCAACAACTGTATTGTTTTTATCGAGAATGAGAAATTCAAACGCGGCGAAATAAAGAGTATCACAGAAAATTCAGTGGATGTGTAATGTAACTTACCCCTCAGCCCATTCGATACCAGTGCCGTCGTACATGTTTGTGCCAGAATTTCAGACCGTGTTATCTCGCTCAAAAGATACTTAATTATATCAGAACGTCTGTACACTGACAACACTACTTGTGGATTTTTATGCAAGCAGATGCAACCTTGTGATGTGAAACCCTACTGGCAAATATGAGCCCTCCGTTTTCCAATTAACATTCAAAAGCCGGCCGACGAGCGACCAATCGGGCGACACGTTCCTATCTCGTCGGTGGTAGAGTTACCGTTATTTAAGCACAATGACTAGCCAATTGAAACACTGCGATGGGATCTGTTACACGCCGACTGACAGAACCGGACAGTAGAAAAACAGAAAAGTCGGCAAAAGTTTGTTTGGAATGATATCACAAAGTCACGCCTAACTGGTTCAGTGATCACTGTATCAAATTCAGTCCAAACCACCTGTGGAAGACTACTTTTTTTTCTGCTTTTTTTTCTCTTCACTTTAATAGCTTTTACGGCTTGGAGTCACTAATTAAATTTTTTATCGAGTCATCCAAACATGGATATGAATACAAATTGAGCAGAGGACAATCGGACAAAAAGTACTGAAACTCGCCTTCGCATCAGGGCAGTGCTCCATCTTTGTCAAGACCATAGATGCCACAAGCAGTTATGTTTTATGATGACTTATCAAATTTTATGATGTTGATGAGTATGGCACAGGAAAACACACAGACCGTGGATGTACATCATGTACACACACCCACCCCCCATAAAATCCGCACATCTTCGGGTTCAGAGCTCACATAAGTTGCCGACAATGACTGAAGACTGCGTTCTTTGAATTGTTCTGTTTATTTGCATGTTATTGGGGGCTGGATTTAGGAGGTTCTTGCTGAATGTGACTGAGAGGGATGAGGGAGGGAATGACGAGGGAGAAATGGAAAGGGCAAAAGTGACTTATCGTAAATTTTAGCTCATCCAACGATGGAGCAACAAGTGCTTTTAATAATTCTTGGTCCAATTTTCCAGCTTTTCTAAGAATGGAACTCTGTTTATTAACCCTCCTACTGTCTGAACAGCCACAGACAGTCGAAAAATCATTCCTCTTCCCGAAGCATGACAGGCCTTTTTTTATACACAGGCTAGTCACCAACAGTCAGATCATATTACAAGCAAGCACCGTGACTAGTCAAATTCAGTCAACTGAAGCAGGCAAGTGGTAGGCCCAGCTAGCTTATCAATCACCTACAATCAAATCATAGCTGTATCAAGTAACCCAAAACAGTCACCATCAGTCAATCCTGCTTTATGTTGGCTGGGAGCTCTTAACTGTTAAAAGCAGTCACTTGATCGGTTTTAACTGAAAGGACAACTTTTCACAGAATGTATTTTTGCACAGGAGGGTTAATCATCATCCTGTGCTTACTACACATGCACTAGCAGAGGAATTCTGTTCAAATTCTAAAAACACACAATTCTGAGTTAATGGATTAACATAATACGTGCATAAGAAACAAATTCATTGCTAACCCCTGAATATTGTTATCCAAAATAAACAACCTTTCTGACCAGAAAGTTTAGGTATTCCCCCTGCCCCCACCCATGGAAATTTCAGGCTATGCATAACAGTGGGATCATACTCAACGCTAAAGAAAATGCTAGTTTCTGTTGTCACATCAAGTTTTTGTGCAGCTAGTTTGCAAAAGCTGAGCACCTTTCAAGTCTGGCAAATTTCGCAGGGAATGTTTCATGAAGTCAAATTCACTTGGCATTCGCATGAGCCATGGAGTATGAACCGTCCTTATAATAATATTCAGGCATGCAACTGGGAATTTAGAAAAGAAAAGAAAAGGAAGCTCCAAACCACACAAGACTTTGTACAGTATTTTTTAATTTGTAATGGCATTTATGAGAAGTAAAATACGAGGATTTCAGTGGATCCGAGGAAAAGTTGCATGCCTGAATATTGGTATAAATGAATTAATGAACAGTCTTGTTTACAACTTCAGAGAACGGCGACCTTGTGTCAACAGATGCACTGCATGCACGCCACCATAGGGCAACATGCACACCTCTCATCATGCAGCCCTGCAACTTAAATGTCTTGGTTTAAGATTTTCAGAGGCAACTAGAATTGGGTCAGTCTGGACTGGGGGCAACTATGACGGACGGGTGGGCCCCATTTGGGAAAGGCATCAGCCGCAACCCGATGACAGATGCCTGAGCCTAGCACTTGTCGGGAGGAGAAACTTCAAACATTGGGTTCAAAGCTATTAATGAAGTTTTATAGTCTGTGGCCTATGGATATCAGGACATGACTTTGGCACCCATACAAAGACGATCACATGAAATCTCACTCATGGTGTGAGTACATTGCACTCCACTTGCAAAACACCACCAAAGGAGTGGTGATTTTCTCACACAGGGTGAGTAAAAAACAACGAAACCCAAATGTCGGGACTATTGTTTTAGTGAAGTTTTGCATGTAGCACTTTCAAAATGTGCGATATGAAAGCCCAATTCATAAGCTGTTTTTTAGTACAAGAATCATTCAGATCACTCAAGTACTTTTCAAGTTACGGAATTTTAAACACAACCACCGTTTTAAAGTTCTGTCCACTGGGATAACAAAAAAGGGGTGCGTTGTTTCAGCAAAACGAAAACAATTCATACACATCCCTATGTGTTTTGTTTTCGTTTGGCTGAAAGAACACTTACCTTTTTGGGGATCTGTGGACAGGTGCCCCCCCCCCCTCCCGCCCCCCGGCGAGCCATTGCCCCCCCCCCCTCGGCAAACACCATACGTGTGTATTTATGTATTTTTTAATGTAGTGTGCCCCTACTTGGTACTATATGGCCCCCCCCCCCCCCTTAGCAGCAAAGACCGCAATTAATATTTATAAGTGTAGAGAATATGCACAGTGCTTAAATACAGGCTTCGTAAGGAACAGTCATTTTTAAATTATAAAAGTCACTGCAAAAGACTTCAAACCAAAAACGTTTCAGGCTATTTGACTGCTTTTTGTGTTTTCTTTTTAACATAATGAATGACACACGAGTTAGCCTTACCTCGGGTAATACTGTGAAGGAAATTCTGACTTGGGCTGCCGAAGATTCATGTCCAACGAACTTTGACCTCCAACCCCTGAATTTGACCCTAAAAGCAAGGGAAAAGTATAATCGACAGTCAGGCAAAGGCAGTTTCTGAATTTGTCACTACGCAAAAAAATAAATAACAAAAAGATCGATTACTGCTCATGAATGTCGAAACTAATGGCGACTGAAGAAATTGCTGGTCTTTCTTTGCATTTTTTTGTTTTTCAATTAACGCTTGATAGAGCTGAAGAGAAATTTATCAGCTCACATTACAACTTCTTAAAATTCTGTCTAATAATGGCTAGTAATTAGCGTGCAAAGAATTGAGTGGGTAAGATTATACGTTGGTGCTCTCGTAACCAGTAAAAAAAAAAAAATTCTTTTGTGAATTTGGGTTATGTTCGCATTCACCATAGGACTACATGTATGTCACTACATTATTCTACACAATAAACATGAACACTTACTGGAAAAAGAAAATGAAGACAAAAAAATGTTGTGCAAAAAACCTGTGCACAAGAACAAGTTAAGAAATGTATGCATTCGCAGGGAAATGACTGACGGACCTTGCAAAATAATTAAGCAAAAACTTAATCTATGCAAGTATTGGAAAGGTACCTTTTTGGGACTTAAAATTAACAGAGATCGTATCAGGAGCTCGTGTTGCGACACCATCACAACAAGGGTGGATCCAGAAGACAATTTGGGGGGGGGGGGGGGCCAAAAAAAATTTGGTCCCCCCAAAAAGTGGGTCAAAAAATTACGGCGTGGGGTTCGGGGCCCGCTTAAGGGCCCCGAAAATTTTTTGGATTCTAGATGCTCTGTGGTGCGATCTGAGGCAATTTCTGGCCACTTTTACCAATGTTTTTTGAGGAAAAGATGGTGGTGTACTCATTGCCTGCCTTTATTGCGACGTCACATAAAAAAAAAAAAAATTGGTTTCGTTTTGGGGGCCCCCTGGATCCGCCCTTGCATCACGGTGTCTTTATCAACTGGCGTTGTTGAGGCCTCACATGACCCGTAACATGACCATGCTTGGTCACATAATAGGAGGTGGTCGTATACTTATTCTCAATCTCTGTTCATATGGTTCATCTCTGATCAGAGATGGAGGATACGAGCTGGCCCAGGTGTACGACCGTCTCCTCGTGTGACCAAGCATGGTCAGGCAAAGGCCTCAACAAGGCCGGTGGATAAAGACACCATGATGGTGTCGCAACTCGCAAGCCCCTGATACGAGCTCTGTAATTCAAGTCCCAAAAAGGTACCTTTCTATCTACTTGATTCAATAATGGGACTGGAAACAAACTTTCATGCTCAATTAATCTGTGCAGTTTCTGCATTTAATGTAAAATGCCACAAATCAATTGTAAAAACTATAAACACACAAATGGGAAAGGAAATTTGCACACTGGAAGCAGGCAAGAGAAACTACAACCAGAAAACTGCTGGAATCATGGACAGTGGGATTTTTCTTCGTTACGGTAATTAATAAAGGGAGGAAAAGGGGAAAAATATGTGGAATTGTGTACATGACTGCTTACGGGATATGGAAATTGGTGAATTGTTCAATGGACTTGTGGTGGGTGGTGGGGGGAGGGGGGTTTGGGTGAGCAGATTTGAAACAAAAACTCGAAAAGTTTGTACTGTTATCCTTCTAGAAGTTACATGTACTTCATCCTTTCCCCATTTCACTATAGTTGGACAGGACCTCCAATAGGCACCTAAAACGTAGGGTTTACAACATGAGGAATGAATATCCACATATATGGATAAAGCGCCCTTTATTGAAATATTGAGAAACGCAACAGTCTAAAGTCATTTTGAGGTGGACTATAAACAACTCAGCATTCTGTCTGGAATTTTTTTTTATCTTTTCCATTCTACAAAAGTAGATCAACAGACAACAGTAAAAAAAAAAATTAAGAAGTATAAATGTAAATTAGCACATTCAGCATTTGCCTGTCAGATTATCTCAAGAGAGGGCGCTATAACTTAAGGGTGGGAGGTGATGATAGCAGATCTAGGCAGCCAGACCCGCTCACCTGCGTAACCTTCGGCCTGGGCGTTTACGCCATAGCCACCATCTTGGATCACGGTTGGCGTAGACGGGTCACTATTACTGAGCGGTTCGGACTTGACTACGAAGAGAGACCAGAAACAAGAAGAGATCAAGAAAACGAAAAACAAGAAAGAAAGGAAAAAAAGAGACAAGAAAGCGCAACGTAAACATGGAGCCAAGCCTGCCGCCATGAGAAGAAAAAAAGGCTAAGAAGAAGAGAATGTACAAGCAAGCATATATACACATGTATGTATGGTACATCAAATTATGCATGTATTCATTTCAGGTAAAAGAAATCACTAAAATGAAGATATACTGGACCAGTGCTCAGAACTTAAATCAACCGGCTCTTGTGAAACCTCAAATCATTTTGAGGAACAGGCACAGACTCATTCTGAAGCTAAAGCTGTATCCAAAGCTGAGGACACAGACTTGGTTTCATAACCCTAAGACCTGTCCAAATCAAAATGAGAGCATGTTTGTGTTCATCAGCTATGCCCTCTGAACGTCATCGAAAACAAAAATTCAATATGGGGGTGCCCTGTATGCCAATATATTAATCTTACAAGTGTCACTGTTTGGATAGCAGCTTTTAAAATCCTTGAAAAAAACACAATTAAAAGTGTAATGTTGGAGTTACATTTATATGAACTTACTGCCGAAGTAAAAAGCCCACCAGCATTTCCGCCCTGACATGATCATTACGTTAATTATAAGTGTCGGCCATTTTTATGTGTGTCGGCCATTTTGAAAAACATAGTGAGCGACTCGGGAAGACCGCTAACGCTCTCCAACGTTGGTGGCAAACAGTCGGTCCAACGTGCACTAACGTTACCAATGCTGGCAAACAAGCATTGTTCGTGTACGCGGAACGCACCCTGATCTGGACTAAGTTACTTAAGTAGATTTTCAGAAAGAAAGACAGCAAAAGAACAAATTGACAGGAAGAGAGAAGCTTACTTGAGGCTGCGGAGTGAACAGAATTCCAACTCTCTGTACTCGTCAACACACTAGTTTCTGCTGTTGTTGCCATAGATACATGGTTACCTAGGTAATGAGGAATAAGACAAAAAAGATGTAAAACAGATCGCATTTACTATTTCCAAAGGCGAAATTATGTAACAGCACTTATGTCCAGTTAATATCACTTAAATTGAACAAACAGAACCAAAAAAAACCCCTCATTTTTTCCCTAAGAAACAATTCAATTTCAATCAAAATGACACACCCTAAAAATTTTATGATTTTATACATAAACAAGTACACACATATCAGGTCAATCCTGTCGTATTCTGTTTTTGATACTTTGCAAATTAAACTGTTTGATGTACGCAGGGCCTTAATGGAAACCAGTTTTAAACTGTCTGCCTGGGTAAAGAAATGTAATAAATAAATAATTAAACAAAAAAATAAATAAATAAGCAAATAAATAAGTAACATAGTTCAGCAACTTCTTAAATTAAGAAAAAAAAAAAATTATAAAAAATAATAATAATTGGAAACACAATGGGAAACACAGATATAGATCAAATCTGTCATGACAATTACTGGTGCAAATACTTTGCTGAAATAAAAACTGCACATGTACAGGTACATGTGTCCAGTCAGTCCAGAAAAAAAATGAATTATGTTCAGCATCAATTTGATTCTACCTACACACTTTCAAGGTAAAACAGGCGAATTATGGGATTGCACTGTATTCAAATTAATTAATTCCCGGCGTAAAAATCCCTGGCAAAATTAAATCATTTGGGCTCTGATTAAAAAAAAAAAGCCGAGGCAAATACTACGGCCATCTAAGGCAGAAAAAAAGGTCTTGACCCAAGGGAAATCAGGCAAGACACCCTCTTAATAATATTAACAGTTACAATGAATGGGATTAACAACAGGAGCGAAGCAGAAAAACAAGGGGGGGGGGAGAAAAAGGGGAAAAAAGAGCCAGCAAAAGGAGTCACTACTTATGAAATTGGGTTTTTTTCCTGTGATGAGTGGCTGTGCTTTTTTTTATGCCCGAGGTAGGATCAAGATTTTGCGATCGAAGGCAGCAAAGTTTCATAATCATAAAAGAGCAGTTTCTAATGAGCAGGGTTTTTCCCTGGCTAAGTGCGGGGAAAAGATTGCTACGTGTACGCGGAGGAGTGATTTGAGGTCTGGTATTTTGTGGTATTTCGTCCGGGCTTAAATTAACGTCGCGAGAAGTCCTTTGTGAAAGCATACAGCTACTGTTCATTGTAGGTCTGTGGTAAAAAGGAGCCATGTTTAGCAGGCTGACGCACATGCAACAATGTTATTGGAAGTGTGTTTATCACACAAGTTGTGATTGATGAATATAGCAAACTAGCTGATATATTCTCAGCCTTTGTGAAAGTTGTGAAAGAAGATTTTAAATTTACAAAAATGATATATTCTTTATCTTTCAGTATTCAAAAACCTTTGGATTATCTACCTAATTAAGAGAAAACATATCGATGAATAAATAAATTTATGATTTTTTTTTTTTTTTTTACGCAGATAGCCTCAAATTTTTCTTTTTTAAACTGTTGTAAGGCCAAGTGGGTCATTCTATAAATTTGGGGTCCAAAGTGTGACATTTTTCGAGTCCCTGTTACCTTGGTACTTTGTAATTTGCCATTCAAGCATCATTAAAAGTGACTTCAAATGATTGTTTATTTGTTGGGTAGGTAGTTTGCTATTCACAATCACTCTTGGAGGATGACTGCATTAAGGAGTGCATCAGAATTATACAATCATAGATGTCAGATGTAACAGGGACGGGGAAAAAAAGTGGACTCCAAATTTATAGAATGACCCAAGTACAAAAAAACAACAACAGTTGATTGTCCGGGTTTTTTCAAAAAGAGGAGGAAGAGGAGGATAAGGGCCTTAAGATGGCCGCCATGTATTTAAATTAAAAATGGCCACCAACTTCGGTTCAAAATGACCGCAAGCTTTTAATTCGCTAATCTAATAGTAAGTAGAGTCAAAATATTCATGTTAAGCATGTTCTACGTATTTTATTAAAGCGAAATACAAGAAAAACTTAGGTTTTTGAGGTGAGAAAAAAAAATAAAAAATAAAAAAACAAAAGGATGCAGCCTCAAAAAGGATGCAGGCGTGACGATCAACTTTTTTGTGTGTTACTTGGCCTAAACTGCCACTTTCAATGAATAAATATTTAATGTCAATTCAATTTGTTGGAACAAATCTTTAACCAGCAAGAACTTGAATAAATTATCCAAAAAAGGTATGCAAAATGCAGATTTTTGATTTTCTGTACTTTAATAAAAAATGAATCATAATTTCGTCGGGTGCACGGCAGAAGGGCATAATGGTGCTCTGACGCAAAAATCGCTTTCAAGAAAACTGCATTGAAAGGCTCCAGTGTTTCCCACGCGTATTATGAATCTAATATTCTCCCACGCATGTCATAAATCGTATACAATTTACATTTGTTACACGTCTAAATCATAATTTGTGGAGCAACTTGTGTTAATTTCTGACAGAAATCTTTAAATTCCATTAAAATGTTGATGATTACGCGTTCGTGCATAAGGGCGTACACTCATACGCCCTTCTGCCAGGCACACAATGTATTTTAGTTGGACGACTGCAATAACAAAGAAAAATTACATATCGTTAAGTTACCTCTTACAACTCATTATCAATAATAATTTCTGTCCAATGAAAAGCCACGTTTCATGATCTCCTCCCTGAGTAACAAAGGGAAGCCACTTACCGTCTGTTCCATTGGTTGTTACAGAGCAGTTGCTGTCTGTGGAGTTGTCATGCTGGGGGGAGTTGCCGTTACCACTGGAGACTTGGCTGTGTGGACTAGCCAACTGCTGAATTTCCATAGACCTGGGAAAGAGGATGGACACAGGGGCTTCGGGTTAGGTCTGCAGCTATTTACAACAGTATTCAAATGGTGAAAACGTAAGCAATAGTCATAAAATATCTGTGTAATTCTGAAATCGGTCATTCTAAAAATTTGGAGGCCACCTTTTTCCTGTCCCTGTTACATCTTACATATATGATTTTATAGTTCTGATGCATTCCTGAATGCAGTCGTCCTCCAAGAGTGATTATGAATAGCAAACTACCTACCCAACAAATAAAAAATTCCTTTGAGTTTAATGATTTCAGTATCATTCTTATTAATGATACTTGAATGGCTACTAATATACAGCACAAAAGTACCAACTAACAGGGACAAGAAAAATGCCACATTTTGGACCCTAAATTTATAGAATGATGGCGACCCAAATTGCGTCAATTCAAGGGAAAGATTATGGATGGACACACTTTTTGCTGGTCTGGCTCTCGCTCTCGCTACCCTGTGGTCTCGGTCTTGGTACCCTGTGGTCTTGATATTTTTGCTGGTCTCCAGTCAAGACCAGCAATATGCAGTATTTATGGCTCATAATATATCGATTACATTGCGTTTGCTGTTTTCGTTCAGTATCGTTGGTTATCATAACCAACATTATTTTGATTTTCGTTTTCACTGTAGTTATCACTGCAGTGTGACAGGCCCATTGTTTTTTTATGTAATTTGCTTCTTGCTATATTCTGACGTCAATTAATTTTTTTTTAAATGTCTACACGCAATGAACTTTTTATTTATTAATTTGTTATTATTTTTACATTATTCTCTGTACTATCCGCGGTCTTGGTCTTGGTCTCGGACCATCTCGGTCTCGGTCTTTCTTTAAGGTCTCGGTCTCGGTCTAGATTTCGGAACTCCAGGTCTCGGTCTTGGTCTAAACTCAGACTAACCAGTCTCGACTACAACACTGCTGTAAATGCACACCACTATCAGGGGCTAATGATGCTATAATCAACCAAAAAGACTTGAAAACTCCCCCCCAAAAAAAATTATTTAAAAATCCAGAGACTTTCCCAGTTTGTACCTTGATAACAGCATACAAGAGACCACATTTTTTTTCTTTTCTGATCATCATATTTCAATTATGCTACATTTGTCTAGTGCATGTAAGGCCAACTCAGGCTCACAACCTCCAACTTAATATCCAACGCATCTTTCAAATTCTTGACCGTGCAATGGGTGACCAAGTTCAACAATATATCATCGCGCCCGAGAGGGAGAAGACTGTATACCATGTACACGTTGGACATCCATCACCAGGAAACCCAAGTTTGTTTTCATATTGTGTAAGTGGATGTTGTCAGCGACATGAACTTGTTTTCGCTACACACTTAAAGTATGCCCTTCTCCGGTTACCACCACAAAAAAAAGGAAAAGAAAAAAAGAGAGATCCATATTTTACTGGGTGGTGATGTAATTGAGAGGGAAATTTGTTATTGAATTTTTACAGTGAAGACACATTTTGACAGTCTTCTGTGACAGATGATGGCAGATCTTGTACCATTGAAGGAAAATATGTCACAAATGAAGCGGCCTTTTTTGTGTGACTTAGCACAAGGTAAAACATGCCATTGTTTTAGCTAATTGCTGGGTCTCATGAACATATAGGGATGAGATTATTAACTGGGAGAAAACAGTCTGACAGTTTGATGCAAGGCCTGAAAGACGCATTTCTTTCTATTCTGATGTCTTTCACTCAGATTCAAAAGGTCTGATATCAGACAAAAGTCTGAACAAATCTCATACCTAATGATTGAGTAAATTTCTTGTAAATCTCTGCAAAGCGCAAGAATTTCAATTTTTAGAGAATTTTTCATCTGATCCTATCATTAGTGAAAAGTTGTCTTTAACAGTAAGTCATTTAAACAAGACAAGTCAAGCCTAGTAAAGTTGGTCCCAGTGTACGCGGTATTCTTTTCAACTGATGCAGAATGGCTATTCACTTGAAGTCTTTTCATGCATCTGGTCTACACAATGGGTCAGGTTTAGCTTCTTTTAAATTGAACACAAATGAAACTAAAACAATGATTCATTCGGCCTTGCGCTGACAAAACTCTTTCACGAAGTCGGTTTTGTTTTACTGGTAGTTTAGACCACTTTGTTTAGAAATGTGATCTGCTGACAGATAATAAGAAGGGAAGTTGCATTGTACTGGTACCTTGTAGATAGGCAAAAACAATGGCTCTTCCATCTAAAAAAAACACCCTATAATTACAAAAAAATAGCCTTGTCCTTATCATCATTTCAGCGAAACAAAAAATATACCTCACCAACCTGGAAATTCACTAACTACAACAACTCAAAATTCAGAAACTCCACTTCAGAGAGACAAGAAAATCATTCAATTTATCGTTTGGAATCTTTGTTTCCATTCACAAAATAAAAGCAAATGTATCCAATAATAGAGAAAATTCAATATTGGTTTTTGCCAGTCACCGACATATTTACATCACCCCAAAGCAAAGTAGTTTGTGAATTGTTTCTCACAAACACTCGGACAACACTGAGTATACAGTGTTCATACAATATGTCGGTGACGGGCAAAACGGGCATGTAACATGTTGCAAGTTAACTTTTGGTATGAAACTCCCACATTACAGGGCTGATAGCCAATTGTGGTATAAAGGGATGCAAAGGAAAGTTTTAGCACAGATCAGAATTGAATATCAAAGCAGAGATTCACAGATTAGAGGACAAGAATCACAAGTAAAATGTTTCGCTGAGTATGACCATGGTTTTAAACATTCTCCGAAAGCAAGAGGAAGCTTTGATACTACATACATCACAACTATCAGTACATGTATCACAATAAGCAAAAAACCTAAGAACGTTGGTATTTCTTTCCTACTTTTATTTTCAATCAGATATAACGGTGATGGAATCACTTCCTACTTTCGTTTCTTCGATTTGTTAAATATTTATGCCATCCTCGGGGGAAATGGGGACTTTTTATACAGTCAGTGTTTTGCTGTGTGTCAATCATATGTTTTGAGGTTTTCTTTGGACGGGGAGCATTTTAATACTGCTGTTATCTGACATTTCATATTCTGTAGATATGTTGTGAAACAATTCCGTACTGTTACACACTAAATCACTGCTTTTACCAGCTACTGGTGTCCAGTGTATCATCCAAGTTAATTGGGTCGCATTGAATTGGAATGGAGGCTGGGGTTGTTGCAAATCATTTTTAAAGCTTTTACGAAGAGCTGGCTCTTTTCCTTTAACAAATTGCGTTTTTCAATGCGTGATGTTTCTTGATTTTTTGGGGGGTAAAAACTCCAAAAAATTTGAAGATAAATTTTCTCGAAACAAGGCACTAAAATCCTGTTACCTAACAACATTTGGTAATCTTTAAACACACCCAATAAGAAGCAGATTGTCCAAGAATTTAACTCTTCAAGTTGCGTACTTATTATTTACTCAGCACTAGATTTGATCATTGCCATCATGTACTTTTCAATGATCAGTGTGAATGTAATGTAGGTTTTAAATATACATGTAGGTGGTTAAATTTAGGGTCCACAGTTTGACATTTTTCATGTCCCTGTTACCTTGATACTTTGTAATTTGCCATTCAAGTATCCTTAGAAATGAACAAACTATTTTCCTTTGTTGGGCGGGCAGTTTGCTTTACATAGTCACTCTTCTGGGAAAAAGGCACCAAGGAGTACATCCAGAATTTACAATATGTGAGGTGTTCAGGCAAAACGAGACAGAACTGAGTACAGGCCAATAGTAGAGGAAAAGGCAAAAAAAGTCCATGGGGTGATTTCTTTTCTCTTTCATTTTCAGATTTATTCATATTTGTACTCTTTGATATGTTTACCACACATATGTTAAAGAAATAGCATAAAATATGTGGAATAAAAGTGTTTTTAAGGAAAACCAATTGGCATCTTACATTTTCACAACACAAACCTTGAAACTTTAATGGATTTGTTTTTCTCAGTATTTTACCTTTTTGACATGTCGATAAATGCGAACTTTAAACAGCCATAACTTGTCAACGTAATGTCTGATTGAAGTGAAGCAAACAGTATCGTAAGGAAAATTTTATTCTCTTTCTTTCGCACATGTACCTGCAAACCCTCATTTCGACCTCAGCCCAGTTCTGTCTCATTTTGTAAGAATGCCTCACATGTCCACTGCAGCTGGGACAGGGAAAAAAGGGGCCCCTAAATTTATAAAATGGCCCAATTCGTTTGTGTTCTTCTGTTTTTTTTACCCAAATTTCACTGTACAATTAACATTGCTTTTAACCCTGTACACCCTAAAGGATGTTTTTATCATTCACAGACAGTGTTTGTCGAATAACCTTTCCCGATTTCCTGAGTCATTCTCTGAAACATTCATGTTGTCACACATATATCCTTTGTTAAACATCCTACGTAAATAAAAAAAAACTTAACTCTTTGATTTGCAAAACAGTTTCTATATATTATTCATTTATTTCGATATCCAACAGCGGAGATCGAGACCACCATTTACATTTTTTTAAGGTCTATCACACTCACAGTTTATTTGACGGCAGTTTCCAATGTCATGAATGTAGGTTGATTTCATTCTGAGGATTTCAGTTGAGTTAAACACATTTCAGCATTTTCATGTTGTGGTGAAATAGTTAATGTGCAAGTCATGCCATGCCTTAATAATGTTATATATATTATGTTTGACTTTCTGCCTACATGAAAAGTACATCCATAGATTTGCTGAATATTTTAATGTACATCATGGAACATTTCGCGTATAATTTAAGGCAGTGAAATCTTACAAACATTCAAAGGCAATGGGCATGGAGAGTACGTCATAAACATGATAAAGGTGCAATAATGACTATTCACGTTCAAATGTATTCTATCGAACAACATGAATAACAAGTGATTTGCATTTTTGTGCAGTAAATTTCATTCACACGGTCAGAAAACTCATGTAACATGACATTATCATTAACATCAACCATGACAAATCTGAGGAAAAAAGAAACATTTTTACTGTTTATCAATTGTGTATAACAGATGATTCTCTAAGAATGTGATACAGTTTTCAATTTGGCAAAAACTAGTGAGAGTAAGACAATCAAATAGCATGTATAAACAAGAAACACTCACCAACCCATTCAAGACACTATGATTCTACTCAGCAACAACCACGTCTTGGCAATGATCAACACAGCACCAATGGGGGAAGAAAAAAATCCAAGACTGCCACACATGTACTCCACCAAAAAAAGATCCACCTTGCTGTATCTCAATGGCGAACAGTAACAGTAGCCTTTCCTCCGAGTAACACAACAGGGATATTAACACACTAAATCTCTCTAAATACCCCAAATAGGGCTTAGGATGGCCATAATAATCAGATACGCGCAGAGCTGAAAGAAGAACTCATGTTTCCACCACTCATCAAGCACAATGATTCACTGCCTGTACAGAACCATCATGGGTCTACACACTCACCACTGTACAGTCAGTGATTTCTAGCCTAGTAATAGTAGTCAATACATACACATCCCATGTACTGTATTAACCCCTGGCAAATGGTTTGGGCCAACCCTCCCAATCTTCAGCCGACCAATGGGAACGGCTCGGTGCTGTGTCACCGCATAATCTCGGTGAGTGTGGAGTAGCGGGCCACAGGGCCAAGTTCTGTGGTCACATCTCAATGGATTTCTTTCTCCACACCTACTACCACTGGTACCAGGCACTGAGTAAGAAAAAAAAAGATGTGAACACCCCACTGTGCTCACCACACAATACACTGACAAGTGATGGGAGGTACTGGGCCCAGTCGCCCCACAGCCTCAGGCTTGATTCCTGGTGAGAAAATCAAGAGCCTGGACAAAAAAAAATAAAACCTTGCACATCTCTTTAGCCCATTGTTTCTGTTCCCTGCACAATAAGGCTTTCTTTGTCATGCTGCGGCCTCACAATGCTAGTCAGATAATGCTATCAAACATATGATAAACAAAGGGACAGTACAGTGATAAACATTGGTCAGTAAAAAGGAAGCAAACTAAGAAGATAAGTTGCTCTGGTCATGCTCTGGCTAATAAACTAGTACAGGCGATTTGAATGCTTGTGTCGTTCTATCTGTGCCTTTTTTTCCTAAAATTTATATTTCAATCTTTTTTATAGTCATTGTTTTTAAATCTTATTTTTAGTGTGTTAGTCTTTGTTGCTGAAGATATGATAACTCTTCAAACCTCTATAATGTTATTGTTTGAATTAACTTGGGCTTGACTTTTTATTTTTAACTATGTATTTAGTCATATAGCTTTTAAATGTAATATGTATTTGTTTTTATTGTAACAATTTGTTTTTAAGGTTTTTAGTTAATTTTTAATCATTGTGCGCTATATAAGATTATTAATTTTATAATTACTTTTTTCTTTGCAATCGATTTCACATTCCGTGAACAGGTGTATTGTATTGTATTGTACTTTATTGTATTGTATTGTTTTATTTTCCATTTGTCACAAATTAATATAATGCTAATCAACAGTTAATTTACTACAATAACTAAACTTAATAGAATGCTAATACATTTACAACACTTTGATCAATTTAACATAAATAGGGTGCAAGCCAGCTAGTCTGGTTTCCTGACAATGACAATTCCGACAGCTATAAATTGCTCCATTTTCTCTGAAGTAGTGTCAGGAACCACAAAAACAGCATTTTTTTCCCTGTTTTTTTTTTCTCTCAGCATCTATATCAATGCAAAACTTTAAACAGGTCATTGTAGCAATATTTGCTATAAAATACTAACCCCCAAATCCATCCATTTCTAAAAAATAAGAGCAAAACAAAATGTTTTATTACCTTTAAAAAGCAGGAAAACAATAAAGACATTTTCCAGACAAAACCAAGGCCTTAGAAAGTAGAATAGGCCCACGAATTTACCTGAAACATGTACCCAACCATATACTGTCTCATCCCTTTGTCTTTTGGTTAATTAGGGACAGTCTCAAAACACCTGCACCAACAACTCCCACAGCACTCCATTATTTATTACAGTAATAAATTGATCAAGTGCCAGACATCCCATGATATGGCTGATGAGGAGACTAATGGTAAATTTTATATGCACTGGATGGACTGTTTGTTTAAGTGTGACAGTGTGAATTTTGCTCTATCAAGATGTTTTAAAGGGTCGCGAAATACATATTCAGGATTTATTGCAAATTCGTTTTACATCTCCTTAACATATCCATCACTATGTATTCATTATTTGTTTCGGGGGATACTTTTTTGATTTAAAGGTCCGGATAAACAAATAAACAAATTGTTCTTGTGGCTAGGTAGATAATGACAAAAGTAACTACATTTTTTTCTGAGCAAGTCGTTTCTGCACTTAGCTGTTCTCAATAAAATTGGCCCAAAGGATCCAATTCCATTGAGCGCCTATTCCAATGAAAGCAATGGATCTGTGTTTTTCAACAGCTATAGTTAAGGAATGGGAACATAACATTGCGAATCTACATGCGGTTTAAAATTATTACAGCGATATGAGGTTTAAAATTCCTATAGCGAATGAAGTGCTTTGATAACTCAACGGGATAAACGAGTGAGTGCCTAAGGTGCAGGGTTCGAATCTTCACTTTTTGTTTCTAGTTTCCCAAAATGTATTTTCTTGAATTTTATTCTTTTAAATGAAATCGTACCGTTTAACCAAAACCTCCCTAACTCCACCAAAATCCATCTTCCCATTTTGGTGGATTTTAGGGGATAATTTGTTAGGCGAAAACAGTTTTCCAGCGAACGGGTCATGCAGTGGACATGGCAAGTGATTGATTGTAAACTCGACGATTTGGTGTTTAAGCACATGGGAATATTTTCTGCTTGCAAGCTCCATGAAATTGAGCAGCAGTTGTTACAGTGCATTCGGTTGGTTTGTAAAACAGCACGGCAGGTTTTTTTGCAGTAACTGATAACATTGATTGTGCGTGCCTACCTTGTGGATGACTGTGTGTGGTTTTCGCTGGCTCCGTCACTGTCTGTCCTCGCTCTTTTTACCTGTAAGCCACACCAGGAAAGAAAACGATATGAGTCTTTGCCGTAATTCATGGTTTCAACTGACCGGGCCACGACACTTATCTTCTCCCTGCACCGTTTCTTGTCTTTTCTAATTCTCTGAGCAAATTCCAGAGGATACATTTTTATGGCACTGTGTTTTTTCTTTCTCTCTGTTAATCCATTTCCACGAATTCTTTCAGGACAGTCGCAGAAAAAGCCTAAGAGATTGAAGCCTAAGAGATTGCAAAAGAATGTCGCCCTTTGCTGACTGTTTCAGTAAACACACCCATTTCAAATAAAAAAAAATTGATTTCACAATTGTGGTTTATTTTCTGAGAATAAAGGAAATCATGAAAACAATATTAGCAATGAATCCAATTTTAGGCAACATGATCCCGTTTTATCAACCTTGAAGAAAGTAACCAACATATAGTTGCACTCTGAGGAATTAATGAATGCCAAAAATGATCCAACACAGCTAATTTTTATCCAACATATTTCCCCCTCAAAAACATGAGGGAAAACTCTTTTCTGCTGTACACAGATACAAGAAAGAGTAATTCCAACTTCAGGGAACTGAATTTCTTTGATGATATGTTGGGTTTTTTTCTGACCAAATTTTACGTATTTCCTCTAAGCAAAATGTAACAACATTTAAGCAGATTTTTGTAATCGTGCCCAGACACGGGTCGAAATTACAGTCAGTGAAATGTTGCTTTAAAAACTGGTTCATACAACGATCATATTTCGCAAAAAATAAACACAAAGGGCATGTAGGCATAGCCAATCTTTGCCTACACCAAAAAAGCCTGAAAAATAAGAAATAAAAGTGTCTTGTGTATGTTCAGTAAAGATATCTAGTTTGATACATTATCCGGTATCGTCAGCCGAGCATTGCAGCGCACTCCAAATTGAGGCAGGTTTCTTGTTAGGTTTTTTACTAGTAATTTCAAAGGTCTCGTATGGAAACTGTCCCAAACGTGGTAAATGGTGTTTGCCGTTTCCGGCCATGCGTAGCAGTACTCATCACGAGTCTCCCAGTCTCTGAGCTCTTGTGTTTTATATTAATCCACCTTTAACGGCCATTAATGTTGGGGGGGGGGGGTGAAATGGACCCCGTTGCCAAACCCCTGACGAGGACCGCTGGATAAATGTCGGGACACGTTCTGGTATTTACGTATTGAGAGTGAGAGTGTGGGGCACTGAGGGGTTTGGCTTGACGATGCGATGTGTGTTACGTCCCAGTGACAATGCTACATTAGGAGAGTGTTTGTACTGACATTGATTGTTGAAGGGGTGTGTGTTGAGACAAGGGACAGGGACTAGTGTGGGGATGGGGGGGGGGCAATGGGAACGGTTCTAGCAGGCTATCAATGATGGGTCACTTGTAGGTAAACTGCTTCAAATCGTAACAACACAGGCTGCGGAGTGATAAAACTTTGAATTTCAGAAATGGAAACAGAATACTATGAAGCAAGTCATTTTAGGCATACACTGTAACAATGGGCTCCGTGCACAAGTACCCCTTCAACGGCCAGAAAAGGAGAGTTGGGGGAGACCTAGACTGGTTCCCAGTACATCCACTGTGGACTTCGAATGTATCCAAAGTGATTGGGGCGGGAATTAGTCTGGGAGACCATCGAAAGAGAAATTTTAACGCTGTTTTGATTGCTTAGTTAGTTTAGCCCTGAAGATGATCAGTGCATTAAGGTTGAAACGTTGGGTTGTTAACCCACCAGTTCTTCTAACCAACTTTCAACTCAGTCTTTCTATTCCATGTTTCTAGTGCAAACCTCCATTGCTTAACCCTAACTCCCTTGTGTCTTTTACTGAGTACTGGACCAAGTCCGCCAAAATCCATCACTGACCCTGCTTCACATAATGCTTCAGGACCAAAACTGCTGAAATCCACCACAAGACCACCACTACTATAGGTGGATTTTGATGGACTTGGTACTCACGGCTTGCCTACCAAAACTCCCAAAATGGGGGGATGGATTTTGATGGATTAGGGAAGGTTGGGGTCCATCAAATTGTAACGCACACTCTGAATGCATCTGAATTACAGGCAAAACACAAACAATATTTGAAGAGATGATCAATGGATTTTTCTACAGAACAGGAAAATGACCTACTTTATTTATAAAACCCCTGTCACTACAGGATCTGTACCAGTGCCTTTGCATTATCTGTGTTTCTCTCAAAGACAAAACTTGAAATATTCAAACAAACGGCCTCTATACAGCTTATTTAATGAATACTAATCAAACAAGAGTGTACAAGCATTACATTCACTGTGTGGACTTCCGAACAAAAGATGTCCACATAAACCAGTTTTCAGACACTTGTGTGGACTTGCCCATGTCCACACAAGGTTTCCTCCTCTCTGGAAAACAGGTTTACAAGCATTTTTGGGTTAGGTTTATCCGTCGTAAAATGAAGAGAAACACTCAAGGGAATCATAGTAACAAATTTGGGTTGAAAGCGTTTTCACAGTGTGAGTAAACTGATTTTTTTCACAGGTTTTTCTTCACTACACGAAAACAAAGGAATGTCCACACTAGGTATGCAACGTAAACACGTGTGTTCCGATAACAGTTAGAGACCCATGACTTTAGCACCACAATCTGCACAAGAAAGTTCCGATTCCTATTAAAAAGAACTTCCATTTACACCAAGCACACATCAATTGGCCAATTTCCTCTTTAAACAATTGAAATTCCCATGTGCTGGAAATTTTGGAACCCCAAAAGGAGTGACTATTTACCCAGAATATAAAAAAAAAAAATTAAAATAAAAATAAAAATCATCCTGTTCTCGTCAATTGGGCAGACTGACACAACTCTGCCGTAGGCTATGGGAAGGGCGACGGATTGGTGTGTAGGACAATGGCACAAGGCACGACGTGAAAGTACAACAAAGTACGGCGACATTAGATGCACTTTGGTCGGACCAAAGTCGGGACAAAGGAACTAGAAGGAAAAAAAGAAGAATAAAACTGGTTCCCAGCCCAATCACATCAAAAAGGCTTGCTTCACTTAGACATAACTCTGATGGTTAGGTACGCCCATTTTTAACAAGGGCCTTTAATGGGGACCTATGTGACTTTTTTTTTTTCACAGTATACAGACTTTACTAAAATGAACTATTTTACTAGCATGAAACACGCAGCTAAAAAGTTTTATTCACCAGTTGCTGACCTGAATTATTCCAATAAATCTTCTGTATTTTTACACAAAATCGGTAGGAAAATATGAAAAAAGATTCTATTGTATAAACAAAATTAAAACCGTTTAAAAAACCTTATTTAAATCACTGCAGTGTACATGGAAGTAAAATGTGAAAAGTTTAGGTTAAGGGAAATCCTGTATATTGGGATTTTGGAAATTATGATGATTGTCACAACATACTGACTGAAACGTTGTCTACATCGGGTACGTTATTTTATTTTTTTGTACAAGCGTCAATTAATCTGAGAACAAGCTATCTAGAGAAAGTCACTTTTCATGGTGTATGCAGAAAGTTCTCATATTATGAATCATAATTTCAGTCCGGCACTGATGATTTTGTCACCCAACGTTTCTCACGATGCCTTTAAACACCTCCACTGGTTACCGACAGACATTTCAGGTATTGTCCCAGCCTGAAACCAGAGGCTGACACAGCTGGCGCCCAACCAAAACTTTCAGTGTTTTCTCATCTTCGGGGGGAGAAAAAGCCAGTCAAGCAAATGGGCCGTAGCCATTGGCTCATTAGCCTCCAAAACAGCGCCACCGTGTGACACACAGCAGGAGGGATGACAAGTTTAGAATAATTACTCACATGCAATTTTTTTTCTTTTCACTTTTCGGTTCCACCCTGTGTCGTTATTTTTTCTTTTCTCTTAGCTCACTTTTTTTCTTTTTTTTTTTTGACGAGGAATGAGGAGTATCTGTGGCATGTCTCAGGGGTTGATAACCTTGTGGAAAGGTTGGATGAGATCGATGATAACGTGGGATTCTGGAGATGTCATAATACGGACAGAGATCTAAATATTTTCCTTATTTTGGCGCGATAAAACCAAAATCCTTTGCACGAGAAGGATTGGCAGTATTGCTCAGCCAAAGAAAATGGTTTCTCATGTTGGTCCTGATAAGTATGAGGGTTTTCTGTAAGGTTGTTTAAACCATTTTACTATATTGTATTACATTGTATTACATTGTGTTCATTCACTGATGATCCATAAAAACCACAGAGCGCTCAGGCGGTTTTGTGCTACATTGAGTAATAGGCAGGAAGGACTAAAAGTTTAAATTTACAATTCATTTTTAAGTATTCACCAACATATACTTTTGCTTCTGTGAATTTTTGGAGCGTTCAATTGAGCAAAAATATAGGAGCAACCGACAGATGTTTTTTTTCATATTTGTAACGTAAAGAATTACATATGGAAAACAAGATGCAATAACTGGAAAGTCAAAAAGAAATGTCTTCAAATTGCCCAACATTAAGCAAAAGAAATATGTGTGAAGTAAGGTAACTTTTAATGATGAAATCGATTATACTTGCCTTTTAAAAACTCAACAACTGTATCAGAATAAGCAAGTACAAACAAAAAACCTACAGCCTTTTCAATTTTATATTTGCATCTTGATTGAAATGCACTGAATTTGTATGGATAATATATGTCTTGCCATAATACTGGATACATTAACGATCACTCAAGCCAACAACCTTTAATCGGTGGATTTCAATGATGACGGGGCAAAAACTCCCTCCCCTTAAAAACCTCTCCCCGAAGAGCAAACATTACTAAGCCGTCGTAATTGCAAAGACATCCTTCCCAAAATCTGCGATTTGTGATCAGAATATGGAATCTATTTCCCCCCAGGTGTGTTATCAACTTGTCTTGGTCTGTCCGAGGCATGCCGCCGGCCACTGAGGAAATTTGATTTGCTGGAACATTTCCTCCGTTACAAGACTTACAAGCGCGGCCCCAACAAATTTAGTTCTGTGTGACCTGGTTCTTGTCTAACCTAGGGAAACAGCAAGGCGTGGTTTGAATTTCCGACTGTCAGTTCTGCGACTCGTCAAAATATGACAAATATTTGACATTTGTGTGGTGGAGAAGAAAGAAGAAGAAGAAAAAAAGGTTTCTGGTTGAGGGCTGAGCCTTGAGTGATAAGTACATTGTCTGCCAACTCTTCTAATCGGGCATCGCAGATGACTTTTAGAGTGACGAAAATATCCATAACCTGTTCAGAGGTCCGATATACGAGTTCGGTTCTCGACTTAAGGAAACACATGCTGCTGAGTCTAGTTTCAAATCTGCAGCTTGGGAATTCAAAATATCCCCTGCTGTGTGACTATTGAGGGGAAAAATGTTCTCAACGAATCTGTGAACAACTGCGGTTTGAGGAGAGTGGCAAGGGCAAGTTAATAAAAAAAATTGGTGCAAATGAAACAGTGGCACATTAGGCTATACTCCAAAAATCGAATAAATCACGCCGGTCAGTGAAATCTTGAATCTGCATTTTACCCTTGTATACCCAGACATCTTGATATGACACTATATGTTCATATTCAGGAAAATGCTCTTCATATTTTGTGACACAGTGCTTGTCCACCAAATAACTTTGCCAAAAGAAGCATTGGGAATCAAAAAAGAATTCAGATAAACATCAAAATGAAACTGTTCCCCCAATATGCAAGCAGTCAAGTAACACTTGTAAAACCATTTTAAAACTTGTGAATTATCTTACAGTACATTAGAAGTATGACAATCTGATATAGGAAAGATATACACTGTAAAAATGTTTGGTAAAACACTGTGGGGCAGTATTATTTGCCCAACATTGGTATGAAGTTACCGTGAGGTATGGTTGGTAAATTCGGGTAAAAAATTGACCAACTATTGAGAAGAATTTGCCAAAGAGTGTTGGTATGTTGGCCAACATTGGGCAAAAAAATACCCAACCCATTTGCCCAACTGTTATTTGAGTGGTGAGGTCTCAAAACTACTAACATTCTCCATTATATGTACATCAATACCTCGAAACATAGGCGTCAATCAGAGTGGGAAAGGGCAAGTCCCCCCTCCTCCACTTTTTAAAGGGGGCGATATCATATCGTTTGTCCCTACCCCCCACTTTTTTCGTCCCGAATAAACATTGTAGCCTACATATGATTTTATACCTCAGAATAGCTGATTCAATGGCTCTAAACTCGAAAATGATGTATAATGATCTTTAAAAAAAAAAAAAGGTTAAAGTGGTCGGAAATTGCCTCAGATCGAACCACAAAGCATCAAGAATCCAAAATTGTTCAGGGCTTTCAGCAGGCCCCAAACCCCACGCTATTACGGCTTCGCACTTGCATGAGTTATGATCAAGGTGTGTCCCCCCTACTTTTGAGAAGCAATTGACCCCCTTGCTTCGAAAGGTGTCATTTTCTCTCCAAAACTGCTTCAACCTGCAGAAAAAAATAACAGATTTTTCCTCTTTTTAAGATGATAATTATTTGAAGAAGAAAAATGATCATCTCCATTTGATGGATTCATTCAGTTTCCTACATTTGTACCTCCATGGTCAGATGACCACCTCTCAGCCACTTCCTCGACGAAGCGACCATTTCGTGACTCAACTAATTTGTGTTCCCTTCAGATTTTCATGGAAAATAATATTAACAGGGTTTGCCTGCGAAATATTAGAAGGTACTTCCCAAAAGCTCTTAACGTAACGACGTAATTAAATTAAAAACGGCATCCTTGGTAGTTAATCCTGGAGGAAATTAAACACATATACAGACAAATTTGTACAAGATGACATGAGAAATGCACTTCAAGTAACTGCATCTTTTCAACTACTTGTATTTGAGACTTTAACGAATATCTGACAATTTGGAAGGAATATATTTCATTTTAAGACAAGATAAGTTTGCAGTAGCACCATGTGAATAAATCTCTTTTGTGAGTATGTGTGGTTCTGAACCACACATACTCACAAAAGAGATTTATTCACATGGTGCTACTGCAAACTTATCTTGTCTTAGTATCTTTCCACCATGCAAACCTTCAAATCTCATATTTCATTTTAGTTTTTACATCGAACAATAAGAAGCACAACCCATATCAAGTTTCATCTGTAAATTTAAATTTAACTTTGCAGCTTTTTAGAGGTCATATTCATGTGTATTACTTGCTATTCATTTTAATTTGTCATGTTTACTTGATAGACTTTGCGATCCGCTTAGTCTAAAAATCTGCTTAATTCAAGATGATTAATCAGTTGCTAAGCCAGGTTCGCGTTTACTGGTTCGGGCGAGGATAGCGCAAAGTACGCACGACTGATTTTTTTTCTACATGTGTACAAAGACATAGCATCTTCACATGAGCATCAGGCGTCGTTGGCAATGCACCCCAATGTCTCTCCCAGTGTCTCCCCTAACTCTCCCTTCCTTACCGTTGAGGGGGTAACTTATGCACGGAGCCTATAGACCGTATTCACGAAGAAGCCATTTTCGACTGTGTCCCCTGAATCTATTTTATAAATTGTAAACTGTTGAATGGGATGGTGCCAGACTATTCTTACGATTGGAGTGCATGCCAAGCCTCACTTTCAATTTTTCTTTTTAAATGTGGCTTAAAACATAAGGGTATGTTTAATCACACATTTTTAATTATTCATCAGAGTACACTGGTGTTAATTTGTAATGAACTTTGTGTTAATTTGTAATGAACTTTTATTTCATTGTTTTCGTTTTTACTCGCAAGTTCCAAAAATGAAGAGTTTACCTTGCTTTCAATGTAATATGGCCGACTCGTGAATAAACTACCTTCAGTTTTACAAACATGACACAAGTGGTCTAGACCAATGTCTCAAAACACAGTTCACGAAGCAATGGAGTTTATTACAAAAAAGTTTAATTAGTTATAGCCTGGCTTCCCTGTTTTATTCCACTATTCACTGTTAGGGTCATTCTTTGTCACGTGTGTAACATACCCGTTGTTAACTACATGTAGTGAAAGTAATGTCAGATGTATCTGACATATTACTTTCACTAATTCATCATGTTAGTACTTTTTACTCCCTACCTCAGCATATAGTTTCTACTTTCACAAATTGTGTCAAAATATTAGGATGGGTTATCAAAGTTTGGTCACCTGAGTTACATCAGACATACAAATGTTATCCATACCGGAAATTCACGCTTTTATCCAAAGTTCTAAGGACACACACACACCCATACTTACTTTGGAGTAAGACTGGTCTTTTGTGATTTACACAATGCACAGAGGTGGCAGCAAGTCATTTTTTGCAAGTCCAAGTCAAGTCACAAGTCATTGTTTGCAAGTCCAAGTCAAGTCACAAGTCATTAGGTCCAGTCACAAGTCAAGTCACAACTCATTAGGTCCAGTCACAAGTCAAGTCACAAGTCATTTGGTCTAAACACAAGTCAAGTCACAAGTATCGTCACTTAACACGTCAAGTTGCACATTATTTTGTCCAGCTGTAATAAGCTCAAAGAACCTGGCGTCAACTTGCGAGTTATTTTGAACATGCCTCCATAATTCCCCATTTTCAATGTGTTGCAATTACTATTCTTGTAGTTTATCACATATCTGTCGGATATTAGCCCTTTGTATACTTTAATAAATTTACTTTAGATTGTAGAAATAAATGTTGAGATGACATGAAAAAAAAGACTTTGTATTGTAACCATGGAGCTTTACATGCAGACATGCCCGATGTGGAATTAGGGAAAATATACATTCTGTCTAGGGCAGATTTTCAAGTACTAGAGGCTAGAAGTTATTTAGATTCAATAGCATATGAAGCAATATTTTGTACGCTGCCCAGAATGACCGGAAATCTATTGTCACAGCGCGACTACTCACCGCTCATCGTGGGTTTTAAGGTGCCGCACAAAATTGCTCGTTGTGTTTGGGCCATCAGTGACAGTGGATCCACATATTTTACAAACAGCAGACCTAGCGTCTGACTTGGGTTGGTAACAAGTCATTTTTTGCAATCCCAAGTCAAGTCACAAGTCATTGTTTGCAAGTCCAAGTCAAGTCACAAGTCAGAGCTGGTATTTACAAGTCAAGTCACAAGTCACAAAAATAGCGACTGGAGTCCAACTCGAGTCCAAGTCACATGACTCGAGTCAGCAACTCTGACAATGCATAAACAATGTACACCCTCTGTTTTAGTTTTACTAAAATTGTAATAGTTCTGTGGTCACGCGTGCGACATTTTGATCGGTCACGTGTGCAACATTTTGTAATTACACTTAGACTAATTTATGCACGGAAAGACCAACTTATGAAACGTCTTAAGAAACTTGCATCTTTACTTACTAACAACACTTTCGTGAACTATAATCATTTTAAAATTAATACATCACATAAAAAACTTTTATAATATTTTAGTTTCAATTTATGAAGAATTGCCCTTTACCTCCTTACCTGCCAATCTAGTTTCTTTGGCGACTGCTTGCATGCTGCACAGTCAATTTGTTTCTACCCTGTTTACTGGCATGTTAAACTTGAAAGACTGTGCACGTACGCTACTTTTTTTTTTCTGAAAAAAAAAAAAATGCACACGGCAGGAAATTTAACTGGACAGGTGCTTTTTCCGGGGAGGTACGGTTTTCCTGTATTTTCTTCCTTCTCTGATTGAACAGGAAAAAAAGTACGGAACAGGTATAGACTGAGGTAGGTCCCTACACGGCACCAGTTAAAATATTTTCATACATTCCATTTTGTGTTTTTAATATCATTCAAAAACATGTACAGGCCCTTTTTCAATTATGTCGATAAAAATCATCCTGTTTTTGAATTTCCAATATTTGCTCCCCAAGCTATTTTCAACGTTAAAATAATATTTGTAGGTCTAGTCCATAACAAGATCTACCTTTAACTTGTCGGCATGTAGCAATACAAAATGTTTACAAGCAGTAATACAGTGCATGACTTGCAATACACACAAAAAAAGTAGACACAATTTATTGCGTTGCAAATAAAAGCGCAAATACTAAACAAAAGCAAGGCAAGACTGAAACTTGTGATGTTACTGTTTCTTTTTACATGTAATCAGTGTGTGTGTCTTGGGACGTGAAGGGAATTACCAGTTTTATTAAGCCAGTTCAGAAACAAAAACCAATGGAATGACAGTGAATTCGGTGGAAATATGATTACATGTGGAATTGATATTAAACAAATAATAGGAATTTCAGAAAAATCTTTTGTTTTGAAATACTAACTCTCCAAAATAAACTATGGTTTTGGTTTTCTAGGAGCGGTCTTTTCCAGTGAATTTGAAAGAGGAAACACAAATTCAGAAAACTGGGGCATTACCTTTAGCTTTTTGGATGATCAATTCTAGTGTTAGGCGAGTAGTCAATTTTTCAACTTGATAAATCGCAAAGAAATTACTCGAGAGTACTTGAGTACTGACTTGCGATACTCGCACAGTGATAATTGTTTCACCCCTCGACTAAACTTAGTTACAGAGACAAACAGTGCTGAATTGGTTTCGATACTTCCATGCAAGCGTTCAGTAACTGACTTAGATTAAGTCAGAAGCCACACATTGTTCAAATTTTGCCGAGATTTTTATAAACGACCTCAATCTATCCATCCAGAAAAAAAAGTACTTGCTTGATTTCAATATCAAAAACTGGACCATAGAACCCATCTACTTCACTTGAAAGAGTCCTCGGATATGAGTGTTTGGTTTATTGCCCTAACCTTCCCAAATTCTCCAAAATCCTCTTTGCAAAGTGGAGGATTTTGCAGGATTGAGGCTAGGCCTATATGGCCAAAATGTGTGGCTAATTTTGGAGGATGCATTGTGTCAAGGTCTTTGGCCGGACCTTGTGTTGTTTATGCTCAGCCATGCATAAATTTAGGCCTAGATTATACTTGAAATCCTCCGCACTGCTCCAGGATGTCACTGGCTCTGCCTCAACATATTGACAGTGATTGCTAAGGGATTTTGCAGGATTGAGGCAGTTGTCACCCCACCAAGGACCACATTCAAGAACTAACAGAGGAGTTTGCAGGATTGAGGCTGTATGCAATTTTTGCATGGAGGCAGTTGGAGGATTTTACAGAATTGAGGTTAGATCCTAGCAAAAATATGTGGGGAATTAGGGTTAAAGAAAAACAGAAGTGTTCTACTCATTGCATGGGTTATTGCAAAAATAAATGTTCTATTTTTAGGTAAAATCAGGAAGGTGCAAAAACCAGAGAAAAAAGGGGGCTAGATTTTCAGCATTATTGATCAACCTATAGCTGTATCAACCCAGTTTTGCGTCTTTAGCCGCATTCGCATTGGACATAATTCTGTAAAAAGTAACTGCGAGAGATGGTTAGCATTCCATTGTGGATAGTATGCAGTGCGTCCGCATTCGATTAATTTTGGCCCGCGAAAAGTCATTCCTTGCGTAAACATTTACAACACAACGTATTATGCCAGAATGTTACGAGGGCACCTTGCTATTAACGTGCAGAATTAACACAGCAAAAATATGGTAGAATCTCACGTGCAGTACATGTATGTAGGCCTACGTTTGTGACTTGCAGAGGTCAATATAAGTGACCCACAGGAAGTCAGCAACGTTGGTTTTACATAGCAGTGGCCATCCGCAAGGGACTTTTCAGAGATGTAAAACTAACAATGTAATTCTTTTGCCACCCAGTCTGGCCCCGTTCATCTTATGCTGCGAACCTGTTAAAAAAATGATAATCAACACTTGACACTTGACAGATTGCGAAGTTTACCAGCTGTCCGCACTGGACTTAATTTGGTTAAGTTGACAATAGTCTCGTTAAAAGAATGACTTCAAATAATTGAACTTCTTGGGTAGCTAGTTTGCGATTCAAACTCACCCTTGGAGGACGACTGCATTACAAAGGAGTGAATTCCAGAATTATATAAACAAAGATGTCAGACGTAACTAGGACAGAAAAAAAAATAAGACCCCAAATTTATAGAATAACCCAGAAGAAATTGAAGTAATGCCTTTCACTGTTGCATCTTAAAGACTTGATCCAAAATAATTTACAACTCTCACCTTCAAATCTTGTCAAAAATCACACCACCTGAAAATTCTATTTATTACGCTACTTATACTTCACTCTAGCTGGTGCTTTTCCAGTTCATTAGCTGCACAGGGCTTTGCCGTTTGCCCATTTCAACTCATCCGTGATTGATCTCATTATTCAACAAGGCATAATGTCCCTCTTGTTCCCCTAAATTCAACAAACGCCCCTCAGCTATTGTCCAAATACGATTATTACGCTATTTATGGTTAAAAAACCCACCCACCCATCAGCATTCAATCTTTAACAATAACACACTTTCCAATCCATGCGTGAAGGTTGTTTATGTATCTTTTATTCACGTTCAGCATTTTCCCCCCTATTTTAATTAAATGCTACGGTTGTCTGTTCCTAACAATGGGTTCAGATCGCTTCAGTTGTTAGCGAGGAGAAGTCTGGTGTCACGTTTCTATTGTTGCTTTCTTCCTGCATTTACCTATGCATTGTTACTGACTGAATTGTGGATAGGTGACTGCCCGCTTTTGACCACGGAGGTATGGTGATCCATTTTAGAGCCACCAGGGTTCAATCTTAGAAATTGCTGTTCAAATTTCTACCCAAAAAACACAAGCTAAAATATCAAGGAAAGCGCCACCCATTAGAAAAAAAATTGTTCATTCTGCATCCATAAAATTTTATTTCTGCTACATCATGTGTGTCGCGAAGTCAATGTTCACTGGCATTTATTGAACAAAATTTCTGTCATTTTGCTATGGACTGTTAATTAACAAAACTGCCAAGGTTGTTCATTATGCCTGTAAATGAAAAGGATTTCAGAAATTATTTAAGTTCATTTTTTCTTCTTTGAAAACACAATCATTC
Organism: Patiria pectinifera; assembly: GCA_029964075.1. Taxonomy (NCBI): domain Eukaryota; kingdom Metazoa; phylum Echinodermata; class Asteroidea; order Valvatida; family Asterinidae; genus Patiria; species Patiria pectinifera. The sequence continues at coordinate 6,070,872 of CM057137.1, read as the reverse complement.
ATCCAAATCTGAATTGTTTAAAAATGTGCATCATGTAAATTCTGTTTTGTTTTACAGCTGAAGCGATCACTCAAAGGATACAGATTTGAAAAATTGACTGAAAAAAATTACCAGAAAAACCAAACTGTACAAGGAATGAAGTGTTGACAAGTTCTTAGGAATCAATTCAACATTCCACAAAAGTGTCATTCCATAAAAGTGTCATTTTATGGAGTTAATTATCAATATTACTGTGCTAAGGTAATTTATGAGCTAGGCATACATTGGCCTAGTACCAGTCACAAACACTATACATGCGATGACATTTTGGTTGGTAACCTCATTTCGCTTGGCAAATATTTTCAATGCTTTGCAAATTTCTGTGCTCGGCATCTCCAAAAGAAAATTGGGCCTTGATGTACACGTATACTTTGTTTCTAGTTGCTGATACCAGAAGCATGTTTTTCCTACGGCCCAAAAAATTGTGCTTCATTGTTGATCTAGATTCTGCATGTAATAAAAAATAAATAAAAAGCAAGAGGAGCTACAGGCCAAGTTGTCCCAGTTTGATTCTGTCCTGGGTCCGGTCTGACACAGTTTTGTTTTTACAGCGCAATTCTTTCACAACAGCTCCGAGCTAGAAATCAAGAGAGAATGGGGTCACATATTGGCGGCTGGCTGGCTTGCATGGGGCCTAGGGGGGAAGAGAAAACGTCCCGATGCATTTTAGAAATGACTCTCTTATTATTATTAAGAGCTGGGGCACAACATCTAGAGATTAGATTGAGATGTCGGAGAAATGGAGAGGAGGTTATCGCTCTACAAGCAGTAATGAGGGGAGAACAACAAAGCAAATCTCCAAGCAAGCATCTGGGTCATTCTATAAATTTAGGGTCCAAAGTGCGACGTTTTGTGCTGTCCCTGTTACCGAGATACTTTGTGAATTTCTCATTCAAGTATTATTATTATTAAGAATGACTTTCAACTATTCTTTATTTGTTGGGTAGGTAGTTTGCTATTCACAGTCAGTCTTGGAGGATGACTGCATTGGTGAATGCACCAGAATTTTAAAATCATAGATGTCAAATGTAACATACACAGGAAAAAAGTGGACACCAAATTTATACATGTATATGGAATCATTGGAATGACCCATCTAGAATTAACCCATATGACTCCAACCATTGGTGGAGAATACTCAAATACATTTCGGACAAAATGTACAGGACAAAGATTTTTAACTTGGATAAATAATTAACTTACAAGAGAACATACTTTCACAATGTTTTGTTTGAAGAAGACACTTCCTTTTCAAAGGATTGGTTCAGCATTTTTTTCAATTTGTCTTTTTTTCTTCAGTTACTTGGTATTTGAAAATTCTTTTGTCCTGAAGACTTTTGAGAAACTTTATTGAAAAAAAATTAATCATTTTAAACCAAAAAACATTGTCCTTATCCTTGCAATGCATCATTACATAATTTTCGAACTACATGATACAAATATGCATAGAGAGAGTAAATTATTTTATCATTTTGCATTTTTCATTCAATTATATTGAATATTGGGGAAATATTGCATACCTTGCAATCAACTAACGAAGTTATTTTGATAGAACCTTTGAAATGACATCAATTATACATGTAGATGTCATTTAATATGAATCTAAAGTATGATACAAATCTAGATTAACTCAATGTGTGTTTACATTCACATTCTTGAGACATTCACCAACATTTGTAATTCACTCAGACTTGTTTTTCCTCATAAATTTATGCAATAGCCCAGAACCATGAACCGATAAATCCAGATGTAAAATCATTTACAAAAATCCCCGAATCACAAAGGGCAGCAAAAGAGAAAAAAAAATTAAAAACCAAAGCAGAAACTACATGAAAGATGAAATAATCCCAGCAGCACAGCGTGTCTCTGTGCTATTACAGGAGTTCATTCATCATGGTCATTGAGGAATTTTAAAAGCTTTTTTCCTACTCCAAACACTCGTCCTTTTCCCTCATATTTTTTTTTCCTGTCTGTATTTGGGCATCTATCATTATCTTCACAGGCTGGATATTTAGGTACATTGCGGTCCGGAGATGTCGGTAATAGCTTTTGCTGCGGCGTGGGTGAGCGCTTGACTGGTGTAGTAGCATTAATGGACATGGTGCAGGAGGCTCTCTTAGGATTTGCGCATCACTCGCCGGAGAGAGTCAAGCGTAGTCCCATTAAAATACCACTCATCTTCGGCACACAGAGCTGCCACCGTAACGGGGGAATTGTTCTCCGCAATCACCCACACTGCGACCATCTGTGCCGTGAATGCCGCACTCAGTCCGCACTGCTTGCACCAGCGTGCACACTGTTTAGTCAAACCGCCGTAGCATCTTTTTAGTATTTGCCCGGGACCCCGATTTCGCTGCGCAGTTGCTGACAAGACTAATATTTGTGTTTGCGAAATCAATTGGTCAGAGCAGTCAATCCGCAGGTCCAATTTTCATATTGCTTGGCGGGCTACAAAATTAAACATTTTAGGGGTAGGCATAGGAGTGCGATGTTGTCAGTATAGGATTGAAATAAGTGGAACTTCATTGGAAAACGGGCAGCAGAGGTTAAATCCAACAAAATAGAAGTGACATTTAAGGAAATCAAAGCAATAATTTGTATTTATATTGCCTACCTAACTTCAACTTGTGAAATTCAGCTTGAAATCAGAATTTTAAACTCAATCCATGTCGGTTGAACTGGTAAAATGACATCAGAAAGATACCCAAACCATACAGCTAGGACCCAAACCTATAACTAAGACTAGCTTTCAGTTTCAAGTTTTAAGTTTCTATTTGTGCACAGATTCATGACACAGAAACATTCTTTAGATTTGGTTTCATTAAGGTGATAATATCCTTAAAGAAATGCCTGCAAGGTTTAATTAACATTAAAACATTGTTTGCTATGTTTATCATAAAAAGCAGTACAAATTCATGATGAAAAATGGGGGGAAAAGCTGATCGTTTTCAGTATTAAATAGGAAAAGCTGGTTGAAGCAGTAATGCCCAACATAGTGTAAGATGTAGCTCGCAGGCCCCAATCATTAAGTATAGTTACAGGCAAATCCAATCGAGTTATGAACAATTTTCGCGGCAGTCTGATGAGCGCAAGCCACGAGCGCGGCTGTCTGCATATAAGAGCTTTGCGGCCGGGGAGTGTTTCGCTAGGGAGACAGCACCGCCATCCGGGCTTTAAGTGCATAGCCCAGAGCAAGATTTCTCATCACTGCCGCCGCAATCGTGCTGCGGCGCACACTTCGGCGGAGAAGGTTGCATATTATGGGATCAGAGGGGGGAAAAGCGGTCCTCGGGCAAGATGCACGCTCGGCTGTCAATCACTCCGCGTCCGCTGGACGCAAAGGTTTTTTGTCTGCGGTTATTGTCGTGGCACGAGAGGGAAATTGATGATGGTAAACATGGTTGGGCTTACAGTCCGAGTATTAAGATAAGTATCTAGGTGTATCACAATAACCGGACAGGACATGAATACTAAGCATGTGCTGCCTTGCAGAAAAAAACGTGATCTATGAATCAAACATTGAAAACAGCGTTCAAATCTCAAGTATTGATGACACAACTGCTTTGCATATGACACACCTGTGGCAATTGCCTTCACTGACTAAAAAATGGCATGTAGATAACATGGTTATCCTTCAATGCTTTGACTAATTCTCCTCGATTACTCAACCGTATAACTTCTAAAAATTTAACCAAAATTACAAGCGGAGTGACATTCATATTGCAACTCTCATTCATATGTGAGGAGGGGAAAAAATAATCAATGTAGCACTGGAGCTTTTGAATTTGAAAACTAAGAAGCCAAAAAAAACTCCATCATTTTTCGCAAAATCTGTTGGAAGTAGAAACATGTTTATCGGCTTAAAATTTCCCCTTCTTGGCAGATACTTTTTTTAAAAATGCACGAACTCAACTTCTTGGCAGGCGTACAGTGCACACTGATTCTGTACAGGGTAACACATGCACTGTAAATTCTGTACTCACAGAAAAATTAAGGAATGGTAGATGCCCTTGACAAGGAAAACATTTGACAAGGAAATATGCACTCCCCATCCTTATTTGATGTACATGGTGCAAAGAGGAAAGTTACTTGCAGAAAGGGGCAATGCAGAACACTTTTCCGAACTTAATGCCAAAGTTAACTAAACTCAAAAACCTCTCAACCCAAAATTCAGTTCCCGCAATATTTTTGTTCTCGTATGCCAGGCCCATTTCACTTTACAAGTACTCAAACCGGATTCCCGACAATTTCACATACCCTAAGCCCGGGACGATACGTAATTCCATTTTCAATTTCTCATGATATTAAAGTGCAACTCGTATCTATTTCAGGGTCCAGGTGCCCTCAAATTCGATTAGCCCATAAACACTACTGGATTTTCACTGGCTTTGCTTGTCAAGAACTGTAGTTTATGACAGACTAGTATTTTTTGGCAGGTTTTTTTGTATGTTGGATGAGCACTGGGCTTGAACAAGAAAGTGAAAGTCCCAAGGAAGAAATTCAATTATTTTAGAAGCTCACTTTGGGTATAAACTGGGCCATGGGCTTCAATGCCCTCTTTCAATATATTTAAAAGAGCGACTAGTTGCAGCTATCTTGGAGAAATGCTCCTCAACATTTTAATATGGGAATAAATGTGTGCTTTGGAGGTTTTAAACACTGTGTTTAAGACCGGTTGGAGTCTGGATGCTGATAATTATCAGCATCCAGACTCCAACCGGTCTTAAACAGAGTGTTTAATACCGACCAAGCACATATTTATTTCCATTCATAATTACCTTTTCGGTAAAAAAAATCCACATTTTTTGGTTCAAAAGTCGAAACAAGTAAAAAATGAAACAACTTTTCAACAATTTCGATCAACAAAATACCATTCTAGCTATTCAGTGGTTAAGGCCTGGTAAACAACTCCTTATAATCTTATGGAGATTGACGCGCGCGTCGCGCTTACTGCGTGATGTGGGGCACAACGCAGATGTAGTGTGAATTTATAGGACTATGAAATACTGACTCACTGATAGTATTGCACTTGCCTACCTGAGGATTGTGAACGTTCAACCAATAAAACGGTGCTGGCACCGGATTTCGTAGGAATCATAGGAATAGAAAATGTTCAAGGGAAAAATGTAGTAATTGATGGATTTCGGGGTTTTTCCTCATTTCCCCCCCTAAAAAATTAATTACGGTAGGGGCTGTCAAAATAGGGTAGGTAGGGTAACCGGAAGCAGAAACATGTTTTTGTTTGGCCTAAGGAGTTTTTGAAACTCCGGTTTGTCTCCCACTTTGCCTCCAACTCTGGCTACAGAATCATTTAGAAGTTTCCATGTCCAAACAAATTAAAATTCCCTTAATGTTGGCATCATTTATAGTAAATTGATGTTCCTGGTGCCAAAATTGGACCTATACTGAACCAGAGTCCCCCAAGTATTAAGGTGCATAAAAAAGAAATCACTAGCAGGTAGCCAAGGCTTCGCAAACCCCCTTTGCTGGATGCAATGCCAGCATTCCCATTATGTACAGCGGTCAGCGTTTAGCATCCCATTTTTGCTGATGACTGCGTTAACTTGAATAAATCATTGATCGAGGGTTTCTGACCAGCTCCGATCTGTCTGCTTCAGCTGCAATTCTCCAGAAGAAGCTCAGGCATACATTTCCTTCAGGTATCCCAGAAAAGTATGCAATCTTTGATTCTCAATAATTTGAAGTTAAATTCAAACGCTGAAATTTTGACTGTCTGTGACTGTTCAAACAGGAAGGTTAACATGACATGTGTATTACTTGTAGTTTAGATCTTCCATATCTATTTCCACACAGCTCAACATACCTTATTTATTAGAGGGCAATGGTTTGTCTCACTTGGGATAGGGATGAGTAAATCTTTTGTGCAATCACTATTACTAAATTAAACTAACAAAGAACACACTCTGAGGTACCTGCAGTGCACAAGGTTAATACAATCTGGTTAGTCCATAATCTCAACAATCAATTACTGGCACCTAGTCCCCTTTAATCCCTTAATCCACTTGTCACTGTGTTTGCTTATTAAGGTAACTGTTAACAGCTTCCTGCCTGAGCAACTAAATGGAACAATAAAGCATTTGGCTTGGGGATTAGCCCCTCACTGTTCATAAACTAACATTATCAATGTAACAAAAACTAACATAGGAAGTCTTAAGATTTTTGTAATAACTCTAGCGAAAGAAGAAAAAAATCAGTTGGGAAAATCAGACCAGTTCCCTATTTTTGGTCATATCAAATCAAACCCATTCATTTTGTCCCACAAAAAGGATAAATCTATGTTAAACTAATGTAATTTTCTCTCTTTTTTTCATCAAAACCCTGAACCATTGCTGTGCCCATGCACATTGCAGCTAAATTCATGAACCATTGTGTACAACTGCTGCAGTACCCAACGGCAAACTGTACGGCCGTTCTAAAGCAGACATCTTCAACAGGGTGAAAAAAACCTCCAAACATAAGAGGTCTCTACAGCACGGACCGGGGCTAGGAGCTAAAAGCCTAGACCCAGAGTGTTCAATTTGATTATGTCCAGGTTCTTGATGGTGCAAAGGAGTGGCGAAAGGTTTAAATGCAGCTAAATTGATAGCATTTGACTCCCAAGGAGAGCACCTGATCTGAAGGGTTGTGAACTCCCCATCACAACCCCCCCCCCCAAATAAAAATCATACAAACTTTTCCTGACCTGAATATTTTGTTTTTGGATTTCATGCAACTGAAGGGTATATAATTATCTTAGAAATTTTGTAGAAGGTGAGCTAGCTGTTACAAATATAACTTTAGACAAATCAGGCTCCAAGTTGTGTAACCATGTGCAACGTGCAGCAGAAGAATGACTTAATCATTACAAATTTTGACCAAGTGATAGATTTTGCTTTTCCACATTTTGCCTTTCCCCAATGTAATGCTCAAACCTTCCAACAAAGTGGTTGACCTGAGCTCAATGAAAAGAAAAAGGATTATTGTTTCTCTTTCTCACTTCCACATATAAGAGAAGAAAAAGAATACCGAACAACAATTTAGCCCTCTCAATTTATTTTGTGTATAATGATGAATCTCTTACTGCACCAAGACTCAAATTTGGTGGTTTTTTTTTTGCTCTATGATATCATGCTTGAAAAATCCTGTACAACACAGAACACAACATAAAAAGTAGCCTATTATTTGAGAGAGAAAAACAAAATTGGGGAGAAAAAAATCAACCACATCAGACTACTTTGTAGGAAACACTTTTGTAGGCTATTTTTCGAAGTATAATTCCCCACCGCAATAGTCAAGACACTTTTCTGAGGTCACGGCGGCTCAACTGGGCTTTCCTTTGATGAAGCTAGTTTCATTACGGTCTAGCGAGGCATTTTCCCCATTTGGATAATAGCACTAAGCAGGTTCAGCACAACAGACCCGTATTCATGGATCCGCGGCCAAAAGAAACACAACACCGCAGCACAAACTCGGCCACAACTGGGGTCTATTCTGTTAAACGCTGACCTCCACCTTAACATGGCGGCAAACTTTCCCTCAAAAGAAGTGCAAATTTGCACGGTGGGTTTCTGTAGAAGCGACTGGGCACGCTCGGAAAACAGAAAAGCGGGCGGGTTGGATAGAAGAAGGTGTTCCCAACAATCGGAATGAGTGTGGAAATTCTTTGAAATGAACCTTCCCATACAATACAGTTTAACTCACAGCACTGCATACATGTAGTTTTTACATATAGCTGTACGCTGTACTGCGTGCCTTTGGTTGTAACAGTTTACGATCGCAGTCTTTCTGGAATAGCAAGGGACAACCGTTTGCAGCAATTTCCTCTGTTTACACCCCTGGATGATAAAACCACTCAGCATGTATGCATAACCCAATTCAAATACTCGTAACTCACCGACCACAAAGCAGCCCCAAAACTAGAACTCGGGGGGAAAAAATGGGCGGTGCAATATGGCCGTATACCCCTCCGATCCCAATTTCATTTTGGGCTGAGCAAAGTAATAGATCAAAAGACACAGCGGTACAAGTACGGATGTATAAAGCAGGACCCTTAGTCAATCAATCACGTTGGCAAGTACAAGTGCACAAGTTTAATCCATCATACATTTATGTTTTTTGGTTTTTTTTTATTCTGGCGTGTAAATGAACAGAGTGGTTTTGAGGAGGGATTATAGTGCAATCATGGTTGAGAGATGTGTTTATGTATCCGTCAGCGCTGAATTTACAACACAGTTCTACAAGACATTAGAGATCATGGAAATTTATGTCAGTGGAAGGAGTCTACGTAAACCCAAGTCAGTCCTATTTAAGGTAGATTGTGTGCTGGTACAATGTACCAGAACATTATGTACTTGTAGTGCATGAGGGTCGGTGGAATATACTGTGGCATAGGTTGACTACAAAGTTTCCAACTGAACAGCATTCCCAAGACTTTTTTTACTTAACGTGACATGCTTTCAAATTACACTGAATGAAAGGAACCATGATTTGGGTTTATCTGCAATTTTGCACTGATGAAAATCAAAACAATTCTGGCTTGTCAACAGTAACACTACTCTTGAAATTTTCATCGCTTGTCTTTTGAAATGAAAAGCAAAAATATTAATGATGCAAACATTGCATGCGCATCAAGTTCCCCAAAAAATCAAAACATATCCCAACAATAAACACATTTTAACATAGCCCTACTTATAAGTTACACTTTAACATACAATTACAACTCTACAATTAATACTAATTCATCAATACCTATGAAATTTGTTTATGTCTTCTAGTAAATTATACACGCATGGGTACAGACGGTAGAGTATGTAACACAGAATACAAATTGTTATTTAGGATTTGAAATCTTGATTGCCACATTTACCAGCCAAATGCCAAATGTGTTTTTTTGTGGGAATTCATGACATGTGTAACAACTGTGATGCTTGTGACAGCTGAATGGGTTAGTGTTTATACTGGTGGAAAGCACCCATGATGAATTTAGTGGGACACTGCGTGCCGTGCCATGCACTGCGGCTTGCAGCAGCTTGCAACTTGGGGTCTGTAGGAGCACAGATCCCTGCGGTTGTGCGGTATGATAGATTAATCACTGCCGTTCAAGACCTACTTGCTAGGAGGCTTGTTAACACTCCATCCATCATTGTCAACGTATACATCGTACCAGGACTCCAGCGGAATCACAGAATTCAACTTACACAAATATTGCCCCAGAAATATGGGGGGAAATGTGTTTACCTTGTGAATACAGCTATCTCGGGCGATCGGCGGCGGCGGGCGCAGGGGTGAGACATGTATCATAGTGTGGTTATCCAGTCAAAGATGCGACCTGCGGTTATCGTCACTGTCGAAGGACGCGTTGAAGGACAGCCGAGTCCGGGGAAAAAAAGTCCAAGAATCCCAGTTTAATTGAGCAGAAAGAAGTCACATTGTGCTTGGGAGTGTGACAAGCCGTACACGTGACAATCCATAGCACTTATTGATGTGAAGGTTTTTTTCTATTTTTTTTTTTTTTTTTGTCTGGCTGTGATTGAAAGTGCCAGGCGGGAGCTAATCGCCTCACAAAGCTTCCATTGGGCGGCGTGACAATTGGTTATTAACACTGGCCACAATGTAGCATTCAGGCGAGACTAGAATGCCTTGCCCGGGCCCAAGTCACTCAGTGTATACACACTGCCACAGTGCAGACTGGGGTGCAGTATATGTCCGTTCAACCTACCTCACACACTACCTATTATGCGGTTAGCCACGCCGATTCCCCACACACACACACACACACACCATGCTCCAGATTTTTTTGCTTGGTCTCGCACATGAACCCAAACCTTAACAATAACCCCCACGAAAATTTAATTACCGCAGTCCGAGGCGATGATAAATATTTTGGTCATAGGCGCAAGGGGGGGATGGAACACGACTGAAATCAATAAAGCATTGTCGAACTGGCAGATTCAAACACCAAAGGAAAGAGAAGGGTTGGAGAGATGAAGTAGAGAGTGCCTGTGGGCTGTACATACTAGCATGGCTAGAAAAGGCGTACATAATTACCACCTTGGCCCTTAAGGCGTTTTTTTTTTCTTTTTCTGTTCTGTCAGGCTCCTGTGGTTTTTTTTCTCTCTGTGTCTCTTGTCTGTTCCACCTCTGTTTGGGGGCTTGTTGGCTTCCCTCTTGGCCAACACGCCTCCCCAATATGGTCGCCCCAAGCGCCGTTAGTCACAATTCGGCTTGGGCAATTAGCGTCATGCTTGTAGGACGGGCTGAGATGGTGGAGTGGTGTGTGTCGTCGGACAAGAAGAGGAGGAAAAGATGGGGGGGGGGATTGCTGGAGCTTACTGCGCCAAGTTTGTGCCTCGTCTACCCTAGGGCAAACCCCCACATACAACATTTATCCGTTTGGGATGATTCAAATGTAGCCGCGAGCCATTCCTTCCGAAGAGGAAAAAATGCAGAGCTTTCGAGTCCGCTCAATATTTCATTTGCTCAATTTTTCATACCGTCTGTCTGCAGCGCTCATCTCTTGAGGGATATGTCTCGCTCCCGGTTGATCTTCACAGATTTGCATCTCCTCTCGTCTTCACATTTTTTCGTCTTTTTTATCTTGGCATATCGCCGTGGTTACGCATCCCGAATTCAATCCCCCGTTTCGTTTACCCGCATCTGTCTTGTTATTATTTTCTCGATCAGATTGTCGCCGAGCATACTCTCAAAGAATCACTCCTTAATTTGGTTCGTTTACTTTCATCCCAGTACTCACAATAAATCACATGTTGCCTGCGAATTTTTTTTCGAAAGTTTCAAATTCTTTTCTTGTAAAAGATAATGAGAAAAAAACCTTTGTCACTACGACGTCTTGGATTCTTCCACTCTTTTCTAGAAAAAAAAACTATTCACAAGACTACAACTCTCTCACATCAGCACTGAGTTTTGAATTCACTGAAAAAAAAATTCAACTCAATCAATTCGAACCCCAAACTCCAGAATGTCAATCAACTGCTTTACCAACCATGTGACAAATTTTCAATGTGAAATACAACGTCTTCTTCCTATCAGTTCATTGCCTAAAAATGAGCATTCTCCTGACTGCTGCTAAAATACACAGTCTAAACTGAAGCATCAAGGAAACACTCTCACAGCCAGTTCTTTCACAACCGACAATTTTTTATCCAAAACAATAAAATAAATTCTGAAGTTTAATCCACTATACTAAACTTCAAATCACATTGATGTACAAGGTATATTTTGTTAGAAGACAAAAAAATATTATTTGCAATGTACTCTCAGTCTCAAGTTAAATGACGTATGAAGTTATGAAATACACGTTCATGTACACAGGCCACCATCATTAACATGTAACGCATGTAGGAGCCCCGTGGATGAAATTTAAACGTAGCTTGAAAATCGTTCCCTCTAAATCCCAAATCATGAATGAGTTAATTCACTTGATAATCTCCCGTCAGTCGCATGCCCCACTCCTCACAGCTTTTACCCTGACCACAAGGTTACTAGCATCAAGATGCTATTAAAGGTCTTCAAACTTGATGGGAAGATAGCGAACATTGACTGGGATGCGTTCCCCCGCATCACGTACAGACCCGAGGTGAGCGCCGAGGAGCCAAGAACGACGCACTCTCGCTCCTCCCGAGAAATATTGACGTCTCTCGAGCCGAAGCCTAGATAAACAGTTTGAGGTAGGGCTGAAGAGGGAGCACTGGGCATATAGCCCATCGTCTTGAATACCAGATAAGGACTGGGGGAGTCTGGCGAGTCTCCTCGCGGGGCTATTACGACAAGTGGAGGGGGGAAAGTCTGGGGCGACGTCTTGAGAGAGAGAGAGAGAGAGTTGGCCGCCATGTTGGAAAGGCGTCGTGTGATTTGGGGATGCTAAAGGCTGATAAACATACTAGGTCAATGTCTTTCCATAGACGGAAATACAGATGCTCATTAGATATGAACTTGTTATTTATTATAAGGAAATGCTTGAAAAGTCTGATCAATGTATTTAAACAGCTACATATAATAAAGGTTATGCCTATGATCATTTTCAGTAGAGCTACATGTGTATGCACACATTTTTTTTTGCTGAGTACAAGAACTTGCAAAGCACATAAACTATCTGTTTAGCAGGTTGCTAATCCAAAAGCCCTGACTGTTTCTCAGTCGATTTTTGCTTTACACATAAATTTTCTAAATCTAAGCAATATTTTCCTACTAGGTAGCTTCATGAAATTGGGCCCAGTGTACAAACTCTTACTTCAATGAGCAGAAAAAAAAATATATTAGTAAAAAATTATGGAGATGTACTGTAGTTCTATGGTTACATGTACTCTGCACTGTAAACGGACTGAACTTTTGCCACCCCATTTGTCCAAATAAATTGGGCCGAGCGGTGTATCATCAAGCAAGCTTTGTTTCCAATAGTCAATCCACGTTTCAATTAAAGACCGCGAAGCCCGGGCTGCACTCTTGCCAGACTTTTAACGGCCACAGAATCTGCCCCAGCCCTTGGGCTGTTACTCGGCGCTTGTTCCAATATTTGGGGATGAATTATTTCGGCAGGAACGGGAGGGCAAACAGTTGCAATGCTCCGGTGAGCAACCGTGATGACCGAAACAGCGTCACTTTACGCCGGTTATTTCTCACATATTTTAATCAAGTATCTGGCACGCCAACAAAATAACACCGCTTTCAAGTTGCATCCAGAAATAGGTGTCTACATATTTGGGTGAAGAACCTGTTTAGATTTTTACAGTAAAAACCGTGCCTTAAACGTTATAATTATTTTGTCCTAACTCCATGTGAAGGCGATGACCATGTCATGAATTTAATGGCCCTATGTTTGTTTCTGTACAATTGCAGCACTGTGTGTTCAACTTTTGCTGATTTGCAGTTCAGGTACTTGCTGTGATGTAGCAAATCGGCGTTCGCATATCGTTTCTGTGAGCTGCATATCACTTGATAGATTTTGTTTCAGTAAATTGGGTCATCTACGACAATTGTTGCAAGAAGCATACGTGGATTGATCATGGCAATAGGTTACCCACCATACTATGCAAAACCCGTGTTTCCTACAACAGAATTATGTGAACAAGATTCACATTCAGCGGCTCTTTGGATTTTGGATAGTGACAAGATGGTGGGTACCAGCGAATTACAAGAAGTGCATACACCTCGTCTCTCGGGACCAACCCCAAACCATTGTTGTCAGAACGACATTGCTGAACAAGGGGAATCTTGGGAGATTTGAATTATGATGACTGACAACAAACGAGGAGTGAATTCGGGCACTTACAAGGCAGGAACTGGGTCGGCAAATGGCCCCGCTTTGTTGATGTTCCGTCTCCTTCAGCCGTCCGACCCGGTCGGAACCGGGGCTCTACCGTGGCACTCTCCGGTGCGAAAATAACCGTGACAATCAAAATATCCTAACAAGAAACACCGGGAACATGCTAAATACCTGGGCAAAGAGAAATAACGGCGTTTTCGGAATTAATATGCAAGATGGACCGGGGTTGTTTATGAAAACTTGGGTGAGCTGTTGGGAGGGGAAACAAATTCAGGAAGCGGAAGGGGTGGGGCTGTCAGCAATAACTGCGAGCAATGTTATCTTAAGTAACCCTCCTTTTTTTCTTTGATTGTTTTTTTTTCTTCATCTTTCCCGTTTTTTTTCTGCATTGCCTTGAAATTTTCTTTGACAAAAAGAGAACCATCACTGAGTAAAAGAATTTATGGTAGCATCATGGATGTGTATGATTCTTAGAAAAACCGGTGAACTCGACATTTCTGACACTGCACCGAGTAGATTTTTTTTAGGGGAATCTATAAATATTATGCATCTGTACAGTGTACTAGTATGCACATGTACATTGTACATATGCATGTAATAAAATTCAGCATGGACACATGTACATGGGAGTCAGGTTGGCACAGTGGTTCTTTCCTCGCCTTCCACCTCTATGGCCCGGGTTCGATTCCTGCCTTGGTCCACAAGTGGATTGGGATTTCTGTCCCTATACCTGAGTCCGTGGGTTTTCCCTGTAACATTCTTCTGAGGTTTTCCTTCCACCTCTAAAACTGAAATTTCTTCTCGTTGTCTCCTCACTACAGGTTTCTTCAGGCTTGCGAGCTACAGTTCCTTGGGTGCTTTTTGGGAATCCTTGGTTTCATTACCAAAAATGAATGCATGTAATATTAATAAAAATAACATGCACATAATGTGTAATCATTCCCCTAAATAAAATATTAGCCATGTCAGCCATCAAAACGATCAGTCCGCAGAATATAATTCTCTGTAAACTGAGATCCAAAAATGTTCCCCGGAAATATTGGCACTTCCATCTTCAGAGAAAGTCACCAATTACTTAATTTCAATTTCATTTTGATTATTGAACTGGCAATTTTAATTATACTGCTCGTCTGGGACAACTGAGACAAGTGTACATCCTATGTACCTCACGAAACTGGAACTGTGAATCGGGCAAAATTCCAAAATGGATTTGCGATATACATCAAAGAACATACAAGTAAGACGACAACATAAGGCAGACAACAAGTTTGAAGGGAATCTTTTCAATATTTATACTTTGCTAAGCTACACATTTGCTTAAATTTATCCGAAACGTTTTTAACATGTATGCATAGCATCTGGGCCCAATTTTATGGCGCTGCTAACCACAGAATTCTGCACTTACGATCACCATTTTGAGCTAACCGTGCTAGCCCAAAAAAATTCTGTGCTAGCCTTGTAAGCACAAAATAATTAGTTACGGGATGTACGCATGTGCAGAAGCCAAAATTCCTCGCTAACTGAAGAAAAATGCTTCCCGTAAGCATGGAATTTTCTGCTGCAATAAGCAGGGATCACATCATTAGCACTTTGTGGTTGAGTATAAGTACTTAAATGCACCTTAAGGGTTTTTACATGCACCATAGAGGGTTTTATGGGATATTCTTGTTAAATGAAGCATGGCTAATGAATGATATTAGGAGGGAAACTGCTAACAATAGCATTGCAAATAGCACAGTAATCTAATTGATTTCCCCAGGCAAAATTTCTGTCAGATGCAAAATAATCCAATTTTTGAGTGGTGTTGAATTTGATTTGGGTAAAGTGTTGATTCATGTTTTATTACAATTACTTGGACAAGCTGGTCTAAAGTAAATCAACCAGATATATTATTTGCTTCTGCACTTGTGTGACGACCTTTAAATTTTGGTGGGAAGAGCTTGTGTTGAAAACATTTAGGACATTTACTTCGAATTGAACCATTTTTTAACAAGTACATGTACGTATACTCTTATAGTTTACAAAATGTAGACTTAATCGCTCTAATAAAAGGGCACATTTTTCCTTGCACTATAAGCTCCTGCTCTTAAATTTTAGAAATCCTAAAAAGGGCAAGGCCTTATATTGATTTGGAAATCCTGATTTCATTTTCTTTTGAAATCAGCAAGATTTCTTGAGAAAAAACAAAATGCAGAAGTACATTTTTCTGACCACCTGCAAAAACCACTCTGGAACCATTTTCAGATTAAAAACTAATCTGACCGACGATTTTCTGGATTTGTTTCCCCGCTCGACTTGCCTGACTCCCCGCGCTTAACATGAACACATTTCATTAGAATAATTGACTGTGATTGTCGTGGGCACAGACTAAGTGATTAGCCGGGATATCTGGCTCTTGTCTGCCTTCTCACAAACTCCATCTGGCAAATCACTCGATTGCGTTCGGGAGGCTTTTTAATTCAACCCCAATGTCATTATCTTAATGCTTTTTTTCTTGATGGGAAAGGCCGCTCTCTGCTGTAATTCTCCATCAGAGACCAAAATCCCACCTGCAAATTTGATAAAATTGCCAGTGTTTTTTTTTTGGTGGGTAATGGCACAACAAACATTGTACGAACTTGTCAAGGCTGTCGCTCAATCCGCATTCTACACTATACAGTTTTTTTAGGGCTTGATGAAGAAAATCTTTCCAGCTTAAAAAAAGTCAAAAGTTAAACAAAGAAGTTAAGTAGAGCTCAATTTGAACCTGTGATCTGCACTATAACCGCTTTAGAAAAAGACAAAAGCAATCAATCAATCGGAAGAGAGAAGTCTCTTCAAGCTTTTGAATAGATATATTTTGCCATTGTCAAAATTGTAATATCTGTTCACTGTTTGCATTTGTGTACAAGTCATGTACTCGTCTTGCACTGTACACTAATTAACCCTAACCTCCCCAACTCCATCGAAATCCATCCCCCCATTTTGGTGGATTTTGGGGGACTTGGTCCTAAAGGCCTGGTTTGGCTAAATAGCGATGGAGTATGACTTGGGCCTGGAGGCCTAAACATGCTAAAGCAAAGCATGCATTGGAAGCAGTGTGATTGATGGATTCGGCAGACTTGGTCAAGTACTTAATAAACAACAGTAGGGAGTTTGGGTTAAAATGTCTTCAAAAGGATTGCACTTTCAAGTGACCACTGAAATTGAAATGAATCATCAAAAAAAGGCATTTCTCTTTTGTAAATCACAACACTAACACTCTCCCCCCCCCCCCATAGTGCAGATTTGTACATCATTAATTTAAAGCACATCATGTCAAAACCACACTTGTCACAGCTGATCAATTACAAATGCAGTACCTATTTCCACATCCTGTTTTGTAACTCCTAATTGACATCAGAAAGTCATCTTTTGTGGACGTTAAACTCTGACATTTCCGGAGAGAGAAGGTACTAAAAAAAAGGCATACTTTCAGTTGACACATAATTCCACCTGACACAGAAGAAGTCATATAACAGCCACGGGTGACGACATTTGCCCAACGCCGCCGAGTTCAGAATTTATGAACAGAGTAGCCATATTTGTAATGTCCCTCTTAAATAACCACCAGCTTCTGCGGTCTTACAGTTTGCCGAGGGTTGATATCCACAGTTGGCCGGACTGAACACGACCCAAACAAGATACGGCATCAGAGATCAGGGCTGGTGTATCCAACAATTTAAACTGAGCTCCTTCTTCTTTTGAGAGGGGTGGGTGGGAAAGTTACACGGCTATCAACGCTGAACGGCAATAGGCCAAGCTGTAAAGGTATCCTATGCACATAGCCAGTGATACCCACACTTGAGCCTGGCTGGTTCTGACGGGAAGACATGAGCGCACATTGATTTTTGTCTCACGTTGTTCTACCGAGTGAAATCCTGTCCTTGGTAAACATGGGAAGACACACATGGAACAAACGACCCCCCTCTTGATCACGGGCCAGCACTGCCGACGACAGATTTTTGTCCAACGTCCTCATTCAAAGGAATACACAGGGGAAAATAAAGCGACTGAAAAAAAAATGGGCAAGTGTTCTACATACATCTGGTTGCCTAAATGTTATCATGGATTGGTAGACTTACCTAATTTTTTTTAGCGGATCACAGAGCTCTGCGGACTAGGCTTGTTTGGAGTAACAGTGCCGCACTAGCACAAATTTTGGACCAGGATACCTGAGCTTTGCCAGTCTTCGGTATTCGGTAAAGGTTAGTGGGATTTGGGGAACTGTTTGTCACGAACCAGTGCTCATTATTACGGGAGGGAAAAAAACGCGATTCTCAACAATGTTTTTTTTTGGTGAAGTCACTGAACTAAACATCCATCGGGGAAAATGGCACACATAAAAGACATGATTTCTTTTTTATTTGATGGCCTGGCACATGAGATTGAGGAATACAATTAATAGTGAGGTTTAAAAAATCTACGGATTGTTTAAACCAAGATGGTCAATATATATAGTTTCAAATTTTTAGCAGTTTAAAACCCTTAAAACTGCAAAACAATCCATATCAATCACTGAACGCAAACTTTAACTGGCGCGCGCTCTGTATGCAACTTTTGACTGGCTCAGCACGCGGTTGCAGCTGGCAGTTTCAAATATCTGAATATTTGGTCAAACACAGTTTCGACTAATCGAATACTAAATCATTCGAAATTGGACATCCCTAAACAACATACAAATTGAAAACTAATAACATTTGAGATAAAAACATTTGAATATATTGAAGAACATGGCCAAAGCAACTTCAACTTTTTGTTTGAGATTTTCTCTCTCTCTCTCTACCTCAAGGTTTGTTTTTTCCAACTCTTTGAGCTAGTGTCGTTTGTGTTCACTTTTGAGTAATTCTTGGAAAAATGACAGCAGCAGCCATCTAAAGATAATCTTATTTACCATAAAGTTTCTATAGAAGTAAAGTACAACTTAAAATGATTAAAAAAATTCCCAACAAATAAAAAAAAAATGGATGCAAAACAATAATCTGTCGATCGAGGTATATCAAGCAGACAACAACAGATGAAGCAAAACAATTGCATCCAGAGCTCGGAAATACTTCAATGCCAAGATAAAACATAACGGGTACAAAGGTCTCCTTAATTCCAACGAGTTTAAATTCTTTCTAATTTGAATGAAAATTCACCCAAAACTCAAATAGGAACAAGACAATAAAGAATAAAATTCACACAAATTTCGACTGAATGTGTCTTTTTTCCTTTTTCTTACGAATAGTTCATTTTACATTAAAATTCAATGATTTTCACTCAATATTGTCAAGTCCCTATTTTCATTTCTTGGAAGTAAGTCAATGAGAATAAATTAATAACAAAATACTTACTTTGACTAAATGCCGCATTCTTTTTAAAAAACTTCCTGTGAAAGTTTTGGGGTGCTCATGCTCTTCGCAAGTATCAACAATCAAAAACAGTGTTCGATCATTAGTCCCTGAAGTGACAGCGAAGAAACCAACGCCTGAAACTCTTCTCAGAAAAACCACCACAGGCTGTTTCTCCAAAAAATTTCCGGAAAACGAAAAAATATCAGTTTTGCTGCTTGCGGTTCGGAGACTGGACTTCCACCACACTATTTGCTGCAACCCCAGGAGGAAAGAACACAAACAATGTACACTGGGCCCCTCTAATTGTTGCTAAATACGACTGTGATTAGAGACAACACCCTGAAACCCAATCAGGTGGCATCAGCTGACCAATGTGTGATCTGAACTAGTAGGAGATGGTAACAGTGGCCGTTCTTAATCCAGGGGGTAAAATAGGAAACCTGTACGCTGTAAAAAGAAATTCCAAAGACTTTTATGCAAGTCTTTTGTGGCAGAGTTTGTCATGACTTTTGTGCAAGTCTTTCATCTGGCACAAATTTATGGAAGACACGTGCTTATACCCAAGCAGGTTGCCAAATATTACGTAAAACCATGGAAGAATAGTGTTTATGCCTGATGATTCTGAGCTGGTTTTCGCTCAGTACATACATTTTGTCCTATAGTCTTCAAATCTCGGGGCTTGCTAGGCATCACAAACAGGCTACATGCCTCATATAAATGTTTTAAAGTTTTTGACTGTTCTTGGGTTGATTTCAGCTTCAAATTTCAATTGTTTACGTCGACCACTCACTGTATACTCACAACGACCCCCATTAATGGCCAATGCTTTGTGCCAACACTGTAAATACAATATTGGTAATTGTTTTATTGAATAGCGACTGGCAGGATGGCTTCGCCATAACTGGACAGCTGAAGTGCAGTGATGTCGGGCACGGATTTGTCTGTATGAAAGCTGCATGCGAGTTTACCATATATAAATTTAAAAAAATATACTTGGGGGAGGGGGGGGGGTAATCGTCCTTACTTGCAGCAGAAGCGGAATTGCAAAGGATGCAGCTACAATGAGCCACAGGCATGTCAAGGCACCTTAGCCAGCCGCCATACGACCCATGTCTTACCACGGAGCACAGCCAGGGATCGAAAATGTTGAATTTTTTGCAGAGGAAGGAAAACTAGAGAACCCGGAGAAAATCAACCAACAACTCCACTCACATATGACCCAAGCCAGGAAATCGAACCCGGGCCACAGCGGTGAGAGGCGAGCACTTTACGCACTGCGCCACCCATGCTGCCTTATTCCAAAATCACCTTTGCAAGCGAGTTTTATAAATGAACTTCCTCTGCAAATTCAAGAGCCGTGAAATTAAACAAAATAAGCTGGCAAGTTCCCAGGTCTTGGCAGCTTTCTTTGGCTTGGCATTCGGGACTGGCTGGCCCCACCACAAAGAAAGCAGAGCCGGAGTTGTTTATGTTTCATTTTCTACGGAGTCAGCCAAGCAGTAAGGTTAACCTTGTCAGTGAGGTGAAGGTGGTCTGGGGATTGAGTTGGGGGGGATCGGGAGGGGGGAATTTTGAGGCACAGCGCTACCGAATTTAGGACGAAGTTGAAATGGATTTGATTGGTTGGAGTTTCGTTGGTGCTTGATTGGACAGAGTTTATTCCACGTGGGAATTTATTGGTATCGTTTGACAAACGTTTCGAGAGAACATGTTCAATTGACTTTTCAAACGTGCAGATGCTCGAGAGTGCACAAAGATGAACATGAGCAATTGAAAAGAATTTTTGGAAATAAAAAAAAATAAAATGCTGCAAACTGCTTACTGACTGGATTGGCCTGAAATATCCAAATCCGAAAAGTAAGAGCCTGGCTTAACATTTTTATCCCTAAAGGGTTCTTTGTCTAAGGCACAGATCCTGCTAGCATCAAACCGTAGGCCCTCTATACAGTTGTTGAGACCAGTTGATATTCAATCGGCATTCATAGTTGTGGATAGTTGTCCAGATTGGTTCAAATACTTAAAGCTGTGGATTGTGGATGTGCATATGTTGATACTGAAAAATAGGTTGATGACTAACTAACAACTGATAGGGGTGGATAATTTATTCACCAATACTTTACTTGGATTACTTAATCGGTAGGATTACGTTGAGCTTGATTACTTTGAAAGTTTTATGTTCCCAAATAAGGAATATACCACTGGGTTAACACTTTGATAATTCAGGGAGTTTCTTGCCAAACAAGACCAGCAAAAGCTGCTTCCAGAAGGCACACAAATTGTACTCAGAAAAGCTATTCGTTGGAAGTCTTTTCATGCATCTAGTCTACACAATGGGTCAAATAATAGAATAATCCTATACAATAGAACTGCCCGGCTCTCTTCCGAAGTCTACAACCAGCCTATTAAAGTCGCACGTCAGTCAGTCGGTCAGTCAGTCAGGAAGTTAGATACAAAGAGGATATACTAGGCTGTCCCTCTGGGACCTGCAAAATGTTTCCAATTGGTTCCTCTACCCCTCCCACAAATTCTGTGCTAAACCACTCCCCTCAAAAAGGCCCCCCTCCCTCCCCTTGACCTTGCCCCAACTCTGACCAAACCCAAAAAATTCAGGGAGAAAACTGCACAAACAAATTCAGGAAGCAAACTTTAATTAAAAATGGAAACTTTAGACGTCGCGGTCTTGTTTCACCCAGTTATTCCGAGGAATACCGGCAGAGTTCACTTCCCGGTGCAAAGTTAAACCGAAACTAGATTTTCTTTTCTTTTTCTTTCTTACTTTCTTCTTTCTTTCTTTTCTGTACAGACATTGTCAGTGTATAAAGGCATTGGTATGCCACACACAAAGATCGAATGGAAATCATTTAGACAGAAATGTTGTTGTTTCAATTTCATTCAAATAATAAACTGAAACATTTTGAATGAACTATGTGCATTAAGAACCCTATGTCCAACTTGCATTCTACAAGATTAAGTAAAACTTTAACAATTAAACAAACGAAACACATGATTTTTAGTTTGACAACTGTTTCAATTTCAGATTTGTGGAATTTCTTTTAACATGCATCTGAGTGATGAAAGTTTCTGGTTAATACCAACAATCCACAAGTTTTGTCAACAGGAATGTGCTGGACTACTGTGAAATGCTTCTCAAAACATAGAACACAAAAAATGAAAGTTTTCTGTCTTAGAAAGTGGGGGAAGTGGACCCCAGAAGAAAATATATGGGTAAAATTAAATATGTACAAAGTTTACGGGATTTGTGGGAACAAGAACAAGATGAAGAAGCAGAAGAAGAAGAAAATCAGGACAAAAACAAAGGCTTTTTTTCAAAGTTTGCAGAGAAGCCAAAGAGCAACAATTCCTGATTTGATAACACATACATGTACATGAAGAAGTGACACTCCACCGTGAGAAATGAATTCAGAAAGAAATACATGTATTCCTCAAAAACATTCCGAATTCATTCAAATACCATTCAGATTTTTTTCCAATGTTCCAATATAAAGAAGTACTTTCCTGTGAAGTGACCGCAAACTATTAGTTCAACGATTAAAATGGCTCTGAAGAAAAGAATCAGACCATGGTTTACAAATGTCTCACAAACATTGCCAGGACGGCACAAAAGGCGGCGGGGAAACAGTATCCATCAGATGCCCAGGTGAACAAAAGCAATTTACCAAGCGAGAATAAAAGCCAAGTTTGAAGAGACGGACAAAAACCCGTCAAATCTTGTTTAGATTACCTATTGACTTTGAAGCTAGGGTGAAAGAGAACGGAAAGTGAATTTTTTCGGTGGCAGTGTCGGGGGGTGTACATCCACAGGAATGGGGAAACTACACATGAGGACAAAAGCCTCGTCGAAACCAAACTCCGGCGAGCAGTAAAACTACACCGGGGACTGAAAGCGGGACTGAAAACTCACACCGAGGAGAACTCATATACCGAGTGGAGGCGCGGGCTGGCCAACTTCTGACCCTGTTCTCGATACCCCCAAACACAAAAGCTGACCCGTAGCCTTCCCCGCCCGACTTGAGGTTAAGGCCTAAAATTTGAGCCGACAGGAAAACAAATTTCTGCGCCATGATAGTGGAGGGAGAAGGCATACCAACAGGTAACTGATCGTCGCAGACAACCTCGAGGGGAAGGGAAACAACAACATGGCAGGAATCTGGTGCCTCCATTGTGGTGGGAGGTTGCGTTCAGGCTGTACTGGCCAAGAGTTAAGGATAAAGACTCCGTAATCCAACTTGAGCCTGAGAGGTAAACAGACCAAGTTGAAACAAGGTAACAGGGTGATAAGGCTCCTGACACAGCAGGGATGCCAAACAAAACTGGGTGATTCCAAGGAGAAACTGACATCCTGAGTGTGGTCAATCCGTGTAGTTGATGGTCACCAGTGGTCCATGTCATGACACAGCACAGCTAACTACCAAACTACACATAAACAAATAAGGTTCTCTTGCAAAGAAAGCATTCACTCCTCAGTAGTTCTTTACAGACAAACACCTATGTAATGAACAACAGGCAGAAGTTCAAATGACTTTTCATCAAATTTATGATTGAACACAGAAGACTGGGCAGCACCCCACATTATGCCAAATTAATTAACAAAAAAATTGATTAGCCCAAGAGATATTAAAATTAACACTGCAATTTTCAGCCTGGATCATTCAATTAGATGTGCAATTATTAGATCTCCATATTGATATTATTGCCAGATCTGAAACTGAACAATCTCAGCTTTTTGGAAACTATAGGCCTATCCGCTTTTGAGCAGTGATCAATGTTGGACATGAGTGCGCTCACATGGTCATTCTATAAATCTGGGGTCCATTTTTCCCCTATCCCTGTAACATAATTCTGATGCACTCCTTAACACAGTCGTCTCTCAAGAGTGATTATGAATCGTGAACTACCTAACCAACAAATAAAAACTTGTTTGAAGTCATTCTAATAATAATAATAATAATATCGGAGTCTTATATAGCGCACGTATCTACCAACAATTAGGTACTCAATGCGCTGGAAATTATGTCTATTATTAAAGAAAGGTAAATAAAGTTTATGAGAAATATGATACCCATTATGTAGTACCTTATAATGGTTTACAAGGTACTACATTCTACATTAAAATGATACTTGAATGATCAATTACAAAGTATCAAGGGTAACAGGGACAGGAAAAATGCCACACTTTGGACCCTAAATTTATAGAATTAACAGAAATGACACGTGCATCTGGAACATCTAGTATGTGGCATTGGAGAGTTACACATGTTTGTGGCTCATGTGGACAGTGGGCCGGGCCTAATATATAGTAGGACAGGTAACCCTCACATTCAATTATTTAAAATATAATATGACACAGCTAAGCCATTCCCTCATGCAAGTGCATACTGGAGGCACAGCTTCTAAATGGACATTGAAAACAGATACTTAACATTATGCTTAGTATGAATTTCATAAAAGTGACATTACTTTGATGAATTCAAAATTGTCAGTACTGCTACCAAGCATGATCATGTCCAGGTGTTTTGTTGGTATTAATAAAAACTAAAAACATGTTACATCCGGAAATTCCTGAGTTATCATGAACACATTGGAGTGTCAACAAGAAATAAATTCCGAAAAATTCCACCATTTTTGGAGATGGGCCGATCCTGCCCATTTTGGTCACATGACAGTTCGATAAGATTTGTGAGAATATAGTCAGGATTATTTTATTGGTTGGTTTGTGGTTGATGTTTACTCCAATAAGGCCTTCGTAAAGTGTCGGTCAGAAGTGTCTATGTTTCAGAAAAGTGATGGAAATTTGGAAAAAGCTTTTTGTTCTTTTCTTTTTTTGTCAACAATGACGGATTTTCCAAGATTCTTCTGATACAAGAATGTGTCCAAAGAAGCCAACCCTTTCTACAGTTTTCTTAGAAACAAATAAAAAGACAATATATTGACATTATATTGACAAAATAAAGCAAATGTATTAATTTAAAGGGGAAAAAACGGAGTCGGGCTGGAAAAAAAGGAAGTGGGTCTGGACGAGAAACTGGTTTATTTTTTTAATTTGGCCTCGTTAGGAATTTCAGTAATTGCTCCAAACAAATAAAGTTTGGCTGCTATTAAGTAAGTGTACGTACAATTTTATGGAATTTACTACATCGGGGTGGTAACATTGTTCCAATCATTCATTTTCTGGCCCATGAACAGCTACAGTGTATGCAAATTTCATGTACTTGCAAGTACGTGTGCATGTAAATTAGCTGTCAACATGTTCTAGGTTATTGGAAGTTCTTCCAGATGTTGACACTTCTTTCGACAACTAATTTCAAAAAGAAAAAATGTAGACGAAAAGCAGCTCTTTTTATTATGTAACACGATTCCACAAAATCAAAAATCAGTGTTTCACAGAAACTCTTGAAGAAAAGATCTGTACTCCTGAAAACGATGAAAAGCCTTTTGCCCTGTTTTCAATTTCAATAGTGAAAATATTATAATTCCAAGGGAAGAAAGTGTGAAAAATACATGAAAAGGGCGGGAAAAAAAGTGGGCAGTTATTTTGTTTTGATCATTCTTTCCCCGGTCAATGCAGCTGACGAGCGAATCTGGCCAGCAATCTTTTTTTTTCCGTTTTTTTTTTTTGCCCGCAGGCATGGCATTCAGCTAGCGCCTTAGCCCCAACAATAGACGACCTCCCCTCCGTATTCAAGCCAGCTTTTCCCCTCGTCGAGTCTCTGCGCTGCTCACCAAGACCGACTGGCGAAATAAAAAAAAAAGTGGCGGGGAACCGAGGGATTCTTAAAGTCCCGGGCTTGGAAAAACCACACAAGAAATAATCAAATGCTGGGACAGTAGGGGGGAAAAAAAGAGAGATTCTATAGAAAAAGAGAAGAGAAAGGGGATAAAAAGAGGAAAAGTAGGCCACTGCAGATTGGTCAAAGGCAAAGTGCGATTCAAGAGCTAAGCCAAAATGCTAATCCATTAAAGAAACGAAGGTTGCCGGTTCTGTGCTCGGAAGTCGTTGCACTATGGCGAGACAGGTGCCCACGTTATAGGAACATGGACGTGAAAGAAATATTGTCGGATAATGCCACCATTTTGTGCACATTTTGTTGCTTACGTTTCATGGAATCTCACGGACACACACATGTAAAGTGCGGGTTTCAAAAATTCTTTCAATATCCAACTCATTCACATGTTAATTACATACATGTACAGCTTGTTCATGCATAGGGGCCTACAATTAACAAAAATGCACTCCTGCCTCCTACAAATATTTCATGTAAATCCAAAACAAAAATAATCTACTTAACCCTAACTCCCTGCCGTCTTTTACTAAGTACTGGACCAAGTCCGCCAAAATCCATCAATCACACTGCTTCCAATGTACGCTTTGCTTTAGGCCTCCAGGCTCAAGTCCATCATACACCAATAACGCCATCAATATTTAGTGAAACCAGGCCTGCATGACCAAGTCCCCCAAAATCAACCAAAAGGGGGGGGGATTTTGTTAGAGTTGGGAGGTTATAGGTTAAAGTGCATGTTTGTTTACTGTTAGATATGATTTTGCATTAATTTGAGTCTGTTTCTACAATATAAGCTTTTTCCTTGTACATGATAACACAAATATCTCTATTGGCAGGCTACCCACTATGCTGCCTTCAAATTTTTCTTGGAAACCGTTTCAAATGTCGGGACCCGGGTACCCGGTCACACCCCTAGTCTCAAATCTACTATTTTGAAAGTCTGCACACTACATGTATATCCTATCTTCTTCTTCACATGGGTCATTGAAGCACACTGGTTTTGTTTGTTGCTCGAGTATCTGAATGAACTGCGAAGCCCTCATCTTGTGAGAACCTGCTGAAGAGAGAAGTTGAGGGGGAATCCTTTATTTCCCCCTTCTTTGGTGAAGTGAGACAGAGCCGCTAATGGCCTCGAGATATGCCCAGGCTCAGGTGGTTTGAGGCTAGCGGCTACTTTCTTAGCTCTCCGCAGGAGTGGGGGATGTTCCGGACAAGGCCGGCCGGCCGGCATGGCTCGCAGTGATGGTTTGAAGTGCGCCACATAATGGACAATTGAAAGGAACTCACAGTTTGCTTGTTCGACCATTTCAATCATATGTAAAAAGGAAACTCTAGTTTGATAAAGAAAATTTGAGCGATGGAAAAGGGGCTAGGGTAGGGTGACTTCAACACTTTTAAAATTGATTTCCATGAGCTTAATTCTGTCTGCACTCGCCTCAAAATTTGTAGAGTACCTCCATATTGCATTATAGTAGTGAATTGCTAGTCCAAATTTATTGAGAAGAGGTGAAATGGCTCTTTAAAATGCCATTATTTAGCACATAAATTGAAAATGTAGGGGGAAAACTCCCCCTCCCACACACACACACAGAAATGAGTTTGAACACTAGTGCAATAACCCTGGATGATTCAGTCATGTGACAAGAAATAATTAAAATTCAAATAAAACACTTGGAAAAAAGGACTTTACACAAAAAATGATTCTTATCACTGTGATTTACAAAAATGTTTATGCAAAACAAATTGTACCAGTTATTGCATATTATGTGATCCTAGTTAATAAGATACGTGTGTAAAGTCTGCTTGCTACATACATTGATGCAAACTACTGTAAGAATAACATGATATACTGCTTCAAGCCTGCAATTTGACAGTTATGGGGAAACCAAAAATAAAAAAAGGGTCTAAAAAATCCCACAAGTCAAAGCAATATCAGTGTTTGTAATCAAAAAATGGTTTTGTCCCGAAGGCAAAAGTGATTAGCACAGAGAGTGGGAAGGTTTAGATTAACGCAGCCATTGTGGACCTGTCAATTCAAATTTCTCCGCGGTCCGTCAAGTGAATTATATTGCTCCGGTGCGTTTCTCGGTCTGTCGCCGGGACAGTTCTGGGACAAGCGTGTGGCAGACATAAACCGTGCAGGGGAGCACGTCTTACCGCATTTCTTACAGCATTTCTGTCTCAGTGTTACGCCTTATCCGTGTAAATGATTTGCATTTTTAGGATTCAATTTCACAAACACCTCATTGACAATAACAACGATTTTTCCTCATTTGCAAGAAATCATTTTAACAGTAGAGCTATATTAAATTCCTAGAGAGCTAACTCACTGTACACAGTGTAGCCTGCTGGGTGATTCGTGTTTGTGCACAAACCAATGAAAAAGTCCAAATTCTGTACGGCTTTTGTATGGCCATTTGCATATATGTATTTTATAATTTCACACAAATAGACCTACATTATCAAAATTGATAAACCCAAAATTGAAACTTCAATCAGTAACTAAGTGTTTTTTTTAATTTCTGCTCTGCACCGACAATAATGAACAAATTGTGCGTACTTGCACCGTACTGATTATTTTTGTTCATAGCGCCCCTTTAGGTCACGTCTAATACGCTCATTGTCAATGTATATTAAGAGCATATCATGAGAACACAGTTACATCTAATTTTAAATAAATTCTATGGACATGCCCATGAATTGAAAATGTTTGCAACCAGGACGCTTACAGAAGTATTTTAATGCAAGAGAATTAGGCGTTAGCGCTCTAGTAGTGCAATATACATTTCAATGTGTTTACATGCGGTTTGTATCTTTTGTTTACTTGTTTGCTCATGGACTGGACACTATTTAATAGTGCCACTGCTTGGTGCTTATTTTTTTTATTAAAACTGATACTTTCTTGCAAATTGAGAGGATAAGTCACAATAAAAATGCTAAGAATGTATTTCATTGGACGTGGGCTTTTTGCCCATGATGCACTGCAAAAACAATGGCCTCTCCGCAGTAACCTTTTCATGCGGCTATGATATATGCGGCTATTGATAATGCATTACTTATGGGTACTCGATGGAAACAAGCCTCTGCAATTGGCTTTCTAGGCTATCCGAGATGAAATCAACTGTTCTCTGTGTTCTTATCTTTGTATTGTTATGTGTAGTGTATGTATGTAAGAAAGTCAACTTGATTATTTGCCTACCAATTGAAAAAAATCTCTTTTCATCTAGAGTGGACGTTACTTGCTGCACGTCCTCACATCCCCATCACCAAGTATACAATGTAAGAACTAGTTCTTTTTTCCATCAAACCTCGCAAACAAAAGCCCCCGAATCCCCTTCCCCGGGGATCCCCGCTAGACATCTCCATCCTTCCATTCCTTCTCTTGATCCTGCTCTAATTCCAAAAAATCCTCTTTAGCATACGAGCCTTTCCAAAGCAGAAATATCTCTCCTCTTTTTTTTCTTTGGATAAACCCCCATCCCAGTTCCACGGAAGGCAAGGACCCCGTGCAACCGTTTCGCCTCCACACATCCCAACACTTTTTGCCCGAGGCAAGGCCTTAAGAATGGACATGTTCGCCCATCCAACTCTCGCGCATGTTGAGATCCCCGTCTTGCATTTTGCATGAGGTGAAATTAGTGCGACGCTCGCATATTTCGACCTTGTAATGAGGCAGTTATGTAAATGACATGCGGGGCCCGGTTTCAGGATCATTACCATACAGGGAAGATAAAAGAACGCAGATGATAAAAACAATACCATGTGAGTGAGCAGAGTACCCATGATTTTTTTAATCCGGGAATTTGTTCTTGTTTGTACGTTCATGTATTTATCATGAAAGAAATTTTTGCAACTCGGTTTGTTTTTGGGAAGCTTGTCCCATTAAACCAAAAAATAATTTAAATAAGGAAATTATCAATATACATGTACCTTTGGGGTATTGTAAGTGTGCAAGTACATGTCAAACTGATAACAATTTACGGAACCTAATGGGAAATCAGGAACTACAGTAAACTGCGTTAGAAACAATAAAAACAATACAAAAACCTCAATAACATCAGAATGATGTTAAATAAAGTACATACTGTTACCTGATCGATGGCTTACACACTAAAAAATAGTTGTCAAATTGCTGAAACTTTTATCTCAAAACAGTTTAAATCCTAGGGTACTGTATTAGTCATCTTTTCATTCGAAGAACACCGACTAAAACAACTAATTCCCCAACAAAGTTTAAACAAGATAACTTTCAACATTACTTGAAGAGGTCTACGGGCAAAACAATTTTTTTTGCAATTATAATAAACACAAATGGAGTGCACTGACCAGTGAAGATGCTTTGCAAACTGAATAATACAAAAGCCCCATTCTTATCTGGTTACAATGCCAACAGCACAAACGCTCATTTGTAACTGTTCCCCCACCATCGCTTGCCAAAAAAAAAAATTTGTTAAGCAATTCGTTGAGTAAATCATTTAGTGCGAGGGGTACGGTTACGGTCACAGTCATCTGCATAGTGTGGCTTAATGCATCCGTAAAAACTCAACTCCAAACTGGAGTTGTCATGCTTGCATGCCAAAACACTGAGTGGAATTCATATGATACTCACTCCACAACGGCCATCTACACCACCATCATTGCACGCATCCATTTATAAACACCAAATGCTGAATTTGATCACTACTCCATACAACCGGCCACCCCATTCCCAACAACTCAAAACATGTCATCGTAAGTCAATAACAAAAGATGTTCGGTCTGATAAAAAAAAAAGGAATGCACGGTGTACTTGTTAAGTGATAGCTTGAATGTGATCTGTCAATGACTTTGACTTTTTCTCCTGAAATCATTTCGGGGGTGGGGAGACGGAATCCAAACTTAACCAGGGAATGTATCAAGGTTTTTCTGAATGGGTGAGGTGCCGGGGACCGAACCACAGCCTTCCATGGTATGTACGATGATATCCTCTTCATTTTTTCGGGTTGGCGCGATCACGGCGCGGATCCATTACACGACCGCGTTGCCGGCGTAGCGCGATACTGTCCCAGGCCCTCTTCAGCCCTCTCCAATGCTGTAACTAGAACCTATTGTAGAAAATGTATGGGCCTGCGAGAGGGACATGAGGGTGCTTCAGCGATGGCTGACTTCCAGAACAAAAAGCTCAGGCAGGCCTTGGCCGGGCCGTTGAAGATGGGGTCGAGGAAGTCCAAAACAGGCACCAACGCCGGACCTACGCGCTTTCTTCTTCCCTCAGCCGGCAACTTGCCATGCCATTTTTTTCCTTTCTCCATCTCCCTCTCTCTCTTTCTCCAGTCTTTCTCTCCTTATTTCTTTCTCTCTTGATTTTCATCTCCCTCAGCGTGTGCTTGCCAATTTTTTCTTGGGCTGAGTAGTGCGGATTGCCTTGAGGCATGTTGGTGTCAGGTTGCTGTGGTGGGGCCCATACAGCTCGCCAGAGCTCCCGCAATTTTGGCCGAGAGTGAAAAGAGGAAAGTCGGGCCGCGAGAGGGGCTCCTTTTGAGATGGCGCGGGGGGAAAGAAAACAAAGGGCCGGGAATGTGCAGGTGATTCACGCTGAATCTTCCGTAAGAAAACTGCGCCAACTGCAAGCGTTTTGAAAGAGAAAAAAACCTGCTGCAAAACACTGAAATTTTCACTTTTCAATTCCTCATAAATGCCCCCTTTCTTGTAACTTCCTGTGACTTCGGGCAAAATTTTAAGGAATACAAAGAGTGACCATTCATCTATGATGTGACAGTTGTGTCAGTGTCTCCACAGAGAAAGGACTCTGTTCCTTGCTCTATGGCGTCTCCTATAGCTTTTAAGATACACCACAATTAGCATAACAACACAGTTGCAACCATTCCTTGCTCTATGCCAACAGCAGTCAATGAAGTTGAAAACAATTTACAATAGTGGTTTTTCATGTAAGGCATATATGCAGTACAGTATACATGTAGCTCCATCGTTAATTTCGACAACTTTAGCTTATGAAAATAGAAGATTGCACTTCAGTGCTTCTTAATTCTTAAGAATCTCAGAAATCAAAAATCATTTCCAACGTGCAATTAATACAAACTAGAAGTTCCTTAAATGTGATGGTAACCTTCTTATACATGCAAGCCTGATTACACACAGTCCACACAAAGTACAATAATCCCTCCAAGATTTACAAACAACCTGCAACAAAACAGCCCCAATATAGCTTCCCACACACAAACACAGTTTAAACACCACTCCCCTGAATCAAAACATCAAAGCAAAAGCCTATGTGCTAAACAAACCCCCATTAAGCCTGATTAGGCAATCCATTAAGCCTGATTAAACAGTGACTTCCCACATTAATAACCAGGTTTTGTTGGCTCTGTAATCCCGGTTTACGGTTGATTAACCAGGATCAGTGGGTACTTGAAGACGGTGACATGCTTGATTTGGCAATGACTTCGCTTGGTTAGCAAAACAGTCAATTCTCCACACATGAATTATGCTATGGCTTACAGTATAACTGGGTGGTATTGGCAGGTTTTTTTTACAGCTTTGTAGTTTGTTTGTGTGACTAATTTGTTTATGGGCTAAAGTACAAATACTGGTGAGGGAACTGTTAGGATTCAGGTTGCAATCTAAAGGTACAGCCACCTTCTCGGAAAGAATGTAGTATCCAGACGCCACTTCAGTGGTTGTGTACAAAGCCTATGGAGAGTCAAACAAAATATCTGAGTATTTCCTTACAAACTTGGAAATGTTTCTCATTCCCAGATTCATGTCTTTTCAACATTTTAGCAATGACTGACGTTTATTGAGATGATATATGAAGAAAAAAGCTGTGTCAGGTTGCAACATTCTTTCCACCTTTTCATAACCAGACACAGGTTGCCAGCAACTATTTGGCAAATCATTTTTTTTAATGTGAACTGGTTGTTGATATCTTCAAACTCAGAGCAAAAAAGGTAGAATATATCTTTCTTAATTTTTAATTTATCAGATACTTATTGAAGTGCATCAATGGAAAAAAATAACCGACACAGTATTTAATAGGTTACATCTGAGCAAAAGCACTTGATAAGGCCTCATTTCATATAGTGGTGCAGACATTTAAAGGTAATATTAAACATTTGCAAACATCAAAAAACAAAACGAATTTCTTTTTTACGACAAACCAACAAATTATTTTGAGGTCACCACGCTTTCTGGGCATTTTATTTTCAGGGGGTTCGTTCTCTAAAATTAAACAGCAAAATTGCTCTGTTTATCATGCTAAGCCAGATCCCCTGGTAAAATAAACTGCACAAAATGTTCTTTCCAACGATATAACAATTCTTTTGATTGGATGAGAGGAAAGAGGGGATTCTTTTTTCAATCCAATCATTGCACTCCTTTCTTTCAAGACAACCTGTGTGGTAATTTGCAGTCTGATCATACCATACATGAAAGGGGTGCTCAACTTCATGTGGACAACTGGAAAAGCATGTAGACAACTTAGAAATATATGACAACATATTTGATGCGATCAAGCTACATGTACATGAGTCGTTTGTCGGGAATTTTCATTTGGAGATACAGGCAAAAATAGGGCCACTTCATCACATCACTTCATCACATCTCTTGGTGTTCCGACTTCCATAATTTTTTAACTAAAGGTGGTATCAGCATGCAGTTTTCAAAGAAGTAATGCTGAGATTGTGCTGCTTTCAAATCTGTAATAATAAAAAAATTGACCGGGGTCGACAAACAACTCGTTTAGCTTGATCGCATCACATATGTATACATGTACATGCTAAATAAGCTGTAGTAGCCACCACAATTTAAATTCAAGATTCGTGACATGATGCATACAGTAGGCCTATCTTATGGTAACTTCGGTATACACACTGCACATCTTATCTTGAAAAGTAAAATGCCCGATTATATAACACTAGGTGAAGTGAAGTCTGCAAAGCGCCTCCATAAGTCTGCTCACAAAGCGCAAACTAGGTCGTACTCCCCGCTCTACTACAGAAAGAAAGAATCCTTGATGTACTCATTAACACTTGATATTTAGCGCGTGGGCGTGAAGTAATTTCAATAATGATCCGGATTGAAAGAAATCCAAAAGGGACGTGACAAGTGAAAAGAAAGGGCTGTACTAGAACGAAACCGGAGCACCAAATTTGACATTCTAAAATATCCTTTGATTAGATTCTTTTGTAAAACAAATAAAGGCAACAAACATTTTCTGTAATAGAATACAATTATGCAGCTTGCTTTGTGGAAAGAACAGGCTTAAAGGGCCCATGTAATTGTAACTTTTTTTAATGCAATCCTTGAAAATGTACCTTTGTGTCCCATTTAACTTATATTTTCAAGTTTTTGCCATTTTTAAGTGCATTTTGGTTCCTTTTTTTGTTCTTTGTTTGGTTCCTTTTTGGTTATTATGTTATACAAATTTCCATATTCATAAGCAAAAGTGTGATGTCAATTCTGGCACAAACCTCAATGTTACAGCTATTTCAGTACCAAAATTTGCCAGAATTGTATTTTCTTTGCTGTCGTAAATTTTCACTTGTTGTTGTTTCAGACTTTCCGTAGATGACAGCATAAGCCATGTGAGCAATGTTTTCTCACAATGTTTTCAGTGAGCAAATTTGGGGTTCACAATTTGAACAGAAAACCTGGGTTTTCCTGAAATGACAACACAACAACAGCGCCCTCATTTGTCAGGAAAAGCATGGACAAGTTTAAATGTTAAACAAAAATTATACATTTCAATCAAATCAACCAAAAAGATATGTCAAATAGTTTTCATACATTTAAGAGGAGCAGAAAGTTGCATTAAATATGTTCCCAAGTAAAAACCATGTCGCAGGCACTTTTAACCCTATGAAATGGCATTTTTTTACTCAAATGTTCCACTGTCTAACAGGATCAAACTAAATTAATCAAAGTGAAATTAAAAAGCTTAAAATTCAACCTTATTTCTTGTCATCCGGAAAATTGACCAAAATAAGGCCCCATAAGTTTCGCACTAAAGATAACTACCAAGTTTTAATCTTGAAAAAAAGCAAACAAAATAAATTAAATAATTAACAATAAGTTTGTAACAATTGGGAAATATGTTTATGAGAAGTTTGTAAATGGAAGCAAAATATGTGCAGTACTGTTATAGTCACGTGGTATTTATCACAAATCGTCAGAAATATAGGTATACATCTTAAGTATGGTGTTCTATGTGCCATCGGCATCCGTTATCACATCTTTGGGCGTCGTATTTTTCAGCTCTGCTAGAGATCATTTTGATAGATTTCATGCAAGATTTTCATGCAAGACGGCCAGAACTTATTGTGCACTCACACTTGTTTAATGTAATACCAAACAATTTTTTTTTTATTGGCCTTTTTTTGTTGTTGAAACAATAGAGAAAATCACTAACACATAAATGTACATATTTCAGCCTTCTTATCTTTGTGCATTTGGATTCAACCTGGGTTCAATTAAATGTAACATTTAAAACTATGAAAAGCTCCAAATATTATTCATTAAAAAAAAATATACACACACGAATGATTCGTGAAGACATTAATAATGGTACTTAAAGGTTAAAAGATAATACAAAAATAAATGCAAAACTGTGAGTGCATAATATCCAAAGCTGAACTTGCTCAGTGAACGGTCAAAAAAACAAAATAGCAAAATAGCAGAAAATTGCCCAAATTAGCTGGGACAAAATGAAGGGTGTCACGTTACCGTTCCGGAGTTCTGCCCAAAGAAGAAAATGGCAAAGCCAACTGGCGGGCTTTGTCCCATGCAATCAGCTACTGGAGGGGGGGGGGGCGAATTGCGCTCTGTTTCATTTCCTGGCAAAAATAATGACTCTTGCCTCGAACCCCTGTTTTCTTTTCTTTTTCGTCTTTTTTTTTTGCTCTGTTATTTCCTGGGGACAGGACCAGAGAGACACAAAACATATCTGCATCGACCTTTTAAAAGGTTAACCAAGATTTGGGGACTTAAAGGTGATATTCGCTTGTCATATAAAGAACAATCACATAATTATTATTCACAATGAAGGGTAAAGATCCTTTTCTCTTAAAATAATAATAATTAGTAAATACATATTATGACAAAATTAAAATTTTATGTTCATTTGTACAGGGGGTGTAAAAAAAAACGAACCTTCAAAGCATCATTTTTTTCACAGCTTTAAATTAATTCATTGCAAATATCTATACATATTTAGAGAGTATATTCCATTAGCTTTTCGACAACAACAAATCTTTCCAATCGGACAAATATTTATTGAATTAGGCAATGGCCATTTCAAAATAAGTACCGATTATTCAATCTGTCCACGGTCTCAATTGTCACTTGTTAGGAATGTAATGGGTTTCGGGTGAGGGTAGTTTTGCTTTCTTGAATGTTTTAAACTCTTTGTATTTATTTTGCTCATTTTATGTTTTTAATTTTTTTTTGCAACAATGGTCATTTATCCTTTTGGAAGTAATGGTAGTCCTGAAAAGAACTGTTTGATTTCTTAGATGTTTACTTTGCTGCTTTGTCTCTTTCCTCTACTTGGTAGCCTTTTTTTCACAAATTTTTGGTCCTTGTTCTTATTGCGGCAGTCAAAATATCAGTCGACGAGAACAAAATGGACGTGGACGAAAGAAAAAGCTGGACTTGTTTTCAAATAGCCATTCAACTCAATAAATATTTACCTGATTGGAAAGATGTTTACGTTGTTGAAAAGCTAATGGGACTATAGTCTCTAAATATGTATAAATAGTTGCGATACATTTTTTTTAAGCTGTGAAAAAGAGGACGCTTTGAGGGTGTTTTTTTCTGTCAGACGCCCAGTATATTAAATAGATGTGACTTCTTTTAAAAGGAATAAGGAATACTGATATCAAACGCATTGTCAGTTCTGAAACATTATCAACAGAATTTAATAGGCTGTACACAACAAAACAAAACAAAACAATGGACAGGGAACCAAACAAGCCACCTCAGAAATATTGTACCTGTACTCCACCAACTGAGCTATCCAGCCCTCTACTACTATACAGGGTGAGAAAAAAAAGGAAAACCAAAATGGCAGGACCCATTTTTAAGTGAAGTTCTGCCTGTAGCACTTTCAAAATCTAGGATATGAAAGCCCAATTGTTAAGCTTGATTAATGAGTGATTTGAATGATTCTTGTACTAAGACAGAAAGCTTATTAATTGGGCTTTCATATCTTAGATTTTGAAATTGCTACATGCAGACCTTCATTTAAGACATTTGGGTTTCCTTTTTTTCAACTCACGCTGCATAGTCTCTCAAATTTTCCGTGTCCTTATTCGAAAAATTAAAACTTTCCAATGTTTCATCCAGACCATTAGTGTGGCAAACATTATTTAATTTTCCCAACAGCAACAGGCATGAATACCTAATGTGCATGTAACAGATTCTCCAAATGATACCGTCCCTTTAAATGATTTCTTATTAGTGTTGTGTGCAACCCGGAGATTCATAAAAGCTTCTCAGTATAAGCCCGGAATGGTTTGCGGAATAATGAATTCTACAGCGGGATCTTGTGATTATCGGAGGATCGGCCCGTGATTTCCTCCGTGATTAAGCAAAGGGTTCGTTTCTCTGGCCGGCGGAAATTGTTACCGCAGAGGTGGAAATTGGCGGCAAATTGAAGCAAAATAATGGGTCCTGAGAGTACGTTATGTGGAACCACAATGCAAACAAATTCAAGGTTGTTTTCGTAACTCAGGGATTTGTTGCTAACCTGAACTCCAAATTGCAAATTTAGGTAATTTTGCTTATGAGTAATGTGATACAAAAAGAAAAATGTGAAGTATTTAAATCAGCATCCCCTTACCATACATATCAATGAACCAGTCTGGTTACAAGATAAATATGTTAATTATACAGTCACAGCATTTGAAATATCTGTCAGTAATTCTTATTTTTCAATATTCTTTGTCGTCATCTGCAAATCCATGCACATCTCTGCGTCATTGTTTAAAACCTTTCCATAATTTGGGCTTACAACACTCAGATTCAGAATACATGTTTGCTTTTTAATCTTCCTGCAAGTAATTTATCTCTCCTCTCCATATGATATAAGTTAGTGCATCACGGTGACAAAATTAAAATGATTTATTTTTTTGGGAACCTTCAGCAACTTTGTATATATTTGCGTTCCCCTTTCACGTTTGTCAGTCGTGTTTGCCTACCCTATACCAGCCCTGTGTCTATATGATGGGTACCGGGCCAACAGCACTGGTGCCAGACAGGCTGCATCATCACTCCTAATATGTTATGTCTCATTATTTTGTGTATTTTATCGCTACCTTCCAGCTAGAAATGAGGCCGGGGCAAATAGTAGTATGCACGTAGGTCTCTACGGAATGGTTTTGGGTAGGTTAGTCAGGAAATAACACTCTGCATTTTGTCAATGGCTGGTTTAAATAGGTCGGAGATGAATCTGGTGCCCTCTGTTTGAATGAAGTGGCAGTCAATGTCTGAAATAACGTGCGAAATGGCCTCCTGAAAACTACATTTGGGGACGTTCCAGGCACTGATGAAATTGGTAATTGTATATCAGACGGACGTTAATGGTATGATTTGTCCTTGATACATGTATAGGCAGGACTTAGTGTTGACTCTAAGTACTACCTAAGAACTTTTGAAAAACAAGACAAGGAAAGCCTACTAGAGCTGGTACCAGAGTACACAAAGTTCTTTCAATCAATTCAGAATGGCTAGTTAAGGTTCAATCGCGGCACCAACGTGAAAGGGAATTTGTGACGTCAGGGCAAGTTTTCGCGCTGCAAATTCGCAAAAGTTGTACACATTTCAAGTTCGTCGTATTTCGTAGCAAATGCTTCCTGACGTGAAATTTGCACCGCATTCGCATTCTCGTGGCGTATGAACCGGCCTTACGGTGTAGCAGAAGTCATTTCATACATATAGGGCCTCTACAATAGGCCAGCTTTAGCCAATTCACACGTTGCAGTGCAATCCCATTTCAAACTTTTGGGCCAAGGGGAGACTGAAGCAAGTCTAATTTGCAAGTGACATTTTCTTCCACCATGTCATGCCCTCATAAATGCACAGAGTACAAATTTCATGAGATTGTCAAATATTTTAAACCTGTCAGGAAAAGTGTGATTCCCCTTGATCGTACAAGTGGGCGTTGTGTGTGCGTGTGCGTCTCTCACCACCCAATCTACAGCTGGGTCACCTCGCAATCCCTTCTCTTCTCTATTTGACCTGATTCTTCGCGCCGATTCTATCAGCAAAGTGTAGCGATATCGGTCAGCGCTGACAGGGCAACTAATGTAAAGTGCTGCCTCCGCCAATGATAAGACTATCTCTCCCCCATCAGCGGTTAGGGGCTTGGTTCAGTCCCAGGCCCTGAGCCGATCCGCGCTTGCAGATGCCGGCTATCCAGTGCGGGTCTGATGACAGGATAAATCGAGGGTTGGGCCGAGAGGAGAAAAAAACCTGGGGCCCTGATGATAACCGTGATAATGTGATGGAGTGCAGGCGCCTGGGATGAGGTGCCAATGAGAACATGGCTTGGTCCAAATTCTACACACTAAAGTTGCAATAGCATAACGATTTCATCACCATGCAGCAACATGGCATTTTGCTTGAAAGTTTCTTTTTGTCAAAATCCCAGCCTCAAAAATGTATAGATCTAAGTTGTTTCCATTTTGTGTAAAAGACTTCACACGGTTGAAATTCAGACAATTCTACCCAACAGTGCCCTGTGACTTCCGGCACATGCAAAATTGTGACACTGTGTCTTGCCCAAGGACACAAGCATCCAAACTAGGGCTTAGCCAATCGGAAGGATCCATAATGATATCAAATTTCATTCAAGCAAAGATTGAAACACTCGGTGTTTGCAGGAGGAGAATACTAGCTCAACAAAACAATAACAAATTGTTGTGCATTCATGTATTCTGAAACACTGTGCAAAGATGCAATATGCTACTATAATCGTCAGGAAGGTCAAAGGGTAAACTATGAATGATTCGTGTCTAAATACAGTCACAGACGGATTTTTAGACTAAGCTAGTAATATTATCATCACAAAAGACTAATTATAATTATGTGATGGCGCATGCAGATAGGTAGGCTGTGCCAAATAATCATTCACTGAATATCCAAATAGCATTTTCCAATGAATATTCAGAAAAAAATGAGAGCGCCTCTCAAGAAGATGAAGAAAAACACCTGGGATGTTATATTTAATCTATTGAGAGTTGTGCATCGTTTCGTTGTTTGCCAATTATATGGAAATAGAACATCACTAATTTGCATCTTTAAAATCTGTCAAATTTCAGCTGATCAGCTACCTTGAAAAAAGATATGTTGATACATGTTATAAATAGTCTATTAAGCCCATTGTCAATGTTTGACAGACAATTATAGGTACGTGCAAATCGCGATCAGCGATCGATTTAATTTTCGAACAGTGCATGCAATTGAGGTTGGCGCATTTAAAACTTGATCGTGTTTCGAATATCTGACTTTTCAACCAAATCCAAGTTTGAATATTCGAATACTTAATTATTCGAAGGGCACAGCCCTGCAAGGTAGATGAAACATGAAGACCACAAACAGTTATTGAGCAAAAACATTTCATTTATCCTGAATGCCCCAAACTCAAACTACTGTATCAAAAAAACTACAAGTACAAGGTTCATCTTTGGGAAGTACAAGTTTGCTCACAGTAGAAGTAGTAAAAGCCAAAGTGTGAAGAAATGGAAAGGGTGTTAGAATGCAGCCCAAATCAACATCCACAGAGCCCTGACTATATACAGCTGACAGGGAAGGTGCTTGGGAGGTGTCAGAAGTGGGATGAGTGTGTTTGGTAACTCGGGAGTAAGATGACAAAAGTACAACGAGGAGTTATATTAATGGTGGGGCAGTGTGGCTTATAGTGGTTATGGTTCGTGACTCATGATCAGAGGGTCAGCGGCTCAAATCCAGCTGCTGGTGATATGTTATGTCGTTGGGCAAGCCACTTCACCTTCATTTGCCTCTCTCCACCCATGCAAGAGTACAAATGGGTACCGGCATTAGCTGGGAAGTAACCTGTGATGGATGGCATCCCCACGCCTGGGCGCTCATGTGGAAACACTACAAGTTGTGCACATTCAGTATGAAATTAGTCGTGCATTTTTTTGTGCTGTAGGAATTATACATTGTTTTTTTTCACCCCTCTTTGGGCATTTTTATAAAAACAAAGTGATTTCAAACTTACATCAGTTCTTCACCCTGCAAACCTTCAATTCTTATTCATAATTTCTCAAGTTTGCATTAAGGCCAGTTCATAATTCATGCGAATGCAGAAGTGAATTTGGCGTCATGTACATGTAACATTCGCTGCCAAATTTGCCATAGACTGAAACTTGTTCAACTTTTACAAATTCGCAGCATTCGTGTTCGTGCGAACCAAATATGAACCGGCCTTAAGACCTACACCTGAAATGTTGTAAAGCTATCCAAATATCCATGAAATTTCCCTCCATGTCTTCACTGATGCAGACAATTTTTGAGGGGGCTTTAGGCCTCTAATCCCCCGGAGCTACCCTGTCAAATGACTTGGTGTTCCCGGTCTTATCTCTGCGCCACCCCCTGGAGAAACTGTCATCACAAATGTGTATAAATGCATCTGACGAGTGTAAATACGACTCCAATACTTTGATATTTTCCAAGTCCCCTTTTTCGGGCCGGTCGAGCCACAAGCAAACAATGTAGGTTGGGGGAAACATTGTAAAGGTTGTAGATCCGTGTGCAAAGAGCAGATGAGCATACGAGTGGATACACACAGTGATGTATTTACTCGGACACCACTGTTATGTTCAAGTCCCTGGAGTCATAAGACCTAGATTATGGTGAATATTGGTGGGATTAGAAAGAGGATTTTAATGTTGGCTGTCAAAAAAGTTTAAGAGGGAGAGAGAGATGGCGGAAAGTGTCAAGTTATGACAGTTGCTTCATAGGGAATTGGAAAAACTACCCAGAGTTCCGTGCAAAGAGATGATTCAGAGGTGTGGAGCGCTGTGTGATGTTCAACTCATGTAGCATGGTACATGTACGTGGGTTCCAACCCTGATGGGGAACGTGGTGCTTGTGTTCTTGGGCAAGACATTTTGCTACAATTGCCTCTCTCCAGGACTACATGTGAAGGTAGAGACAAGATTGCGCTGATCTTGAGCTGCTACAGAAGAAATGGTCTCATGGCCTGATGAACAGGGGTAATACTTGTGGAGCGCTTTGAGACCTTCAGTATATAGCACTATAATAAACACCACATAATTTATATTAAGAAAATTCCTGAAGAACTTTGTTTCAAGTTTAAAATTAACAGCTCTGGTATGTTGCTTTGGTTTCCAAAAGATTGTCATATTATTAAAGCCTGACTAAATAATACCAACTGATCAAAAAAATAGCTGAAAATTAATATTTGCTTAGCAAAAATCAGCCGAGAGGCATTGAGTACAAAATTTACGAGACCGTTTGCACTTAGCTGCCATATTTAAGGCTTTTTTTATTAATTTAATTCAATATTCATCAAAACCTAAGACTAAATACCCATTCCTATTGGTCGAGAGCCCGTCACGTGGGTGGTTATTAAACCGCCAGTAAAACACCACTGCGTTCCGGGCCACATCGCGCAGTACGCGCTGTTTGTGCGCCAATTTCCATATAAGGAGATTTTTAGCACTAAGCGCGCAAGGCACATACAATAAGCATGGCCAGAGAGTTGTTTCACAAAACAATGAAGTAAAATTGTTAAACAAAATCGTTGGAAAGTTGTAAATTTTTGGCTTTTGACTGAAAGGTATTTACGATAATGGTCCTTGCCTTCGGCTCGGTCCATTATCCGCGACCAAGCCCCCAGCCGGTTTTAAACATACTAGTTTTAAACTGGCCAAGCACATATTTATTCCCTTAAAAATGAATACACAAGAAGTATACATCGTACTCATGTGTATCAAAGGCATGCTCCTTGAAGACGGCTGCGTGATGCAAAGGATGTATTAGGGCTGAGCGGAATACAAATATTTGAATATTTGATAATCCAACAATTATCCAGTTAGCATTTTCACTATTGAATATTCAAAAAAAAATTGTGAGCGCGGTCCCCAGAATATGACAAAAATGGTCCATAATGCTATATTAATCATATATGCCTAAGTTTTAAGATTTTATTGCTTTCAGATGCAATATTTTTGTCGACAGTCACTTTTGGAGGGTTCCAATATTCTTCTTCGGAAAACCCCTTGAAGAGCAGAACATTTTTACCAAAAACCATGCCAGGTGGGAAATTTAAATCGACTGTTATTATAGGATAATGACTGTCAATCAATCGTTCAGGTTTATAGAAGGAATTAACTTCCCAAGTGATACACGGTGATTATTTAGGCTGACGGTACGTCAAATTTGGTCGGCATTATATATTTCAAATATTTGATCAATCCAAGATGGAATACTTTCATAATAAATTATCAAATAATGCATAGCACTATAGTATCTATATAAGTTCATGAATCTCATCTAAAAGTTCTCCCTGCTTATAGGTTAAGGCCTTTTCACATTATCATTTTAAACGGAAGCCTGCCCAACCAAACATGGGGTAGACAAGGGGTACCGTTCACACTTACACCAGGTTGCATACGGGTCAGGTGTTGATTTTGGATTTTCTACCGACCAGGGTTTGATATTACCTGTGTAGAGCATCCGACCCGTGTAGAAGCCAGGTTGGATTCTTCCTAGTGTGAAAGGGGTTCCCGAAATCTCCAAGTTGGATCCGGTTGAACACAGATATTTTAGATTGTGTGAAAGGCCCTTTAAAATAACTTGCTTGGCGGCTCTTTGTGTTTTTTTGTTCACATTGCACACAAAAAAACCTGTTTCAATAACCGGAATAAACTTATCTTTCCTGATATGATCTGGGTCATCTCTTGAGCTGCATATTTTTCAAATCTTGAGGATTTTGGTGTGGAAACTGGTTTTAAGTTATTATGCAGAAGTATCTGATTCCAGTACTTTACAAATGTATGATTGACACCGAGTGGTGCTTTATGTTATTTTCCGTTATTCCCCTGTTTGGTTTTACAGTATAACATTACTAGAAATTTGGCATTGCAATATGTAGGATCATGGTAATTTTTCATTCTCTTAATCGGGTTCTGGGTATCATTTCTAACAGGCGACTTTAAGCAGTTGCTTTTATATTCAAGAAAAGTTTCAGAAGATGCTTGCGTATTTGATATGGGTTTCTTTGATTAGATATGGAAAGGCGTAAACTCGGAAGAGGATGAAAAGTCAGGAATGTATCATATCTGGTAATCCGTGGCAGAGCTGGGGAAAATACCAAGTTTATCTGGTGTGAGCTGGGTATTTATTCCATCTAAGAGACCTGTCAAGAAGGACGGCGATCAAGGAATGAAATGAAACAAGTAAGTGGAGAGATGGAGGTAAGGGAAAAAAAGGAAAGAGAGGTATGCAAATAGAAGGGGGAAAAAAATCAGAGCGAATATTCAGGGAATCTGCAGTGCTGGTTATCGCCTGCTGTTAGAGGTGACAACAAAAAGATTGAGGCGAGAAACTACGGGACCAGCTGCTCAGGGGTCGTAGCTGGCCCCGGGGCAAGAAGTGTTAAAAGAACAGGGCACTGGGGTGATTGGAGACTCTTGCTTAGAATTATTGGGGTAGAACGAACGACCGACCGACCGACCAAAAAGAAGAAAAAAAGCGCCAAGCGTGATGGCCTGCTCAAAGTAGGTCAGAGAATCCAATGCGTGGTTTGGGAAGCAAGCGTAAATGCGGGGGATGCTGAGCTGCCCATCGAAGGGAACGAATGAAAACTTAGTAAGATTATCACATTTTGTTGCGACGATGAGGGACTGTTTGTGTCGAGGGGAAATCAAAAAGAAAGGAGGGAAAAAAAAGGGAATTAATTCAGGGGGAGGTAACTGGGGACCGGGTCACAAGGGATGATCAGGTTTTTCTTGCTGTGATATTTTTTGCAAATTTTAAGATAGGATTACCGGGACGACACCATTGGAGGTAACCAAAGCCTTAAGATGGACAACACGCAGCGAAAATATTTAATCATACTAATAGAGTGTGAAATGCTGGGGGCTTTTTTTTTCTCGGTAGCTTCTGATGTGGAACCAAAGTCTCCGTCTTAATTTGGAGATGGCAACTCCATGTAAATTGGCAGCTTCGTTGGAGATGCTTCACTCCGGGAGACTACTACACTCTGTTCTGCATGGATGCGGAGAGCTCTCTCTCTCTCTCTCTCGGGAGCAAGCCCCTGGTTGCTTGGATGCGGGATCGCATCCTTTTGCTAAGCATCTCATCGTGAAATAGGTCCGATGATGCCAGACAGTCTGCCGGTAG
This sequence comes from Patiria pectinifera, assembly GCA_029964075.1. NCBI lineage: Eukaryota > Metazoa > Echinodermata > Asteroidea > Valvatida > Asterinidae > Patiria > Patiria pectinifera. The sequence goes on along the minus strand of CM057137.1, from coordinate 6,026,008 downwards.
CTCACCCCGTGATTGGCTGACAGGATGGGATCCCGTAAGAATAAAAAAAAACAGTCTTAGTCTAATTTGTCTCTCTACTGTTACAATCTGATGACCGAGAATAAAACACGCTTCCCTCTTTCCCGTCCATTATCAAATTAACTTTTCTGTACTCCGCACATAAATCGTAACAAGGTATCATTTGTTTTCACACCGTCGCTGTAACATTTTGCTTATTAACTGACACAACATCATTGTATTTTTTGTGCACTACATTTTTTTAAACCACAGTGTGTCAAATTTCTCTATAAAGACAGCAGTTTGACCAAAACAAACATTTTGTCTAAGCTTTCCTTTTCAAATAATTTTTGTTTTAGAAACATAATTTGTGTTCACAACGTTCACAAACTAGAGAGGTATGTGTGACTGTTTCTTGCAGGCAATTAACGCACACACCAAAATGTGTGATTTGTTTTTGGAAAAAAGGTATCAGAAAGATTTAGAAAGCGGTTTATCCATATTACAAAACTGGTTCTGTTCATCTGAAATGCACTTAACTATAGTATCTGTTCACTTTTGAAGAATCTTTGCTTCGTTACCAGATAATATGTAAAAATAACTCCAGTATTAAATTTAGAGGGTAGAGGGATTAAACCATAATGTAGAAGCTTAAACAGATCCGACATTTTAAACGGTTGTGTCTATTATTTTAGCTTCCTCCCTAACAAGTCTGTCCCCCAATTTCATCAAGCGAGACGATTTCCCCAAAGACGTTAACGCTGGAGTTAAAATGCAAGGCACAGCAATTAGTGCCTCTATCGCAGACGCCTCTTTAGGGGTTATTGTCGGTGAGGATTTTTTTTTTCTTTTTCAAACCATGAATTATAGCAGGTTAAGTGAGCGAGTGCTGGGGTCTGGGAAGCCATTTTGAGCTTCCATGTACATGTATCTAACATGTTTATCAGGTATGTAACACCAGTGTACTATATGTAGAACTCAAGTCCATGACTCGGACTTGAGCCCATCTTGAGTTGCCATTTTGGTGAATCGAACTTTTATTGGAAATCAGCAAAAGACTCAGACTTGGACTCGACCATCAGGACTCAGAATTGGCGCTAATGACTCATGAGTCACCTTTTTATTTTTTAACAAAACAAAATTACTTTTATAAAAGCAATTCCGATGCACATCGCTCTTCTTGATATTACTAATGGACGTGTATTGATGAAATGTACATGTATACATGGTGTCTACTTTTCTGGTGACCTAAAATTTCCTGCAAAAAATGACAGCACGGAATCAGAGTAATTGTAGACCAATACGTACACATGTACATGTATCACGCTCGTATACTTGCAGCTGAATCATTCAATTTATTACCAATAAAAAAATTGAGATTGCTAGTGGGCGACAGAAAGCTAAAGGCAACAAAGAAACACTGTACAATTTGATGTTGTTCTTTTTTTCACTAGCTGGTGAAAACATTCTTAAAAACGCTGTATGGACTTCATAATGAAAAAAAAATGCACTGTATCTCCAAGATGAATAGGCACGGATGAAGATTAACAGGAAAAGTAAGCGATGGAGGGGCCTGCGCATCCCTGGAAAGATGAGAAAAGGCTATTCACACTGAATACAACAACACGGTATCGAGTTTACCGGCCAGGGCCGTTATATACAAAGCAGCCACCCTTCGGTCCGTCGTCGGTGATTCCCGGGCCCTAGGTGGCACAGTTTGCGCTTCAAAGAAAAACTGGGCTAGGGGAATTTTTTGGATAAAAAAAGGAAGGTGGGAAGAATGTAACACCCTGGATAAAAAGAAGTTGCAAGAGGGAAGGAGAAGAGAGACGTTGCCTGGCATGAGCTGGGTGATTGTAAGCGAGGGAATTGGTGCAAGATAGGGTCTATGCACTTTTGAGCCTGGGTGTTATGCATAATAATGATCAGCACTATTAAAGTCATATTCACACCCAACAAATTTTTTTTTACAATGTGTGTCAAATGTTACATCTTTAAAGCAAATTGTTGGTAAACTTTTTAAAAAAAATAGTGACTGAGGCAAATCAAATTAAAAAAAAATTTGTACATGGTGCTACCGCAACAACTTACCTTAAAATCAAATTAAGATCAACATTCAAAAACCAAATTCCAATTTGAAAGAAGAATTGTTTTAAAGAGACAAACACTGACCAAACTAAAAAAAAATTCGTCTTTAAATAACCACTAAGGGAAACTGACTTCGTGGATTATGATTTGTTGTTGTTTGGAAAAATCTACCATTTGTGGTTTATCGGAAAAAGGGTAATACATGTTAAAAGCTGTATCCTTTCTGAGTGATCCCTGATTGCTATTTCCGAGGTTTGCAGCATTGCTAAAGTTGTTAGCATCGTGGCTTTGAGCATGATCCCTGGCTACAAACCGGGCAGGAAAATCGTGATTTCTACCCAAAGAAACTGCTCAATATTGCAAAACGGGTGTCATTAGAATTAGGAAAAGTCTGCTTTTGATTGTAAAGGTGGTTTTTGAGCAATAAAAAACATTTTTGACTCTAATTTAAAAAAAAAACAGGGGCCCTAAACAACACGATCGCCGAATTAACAGCCAATGTACAAACGTCTTCGGTCCCTCTAAAATGCTTGGCAATCATAACGCTGTAAAAGCAGACGTTTTCCAGGCACGAAGGAAACCGCCCCAACTCAGGGAATTGTTTATTTCGCCAAAATCAACACACCTTAGCACAAAAAAATCTACTTCAAACACTCCCAGGCCCACGCAAAATTTGTTGAACACACAAGTTGGGAACTAGCTGTGGTCTGGGAGCAACGGAGAAATGAGTGGGGCCTAATAATTAGGAGACTACGAGAAGCGTGGTAAAAATGTCACCCTGTGCTTTAATAATAATAATGAAAAAAGGGGGGGGGGGAGAAAAAAAAGAAGAAAAACACTTGCCACCGTCCTACGCCTGTGTAAATGGTGCACACGTGGTTGTCACACCAAATGTGTTTATTTTAGGTGCAAAGCTAACAGGGAGAATGAATTGGGCCCTCGTCCTATGGAGGGGACAATGGGGCCGTGTTTGTGCCCCTGCACGGTAAGTTAACAGTGACTATTCAATAATGTATGGAGCCCGGTGTGGTATCAACATGGGGGGAAAAAGGGAGGGGAGGCAATGGGTTTTAATATTAGAGAGGGTGTATACGGCCGGCCGGAGAACTGCCGCATATTTTCTTCGGCTGTTGACTTTGGGCAGTATCTGTGTCAGGGAAAACAGTGTTTGGGGGGACCCGGGGAGAGCATGCACCGGAGGACTGCTTAGAACAACCCAGAGGTTCTGGGGGCAGATAATATCCAAACGAGACACAAAAGACTCATTAACTTGCACGAGATTACACAGAGATACTGCCTGAAACGCGTGCTTTGGATGGTTCAATCCTTTTTCATTGTGGCTGCATGAAACCTCATTTGAGCAGCACTTATAAAGGTTGAGGCTTCCAGCACTTTATGAAAAACAAAATTCCCGGGGTGTTTCCCCTGATGTTTCCCCAAGAAATGTCCACTAACTTCCATGAGAAATATTTTTCACTTTAACGAGGCTGCTGGGAAGTCAAGAGGTGGCGCACTAGCACAACCAATTGTCGCCTGAAGAGGTGTGTAATAGTCACACTGCATAAACACTGATAAGACAGTCAGTCAATGGACACAACTTGGACACATGGAACATTAAGACACACATAAGCCAAACTGCAGCCTCGACTCCAGGGGCGCGTGCTCGTTCCTTACACTAACCCCTGGCTGTGATGATGACGTAAATGACGCTGAATGGCTATTCACAGCGTATTGCGCGCGCATTTCGAAGATTGCAAGCCGGGCGCGCACATAATGCGCTCGCGTGCTTTGCACGTAACGTCACGTACGAAAAAAACAATTATGATTCAAAAGTCGCAATGCCTGTACGATATGGATTATGTCAGCCGCGTTTTTCGCTAAAAAAAACCCTGTATCTGTGGTTGTAAAGGCACGAAAGGGGTACGTACATTTAATACAAATCTTTGCTAATTTACACAACGTCCAAACGTTGTGTGAAAGGATTGATTCTTCAAAATCACAACTTTTAACATTTTAAAGATGGCGTCGACACGTAAAACGGATAAACTGCAGCCCTAATTATAATGTGCCATATTTTGGCACATTTAAATTACACAATTCCAGGGGTTATGATCGCGCAAGGCATGATGGGAAACAACATGGCACTGCAAGATCGTACCTACGGGGCACGAGGTTGGCCAAACTGGTGAAAACCTTTGCCTTCTTGGTCACTGTTGAATAACCCAAGTTTTCCCTCATTTTGGTGATTTTCCCATATTCCCCGAGTTTTTTCCCCGACTCGTAAAAATTGGAAACTCATTTCCAAGGTTTTCCCTGATTTCCAATTGCTGGAAACCATGAAAGCGCCATCTACTGTTCACCTATGGAGCCCATACACAAACATTGCATGTAGACTGGTTCCTGCTCCCATAACTTGGGGACCGGTAGCTAGTTCCCATTTAAAGCCATTAATTGGTTGTATCACCTGGTGAGCGCGTGCTCAGTATGATTTTTTTTATTTTTGGAAACCATGTTTACAGCTTTGTGCACGGCTATCAAAAAACTGATTCCTACCATAACCACAAAGGCAATTTCCAAGCATTTCAACTGCATAGGTTTCAAATACTGAAAAGCAGTGCCCCTCTCTTTACTGATAGTTGCCAGAGACACTTTCGAATTCAGCGAAAATCGAAAACTCATCCCCCCACAAATTGCCCATTAGTGGTAGTCTTCTTACCATTTTGAAATAGGCTGATTCCGCTCTTACATTATCGTTGTGATTTTGTATTCAGGGGCCGGGAATCAGACCTAGTTGCATTATGGGTATATTTTCCTAGTCCTGCATATACTTTGCATACATTAGGAGGAAATCCTCCTGGTGTATTCCTAATCTATTGCCCACTACCCGTCCCTAAATTCTAAGTGCGAAGGACACGTCCTGGGGGGACCTGGAACCAGTCTAACATTGTATGATCCAGTGCTGTAGTCAAGTATTTTTCCGAGTCCTCAAATACACTGTTCGCATTCGTACATGTACCGCACATGTACAGTTCACAAGCTTAGTTGCACAATAGGAATCAAGGCTTAAAGCACCAAGGCTGTATACTGACTGAGTACTTTGGATGAGTAGAAATATGAGTGCTTGGACACACAGCTGACACAATATGGAAGAAATGTACAAATATTTGCAATAAAAAAGGACTTGAACAAATTCTTGGACATTTTCAGCATTCCAGTTTGTTCAAATACTCAGATTCCTGCCTATAATCAACAACAAGACTATACTGACCACTGCATCTACATTGTGTTGTAGTTTTTTCAGGAGGAAGTTCTACAGTACATGTACCTGGAGTACATTACACTTGTCAAACTCAAGTTTTAAACAATACCTACATGTACATGTACCAAATCTTTTTTTCACTTATGAGAACTTGTTTAAGTTTGGTGTTTTTCTGGGAAATTAAATACAGCGCCTGAATTTTACAGGTGGAATGGACCATTTGCCATTTGTGCATTTGTTTTTTGAAGCAACAAAAGTGCCAAAAATCTAAAGACGGGTGTTAAACTTAACCTGATGAAGTTTTAGCTCTGTGAATGCTGTATATTTTTTTTAAAAACACAATATTTTGGATCTCGATTTCTGATTCAAAATTGCAAAGTCATATTTTGAATTGCTCCCTCTCGTGACACAATCCCAAAATCAACATGCAGGATATTAATTCTCATTCAGCGATTGTAGTTACATGATGTCACACCCTAAAGTGAAAAACAATAGCAACCGCACACATGTGCATCTTGCCAACACTTGCACCCTTTCACGGATTCGCCCAACCACAAACAGAAACTTCCAAAAATGTGTCACTTGGCACATCTTTGGAAATGGACCTTCTTTTATTGTTTTCTTCAAAATGACAGCATGCCAGAAAGAAATAATTTCACATGGAGTTTATAGTGTCATTACTATCTTTAAACCAAATCAGCTTTTCAACAATAATTTGGTCGGTTACTTTTTGGATAGCTGCAAATGGTCCACTCTACCTTTAATGAACAACAAGTTAAAGGGACATTACATCCTGGAATGCACCCAATTGGGCTACAAAAGGGACTTTTAAATAACATGATGGTAAATGGAAAGAGCATTTATGTGTAGTTAACGTCCACACAACCATCCTTAAAAAACTGGTCATTTTCTGTATTTACTATTATTCTTGCAAGAACTATGCAAGAACAAATTTTGGGGGTCAAAATTTTGACCCTCAATAATCAAGCTTTGAATGCTAGTTGTGAATCCTGCCGTACAGTGCATCGCATTCTGCGGACAAGCGAGAAACAACATTTGCGTATTGGTGCTCTGTGTGTATTATGTGACACACACACAATGTGTACCGATATTGAATGGACACGGCTGGAAATATGTATGTGCATGCCACAAAATATCCGCCGCGTCCGATGTAAGCAACTGGTTTATTTCGTCTTTTCTCTGGAACGGTAAGATATTATAGGCGAGCTGGTTTCCTTTCAACCAGACCTTTGAAAAAGGAAAAGTAAACAATCCAAGACATAACATTTTCGGGGGATTTCAGGCCGTAATGCCCCCTTAAATTCAAATCTCAATTTCTGCTCAGTGCAATGACTGATATCGAGCCATACAACCCTACATGTATGTCCAAGCTTACACTCTACAGGTATGCATTGTGTATCAGAAATTAACATCCAATGAACATGGTGGAAAAGGTATGTCTTGCCCCAATATTTTAAAATTACAGGTGAACTACGTGTAGATGACCAACACATAGTTACACAACAACAAAAAAATCACTTCAACATTTTAATAAATACTTGAGATTGCACAAAATGAACTGAACAAGCACATCTAACAAGCTATAGGGGGCCTACCTTATGAAAAATTTGAGAACTACAAGTGAACATTCAAGTACATCTAACTGTTAATCACCTCATTATAATAAAAATATTAATTTTATCATTTGAAACTAAAAATTGTGGGGTTTTTTTCTCAATGGCCATCATATAATTACATTATTAACAAGATTGCCTTATTAAACGTGTTATGCGTGCACATGTTACGTGCACAATGCATCAAGTCTTTCGCAATATTAGAGCTACACATTTCGGCACGCGAACAAGATGTGCACAATTTACTAAGCATCCACAAGCACACGTGATTGCATCGTTTGCTCTTGATTTTTTTCTTTCCCAATCTCTTCTATAATAAAGAGAGGACCTAAAAATATTAACTCCCGGGTCCTCGAAAAGGATATTGACAAAATGATTCAGGCCCGAATCTGGGTCAGAACAATAAGTATCGGGGAGGTTATGAAGTATTTGGTCTATTTGAAAATGCAGGGGGAACAAACAAGAAAATGGGAACAGCTAAATCAGGTCAAGGCACAGCAGATGTTACCATGTGCTTCACGATTGATCAACTGCTAAATTGTCTCTGACAATGGTAATTTGGCGAGTGGCTGCGCATCTTGTATGTAGAGTCTTGTCCTTAAGAGAAACTGCAGGCAGGGCTATAGGCAAAATCTGCATCCTTTATGATGGCAGTTGCAGACATGTGTTTTTTTAGACTGCCCACTGATGAGGCAAGTCCCAGATTTCAGTTTGTGCTCAGTGAAGCATACAGCGAAGACACGATTTGATTGACAACAAAATATATTAGTTAGGAACAAGTTACTATTATTTCCTTATTGATGAAGTGATCTGGGCACATTTCAACAACACTGGTAACAAAAATCCCATGCTAACAGATGAGGACGACAAGCACACAAAAAGTGCACACGCCTACATGTAGAGCATCACCAAAACACAAATGGTGAACACACAGTACGCAAGTATGTACACAATCCAAAACGTCTGGATAACCTGTTGAAAATTACATTTCTGAACATGAATTTTGCATAAAACCATTGACACACTTCACTGTTTATGTAATGCATGATGTTGATATCAAATGTCCTGGTTTACAGAATATGTACATGTACCAATACATATGACTATCAGTGCACGTAGCGATCCTTATTTCAATCAGAAGACAATGAATTTTGTTATCAGAAGAAAACAAAGGGGGAAAAAATCAGGAATGATCGCAATTGTCTTGATAATTCATGACAAGGTGTGAATCCGGCTCTGTCGGATTTGAACCAAGGTCTCCAGTGCAATAGGTGAGAAAAATACCACTGTGCAGACTTGACCTTTAGGTGTTAGATGCGTAATATTTAATAACAGTGAAGAGCTTTCAAGTGTATATTACTCTTCAATAGGGAACATATTTCAAATATATTACTCTTCAATAGAGAACATATTTGAAATATTTCAAAAAATACTCACACACGTATGTATACAGTTAAATACAATGAATGTAATATCTTGCAATGAAAAATTAAAAAAATTAAAAAAACTCTTGCTTTTTTTCGAAACACAATATTAAGTCTGTTTCATTATAAGCAAAATCATGTATTTAGAACAAAAGTAATTTAAAATAGGACAGAATGTTCTTGGCGATATCTAAATACTGACAGAATTCCTCATAGAAATTGGAAAAATGTATACCAATTTGTTGTGATTTGCAACTACAGATCACAATTGTTAACAACATTGAAATCCTAGATTTTTGTAGCACACTACTCGACCAAAATAAAAACCATAAAATTAACAGCACATGGATAGTTGGACATGCATGCAGAAATGATATACAATATACGTATACATAATGAAACCCTAGACGAACAGAGGAACATTATAAGTTAGTGGAAATTACCAGTTACATACACAAAACATGATCTAAACATTCACGGTTCGCAACGAATAATCACGCCGAACACCTTTTCAAAATGCACAACAGGTCTAATAACGGTGCTCATTATAAACAGTTACAACTGATGTCGAGAACCCTGAATCGTTCAGAGCAATTTATCCCAAGTGATAAGTCGGAGAGGGGCAAACACAGAGCGAGTGTGTGTCTTTTGAAAGCAATGGGTACTTACCACGCTAACATACGGACCTGACGGATATGGGCAGCATGTGCAGGTATTGGCGTACATCGCTGGTCTGATGACCCCACGCGCTGCCGCAGAGAAGGGTACTCGGCTCTCTCCTCGGCACACAGTGTGTCCCGCGCTGACTCGTGCCCGCACGGATTAAACTGAAATGGCGGGATGCGATATTAGGAGAGAGAGAGAAGGGGGGGGGGGGGTAGTATGAGGCAATGACGATGGGATCTTGTGCAGACGGTGCAACAAAGACTCCAGCACGGAACAGAGAGAGACTCGGTGTTTACACTCGGTCCCCTACAGACCACGGCCCATACAAGCCTCAATAGTCAATGTTACTGAATAGCCAGAATGGTCCAGAGAGTTGCCGGAGCGAATGGCCTGATACACATGCCAGGTGTCAGTGTGCAGGAGACTGAGAGATACATGTTACAATCAGCCACAGAATCAACACATGATCTGCCCCTATTTTTTCGCAGTTTTCTATCAGGCGAGGGGGAAAAAAAATGAGAAAAGAACAGACAAATAAAGTGCAGTCACTGCTGTTGGTGAGATTTGCAAACAGCACTGTGCATTGCAAAACACTGATAAATACTGAGTGGTTGTGGTGAGCGGCTATACCCAGTGGCTTGTGCCCGTCTTGCGCCGTGGTCTCGAGGTGATTCTCTCTGCGAGATGTCGCTAGCCAGACTGCCGGGGAGGCCCGGGGATGAGGTGTGTTACGAGGGGGTCCCCATGCACCGCGAGGTGTCAGAGTAAATTGATGGGATCCGATCAGCAAATGGCCTCGTCGGTTCGTTGTAGGAATCCAGTCCGTTATAGGAATCAGAAATGACAAGGGAGGATGACCGCTGATGAAAGACTGGCCACTGGGTAAAATTATCATTCATAATTGTCGATGATTATGTTGATGAACAACTTGGCAATATTCAAACACTGTAATTGGTAACATCCTAAAATGCACCGACACAAATACTATGAAAAATTACAAACACATTATTATTTTACACGTATCAGCTGCACATGATGAATTACAAAAATTATTTCGAAAATTATTTTGTCAAATGACTATACTACATACTGTACATATACATATCATTAATTAACCACAAAATTCCACACTCAAAATTTGTTTTCAAAGAAGTGGAACAAACACAAAGATGACTGTAGGCATATTTGATGAAAATTATGCCAAGACGACTGTTCATTAAAAAAACCAGGATTGAATGATTGGTTTTGAAACTTCAGTTGTAAGCATCCCTCATGCTTATCATGCCAAAATAATTTGGTCTTTGATTAATTAAAATCATAACTTAAAACGAAACAACTAATCAATCTATAAAAATATTTTTCTATAATAAGTATCTTTAAGTGAAGTATTGGCAACGTGCATCTCATTTAAAAAAATGTCTTGCCTTTGTCCTGCTTCTCTCTTTAATGATTTTTTTAACAGAATATATTTTTCTGTATTAAAATCTCAGCTACAAACATATTTATCAGAAATGGTACTTTTTAAAGGCATATAGGATCACTTGCATTTATCCCAAAAGTAACTTACTGAAATATTATCAAAAAGCTTACTTGGATGAAAGATCGTACTGGTACTGAACACCCCGTGATATTATTCCGTCTGGCTTGCTCTCATTTAACAGAAATCAAGAAATGTATACAGATGAATTCCAATGATCAGTCAATGGACTGAATTTTGGCTATAAAGAGAGCTATTGACGAATTTGTGTTTCGTGATCAAAAGGTGGTGCATGGTTTTTCATTGTTTTCTCGTAAAGTGTAACATCCACTTAGCTGAAACTTCGACAGGTTAGGTTTTGAACATTCTTCTTTGGATTTTGAGTGGTGTTATTATTGGAAATGAACAAAATGTATGAAAAGCAAATGATCCTATATGCCTTTGAGCAGTTGCAGTCAGGGAAGCTATAGTTAAGAGGACGAGTCGGGGCAGTCTGTGCTGGAGAACATTATCACTGTTACTGTCAGCACGCAGGTGGTTGGGTTGATAAAAGGTGATGTTATCTAGGCTGTTAATAGGCGCAGTATCAGGATTGTAGGCCACAAAGCGAGGGCAAGATGTCTGTTGTTAATGCTAGAAGCTGTTGGTCAACCATAGTCTATAAACCGAACTGAAGTAAAACAATTCCTTCCTCAATTGACAATGAAAAAAAAACAGGAACAGCCTGTACATGTATCGTCATAACTGCACCACTTTCAAGGGTTTCATAAATGTATCATTGATTTCAGCTTTAAACATTCACTTTTTAATATTTGGTTTTTCCCTTCACAAGTGTGCATGTGTAAAATCCAAACATGAAAGCTGAATCTCCCTCACACAATACTCCATCGTCAATCACTTTGTGAGTAACTTTGCAACTTTGTAGTTTAAAAGTATTTTTTGAATAATATATTTTCCCTTAATTAGTCAAAACTGTAAAATAATGTTTCTTTCAATCCTTAAATTCAAACTAAATGTATGTAAGTGAAAACACTGATTTGTAGACAGGTATATGGCAATTCAAATTGAGCACAACATGAATTACCAAGAGCCAAATTCCTCACAATTTCCCAAGTTGGGAAAATCTGATATTGCACTCGGATCAAACTCAACTAAATTTGGTAAATTGGGGCAATATTTGGAAAAAGGCAGTTTTTTTTCCCCAACGCTGGTCGGTTGACCATTGTTGGAAATTGACACAAAAATTCCACTTTTCTTGAAAATGACGGCACACCAGGTGCCATGATTTCACAGCATGACTATTACAGTCAAGTAAGGTATATCACAATAATTTGGTAAGTTTTGTTTTTTGATGTTTGCAACTGTTGTATATTACCTTTAAATATAGCAACTTACAAAGAGCCTGGTTTGGTTTTGGTAATTATAACCTGAGTTAGTGAAAATCTGGTATAGCAATCAGATCAAACTCAGGATAAAAAAAGGTATAAAATGAACAACAAACAGCCAACTTTAGGTAGTCACAATTCGCTCAGATAATGAAAATCAGGTATGGAAGTTGAGTCAAGAAGATGCTGGAGAAAAAAAATGTCTTACAAAGAGCCTACTTTCGGTAATCACAAAATTACTAAGATAGGCCTAATGAAAATCGGCAGTGGTGTGCCGCAACTCGGCACTTGTGTTCCTCGGGGCAAGCCATAGTTGCAGGCCAGGGTGCAATCTGGCACATCTACAATAGGGTCCATACAATGGACGGCGGTCGACTCACTGATTCTGGGTCAAGCAAGTTCAACGCTTCCCCCCCCCCCACCCCATCTCTTTTTGGGGTTAAAAACTACACCCCAATTCTCCTTCTCCGACCCATAGCCAGAAGTGACGTGCTACCGTTTGCTCTGCAGCTTAAAAAAAATTCGCCGACAGTCTGTTTTTGTCATGGTAATGACAGAGAGCGAGGGATAAAAACATCAAAGAGTTGCTCGCAAGACTCCTTGTCAACTGCGAAAGGTGGGTATACTCCAGAAATGACAGCGAAATTAAAACTACCCCCATATGTTAAATAACGACAGAGTCAAGGAAATATTTACCGTTGTATAATTTTACTTTACCAAATACTTGTCTACAAATATTTGTTGACAATCTATACTTTTGCAACTCCAACATTTTGGAATAAAATGCAATCATGATATCGAATTAATGATTCAGAGAAATGATCCAAAACTCCTAGTCTGTAATCTCCTTGACCATTGCCATGGATGTTTAAGAATTGAGAAATACATTTTCAGGTTTATTCACTGAGCTGTTATTTGAGTAATAGAAAAACCAAATCTGATTTGTAAATGTCCGTGACGTGGAATTGCCCACATGCATTTATGACAGTGTTAAAAACTACTGCAAAGAACATGGGGTCATTTATTTCAGCACACCTTATTTAATCATAAGTCGGTTAAAAATAATCACAGCATGCTTGACATTTTATGAAAATAATTGCCAAAATCTGATTTCTAACGGCAGAGTGCTGGATAATTGTACCATCCCCCCCCCCCTCCCCTTTGCTTGAGTGAGTGTAATGGCTGGGTAATTCGCCAGCAACGGACCGGCCCGGGCCCCAACTGTCTAATGCAGGGCAGAGCCCCCATCCGCCTGTCAGTACGAGTTAGCGCCGGGGATTTAATGCCAAGAACATACAAGCACTCTCGCTTGTTGTGATTATCTAAGTCACTCATCCAATTAGGGATGGGGACTTATTGAGGTGTTTGGGTTGAGAGAGCGGGCGCCATGATGGTGATGTCCCTACAATGCCGGGGCCGTTAAAGGGGCTCCGAGCCATTCACGGTACAAGAAAAAAACACGCCGTTAGGACATTATCCTGCTGGACCCGCAGTGCACTGTGGGAAATCAGAGTCGTTGTCGTACGTGTCCTTCACAAGTCAAAGCTCAAAGTAAAGTCATAAGTAACAGTGAATGAACAATCACAAAGGAACACCATTGACACAGTTCGTTTGAATGGCTTGTCACTTGACCTGAGACGGGAAGACTAGTGATTGACGTGTGAGGGCTTGACAACTTTTGCAATGCATCATAGGAAAAAGTCAGCATCTGTGTTTAGATGCAACCGAACGGTATTCATTTTGCACTAGGTGACGAAGACAGGGAAGTATTCTGATTTGTTCCCAGACCACACTTCAGACGAAACGGAACAATTTACAGACGTCGGAGAATTGTCACGTCAGGGAACCAGACTAGCTAGCTAGCACCCATTCATTGCGAACAATTATTGTCAACTAACTAACTTTGGTAAACAAAATGCGGACTGACTAAATTCGGTAAATTGGGGGCAGTGTTTGAAACAAAGTCAGTTGATTTCAAATGATGGTCAGCCGACCATCGTTGGAAATCGATACAAAAATTCCATTTTTCTTGAAAATGACAGCACACCAGGTGCCATGATTTCACGATGTTTGAGACTTTTATTCACTTACAGTCAATTAAGGTATTTCATAATAATTTGGTAGTTTTGTTTTTCGATGTTTGCAAAATGTATATACCTTTAAGATCCACACTAAAAGTGAATTAACACAACATAAAAAGATGACCCTAAAAATGAGAAAATACATGTACATCTAAATATTACTTACCTGTAGAAAAATGTTCTTGCATTCATTTGCCATCATTCTAATTTCCTACAACTTACATATATTTATGGGTCATTTTATGGCTCCAAACAGTGACATTTCCCCAAACAGTGACATTACTCATGTCCCACGTACCTCTTAACTTTGTAATTTGCCATTCATTTTTCATTAAGAATGACTTCAAACAATTCTTTACCTGTTGTGAATTCTTTAATTGATGGGCTATTCATAAGCACTCTTGCATGATTAAAGAGTGCATCAGAATTAGCAAATCATAGATGTCATGCAACAGGGACACAAAAATAGACCCCAAATTTATTAAATGACCCATATTATTTCCATTTTTATTTTTAATGTCATTCAAATCAGATCAGTTTCAATAAGGCTAAAAGCAAACAAACACAGACATGACAAGACCAGGTAAATAAACGGATGTAAGCAAACACAACTATAGAACCACCGGACATAAATTTCAGGAAACGTACACGTGCATAAAATATAGCGGCTTGGCGCAGCATGATTATAATGTTCAGAGACAGTAATCTGATACGGATTAGTCATGATGCAGTGATGATGAGGTAAAAAAAAAAAAAAAACAGAAGAAAATGTGCATCTTGCCGTTGTCATATTTCAAAACTAGGGGTCAAGAGGTCTTTGACACCATGTGTTGAAGGGACCAAAACATACTCCAAAAAGACGTGCAACTGGGAAGTCATAAAAATGAGGGGATTTTTTTGGGGGGGGGCGCGCTTAGGTAAAAAAAAATGTTCCAATGTTTAATGCCAAAGGACGAAAAGTGAAAGGAAAGGAACATAAAACCAAGGATATTTTGCAATCCTAGGAAACTTTTCAAGGATTTCCATGACTTTTGACGATGTGACTCTTTTTGTTGTTGGGCAGGCAAAGGGAACTAGGGGATTAAACATTGTGTTTAATATCAACCAAGCACACATTTATTCCCATTTATTCCCATTCATAAATATCTAGGTATGTCAAAAATTAAACATTTCCAATGATTTTGTTCAATAATTTTACTTCATGTTTTCCGAAACACCCCTCTAGCTATATAATGGAGTGTCCAGCTCGCGAAATGCTATGAAATACTGACTCACTTGTATTTTTGTGCATGCCTATGTGATAAACTAATAAAATGATAAAAGGCACTCGATTTCATAGAGTCCAAATTTCAAGCGACACTGGAAAAGTGTTGAAGACCAGCCCACAATGTCTTTATCATCCGTTTAAGACCGGCCACAATTAACCATTCCTATTGGTCAAGAGCCCGTCACATGGGTGGTTTTAATTCGCTGATAAAACACCGGCTCATTTTAAACACAATTCCTGCGCTCTGCGTTACATCGTGCAGTATGCACCGCGCACACACCAATTTCCATATAAGGAAATTTTTAGCACTACCTGTATGCGCTCGAGACACTTACCATAGACATGGCCTGAGGGTGTTTCCACTAAAGGTATTTATGAATGGGAATAAATATGTGTTTGGGTGGTTTTAAACAAGTACTGGTACCTTTAGAACCGGCTGAGGGCCTGGCCATGGATAAGTTATCAGTGAGCATGCCCCTAGCTGGTTTGAAACGTACTTGTTTAAAACTGGCCAAACACACATTTATTCCCTTATTTAAAATCAAATTGTATAACAAGATAAGACAGTGAAGGGTGTTGTTTAAAAAATGACTTGTAAATGTGACATTCCCTAAAGTAGAGTTATCAAACAAGTCAATTTAGATTCCTGTTTTGAAATTTTATCTTGCAACCCTGTTCCAAAGAGCAGCACCTTTAATGACAAAATCTTGGGCCAAGCAGCCAGACTCTGTGCCCTGAGCCCCCAGTGAAAGACAGACTGCATTTTGAATAGATTCGATTTAATGCGATTGATGCGATGTGAACGACGATGTAAAAATGAGTGACGGCTTAAGAGGTTGGTTGACAGAAAGGGGTGTCAAAACAGAGGGAAAAGAACAAAGAAAATGGGAGGTGGGTTTTTTTTACGGAGAGACAAGGATATTTAAAGCCAAACCTCTTTGTGGGATTTGATGCTCCTTGAAAGTAACAGTTAACCCTCAAAGGGCCGGGTTGGGGGCAGGGGCGTAATCCGCGCCACAAAAACTACGCGCCGTGGAAACTGAGTTGCTCAACGCATGTACTGAGTTCCAAAATTTTTCGTCACTCTATGGCCGAGATCTTGGGGGGGGGGGGGAACATCTGAGAGATGGTCAAAATAACCCAGCCCTGTTAGGGTTGAAGGTAAAGCCCGGTGCACACCTTCCCGATTTTACCAGTTTCCCAGATCACCCCATCACCAGTACGGTGTTTTTTTCACCGTTGCGGTTTGACCTTACATTACCTGCACATGTGCCCGACTATGTCCTATAATCGATGATCATGATGATCAGTCACATGATGACCAGTCACATGATGACAACCATGCGACTTCCTTCGTGAATCTGATTGGTCAATGTGCATCCAGTGAAATCAGATCCAGTAAAAATCGGATGCGAAAAAAAATCAAACATGTTTGATTTCATCCGGTCGCCTGGTATAAGGTCAGATCAGTCTGAATTTTCAGCGCACACCTCTGTACGATGGCGCGAGGTTCTGGTGAACCGGTATTAAATCGGGAAGGTGTGCGTCGGTCTTTATATACAACATTAATGCAAACATAAAAAAAAAAACTACCAAATTTTTATGAAAAACCTTACTTGACTGTAAGTGAATAATAGTCTCAAGCCTCCTGTGAAATCATGGCACCTGGTGTGCAGTCATTTTCAAGATAAGTGGGCTTTTTGTATCAATTTCCAAAGATGGTCGGCCGACCATCGTTAGATATAACCTGACTTTTTTCAAACACTGCCCCCGGTTAACCAAATTCAGTTAGTCCACATTTTGTTTGCAATCGTTTACACATCCATGAGCATGTGCAAGCGAGCTATAGTCTGAGACACTGTCAAATTCCCTGAGGTTTTCCTAATTTTTGTTGATTTCCTTAAACTCCCTGAGTTTTCCCCGACTGGAAAAAAATGGAAACTCTTTTCATGCTTTTCCCTGATTTCAAGAGTGGCTGGGACCCTCGTTCAAAGCAATCACCAGGCTTCTTGTAAACGTGTCTAGGTGTTGGAGGTGGACTACAGTAAAATTATCTTCATCTACACCCATTGTGACCCAGGTTCAAACTATCCTAGGGCCAACATGTGGCTTGGATTTTCAGTATCTCCTGAAATATGAGGGTACTTTCCCTTTTTTATATTTTATGCAGGTTTCTTCACTTCAAGGCAAAAAAAAAACCACAAAAATTTCAATGACTGGTTTTCAACTAGTGCTGGGCAAGTAACGCGAGTACTCACGAGTAGTGTTTGCTACTCGTTGTTTTTCATCTACTCGAGTACTTGTCCGGGTGCAAGTAGAAGTGGGTGCGCATAGAAGTAGGTGCGAGTAGAAGTTGCGAGTAGCAATTTCTTTTTACAAGTGCTGACTTTGCAAAAAGTAACCACTTTGCAGTTTCTGCACAAAACTTTTCTTGTCGTCTTTCATCCCCCGCAATAAAGGAATCACTACCTCCATCTGTTTCCTTGGGATTCCACGAGCATTCTCAACAAATACATTTTCAAGTAAAATGAGCCCAAATTTTGCACAATAAGGATATCTCAGTGTTGAAGAATGGCAATGTGGTGTGTCTTCCACGCTGTTTATTCATAGTAACTTCCTTCTGAGTAATGTTTAAGCCATTTTTTCTGGGTTTTTTTTATGGGAATTTAGTAAACTACACACGAGTACTCGACTACTCACGAGTAATTTCTCTGCGAGTACTCAAGTAGGAAAATCCACTACTCACCCAGGCCTATTTTCAACTATATAATAATATAGTTGAAAATTAAGAAATAACACATTATTTTGGAGGATTTTTATTCATCCAGTAATGAGAGAGCCTTTTTGGAGGATCTACATGGACGATCCAATTATAAAGACAAAGGTAACTAATTGTCCTATTCTTAGAAAAAGTATTGACCAAAGTTAAGTTTGTTTATTTATTTTGTTAACAATTTTTAAAGTTTGATCATTTTTAAAAGGTTTTTACTTACTCATGTATCTTACATTTATATAATTGATAATTATACGATTTCAACCAGTCTATGTTTGACAAAGGTAAACAATATGGGATTGAAAAATGAACTGTTTTTATCCAAATGATTTGGATAGAGTTTTGCAAAGTTTACTTTTACTTCTTCTTTTTTTTAAATTTTTTAAAGTTTCATTATTTTCAAAAAGTTTATGACTTCTTCATGAATCTTCAATTTAAATGATTGATAATTGTTTGATTTTAACCCAGCTACGTCTGAAAAGGTAAAACATATATATATAAACACAGGATTTAAAAAAAAGAAACTGTTGTTACTAAAATGAGACCATGATTATTTTTGTTGGGAATATTTGACTTAGAAACTACACCGCCTTTGAGTTTGAGAGGCAACAGATGGATAAAAGAGCAATTTATTTTTTTTGCATCTTGCCAGTCTCTGATTTTACAGGGCCACTTTACGGCCTGATCTATGTAAGCCAACACAGGAGTGTAAACATTGGCGGC
Source organism: Patiria pectinifera (assembly GCA_029964075.1). NCBI lineage: Eukaryota > Metazoa > Echinodermata > Asteroidea > Valvatida > Asterinidae > Patiria > Patiria pectinifera. The sequence continues at coordinate 6,007,234 of CM057137.1, read as the reverse complement.
GGCGAGCCAGGAACAAGTCGGCGGATATTTGGTGCATCTGGGACCCCCGATCCTCCCATGCAGTGCCCGCTAATCCTATATGCCCATTGATTAATAGTGCCGATCAATCTTCCCCCAGATGCGGAACAGGAAAAGTTGGACAACTCGGGGATTTCCTGTGTGTTGGAGCTGCGGGGATCAAATCAGCAACAATTGACGAAGGCTGTACATACAGGCAATCGGGCATCGTCCTCCTTTTTTTATGCATACGTACGGATCAATCAATCTTGCTGCCGTTTCACTTTATTAGGTTAAGACCGTGATTAAAAGTACAACAGCCAAAATGACTGGATGGCACTGCATTCATATCCCTTCTTGATATAGTTGAACTGTGTGTTGTCCAAAACAAATTGTGTTCCTTGCCAGCACTGTTTGTGAATTGTTTAACCTAATTTCAGCGGTACTAATACATACATATACGGTACACGTACCTATTAAGTGTACATCTCAAATGTGCGGTAGGCATTATTTTCAGGACTTTTGTGCATCGCTGGTGCATGAAAACCACAATTATGGTTTTGTTCGTGTATTGCTAACTTTCCCTGTACGTGTAAGTGATGAAAGATTACAAAAGGAAATGGATGCTGTTCTTGGCAGTTTGGGTTCATCATTCTTCGGTGATTGTGTAACATTTGATGACAAGGTAGCATTTGACGACAAGAGAATTTCCAAAACATGATATATCCATTTGAGCAAAGTGAAAAAGGTGTACAGTTTTGAAACATTGAAGAACAAAAAAAATCAATCTTATCACTAAGTGATCAAATTATTTATACACATGTAAGCAGCAAATTTTGCAATTGGTCTAGTTTCCCCTATTCATTATGTGTTGTGCAAAAGGAAGGCAATACTGCATGTAATAGCATCTCACTACGCTGCAGTGCTCTGCTATGGAGAGCTTTTGTACACGCAAGCCCATAGAAAATTTTGTGACAAAAGTGGGATCCGGTAATCATAAATATAGCCAATCAAGAGCCACGAATTGTAACCAATGGCTGAGTAGGCTTGGAGGGGCAACCAGCCAATCAGAGATCTTGTTTTGTGATACTTGGCAAGGCCTGGCTGTAGGTCAATGAGAAGTAGGGTTGGTTCTTTACATCCTAGAGGTAAAAAGGTTAGGAGGGAAGGAAAAGTTGCCATGCTGTCACTTTTGTCTCAGCCTCTGAACTTACCAACTTAAAAACAGTCATAATACTTCACAAATTTAAATTTTTATAGCCTAACAATTGTTTCTGAACTCAATTTTTCGCTTGATTGTATTCTTAAATTGTGTTTTACTACATAACTGTCGTCAAAACTGAGTTTGGGCTACCAGGACAGGGCGGGATTGCAAAAGGTAACAAAATGGCGTCTATCGCATTTTGGAATAAACTCATCATTTCTTTACTGGAAACAGTGCAACAAGTTGTTTATCAACTTCCACGGCGCCATTCCACAATTTGCGATAAAAAGATGGAAACTATGTGTAGAAATGGGTCTTCTGGCAACTGGCTATCTTTTGATTTGTAAGTTTATTTCCCTGTTGAAAGATGGCGTCCACCGAAGACCCAAAAACCCACGGGCTTGTTTTGTAACACAACATGTGAAAAAAACCTGCAGTACCTGGACATCTAAGGAGAGGAAACATGTGGGGCATAATTACATCAAAGTCGTATCAATGCAGCCACCGCCGGCAGAAAGGCGGTATCACAATCGGGTTCCGTGGCCGGTACTCGGTTCCATGGCCGGTACCCGCGCGCACTTGTCAGTGATATACCGCCCAGACTTGGGCCCAGGCCCCGGGTAGGGCAGTAAGTCCCAATTTCCTCACGATCTACGAGCCCTAGGAAGCTGCCAGCGTTGAAGTGGTTTGATGGAGCCACGGACGTGGGGACCGAAATCGGAGTCCGGTTCTCCTCCGCTTTCCAAAAATACCCTGTACACCTCGGTGGCCTGAAGGGCACTGGCAAGGCCCGGGTGTTAAATACCAGAGAAATTCGGCTGAAATTGGACACACTCTTTCACTTTCTTCCCACAGAGTGGTTTCCCTTGCCCCAAACTATTTCTGCTCTGTCTCCAGAGCTTTGCAGTCTAGGGTTCTCGTTATTTATTTCTCTTTCTGTTCTCAAATCTAACAAAAAAACAAGAGTTGTAACAAAAACAACGTTGTCCCAATACATGTACCATGCATGTTTATACACGTGTAATTGAATCAGATGAGTTCATTTAAAGTTGGATCCATAGGTCAGTCACTGCATAAAAAGTAAACAAATTCTAAAAACTGCCCATTTGCTCAAAGTTGTTTCATCCAAGATCTAATTTTATAGATGCGGCAGATAACAAGACAAATATTACCACAACAATAGCAAGTTCATTCAAGTTGCTGACAATTTTTGTTTGATTTTAAGAAAGTACTCTCTATACAATATAAGTATGGTATTTTACATTAATTATTGATGTGGGACTATCATCTTGGATTGATAAGTCAGGCCCAGAGTGAGCCTGTCTCAAATAATTGTGCATCTTACTGTGCATTTAATGTTTTGATGTCTTGGTGTTAATTGTGGGACTACTATCATGGTACCTTGCATTTAATAATATTCTGATGTGGGACTTTGGGGTCAGGCCCAGAGTTAGCCTGTCTCATCTTGTAGTGCATTTAATGTTTCGAAGACTTGATTTTAATTGTGGGGTTACCAATATGTATTTTATGTTAAGTTTTAATATGGGACTATACCTTCATGGATTGATTGTCAGGCCAAGAGTGAGCCTGTTTCATCCTGTGCATTTTATGGGTTTTTTTAATTTAATGTTTTGATGTCTTGATTCTTATGTGAATTTGTTCATTTTTAAATTTTGTATTTGTCTCTGGCCCTTGCGCTGTTGGATGTTGTATGAAATAAATAAATAATAAAAAAATACTGTCTGCAGTAAAGGTGGCACTGCATGCTTGCTTGCACATATTGAAAATGTTTGCATTTTATGTATTTATATCATTATATGTATAACTGTAGACTAAATTTCAAAGATATTTAATTGCCTTCCATATATGTAATGTCTTCAAATATCATAATGGGTTATCATGAAGGAAATTGGTACATTGATTGCTTGATGCTTTAGATAACTACAAATTAGGTAGCCTTGGTCAAGGCATTTGCCGATAGTGTCTGTGATGGTATCTGGCTGTTAACATTAAATACTATAGCCCCGCGCTACGCAACACACAGTGGCGGATTCAGAAAGGTTCGTGCCAGGGGGGCGCAACGGCTCATTCGAGTGAAAAATGGCCTTATTTTACAAAATTTTGGTCACTGCCAGGGGGGCGCACGCCCCCGTAGCACCCCCCTGGATCCGCCAATGACACATGCACTATATGAATTGCGAACAGCAACCCCAAACTGCTACCTCAAGTGGTAACAATATGCAAATCAGTTGGTGCGGGACGAACACCACCTGATTTGCATATGGTAGTGTGTAACTGATTTGTGTATTATAGTCGCATGAGGTCGCAGTTCACGTTTATGTTAAGCAGCCAGGTACCATTGCGAACACTATCAACGAACACCTTGACCAAGGCTAACTTAAATGTTGCCTGCTCACAATATCTTCCATAAACACCCATATCAACTCTGTGCATGTATACATTGAAAACGTTCACATTTTTTGTTTTATTTAATAAAAAAAAATCAAAATTCAAAGACGTTTGATTGTCTTAAACACGTGACATATCTGCAAATGTGATAATTGATGATCATGAAGCAAATCTGTACATGGAGTGATTCAGTGATTTAGTTCACTTTTTAGCAATCCCGCAGGGGCGTGCAATTATCTTGGTGTAAGGGTCTTAGTCCTTTTTTATGGTTTAATGTGTATTTTTTAACTTATGTCTTTTTTCGATGTCTATACTGTCTGTAATATTATTATTATTTTTGTTTTACCCATTGTAAATTTGACCTACAAAATAATAAATGAAATAAAATGAAATGAAATGAAAAATTCAGATAACAACGAGCTACACATCTTAAAGGTTCGATCACAATGTCTTCGCCCATAAACACCCATTTATACGTAACTCCGCCACGTTGATTTCTCCTGAACTGGTTCTGGAGAGTCCCCCAGCTCTGTTGTCGCAACTGACTGGCCGGCTAGAAATTAACAGTGACACAGTGACCGGCCAGGTATCTGTGCTGCCACCACGCTCTAATCAACAGGAATCAGGCCATCTAAATGCCCCTCGGCTGTCTTTGATGTTCTGCGACAGACTTCAAATTTTTCCCGGACATTCCACAACGCCTCTCTCTCTCTGTAGCTATTTTTCCCTCCCGAGCCGGCAACTAAAATGAAATTTGTCTGGCAGACAGCTCCGAAAATGATTTGAGTGGGAGCGTGTTGGGCAGGGACGTTGGCAGAATGGGGCTATCAAAACGCCCCTTGGCTCTGCAAAATTGGGATGTTTGGTGACACGTTTTCTTATTTTTATCAACTCGGAATTTCGGGACAACAGTTACAGAAACAACTTCCATTTGAAACTGACTGTCGAATTGGGAAAACAAGTCCCATTGCATTGTCAAGCAATACATGTATATCCAATCTGCTTCATACTGCCCTGCCACAAAAGTCGTTGCATGTATTGTCTCTTTTCAGACAGCCAAATCAAGAATTTTGTTATCACTTTAAAAAATGTACAGCAATCCTTACTGTTCATTGTAACTTTCCCATGGTCATTATCATAGGACCTAACAACTATTTTGACAAGTTGTGCAAATACAGAAATTAGCAAAAACACTCCAAAGCCTTTTGAGGAATTTGTTTTATTTTTTATTAAATATTTTATAATTTTTTTTAAGAATTTGTTTTTGTTGTCTTTGTTTTTCTCTTTGATTTTTTTTCCACTCCAGTCAATATCAACCTAAAATAAAGATACAAGTACTTAGCAAATATTTCGGAGCCATCTTTGGTTATTACGTATTTGAATATTACAAATATTATTGAATATTCTCATTAATATTTCAAATCCAAGATTGACGGTCCCATGATATGTAAGAAGGCCACACGTTGTCCCTCAAGATAAACACGGCTAAATTTTATAATAGACGTGCACGGACATCAATTTGTGGTCAATTCGTTGAGCTTTTTACCAACCCACATTTCAGATGGATCACGTATCCACTGCGATACCAGGCAGAGACTAATTTGCACATAGTGTGTCTCTGAAAGAAAAAAAAGTGCGATATAAAATTTGCTTGTAAGGAAAACACCGTTGCGGCAAAGGAAAACACCACTAGGGAGTTATGTGTTGGGGGGGGAGAGAATGACGAATGGGAAGCGGTAGGACATAATGTGAATGCAGGAGCAGTGCGTAAAGACAAGAGGGAGCCCTCAAAAGGCGTTGAATTAGCCATGCCGCACTTGAGCGTGTTTGTTGAGGGGATTGGATACAGAGTAGCAATCGCAACGACTCTAGCCGTCCCGTTCCTGGCTTTTATATACCGTAAGCATTCAAGCAGTCTGGCGGCCCCTCGGAGTTTATGCAGAGAGGGTACTCTCTCCGTCGCGGTGTTTTCACGAAAGGGTTCTTGGCCAAAGGCGATTTTTTTTTTTATTTTTTTTGGTGAATTATGAATTGTCGACTGCGGGGGATTGTTGACTTTGGGCACTGGAGATTCAAGCAAACTCCACTTCAAGGGGAGGTCGGTGTGGGAATTACACCTTGTTTTTCTCCATCAGGAGATTGAACAAAAGAGCTTCAATATTCATTCCTCCAGAAGCTGTTAATGTACGAGTTTGAGGGTGGAAGAACTATGTGCATGCGTACATGTATACAGTCGCACATTTTGTAGCACGAATACTGAAGTGAAAGGTCCCAAGGGAATTTATCTTTCAGATATTCAACAAAAATTCATCAAAACAAATGAAGGGGTCCAAATTGGTTTTCACAATGACAACTATGATGTTCCAATTCGAGGACAGAAGGAATTGAAGTGAATACAATGTGCATCTTCCAGCACACAAAGATTTTTCAGGTAAAAGTTAAAAGTACAAAGGGGTAGTTTGATTTAAAAATATAATAATCAGAACTATATCACCGAATTTGGGATGTGTATATGATCAGTGCACTAGCATCAAATAGAAGACACACTGTTAACAGACTGTATACAGTTTATCAGTTGATCATTAAGTACTGTATTGGCTCCGTGCACAAGTACATGTACGGTAACCCTACAATGGCAACAAAAAGAGAGTTGGGGGAGACTTAGACTGGTTCCCAGTCCATACATTGCAGACTTCGAATGTATTCATATTGATGAGGGGCAGGGTTTAGTCTAGAGGAGACCATCAAAAGACATTCAAACGAATTTGCGCGCCGATGAAGCTTGACGCTCATGAGAAGACACTACATTTAGTGGCTCATTCGGAATAAGTCGTGCGTACTTCGCGCGCGACCTAGTACGCACACACATTGATCTCCACAAGTTGATCTCAATGGTCCCCGCACACGGGGCTCTCAAAATCGGTAAAAAAGCGCCCTCTTTTGTTGGCGCACAGAGCCCATAACAAACAGTGCCGTCACTCTCTGGGCAAAAAAAATAATAAAACGATGAAATTCAGCATTAAGGAATAGTACCTTCATGAACTCTCAAAGCCCATTAGCCCTCAGTGTTCCCATTCATAAAAAAAATTGGAAAATCCACAGACTCTGCCACACTTACCCTAATGGCTTTTTTCCCCTGTGTTATTTGTAACAACTAAAAGCCGGATCCTCAGCGCATAAGCCATGGCATCAGCATTGATTTGACCTCACGAGAAGCCCCCATCAAAATTGCATGAATGGGACTTTAAAGAGTAATGACAGATATAATGTCTTGCATTATCCACATGCAGGTTTTCGAAACACTGGGCGTTGTCTCAAGCTTCGGCTTTATCTCTAGATCCAAAATCGTTAAGAAGCCTTAAAACTTAAAGACATATCTATTTCGGACCTTTGGCAATTACATTGGAAATCTTGCACAAACTGAAGAAAGGAATGGCACCTAAAACCCTGTGAAATTATTCCGCCTGAAAAAGTATCGTTCAGATGAAAATAATCATCCTAGATCTATTTTCAAAAGTGTGTCCTTGGGCACACCTTTTTTTTTTTTAATAGTTGATCATATTTGTTAGATACTTGGAAAATTACATAGGCCTACCTTCTTTAATGTGAAGAAAGGACTGGCACCAAAAACCCTGTGAAATTATTCCACCTGGAACTGTGGCAGTTCAGAAGGAAATAATCATTGATAAGATCTTTAAACAGCACACTTTCTTTAGATTGAACAACATTTGTTCAATACTTGGAAAATTACATATCCATTTCAACTCGGAGAAAGGACTGGCACCAAAAACCCTGTGGAATTATTCCGCTTGAAACTGTGTAGTTCAGAAGGAAATTTCATCAATCAGATCTTTTTCCAAAGTCTGTCTGCAGGTATTTTTTTTTTTTAATATTTGAAAAAAAGTTTAAGATGATGTAAGTCCCCCATCCCTGCAGAATGACACCTAAAAATACGATAGTGGATACATTTAACCAAAAATAATGTACACTAATCTTACCTCCTTTCTTCTTCTTTTTTCCCCGATCAATTTCAGCTAAAACCTTTTTGTAACATTCAAAACTTGTTGTACTTTTCCCAAAATGCTGAAAAATTGTATAAAAGAGTAAATTCCTCAATTATCATAACTCCCTTGGGGTGTGAGAAATCATCTTAAAATTGGAAAATTTAGGACTGGGGTTTAAGTAGTATAAGCTATGTATCTTTCTGACTACCATAACAATAAATTATTCCACAATAATTTCACTCCAAACAGCATTCAAAAGATAAAAATCTAGAACCGGGCCTTGTCAACAACACTAATAATCTATTTCAGTGACTTGTGATTCACACTTTCATAACATCCTTTTGCAGACACGCCTTCATTTATTTTCTAAGCCGCAAAAACCAAACAAATCATTTTCTTTTTCTCGTAATGAGTTGGTCGACGTTCTAGCGGTCAACTCGCGGCATATATACCATCTATACCAACAAGGAATTTCCCTTTCCTGAATGGGTATAGCGTGATTGCGGCTCACCGAACACCTGATACGCTTGATAAACAGTGGTGTGGATAACTTGGTTGTGTTATTATGAGAGGCAAAAAATATGGGTCATTAGAAATTAGGGGAAAAAACAAAATTGGGGCAAACTTTTCGAAAGTTCAAGCTTAAACTTGAAATATAAGTACTAATGTTGTGCATTTTCTAATTTTAATTTAGTATTCGATTATTGGAACTTGGACTGGATGTTCAAATATTCGGAAAAAAATTATGAATATGTGTTTATCGATATATATTTATGATATATACAACTGGCTGATATTTGATTTCAGAGATGCAAATTACAGCTAATATTGCTCATGGAAGCTCTCAAATCATGCGTATAAATTGACTGTACACAAAAATATGGCACTTGACCAAAAAATAAAACCACTCAACTCATACAAATGAAATTTCAACATGGACAGTTTTCATCAGCTTCTTGAGACGACTCCCATCTTTCAAATATTCTATTTGGTAAAATGTTATTCACACATACAGTGGATGACCGAATATTCAGATATCCTGTATATTTGGCACTGCCCTATTACCGATTTCGAATTCAAATTAAGTTATGTGCATGTTCACAAACACATCCATACCATGTATATAAACTTTGTTTGAACCCTCCTATGCAAACATACATTCTGTGCAAAGTCGTCCTTTCAGTCAAAATCAATCAAGTGACTGTTTTTTTTAACACTTAAGTGTTCCCAGTCTACATAAAGCAAGAGTGACTGTCTTTGACTGTTTATGTAACTTGGAACAGCTATACTTTGACTGTACGTGATTGATAAGCCAGCTGTGTATACTTCTTGCCTGCTTTTTGTCTGTTGACTGAATTTGACTAGTCACAGTGTTTGCTTGAAACATGAACTGACTGTTGGTGACTAGCCTGTGTAAAAAGCATGGAAGGGGAAGGAGATTGATTTATTTGACTGTCTGTGACTGTTCAAACAGCAGGAGGGTTAAAGGACTCACAAACTCACTGATTTCCATCCAGCAGCCTTTCAAACCTTTTCTTGATTTTTATGCAATGTCACACATCTTCAGAATCTGAGCTGATTATCTCAACTGAGTTTCTTCAGACAAGGGCGGATCCAGGGGGGGGGCCAATGTGGGGCCATGCCCCCCCCCCCAAAAAAAACCCCAAAAATTTGTTTTGGTTAAGTGACGTCCCAATAAAGACAGGCACTACGTACACCACCATCTTCTCCTTAAAAAAAAAATTGGTTAAAGTGGTCAGAAATTGCCTCAGATCGCACCACAGAGCATCTAGAATCCAATACATTTTCCGGGCCTTTAAGCGGGCCCTGAACCCCGCGCCATAATTTTTTTACCAATTGTGTTCTGGATCCGCCCTTGTCTTCATACAAGACAATCTTTTAATCTGGCCTTAACAGCTATTTAGGCCATCACACTTTGCACACGCGTGACACGTAAGTAACAAAAGCAAAGTTTGATGACTTCTGTGAACTTTCATATTACCTCTCGGGAAGTTCCTTTGAAAAAAACAAAAAACAATTAAAGAGATGATATCACGTCATTTCTCTTCCTTGATGACAAAAATACTTTGAAAAACCTGTCTCACTTTTATTTGCAGATCTAAACAGGGTGCAGATAAACATGTGCCTGCAAAATCGTAGAGTCAAAGCCGAGTGAAAAAATAAAAATGAAATCACACAAGCAAACGAAAGGAAACTAATCAGATTTGAAAAGTTGGCATGGTGACGATACCAATAAGATAAAGGTTTACGGTAGCACCATGTGACAAATCTCTTTTGTGAGTTTGTGAGGTTTTGGAAAGAAATAACCGAGGGAAACTCAACGTTTCGGACAGTATACTCTGCTCGTCGTCAGGAGACTGAAGGAATTCAAATGGAGAAGGAAACCACTTCAAGTTTATGTCTCAATGATAGAGCATTAACTTCCTTCTGGATTATAAAAAAAATCCACCCGAACAAAACTGCCGCTTTAAATATTTTTTCGTCAACTTTTCCTCTTCAACCGGTGATAACTCCAAAGACCTCATTCTGGTGACCCGGTTGCATCCCAGGGAAGTTATTTTTCATTTCAACCTCGCCGAATAAGGACTTTAGGGTGGCCGCTTCGGGTCATGTGACACAAGGAAGGAAGCCGCCCACAAGCCGACATTCCGAGAGAGTGAGAGAAACAAAAAAGGGGAAGTTACAACACAAGGGGATCGAAGGAAACAAACAACAAACAAAATCCGTGTTGCTGGACAGGGAAATCGGAAAGCGGAGATGGCTATTACAAATTTATTTTTCAGAATCTTTTGATGACAGGGCCCGAGGTGTTATCCTGGTCGAAAATGCGTAAATGGGGAAAGCCCCTAGGAAAGCTTGTCTTTATTTTTTGGAAACGTTGGAAAAAACAATAGGATCGAGTTTCTTGGCTTTTGCAATTATCCCTGTTATCTCATGTTAACATTAGGGTTGGAGAAATACAAAATATTCCATGAAGGTGTTTACCGGGAAATTACGGGTCACTTTTGGGGTTTTAATTTTCATCGCATCCATTAATCATTAAACCAACTCCTTTTGCAGTACCAAAATGTTTCTTCTTTTGGGTTGCCTTTTAATCATAAAACTTTGTTGGGTGCTGGGTGAGAATGAAACTTTTTGTCAAAGATATTTTACAATTTAGTTTGATATTACACGTGCTTTTAACCCAAATCCTCCAAAATCCTCTTCTCAAAATGTAGGATTTTGCAGGATTGAGGCTATACATGTATGGCAAAAATGTGTGGCTGATTACAGAATCAATTAAAAGCCTTTTTCACCCTAACCTTCCCAAATCCTCAAAAATCACCTTTGCAAAATAGAGGATTTTGCAGGATTGTGGCTATATGGCAAGAAAGTGTCGCTGATTTCGGAGGATGCACTGTGTCAAGGTCTTGGGCCAGACCTTGTGTTGTTTATGCTCAGCCGTGCATAAATGTAGGCCTGGATTATACATGTACTTGAAATCCTCCACACTGCTCCAGGATGTCACTGGCTCTGCCTCAACATATAAACAGTGATTGCTGGAGGGTTTTCCAGGATTGAGGCAGTGGTCATCCCTCAGAGGACCACATTCAAGAAACAACGCATGATCTTGCAGGATTGAGGATGTATGCAATATTTACATGGAGGCAGTTGGAGGATTTTGCAGGATTGAGGTTGCATCCTAGCAAGAATACCTAGGGAAGCGCAGAAACTTACAAATTGCTCAGGCTAGTTCTGGCCGTTAGTTGTGGTTGCAATTTGGTGAACATCAAAATACATGTTTTATTTTAAATTTCACTTTCTGCCGCATTACGTGTAGTTGATGAAAATATCAAAGTTGAGTCAAACTCAAAAAGTTGTTTCAAACTTAAAAAGTAGCATTAGTCCAAGATTCGACAATTGGGATTTTGTTCCTGTGTGTATAGCCAGTTCCCTTGCAAGCCCAAGGTAGTGGGCGCTATTAAGAAGAAGATTCAAATCCAGTCTTGGAAACATTGGCAGTGCAACCTCGTCCCCAGTGCTTACTTTATTTCCAACCGTGTTTCCAATAGTAAACCCTGGATAGGAAATCCTCTTTGGATATATCTTGTGGATATATGGATTGGCTAGTAATGGATTTTTATCGTGTATATATGGTGCTATATATTATACGTGCAGTACGTGTTTTCTATTCACGCTTTCTAAAAATACTTTTTAAATTTTTTAATTGCATATAGAAATATGATAATAATGTACTGATATGTCATGTTGTCTCAGTTTGATTTCAAATTTTTTTTTTTGTTTTGCTCGTGCTCGCCTCGTGCTCGCTTTGACTCTCTTTTACCCTCTTTTTTACCCCCAAACAAAAACAAAAAAAACGTACGCTAATAGCAGGCACCAGGCCAGACCAGACTGCTCCGTTTTTGCAAAAAAAAAAAATCATGCAAATGAATGATCCAATACCCAGGAGTGAGCAGGGCAGTGGTGGGCGCGTACTGCTCGACACCCTGGGGACGAGGTTGTTGGCAGTGCTACCCAGGAGTGAGGTATGCTCAGAATTTCCTGGGTCCTGCTGCCAACGTTCCCGACATTGGACTTGAATCATTGTTTTGTCTCCGACCAGCTGCATTAGGGAAATAAAACAAAATCTGGTCTTGGGCCAAGATTAGTCCAAAAGATGAAGAGGGAAATTTGAGGAAAGAGTAAATAATTTATTTTACCAAAAAAACAGCAGGTTTTAAGGTAGTTCCTCTGGAGAATAATATGACACCCTCAAGGAAGAGAAATGTGGCCGATTGATAAGGATGCTGCACGCTCTGATGAAAAACAAACAGTCGACTTTGCTGTTTTTATCACTGGCAGCCATGGGTGAAACATCTAAATCAAACAGTCCGAGGATGTTGACAAACATGGGTCCTGCTGCAAGTTCAAAATCAGTCAAACGCAACGGATAGAAGGTACTTCTGTCATCGATGTAGGACAGCCATTTCAACACAAAGATTTCTCATCCAAGTAAACTATTTCCTGGTGAGCCATTGTGCGTTATTCTGCTACTGGACTTTGGAAACGTCAGGAAACTCTGAACTGTAGAAATTTAAATTTACGGGAACCGGGTGCACTTTCATTTATCAAACCCATAGCACTTAATTGTATTACACTCTATTACATTGTATTACACTGTATTACATTAATTGTTTCACATTGTATTAAACTGTATTTACAGTGGATGGGACAAACCATGTGCGAGTACAGTGTGAATATGCATGACTTATTTTACTCTGAATGTGCACAAAGCCACTGCGGCTTCACGAGAGCGTCTTTACCAGAGCATCAGGCATCTTCAGGAATCAACGCATTCGAATGTCTCACCAGTGGTCTACCAAACTCTCCCTTTCTTACCGTTGAGGGAGTACTTGTACACTGATTCCATAACGACTAATTGATACGACGCTTTGAGGCAGTACAGAAACTAATGTATTAATTTCCAAGTTAAAAATCAAAGCATATTTCTAAGTATTTATAAAAAAAATACTTAGCAGGCCAAATTTGTCAAGCAAAGAACTTCAAAAAATTGTTTTGAAGCATCTACATGTATAATGTTTTACACTTACTTGCACTAGTGGAAACACAGACCGATGTAAATGTATGTATACATGTAAGTACTACGTGGCTCAATCACCTGCCAAAAGAACTGCCAAACACCCAAAAGTTGCCACCAACAAACAGACACAACTTCACAGTACTCGAACAAAGGCAACACATATCCATCAAGTTACTTCTACAATATACAGGATTTGGTTTGGGAAAAACAAGTTTCACTCACAAGTAAAATTGACAGCAAGTTATTACTTGCAATGACCCCTAGGCTGTTGGTGAAATTTTGAACTTACACCCCAACAATGTCACCATCGCACCTCTGCAGATGTATGCATGATTTGTGATATCAAAAACACCCAGAATTTCCCTGACTTTGGCGTATAATTGCCATATCATTAGATGCTTGTCCCCACCAGTGCCCTGCCCAGAGGCAGTCTTCCTAGCCAAATAAACAAAGAGCAGGTCTCATTGAGTTTCAACTTTTTGTTCTACCTTCAAAGTTTCTTTTGTTTTGTCTAAGAACATGTCACTTGGGAATACTTGGCTCAGCCATATGGTGTCCTTGCACTACATAATTATTGCCACTGTTTTGCTTCGGGTTTTTTGTTGATCAGTACTTAGCAAGTCAATCAATTGAAACTTTTATTATCCAAACTGTATGACTCAAAATTCTTTTAATTCCAACTTTAGAGAGTCAGCTAACTTGCCAAATGCCTGAACTTAAACAAAGGGTCAACAGTGAATTTTTTTTCACCAACTATAGCAACAAATTTAAATTGTCCCTCATTAATTAACAACAAAATAAAACAAGTGAAAAAGTGAAAGTAAACTTTAAGCTTGAGTTTTTTGACAAGCAGATGTGTTTTTTATATTTAGGTGTTCCCCCCCCCCCTTTTTCATTTTGACCTAAACAAAAACCAGCGAACAGTTTTATGAAAATTGAAGACAAAAAGAACCCAAACCAGCTTGCAAATAAATCTTTTCTGACTCAAGTTCAGGAGACTGGCTACTCTATACAGTAAGGCTTGTAACTCAAAAGGTCAAATCCAAACACTAGAAAAGTCAACTCGAAACTCGAAAAGTCAACTCGAAACCCAAAAAGTCAACTCGATACTCGAAAAGTCAACTCGATACTCGAAAAGTCAACTCAAAACTTGAAAAGTCAACTCGAAACTTGAAAAGTCAACTCAAAACCCAAAAAGTCAACTCGAAGCTCAAAAAGTCAACTCAAAACTCAAAAAGTCAACTCGAAACTCAAAATGTCAACTCGAAACTCAAAAAGTCAACTCGAAACTCAAAAGTCAACTCAAATCTCAAAGTAAAGAAACCCTCCTGCAAATGTTGTACATTACCTTTGATATTTTTCTGAAACTAGCAAAAATCTGGGAACAGTTGATGAAAAAAAAAGACTCTGCTATATGGTACTGGGAACTTGCTCCAATTCTGTAGCCGCCCTTTAAACCAGATGTGGAGAGAGTCAGGTGCACCATAGCACCCTAGACTGGGACATGTTATCATAAGGTGTTGGCCTGATGAGCGGGGGCGTGTGTGTGACACTTAAACACCCCCTCCCCCCCCCCAGCCAATGAATGATATAGGGTAATATTGCCAGCCATGCGCTGCAATAGTTTGCATTGGTACTTGACTCCAAGACCTGACATTTTGACCCTGCGGTGCGGACGGAGGAGTTAGACAAACCTCGCCAACAGAGGGCGTATATCTAAAACGGGGTAGCAAAAGTACCGTTCACACCTCTTTTAGAGGTGACATTCCACATAAAAATGCTCAGACAAAATGAACCGGCGCTACACACTCTTGCATAATTTCACATTTAGGATACCGTTCCTTATCAATTGCAATAAAGTCCAACACACATTCTACATTCCATTCAAATATGCTTTGTGACCAGCCCTATTGCTAAGTCCACAATGAACAGAACAAAAATAGCATGCCACCTCTATTGACCACAACAGTGCCATACTACTACCAAATACACACTGTTATTAGTTGGAAAAAAATAATGACTGTGGACAAGAGAGGGCGCTATACTTATTTTATGGAGAACAGCTTCTATTTTTTATGAACCTTTGTTGAGACTTGGCATTTATTGGTACATCGCTTATTACTATTAGACGAGTATGCTTGTGTCTCCTCGCACTCTTTTTTAATTAAATGAGCATAAGCTATTTTGATGGACTATTTGCACCAACTGGAACAACGTTTACATTTGTAACAACAAAAGGGAAAAAACATATCCTCCCAAAACCAACATAATTAAAAAATTCAACACCTCCTCTTTTTACTTAGTCTATGTTCGCAAGGGTCTATCATATATGAGCCAATTTGCTGATATGCACGACAACCACCTTTTGACCTCTAGATTCTGACCAATCAGCGGGAGCTTTCTATTGGGTCTTGTCAAGGATATCTATAAATAAAACCTAGACACGCTGTGAATTGAGCAAAAAAGTCTGTGGTCACGCGCTCTGTAACGATATGTTACGCAATATGTCGGCAATAATAGAGCCAACAAATCACGGTCATATCTAGGTTTTGTAGATCTATGCATGCTCGGCCGTTGTTGTATTTCAAAAACACTGCATCCAAATCGACCAATCACAGTTTTAGTTCTGATTTGGGAGTGAAATGATGTCACGAACTAGTAACATCGACTCCGATTGGCTGGCGCGCAGCATTGGATAAATTTGCATTCCTAGATATATCAGACGTTTGACCGGAGACAGGGCTCTTTGGAGAACGGGTGATACTCAGACAACTTTTTACTGTGGTGGATGCAGAAAATTTGTAGATCCTCATCACCATCTTTAATGGCTTATAAAAGGTCAAATTATTTTTTGAATGTTTTATTGTCAGGCAGAAAGACTGGTTCATGCATGTACATCCAGCAATAGCGAAAGTGAAGTGATTTTCATCTGAATCAGCCTTTACTGTTTGATATTGGTATTTGGAAGGAACATTATGGAATGTTACTTGGGAATATACCAATAACGGAGTGCTGTGGAGTGCTGTGGCCTTGTGGTCTGGAGCATTGAATTAGTGGTCTGTTGGTAATTCCACGGGTTGTGGGTACGAGTCCAGCCTGTGGCTACGGTGGTGTGTGCCCTTGGGCAAGGCACATTGTAGCACATTGCTTCTCTCCACCCAGGAGTAAATGAGTTCCTGTGAGGGCAGAGATGGTTATTGTGGTTGATTTTAGCTGCTTTGCACCGAAATGGCAGCATCCAGCTGTATACTCCCCAGGGATCTGAGATGGTATTTGGAATGTTTCATTGGCCCGATGAGCAGGGGTAATAATAAGCACCTTGTATCCTTTGGCAATTTGGTGCTCTATAAGTCCAGTTATTATTGTTATTTTTAAACCGGCTCTTGGAAATGGAAAATAATGTAGAATCTCAACAACAACAAACAAACAAAAAAACAAGCAAAATTGTGCAAGTGTCAACAAAGACATCCAATCAAAGGATTGTACTTACCGGTCGCTCTGGTTCAGTACAAGAAGGCATCTTGGTGGTGGCCATTGTCAGTTTCAGGCACGTAGTTGAAGCAAACACATCACAGCTTGCTCACAGATCAACAGACCATGACGTCATCTGTCAGCTGGATTCTGTTGATTGTTCTCTTGAAATCCTGACGGCTCTCACTAGTGACTTGGTGACTTGATCAAGTTTATGGATCAGTTTGTGTCGCTTACGCGAGTTCTACTCGTCCAGAAACAAAGTCAATTTTTGTAAGGACGTGTTAATGCAGCATACGAACTTTCAACGTCGGTCATTTTATTTATAAAAAATAAAATGAGTGATGTTCCTCTCGATGAGATATATCAAACATTAAATGCAGCACACTATTGGGAGTTTTCCCACAAATGACATGTATATCAAGTTGATGATGCAAATTTTCTATAAAAAAAACTATAAAATTGTAGCACACTGCAGGAATGTTCATCAGAACTAAAATGCTGTGATTCAGAGATTGAATCGTCAAATTTATCAAAGGTTGACAACAAACGTTTTGAAAAAAAAACTGATTGCCACTTCCAAGCACACTGCAAGAATGACCACGAGGACTTAAATTATTTTCCGATACAGAGAGTTTTAACGGGCGAATTATGCAATACAAAGGTAAAATCACTGAAGCTTTTGAAGTCACAACACTTGTACGGTGAACCCAATAGAAGCAGGTTCACGTTCACTGTTCAAAGGTTGAAAACAGTGCGAAGGCACTAGTTCACGACACTTTAAAGGCTTCTTTTGGTTCCTTTTTTTTTGCAGCACACGATTTTGAAGGATCTCCACACACACATCCAATAGATTAAAGCTCACTGCATGTGTTTACTGAAGCAACACGCAGCTCGCGCTCACGACACTTTTGGCCACTTTGGTTCGGCGATCAAGACGGATTCACCCGGGAAAAGGTAATTTGCCACTTACGTGTACGCCGGGCTCAGCGTCGATCGCTCCAAGACTTGTTTGGTTCAAGCCTCCAAGGATTCAGAAGCAATTCCATTGGAATTTAGTACGACGCTGGCGTAAATAGCCTTCTCCAAGTGCTCGTTCACCAACTCAAATGCGTCGTCCATAGTCTGTCAATAGGAATCGAAATTGAAAGTTGAAAACAGATAATGTGATTTATTCTGAACATGAACAATCTATTTGCTGTCGATATGCTTAAAGCAGTCTGCCATGTGTTTTTGGTTTTTAGGTTTGTTTTTGTTTGTTTGTTGTTGCTTTTTAACCCTAACCCCCTAAAGCTCACTTTGGGGTAAAGTACATGTACCACATACTACATGATAGTACTACAGAAATAACATGTATGTATGCAGTACCCAAATACTAAACAATACTTTGAGTGCTGTGCCCACTTATAATTATGCTGAAGTACTGCATGCTACAGATTACTACTAGTAGTATGTTAGATGAGGTTTAATGGTTAAAGGGAATATACAACATTTGCTTTTGCTGTAATTTTCAGAAATGTATGGATTTGGTGGTTAGTATTTTACAGAAAATATTGTTACACTGACTTGTTTGAAAATTTGTGTTTGTAACTGCGGGAAAAAAGCATCTTGTTCTTGTAGTCTGGTTCCCTGACCCCACTTACATTGAAAAGAAGCAATGTATAGATGTCGAGGAATTGTAAGGTAAGGGAACCAGTCTAGGCTTGTACCCATTCATAGATGTGTAATAGATTGCAAATAAAATTCAGACTAAAACTAACAACTAAACATGGTAAATTGGGGGCAGTATTTGAAAGAAGAAACCATTTTTTTCATTTTGAAAATAGATACAAAAGTACCACTTTTCTTGAAAATGTCAGCACACCGGGTGTAATGATGTAATGTGATGCTTTAGACTGTCATTCACTAAAGTCCAGTAAGATCATTCATAACAATTTGGTAGTTTTGTTTTTTGATGGTTGCAAATGTTGTTTATTCCTTTTAAAGCAACAAAACGGCCTTTCTTCACTTTGAGCAAGAGTTTTTCCTCGACATCAAATATTTACTGATCAAGCTAAGAAAATTTTGTGGGCTTCTCAGACCCACAACCAGGCCCGTCGCCAAGGGGGGGGGGGGGCCTGGTGGGGCCGGGCCCCCCTTGGCGAGCAATTGCCCCCCCCCCTCCTCCCAAGGGCAAAAGCCATTTCATTTTTGTATTTTTTATGGTAGTGGGCCCCCCTTGTTGGTACTATGGCCCCCCTTGATGCTCAGGGCTGGCGACAGGCCTACCAACAACACTGGACAATGACTAATTATTTTTTCTGAAATATCATCTGTGCACACTACTTCAGTTTCGTTTTGTTCGTACATGTACACTGCAGACAAATCCGTTACCAAAAAATAGAAAAATAGACCGGTTTAGCATGTTTAGGTGTTACGTACATGCATTGCACATGTACGGTAGAAGAATACACTGTAGCCTACGTTTTTCTTACCTTTTGGCAACAAATTCCTTCTCCAATGTACTTGCTTCAATGTAAGAACCTACCATCAAAAGAAGTCAAAACAGTCATGTAATAGCAATCAGTTACTTTCGATTACATTCACACATTATGATTTCTTGAGAATGTGCAAGCTTACGCTTGTCTTTTGTGCTTTATCATCGTGACTCTGAAGCGGAAAAAGAAAGCACTGCAAGGTCAACATGTTATCACCTGACCTGTTAGATTGCTCGCTAAAGAGAGCGTGTAGTCACAATCTCACAAAAATTCAGGATAGGCCAGTGTCTATTAGTTTATTAAATCTTAATATCTTTGAACTTTTCTTTAAGTGTAAGATTTCTGCTTTTGGGCAATTGCAGTGTCAAGCCAAATAATAAAAAAAAAACCAGTTGATCGTCCGGGGTTTTATTTTTTTAAAAAGAGGATGAGGGCCTTTTAATTTTTTTTCCAAAATGGCCGCCAAGTATTTAAATTCGAAATGGCCGTCAACGTCGGTTAAAAATGACCGTCGGCTTTTAATTAGCTTTCCTAATAGTAAGTTGAGTCAAAATAATCATGTTAAACATGTTCTATGTATTTTATTAAAGCAAAATACACGAAAAAGTTAGTTTCTTAGGTGAGAAACAAAACATTTTAAAAAGGATGTGGCTTCAAAAAGGATGCGGGGGGGAGGGGGGGGAAATCAATTGTTTGGGGTTTTTTTACTCGGCAAATAATTCCAGCTCTTTAAGAGCTCTGTGAAAAAAACCTAAAAATGTATTTTGCAAATGTCCCAGACACATATTTACAGCTTGGAGCTACGCATATCCATGGTTTACCAAGAATCAATTGATCACGATGAATCGTCGAGATACGTGGAGAAATTGACTTTCTAAGAATGCACTACAGTTTCAGGACGGATAGCCATGACTGTCCTACAGTTTCTCTACGAATACACCACGGTTTGTCAAGAATATGGACGGATTGGAGAAGAATACTGACGGTATTACTAAGAATAATGACGATAGCGCCATGGTTGTCTGCGATTGGGCCACGGACGACCAAGGTTCTCCTATGAATAAAACGTGGATATTCGTAGTACAACCTCAGCAGAACCCTAGCACATCCAGTCATATTCGTAGGACATTAGTAGCGACTTTGTAGAGATTTCTACCACGAATGAGCTACGAATCTCCAAGAATATGTACGAATAGCCACGAATAACACTACAAATAAGGTTATCCTACGGATGTCCCACGGTTGCACTAAGGATTGATTTTCATGATGTTTTACCACGGAAGTTTTGAACAGGTTAAAACTTCCGTAGCCCCTCCACGAGTACCCAAGGAAGATGACCATGGAGATACATAGCTCCAAACCGTAAATGTGTGACAGGTTTTTTGGTCAAGAAGATTAAAGACTAGCATTTTTGGATCAATTGAATTCTCTGAATCATTAATTAGATATCACGGTTAATTGGCTCCTTCAAGGACATTACGCTTCCTTTCATAATGCTGGAATTGCACTTTTACGGAAATACAATTTCTCACTCACACTGGAACATTATGTTGAAATGATCGGTTGTAATTAAACTCAAGTGACATAATTTGACTTCATTATTATCCTATCCTATCCATCTTCTACACAGTAGTCAAGTTTTGTTTTTCAAAAAATAAATGAAACATCTAATGCCCTTTAAAGTAAGGTAGATCATTTGTCATTTGTGCATATTTTTCGTTTGAAGCAACAATAGTGCTCAAAATCTAAAGACAGGTGCTTAACAACTAACCTGATGAAGTTTTAGCTCAGAGAATGCTGTCTTTTCCGAGAAACCAATATTCTAAGATCTCAAAAGTTGCAGAATCATGTTTTGAATTGGGCCCGAAATCAGCATCCGGAACACATTCTCATTCAGCCGATTGCAGCTACGCGACGTCACGCACTGAACCGGCAAATAATAGCAACCGTGCATCGTATCAACGCTTGCGCGCATCCGTTCACAGATTCGCCGAATTACAAACTGACTACTAACAGAAATGTCCAAAAATGCGCCATTTGACCCATCTTTGGAAATTGCCTTCTTTACTGTTTTCTTCAAAATGACAGCCTGCCAGAAGGTATAATTTCACAGGAATTTTATAGTGCCATTACTATCTTTAAACCAAGTCAGCTTTTCAACAGTAATTTTGTCAGTTACTTTTTGGATGGCTGCAAATGATCTACTCTACCTTTAAAAACAGCATCAATTGAACAACATGAGACTGAACATTTACTCCACATATTACCATGAATGATTTGCAGTGCCTCCAAAATTGGCAATCCATTAAACTAGTAAGGACCATTACAACAGAAGGTATTGAGCAGGTGTCCTCATTAATTAACTACAAGCAATGACAAGTGACCATCTAGCAAGGCTAGGCTTTGTTTGAGATCATTCATAATGCTAATTTTGTCTGATGGAGCCCAGTCATTGCCATTTTTATTTCAAGTGCTCCTGCAACTCGTAGTCCAACACGATAATATTATAATCTCGACTCCTGAAAGTCCCCCGGGACCCGGCATCATCAAGTGTTTATATATTGACTGTATGGATCTGCATTGAGTCATAGCCCTTATGGGAGATTGTGTGCAAATACACCATTGCAGGCCCTTTGTCTTGACAACTGGAAATGCTGCTCTTTGTTCATAGAAAATTTAATTATCAAATTCACACACGAATCTGCTGTTAGACTTATAAATCATTTTTTTCCTATTTTTTTGGCTAAAACTATAGTTTTGCTTTATTTTGATCACCCTTACATTGTACACATTAAAGTAAAACATATTTGAATCAATCTTTACATTCTT
This sequence comes from Patiria pectinifera, assembly GCA_029964075.1. Lineage (NCBI taxonomy): Eukaryota > Metazoa > Echinodermata > Asteroidea > Valvatida > Asterinidae > Patiria > Patiria pectinifera. The sequence continues at coordinate 5,985,241 of CM057137.1, read as the reverse complement.
TTTTCCATAGTTCATTAAACAAATTAAATATGCCTAGAATACATTATTTTCAAGAAATGCAGAAAGTCTGTTATCAAGCAGTTCAGCTTAATTAATTGGAGACAAATGTACGGACAGGTTTAATAAGTGTACAGTATAGAGAGACGTATGCACAGACAGACAAAGGGAAAAGGACAAACAAAATGGAACAGAACAGGAGTGCCAAACATATAGAAGCTCATCAAAATTTGTAAAGAAAATAACACAGTATACCCTACACTGATAGCTCTTTGCTAGGACTGATGTTCATTTGACAAAATTCAATTACGTAGAATTTGGTGTTTTTCAATTTCGTAGGCAACAGACAGTAATTTATACACAATTGGTCAAAATTACAAGAAGGATTGGTGATGTGGTGATTCAGTGACAGAAACAAAGGAGATTAATTGTCAATTTTTTTAAAAAGTCTGAAAATTGGATGAAAGATCTGAAAGATGCATTTCTTTCTTAACTGATAATGTCTTTCTCTCAGATTAAAAATGTCTGATTTCAGGGAAAAAAGTCTTAAAAATGTCATGCCTGCAAAAATGTTTATGGCAATGAAAAAGCACATGCATGCAGTATACAACATCAGAATTGATGGTATATATCAGCAAAAGGGAACCATATGAAAAAAATGCTGAGAAGCTGAAAACTTGCCCTCAAAATCGATAAAGTCTGTTGAAGAGTATAGGAAGACCCACTGATCAGCTCGTTATGAACAGGATATGTTATCCCCTCCCCCACCGACCCCCCTTAATTCGGAGAGGAAATCCGATTCAGTCATCGGGAAATGAAGCAAGATTGGAACAAGCTCTCCAATGATTATTCTGAGCAAATTGATAATTTCCCATCGGTAATGAGGTGAAGTAATTTCATGGATAGTTCGTCTTAGAGCAGATATCTGGTGATGACAGATGTAATGCATAACATTCAGCTAATCAAAAAGGACAGTCAGGTGGTATACATGTACATCAAAGCACTGTGGCTAATCAAGGATTTATTTTAAGGACAGGTATACTGTGACTAACTTTATCCATAACTCCAGTGGCGTAGCTACGAAGGGGGGGGGGGTGGTACAGTCTGGGGAGGGGCTGGAGGAGGGGGTGCCTCATTTATGCCGCAGCTCAACTCCCAAGGCATTCTTTCATTGGAACCATCCCAATTCCTCCAAAATCCAAAACGAGGGCAGAAACCAAAATATTTGTACTTTAACCCTAACGTCCTAACCATTACTTATGGGCAATTCCACGGTTACTCACGTTACATTTTCATAACGTGAGTAACTGATTTTGTGCGTCTTGTTTATCACACGTAACACATTTTTCTGGATGTCATCTTTGGTGCTTAGGTAGGTCTAGGTCTACTCTATCTACCATGGGGATAACAGTTATTAAACCTTTTCAGTAAGGTAATTACAGCCCAAGAAAACTCAAAAGTACATCCAAAATGTAACGTGTGTAACCGTGGAATTGCCCTTTAAGATAAAGAACTGAGTACTACAGAATACTATGAGTTTGTGCACACTTATATGGTGAGGTATTTCATACTACAGTTTGCTAGTAGTTAGTGGTTTGTAGCTTTAGGTGAGGTTAGGGTTTTAGGGGGTACTAATTGGCCCATGCAATGTCATTTTTTAATGCAATCCTTGAAAATGCACCATTGTGTCCCAAATTTTCAATTTCATTTGGCATTTTTAATGGCATTTCTGAGCCCTTTTCTGGTTTTTATGCTAATGCAAAATTCCATATTCATGAGCAAAAGTGTGATGTTATTTGAGCACCAACCTTTGCCAGAACTTTGGAAGTGTTACTGTCGTAAAGTTTCTTTTCTTTGGTGATTTGTTATTTGGGTACATGACAGTAAGCCAATGAGCACAGTTTTCTCACTTGTTTATGTTTTCAATGAGCAAATTTTGGTTTCACAATTTGAACAGAAGCCCTAAAGTGAAGTGTCTTCCTGAAATTACATCACAGCAAAAGCGCCCTCATTAGTTACGAAAAGTATGGAAACTTTAAATGTTAAAATAGTGCACTTTTTGATAAAATTAACCAAAAAGGGGTGTGCAATAGATTTCATACATATAAGAATAGAAAGTTGCACAAAACATGTTCCCTAGTAAGAGCTCAAGAGCTCTTTAATTCGTCATCAGCACCACGAACTGACATTCACACGCAAGCGGGTGTCAGTTCGTGAAAACCACATAATCAACAATTTCAGTTTCACGAACTGACACCCGATAGTGCACGCCCACATTCACACTAACGCAAAATAGGAAGATTTTCGTTTTCACGAACTGCCACCCAAGCATGATGTGGCTATAATGGAGAAAAACAGTTTGAAAGGTTATTACACAAATTTAATACATCCATATAGGCCTACTTGTGTACTTACACAAACAATTAAATTAAAAAGCATTTTAATTGGTGAAATAAAGGTCAGTGTCAGTTTGTGAAACCGAAAAAGTATGGGGGGTGTGCTCTAAAAGTGCCGTACTGTGGAGGACGTCAGTTCGTGAAACCCAAAATAACCCGGTTCTGTAAGCAGCGCACTCACACGCACCTGAATGTCAGTGCGTGGTGCTAATGACAAATTCAATAGCGTACACAATGGTTTTTCCATTGAAGGGGGTGCCGTGAGTGTAGAGTGATTACGCGCCTGGATTTGTCTACATGTATGCTATGGCTGCACATACATTCTTTAAATTAATTTTGAAATATCTTCTGCGATCTTTTTGACTATTTTTTATTATTTATTTATACTTAGTGAAAAACACATTGTGTTGCTGTACAATGCGACGGTGAAACAGATTACAAAGATTTTACTTACATTGTAACTTTTCTTACTTTTTTAGTTGCCGCTCCCAACCCCCAAGAAAATAAATCAGTTAAAATACAGTCCATCATTTACAGCTATCCAAAAAGTAACTGACCTAATTATTGTTGAAAGGCTTACTTGGTTTAAAGATAGTAATGGGACTAAACTCCCTGTGAAATTATTCTTTCTTGCAAGCTGTCATTTTGAAAAAAATCAGCGAAAGAAGGCCTTTCCAACGATGCGTCTAATTTGTTTATTCGGCAAAGGGCGCACAAGCGTTGACACAACGCACATGTGAACAGTTGCTTTAATTCATTGGTTCAGTGCGCGACATCGCGTAGCTGCAATCGGCTCAGTGAGAACGTGTCTCGGACGCTGAATTCAGGCCAAATTCAAAATATGACTCAGCAACTTTTGATTTGAAATTGAGATCCAAGACTATTGTTTTCTCGGACTATACAGCATTCACTGAGATGAAACTTCATCAGGTTAGTTGTTCAGCACCCTTCTTTAGATTTGGAGCACTTGTGTTGCTTCAAACGAACATAATGCACAAATTACAAATGATGGATGCTACCTTTAATATATAAATAAAAAAATAAAAATTATTACTGGAGTGAATATACCTAGTGAAAACTGATGAACAAGTATTACTGCAAACATTTACATACGTACACGATCCACTCATTATTAAAATTTCTTCTTTACAATTGAATTTTGAATGTATTTGGCATCGACGACAACATATCACACATAGGCCCTATTGTACAGTTAAAGGCCGTGTACCCAAAACAAGTCTGCTCACAGAGTCACCACAAACATTGACACAAATGGATACTAATTTGATAACACAGACCAGTTATTGGGTCATTTGAGGTTACTTGCTCCATCAACACTTTACCCTGCATACCGACTGACCTAAATATACTCTGGAAATAGGTCAAAGCTTGAAGCAATTTGTCTGCGCAACAAATATGTCGACCTACATGTTTGATACAGGTGAATATGGACCAAGACATAAAGTACACTGTATTGTATAATGCAAAATGCAAGTACATGTATCTAGGCTTTTTATGGATTTTTCTTAAAGGGGCATTACGGCCTGAAAGTACTTATACTATTTTAAAGGTCCAGTTGAAAGGACCTAATGTGGACCGTTCCCAAGAAAAGATTAAAAAATGGCCGGTTGTTTACATCTACACGACAGAGTACGTATACATATTTCCTGTCGTTTCCACTCAATGCATGATACACGTTGTGTGTGTAACATAAATAACACACAGCACCAAGGCACAAATGTTGTTTCTAACACGTCCGCAGCGGTTGGAATCACAACTATCACTGAACAGCTCGATTTTTCGGGGACAAAATTTTGACCCCCGAAATTCGTTCTTGCATGGTATTCTCGCAAGAATGACACAAAATCACCCAGTTTTTAAAGGTCGCTTGTGTAAACGTTTATAATCAACTTTTAAATGTTCTTTCCATTTAATATCAATTTGTTAAAAATGCCTTTAGTAGCCCAATTGGGCGCATTCCAGGCAGCAGTGTCCCTTTAAAATAGCCAATTCTTAGGCACAGATACAATTTAATTTAAAATAATACACAAACCACAAGTTGTTTTTCCCAGTAGTTATTGAAATATTTCTTTAAAAAATTTGAATACGGGCGATTCCCAATAGTGCACCTCCAAGAGTCTGCAACGCGTTGGCCAATCACAATGCCGAAAATCTGTCGACCCAATGCGCGTTTGGAAAAGGTCGACTGATTTCGCGCATTGTGATTGGCCAACGCGTTGCAAACTCTTGGAGGCGCACTATTGGGAATCGCCCGTATTACGACAAGATTTACAGTGTTTGTTTTGAATATTAATTAAAGACTGCCCCATGCAGGGAAAAAACAATCCCCTAACAACTTTTCATTTTGTAGTTGTATGTATTGTTTTAATGACTATCTTTCCCAATTTTTGGCATCTGCAACCCTCTGAAACAGGGCTGTAATTTTGTTCACAAACGAACCCGCCCTGCCAGAGCCAACTTATTGCCTGGCAGCTAATAATTTGAATGTTGTTAAGACTGAATTTAATAACTAACTGTCTGTGGATATTTTCGTTCGATATCGAATTCAAATGTGGATAAGTGTTATATTTCTAGGAAAAAATAGCAACTGAATAAAACAAATACAATTTTCAGAGTGAAATTTAATCTAGGACGGGGAAAGAATCTTTAAAAAGGCTTTTAACTGATTCTGAAATCAGACATGAAGCTGCAACCAACCCTGGGTTTTACAAACCCGGACAGATAACAACGGCTGATTGGTATCAAAATGGATCAGCAGGCTTGCTGGGAGGGCTGCGGCAAGATATAACAGCTGATTAAGGGTCAAAGGTCACATAACCCTTGGTTCTCAGTCCCTGTTTATAGACTTGTCCCAGTCTCTGTTATTCAAACTCCTCTCTTTCTTTTGTGTTTTCAGTTTCTTCAAGGAAACGGGATTCACACAGTTTGGTTTTGCTGAAATCAGCAGTACAGCAGAGCATATCCAATTCAGTTATTGTTTTGGATTGTCTTTGGTTGGGGGATGTATGTATTTGGTCTTTACAGGAACAGCTCTGTGTACTGTGCGAAAGCAGTATGGCAGTCTATGTGGAATGTTGTGTCTGACACTGATCCTTGGTGACATTCACATACTATCATAGCCCTGCCGGAAAACCTGGGGTCAAACACAGGTAAATTAAAGTAGCCAAGTCCAATAAAATCCAATTGGCTTTGTGTGTAAAGACTCAGTATCACGTGGAGTGAATGCGAAATATCAATAACTAGGGAATAACAGTGTGAGGACCCAGTCTTCACAGCGTGATAATGACCATGTTGGGGGATGGCCGCTGTTAATGGACCGAGCCAAATATTAATAAATACATTTTTTAATGAAATAAACAGCTAAAATGCGCCGAATTTGTGACTTTTCTTTCGGCGATATTTTTTTAAAACTTTCTGTGTTAAGGTTCGGATTCATATTTTAGCTTAAATGCGTTGTTATCATCACCCTAGCCCAGGTTGGATGACGTCTTCATTGCGTCTTCACGCCAGGATATGAACTTCGGCTGCCATAGCGGAAAAAAAACATATCTTGCTCATGGGCAAAAAAAATGTGTTGCTGAGCACGCACGTCAATCGAAACCTTTCACGCTTCTATAAAGTCATCATGTGTTTATTCCAATGTGCGCCAGCGTCAAGCAACGTGTGTTCTTTTTGCCCTGTGATTGAACAAGATGGCGGGTACTACCATGAAATTTCTCATTCTGCTGTGAATGCCAAATTCAGGACTTGGGCTGGCACAAATAGATGGGACAATCCCAACTAAAGTTGAGACAAATGATGTAGTAGGGGCGATATGAATATGGCAGTGAATATTTGACCTTGAACCGGTCCCTGATTGTTATCAGTATTGTACTGGCATGGTACTGAACATGCACATTGTGCAGTGACTGTTTTTAGGGATTAAAATCTTTTACTGTGAGTGAGTGGAATCTTTGTCTGCATTCCATGCTAATATTGTCATTCTTGTGTAATTATAAGCGATGGGAATCAGACCGTTCAGACCCAATGCAATTGGACTTTATTTCCCTTTACAAAAAATTCTCTAGAGCGATGAAGCTGAGAAAGAAGAAGAAATACTCTGCAATTTAAAGTAGACAATTCCTTCTTAGTTTTTGGGACACTAAAACTAAAGTTTCCAACACATCGGTCAAGCTGGGACTCAAACTCTAAATCTTATGGTGTACCGTGTATGCCTACTCATATACATGTGCATGAGGGGGCTATATGATCTGCCAGCTGAAGAACAGAAATAAATGAGAGACAGTTTCATGGCTAAATAAACACTTCTTTACTCATAATTCATATATTTATACCCGTGTAAATATTATTAACCAATTAAAGGAATATTTTCAAAAGGGTAAACAAGGGCGGATCCAGAGAGGTTAATTTGAGCCGAGCACCGCGAGGCTGCAAAAACTACAATTTTACCTTTTAAGTTTTAGTGGTCATGATAATATAATATGTTTTGGGAAATTTCGGCTAACCGATCACCACTTACCTGCCACCAAACATCCAAATTTTCACCTCACCTTGTGATTTTAACCAAGAGGAATCCAGGAAACTATGGACATGCTAAAAAAAATTAGTAAAAATGTGTTTTTAGAGCACATTTTGCATGCACATGTAGTGCAAAACTGTGTCTGGAACAGCGGTACGTTATACGCATGACATCGATAACCATGACGTCGCATGAGCCGGCCAATGATAGTGCAATATGTAATTATGAATATTTATTTTTTGATGAATATTTAGTTTATTTCAATGGATACCTCAAATACGTCCAAAGATTGATCATTGCAACAGCGATCGTGCGCGGCGTAGTTAAGAGTCTTGTGTATCAAGCAAGCGTCTGAGGTTCGAATCTCGATGAACTGTCTGATTGATAAATAGAAATTAAGGAAAGGAGAGGGTGAGAGTAGAGGGGGAAAAGTGGAGGGAATAACCATAAAAGACGTAACTTTTGGCGCTAGAAAATTAATTGAAAAAAGTGGTGATCGGGTAGCCGAATTTTCCTATTTATTTATATTAACCACTGAGTGATATTGATAACTCATGGTGCCACACTACTACCTGAACTGTAAGGTTTGTAAAAAAAACCTCACAGTTCTGGAAGTAGTGCCACACTACTCCTAGAAGTAGAACTATGACGCTCCGCTCACCATAGTAATAGTGCCACACCGCACCGTGCATGCACGGATGACGAACAAGCTGCGAACTTACCTGCACTTCAGCACGACGTGCGCACAAAATGATACACTAAACTGTGCGTAGTAGGTCTACACTACTCACTAGTCATACGTATGACTTACCTCTCAAAAGCTGTTTTAGTGAAACTTGTGTTGAAAAACAAATATCTCATTGACTACACATTTTGTGAAGTATGAAGGTCGCATGTCAAAGCGTGTACGTCTGCGACGTACAAGAAGTCTAGATCCGTGGAGGTGGCCACGTTGTTTCGATGCAGCCGAAAACGTAAACATTTGACAGATGTGCTGCCAGTTTCGAGGCCCTAACTGGTTCCCGCACCATACAGTGATACAACGTGCCGAGAAGTGGGAACCACGCGGTGTCAGACGGTGTCGCTAGGCATGCCGGGACGGGACAAGTTCACCTGACGTTAATTGATTGGAAATTACACCTGTTTAACCCGCTTAGCATTTTAACCGCTATGTGATGATAAAATAACCAGTGTTGCGTGTCGGTGGACCGTTAACTTGTAGCATGCGTTTAATCCGTGGAATCTATACATTGTACAACATTATTTTGGGTGTTTTGGGGGTTTTTTTTAACAATATTCCACAAAATATTGAGGAACAGTTATGATTTTTAGGGGAATTGAGTGGGGCACAATCATGTCACAGAAAAGACCATAAAAGGGACTTTCCCGAAAGCATACGATTTGGGGAGAGCATTATAGGGTGCGCGCCTGTAAAAAGACCAAAAATCCGTCCGCCGAGCTCATGAATAAAAGATATACCCTCAAAATATTCTATATTAGAGAGTTTTGACAGACATAAAATTGGGCAATTAAAGCGATATGGTAATGAACCTCTGGCCCGGACTTGGGGCTTCAAATTCTGAGCATATTGGATGCTATTGGGCTCGAAAGTGGCGCTATTTTGCCATGTTGTGGAGGGATCGTTTTTCAAGATGGGTACTTTTCCGCTTTGGGGAAAATAGGGGTCGTCTTCATTGCGGGTGAGAATATCTCAAACAGTGAAATGTCAACCCACCAAAAAACACCCTTTATATTTCTGGAGGTATAGCATCATTGAGAATAGCTTCATTATTGATTAGCTCTACAACCTGCAAAAACAAGCAAGTCTTTAGACCCAGGACTTGCGGAGAAAATGCAAGATGTAGTCACTCAATCCCGCAAGTTGCGTTTTGTGCAGTACATGCCATAGCAAGGCCTGTCAGCGCCATGCAACCCCGCCTCCCTATATCTCGATCAAAAGCTACCTTAACATAGGAAATTCCAGGCAAACTCTACCTTGTTCCAAAGCTGCTGATTAGCTCTACAACCTGCAAAAACAAGCAAGTCTTTAGACCCAGGACTTGCGGAGAAAATGCAAGATGTAGTCACTCAATCCCTCAAGTTGCGTTTTGTGCAGTACATGCCATAGCAAGACCTGTCAGCGCCATGCAACCCCGCCTCCGTATATCTCGATCAAAAGCTACCTCAACATAGGAAATTCCAGGCAAACTCTACCTTGTTCCAAAGCTGCTGATTAGCTCTACAACCTGCAAAAACAAGCAAGTCTTTAGACCCAGGACTTGCGGAGAAAATGCAAGATGTAGTCACTCAATCCCGCAAGTTGCGTTTTGTGCAGTACATGCCATAGCAAGGCCTGACAGCGCTATGCAACCCCGCCTCCCTATATCTCGATCAAAATCTACCTTAACATAGGAAATTCCAGGCAAACTCTACCTTGTTCCAAAGCTGCTGATTAGCTCTACAACCTGCAAAAACAAGCAAGTCTTTAGACCCAGGACTTGCGGAGAAAATGCAAGATGTAGTCACTCAATCCCGCAAGTTGCGTTTTGTGCAGTACATGCCATAGCAAGGCCTGTCAGCGCCATGCAACCCCGCCTCCCTATATCTCGATCAAAAGCTACCTTAACATAGGAAATTCCAGGCAAACTCTACCTTGTTCCAAAGCTGCTGATTAGCTCTACAACCTGCAAAAACAAGCAAGTCTTTAGACCCAGGACTTGCGGAGAAAATGCAAGATGTAGTCACTCAATCCCTCAAGTTGCGTTTTGTGCAGTACATGCCATAGCAAGACCTGTCAGCGCCATGCAACCCCGCCTCCCTATATCTCGATCAAAAGCTACCTTAACATAGGAAATTCCAGGCAAACTCTACCTTGTTCCAAAGCTGCTGATTAGCTCTACAACCTGCAAAAACAAGCAAGTCTTTAGACCCAGGACTTGCGGAGAAAATGCAAGATGTAGTCACTCAATCCCTCAAGTTGCGTTTTGTGCAGTACATGCCATAGCAAGACCTGTCAGCGCCATGCAACCCCGCCTCCGTATATCTCGATCAAAAGCTACCTTAACATAGGAAATTCCAGGCAAACTCTACCTTGTTCCAAAGCTGCTGATTAGCTCTACAACCTGCAAAAACAAGCAAGTCTTTAGACCCAGGACTTGCGGAGAAAATGCAAGATGTAGTCACTCAATCCCGCAAGTTGCGTTTTGTGCAGTACATGCCATAGCAAGGCCTGTCAGCGCCATGCAACCCCGCCTCCTATATCTCGATCAAAAGCTACCTTAACATAGGAAATTCCAGGCAAACTCTACCTTGTTCCAAAGCTGCTGATTAGCTCTACAACCTGCAAAAACAAGCAAGTCTTTAGACCCAGGACTTGCGGAGAAAATGCAAGATGTAGTCACTCAATCCCTCAAGTTGCGTTTTGTGCAGTACATGCCATAGCAAGACCTGTCAGCGCCATGCAACCCCGCCTCCCTATATCTCGATCAAAAGCTACCTTAACATAGGAAATTCCAGGCAAACTCTACCTTGTTCCAAAGCTGCTGATTAGCTCTACAACCTGCAAAAACAAGCAAGTCTTTAGACCCAGGACTTGCGGAGAAAATGCAAGATGTAGTCACTCAATCCCGCAAGTTGCGTTTTGTGCAGTACATGCCATAGCAAGGCCTGTCAGCGCCATGCAACCCCGCCTCCCTATATCTCGATCAAAAGCTACCTTAACATAGGAAATTCCAGGCAAACTCTACCTTGTTCCAAAGCTGCTGATTAGCTCTACAACCTGCAAAAACAAGCAAGTCTTTAGACCCAGGACTTGCGGAGAAAATGCAAGATGTAGTCACTCAATCCCGCAAGTTGCGTTTTGTGCAGTACATGCCATAGCAAGACCTGTCAGCGCCATGCAACCCCGCCTCTCTATATCTCGATCAAAAGCTACCTTAACATAGGAAATTCCAGGCAAACTCTACCTTGTTCCAAAGCTGCTGATTAGCTCTACAACCTGCAAAAACAAGCAAGTCTTTAGACCCAGGACTTGCGGAGAAAATGCAAGATGTAGTCACTCAATCCCGCAAGTTGCGTTTTGTGCAGTACATGCCATAGCAAGGCCTGTCAGCGCCATGCAACCCCGCCTCCCTATATCTCGATCAAAAGCTACCTTAACATAGGAAATTCCAGGCAAACTCTACCTTGTTCCAAAGCTGCTGATTAGCTCTACAACCTGCAAAAACAAGCAAGTCTTTAGACCCAGGACTTGCGGAGAAAATGCAAGATGTAGTCACTCAATCCCTCAAGTTGCGTTTTGTGCAGTACATGCCATAGCAAGACCTGTCAGCGCCATGCAACCCCGCCTCCCTATATCTCGATCAAAAGCTACCTTAACATAGGAAATTCCAGGCAAACTCTACCTTGTTCCAAAGCTGCTGATTAGCTCTACAACCTGCAAAAACAAGCAAGTCTTTAGACCCAGGACTTGCGGAGAAAATGCAAGATGTAGTCACTCAATCCCGCAAGTTGCGTTTTGTGCAGTACATGCCATAGCAAGGCCTGTCAGCGCCATGCAACCCCGCCTCCCTATATCTCGATCAAAAGCTACCTTAACATAGGAAATTCCAGGCAAACTCTACCTTGTTCCAAAGCTGCTGATTAGCTCTACAACCTGCAAAAACAAGCAAGTCTTTAGACCCAGGACTTGCGGAGAAAATGCAAGATGTAGTCACTCAATCCCTCAAGTTGCGTTTTGTGCAGTACATGCCATAGCAAGACCTGTCAGCGCCATGCAACCCCGCCTCCCTATATCTCGATCAAAAGCTACCTTAACATAGGAAATTCCAGGCAAACTCTACCTTGTTCCAAAGCTGCTGATTAGCTCTACAACCTGCAAAAACAAGCAAGTCTTTAGACCCAGGACTTGCGGAGAAAATGCAAGATGTAGTCACTCAATCCCGCAAGTTGCGTTTTGTGCAGTACATGCCATAGCAAGGCCTGTCAGCGCCATGCAACCCCGCCTCCCTATATCTCGATCAAAAGCTACCTTAACATAGGAAATTCCAGGCAAACTCTACCTTGTTCCAAAGCTGCTGATTAGCTCTACAACCTGCAAAAACAAGCAAGTCTTTAGACCCAGGACTTGCGGAGAAAATGCAAGATGTAGTCACTCAATCCCTCAAGTTGCGTTTTGTGCAGTACATGCCATAGCAAGACCTGTCAGCGCCATGCAACCCCGCCTCCCTATATCTCGATCAAAAGCTACCTTAACATAGGAAATTCCAGGCAAACTCTACCTTGTTCCAAAGCTGCTGATTAGCTCTACAACCTGCAAAAACAAGCAAGTCTTTAGACCCAGGACTTGCGGAGAAAATGCAAGATGTAGTCACTCAATCCCGCAAGTTGCGTTTTGTGCAGTACATGCCATAGCAAGGCCTGTCAGCGCCATGCAACCCCGCCTCCCTATATCTCGATCAAAAGCTACCTTAACATAGGAAATTCCAGGCAAACTCTACCTTGTTCCAAAGCTGCTGATTAGCTCTACAACCTGCAAAAACAAGCAAGTCTTTAGACCCAGGACTTGCGGAGAAAATGCAAGATGTAGTCACTCAATCCCTCAAGTTGCGTTTTGTGCAGTACATGCCATAGCAAGACCTGTCAGCGCCATGCAACACCGCCTCCTTATATCTCGATCAAAAGCTACTTCAACATAGGAAATTCCAGGCAAACTCTACCTTGTTCCAAAGCTGCTGATTAGCTCTACAACCTGCAAAAACAAGCAAGTCTTTAGACCCAGGACTTGCGGAGAAAATGCAAGATGTAGTCACTCAATCCCGCAAGTTGCGTTTTGTGCAGTACATGCCATAGCAAGGCCTGTCAGCGCCATGCAACCCCGCCTCCCTATATCTCGATCAAAAGCTACCTTAACATAGGAAATTCCAGGCAAACTCTACCTTGTTCCAAAGCTGCTGATTAGCTCTACAACCTGCAAAAACAAGCAAGTCTTTAGACCCAGGACTTGCGGAGAAAATGCAAGATGTAGTCACTCAATCCCGCAAGTTGCGTTTTGTGCAGTACATGCCATAGCAAGACCTGTCAGCGCCATGCAACCCCGCCTCCCTATATCTCGATCAAAAGCTACCTTAACATAGGAAATTCCAGGCAAACTCTACCTTGTTCCAAAGCTGCTGATTAGCTCTACAACCTGCAAAAACAAGCAAGTCTTTAGACCCAGGACTTGCGGAGAAAATGCAAGATGTAGTCACTCAATCCCGCAAGTTGCGTTTTGTGCAGTACATGCCATAGCAAGGCCTGTCAGCGCCATGCAACCCCCGCCCCCGGTATCTCGATCAAAAGCTACCTTAACATAGGAAATTCCAGGCAAACTCTACCTTGTTCCAAAGCTGCTGATTAGCTCTACAACCTGCAAAAACAAGCAAGTCTTTAGACCCAGGACTTGCGGAGAAAATGCAAGATGTAGTCACTCAATCCCGCAAGTTGCGTTTTGTGCAGTACATGCCATAGCAAGACCTGTCAGCGCCATGCAACCCCGCCTCCCTATATCTCGATCAAAAGCTACCTTAACATAGGAAATTCCAGGCAAACTCTACCTTGTTCCAAAGCTGCTGATTAGCTCTACAACCTGCAAAAACAAGCAAGTCTTTAGACCCAGGACTTGCGGAGAAAATGCAAGATGTAGTCACTCAATCCCGCAAGTTGCGTTTTGTGCAGTACATGCCATAGCAAGGCCTGTCAGCGCCATGCAACCCCGCCTCCCTATATCTCGATCAAAAGCTACCTTAACATAGGAAATTCCAGGCAAACTCTACCTTGTTCCAAAGCTGCTGATTAGCTCTACAACCTGCAAAAACAAGCAAGTCTTTAGACCCAGGACTTGCGGAGAAAATGCAAGATGTAGTCACTCAATCCCGCAAGTTGCGTTTTGTGCAGTACATGCCATAGCAAGACCTGTCAGCGCCATGCAACCCCGCCTCCCTATATCTCGATCAAAAGCTACCTTAACATAGGAAATTCCAGGCAAACTCTACCTTGTTCCAAAGCTGCTGATTAGCTCTACAACCTGCAAAAACAAGCAAGTCTTTAGACCCAGGACTTGCGGAGAAAATGCAAGATGTAGTCACTCAATCCCTCAAGTTGCGTTTTGTGCAGTACATGCCATAGCAAGACCTGTCAGCGCCATGCAACCCCGCCTCCCTATATCTCGATCAAAAGCTACCTTAACATAGGAAATTCCAGGCAAACTCTACCTTGTTCCAAAGCTGCTGATTAGCTCTACAACCTGCAAAAACAAGCAAGTCTTTAGACCCAGGACTTGCGGAGAAAATGCAAGATGTAGTCACTCAATCCCGCAAGTTGCGTTTTGTGCAGTACATGCCATAGCAAGGCCTGTCAGCGCCATGCAACCCCGCCTCCTATATCTCGATCAAAAGCTACCTTAACATAGGAAATTCCAGGCAAACTCTACCTTGTTCCAAAGCTGCTGATTAGCTCTACAACCTGCAAAAACAAGCAAGTCTTTAGACCCAGGACTTGCGGAGAAAATGCAAGATGTAGTCACTCAATCCCTCAAGTTGCGTTTTGTGCAGTACATGCCATAGCAAGACCTGTCAGCGCCATGCAACCCCGCCTCCCTATATCTCGATCAAAAGCTACCTTAACATAGGAAATTCCAGGCAAACTCTACCTTGTTCCAAAGCTGCTGATTAGCTCTACAACCTGCAAAAACAAGCAAGTCTTTAGACCCAGGACTTGCGGAGAAAATGCAAGATGTAGTCACTCAATCCCGCAAGTTGCGTTTTGTGCAGTACATGCCATAGCAAGGCCTGTCAGCGCCATGCAACCCCGCCTCCCTATATCTCGATCAAAAGCTACCTTAACATAGGAAATTCCAGGCAAACTCTACCTTGTTCCAAAGCTGCTGATTAGCTCTACAACCTGCAAAAACAAGCAAGTCTTTAGACCCAGGACTTGCGGAGAAAATGCAAGATGTAGTCACTCAATCCCGCAAGTTGCGTTTTGTGCAGTACATGCCATAGCAAGGCCTGTCAGCGCCATGCAACCCCGCCTCCAGATATCTCGATCAAAAGCTACCTTAACATAGGAAATTCCAGGCAAACTCTACCTTGTTCCAAAGCTGCTGATTAGCTCTACAACCTGCAAAAACAAGCAAGTCTTTAGACCCAGGACTTGCGGAGAAAATGCAAGATGTAGTCACTCAATCCCGCAAGTTGCGTTTTGTGCAGTACATGCCATAGCAAGGCCTGTCAGCGCCATGCAACCCCGCCTCCCTATATCTCGATCAAAAGCTACCTTAACATAGGAAATTCCAGGCAAACTCTACCTTGTTCCAAAGCTGCTGATTAGCTCTACAACCTGCAAAAACAAGCAAGTCTTTAGACCCAGGACTTGCGGAGAAAATGCAAGATGTAGTCACTCAATCCCGCAAGTTGCGTTTTGTGCAGTACATGCCATAGCAAGGCCTGTCAGCGCCATGCAACCCCGCCTCCTATATCTCGATCAAAAGCTACCTTAACATAGGAAATTCCAGGCAAACTCTACCTTGTTCCAAAGCTGCTGATTAGCTCTACAACCTGCAAAAACAAGCAAGTCTTTAGACCCAGGACTTGCGGAGAAAATGCAAGATGTAGTCACTCAATCCCGCAAGTTGCGTTTTGTGCAGTACATGCCATAGCAAGACCTGTCAGCGCCATGCAACCCCGCCTCCCTATATCTCGATCAAAAGCTACCTTAACATAGGAAATTCCAGGCAAACTCTACCTTGTTCCAAAGCTGCTGATTAGCTCTACAACCTGCAAAAACAAGCAAGTCTTTAGACCCAGGACTTGCGGAGAAAATGCAAGATGTAGTCACTCAATCCCGCAAGTTGCGTTTTGTGCAGTACATGCCATAGCAAGGCCTGTCAGCGCCATGCAACCCCGCCTCCCTATATCTCGATCAAAAGCTACCTTAACATAGGAAATTCCAGGCAAACTCTACCTTGTTCCAAAGCTGCTGATTAGCTCTACAACCTGCAAAAACAAGCAAGTCTTTAGACCCAGGACTTGCGGAGAAAATGCAAGATGTAGTCACTCAATCCCGCAAGTTGCGTTTTGTGCAGTACATGCCATAGCAAGGCCTGTCAGCGCCATGCAACCCCGCCTCCCTATATCTCGATCAAAAGCTACCTTAACATAGGAAATTCCAGGCAAACTCTACCTTGTTCCAAAGCTGCTGATTAGCTCTACAACCTGCAAAAACAAGCAAGTCTTTAGACCCAGGACTTGCGGAGAAAATGCAAGATGTAGTCACTCAATCCCTCAAGTTGCGTTTTGTGCAGTACATGCCATAGCAAGACCTGTCAGCGCCATGCAACCCCGCCTCCCTATATCTCGATCAAAAGCTACCTTAACATAGGAAATTCCAGGCAAACTCTACCTTGTTCCAAAGCTGCTGATTAGCTCTACAACCTGCAAAAACAAGCAAGTCTTTAGACCCAGGACTTGCGGAGAAAATGCAAGATGTAGTCACTCAATCCCGCAAGTTGCGTTTTGTGCAGTACATGCCATAGCAAGGCCTGTCAGCGCCATGCAACCCCGCCTCCCTATATCTCGATCAAAAGCTACCTTAACATAGGAAATTCCAGGCAAACTCTACCTTGTTCCAAAGCTGCTGATTAGCTCTACAACCTGCAAAAACAAGCAAGTCTTTAGACCCAGGACTTGCGGAGAAAATGCAAGATGTAGTCACTCAATCCCGCAAGTTGCGTTTTGTGCAGTACATGCCATAGCAAGGCCTGTCAGCGCCATGCAACCCCGCCTCCCTATATCTCGATCAAAAGCTACCTTAACATAGGAAATTCCAGGCAAACTCTACCTTGTTCCAAAGCTGCTGATTAGCTCTACAACCTGCAAAAACAAGCAAGTCTTTAGACCCAGGACTTGCGGAGAAAATGCAAGATGTAGTCACTCAATCCCGCAAGTTGCGTTTTGTGCAGTACATGCCATAGCAAGACCTGTCAGCGCCATGCAACCCCGCCTTCCTATATCTCGATCAAAAGCTACCTTAACATAGGAAATTCCAGGCAAACTCTACCTTGTTCCAAAGCTGCTGATTAGCTCTACAACCTGCAAAAACAAGCAAGTCTTTAGACCCAGGACTTGCGGAGAAAATGCAAGATGTAGTCACTCAATCCCGCAAGTTGCGTTTTGTGCAGTACATGCCATAGCAAGGCCTGTCAGCGCCATGCAACCCCGCCTCCCTATATCTCGATCAAAAGCTACCTTAACATAGGAAATTCCAGGCAAACTCTACCTTGTTCCAAAGCTGCTGATTAGCTCTACAACCTGCAAAAACAAGCAAGTCTTTAGACCCAGGACTTGCGGAGAAAATGCAAGATGTAGTCACTCAATCCCGCAAGTTGCGTTTTGTGCAGTACATGCCATAGCAAGGCCTGTCAGCGCCATGCAACCCCGCCTCCTATATCTCGATCAAAAGCTACCTTAACATAGGAAATTCCAGGCAAACTCTACCTTGTTCCAAAGCTGCTGATTAGCTCTACAACCTGCAAAAACAAGCAAGTCTTTAGACCCAGGACTTGCGGAGAAAATGCAAGATGTAGTCACTCAATCCCGCAAGTTGCGTTTTGTGCAGTACATGCCATAGCAAGACCTGTCAGCGCCATGCAACCCCGCCTGCCTATATCTCGATCAAAAGCTACCTTAACATAGGAAATTCCAGGCAAACTCTACCTTGTTCCAAAGCTGCTGATTAGCTCTACAACCTGCAAAAACAAGCAAGTCTTTAGACCCAGGACTTGCGGAGAAAATGCAAGATGTAGTCACTCAATCCCGCAAGTTGCGTTTTGTGCAGTACATGCCATAGCAAGGCCTGTCAGCGCCATGCAACCCCGCCTCCCTATATCTCGATCAAAAGCTACCTTAACATAGGAAATTCCAGGCAAACTCTACCTTGTTCCAAAGCTGCTGATTAGCTCTACAACCTGCAAAAACAAGCAAGTCTTTAGACCCAGGACTTGCGGAGAAAATGCAAGATGTAGTCACTCAATCCCGCAAGTTGCGTTTTGTGCAGTACATGCCATAGCAAGACCTGTCAGCGCCATGCAACCCCGCCTCCCTATATCTCGATCAAAAGCTACCTTAACATAGGAAATTCCAGGCAAACTCTACCTTGTTCCAAAGCTGCTGATTAGCTCTACAACCTGCAAAAACAAGCAAGTCTTTAGACCCAGGACTTGCGGAGAAAATGCAAGATGTAGTCACTCAATCCCGCAAGTTGCGTTTTGTGCAGTACATGCCATAGCAAGGCCTGTCAGCGCCATGCAACCCCGCCTCCCTATATCTCGATCAAAAGCTACCTTAACATAGGAAATTCCAGGCAAACTCTACCTTGTTCCAAAGCTGCTGATTAGCTCTACAACCTGCAAAAACAAGCAAGTCTTTAGACCCAGGACTTGCGGAGAAAATGCAAGATGTAGTCACTCAATCCCGCAAGTTGCGTTTTGTGCAGTACATGCCATAGCAAGACCTGTCAGCGCCATGCAACCCCGCCTCCCTATATCTCGATCAAAAGCTACCTTAACATAGGAAATTCCAGGCAAACTCTACCTTGTTCCAAAGCTGCTGATTAGCTCTACAACCTGCAAAAACAAGCAAGTCTTTAGACCCAGGACTTGCGGAGAAAATGCAAGATGTAGTCACTCAATCCCTCAAGTTGCGTTTTGTGCAGTACATGCCATAGCAAGGCCTGTCAGCGCCATGCAACCCCGCCTCCCTATATCTCGATCAAAAGCTACCTTAACATAGGAAATTCCAGGCAAACTCTACCTTGTTCCAAAGCTGCTGATTAGCTCTACAACCTGCAAAAACAAGCAAGTCTTTAGACCCAGGACTTGCGGAGAAAATGCAAGATGTAGTCACTCAATCCCTCAAGTTGCGTTTTGTGCAGTACATGCCATAGCAAGGCCTGTCAGCGCCATGCAACCCCGCCTCCCTATATCTCGATCAAAAGCTACCTTAACATAGGAAATTCCAGGCAAACTCTACCTTGTTCCAAAGCTGCTGATTAGCTCTACAACCTGCAAAAACAAGCAAGTCTTTAGACCCAGGACTTGCGGAGAAAATGCAAGATGTAGTCACTCAATCCCGCAAGTTGCGTTTTGTGCAGTACATGCCATAGCAAGGCCTGTCAGCGCCATGCAACCCCGCCTCCCTATATCTCGATCAAAAGCTACCTTAACATAGGAAATTCCAGGCAAACTCTACCTTGTTCCAAAGCTGCTGATTAGCTCTACAACCTGCAAAAACAAGCAAGTCTTTAGACCCAGGACTTGCGGAGAAAATGCAAGATGTAGTCACTCAATCCCGCAAGTTGCGTTTTGTGCAGTACATGCCATAGCAAGACCTGTCAGCGCCATGCAACCCCGCCTCCGTATATCTCGATCAAAAGCTACCTTAACATAGGAAATTCCAGGCAAACTCTACCTTGTTCCAAAGCTGCTGATTAGCTCTACAACCTGCAAAAACAAGCAAGTCTTTAGACCCAGGACTTGCGGAGAAAATGCAAGATGTAGTCACTCAATCCCTCAAGTTGCGTTTTGTGCAGTACATGCCATAGCAAGGCCTGTCAGCGCCATGCAACCCCGCCTCCCTATATCTCGATCAAAAGCTACCTTAACATAGGAAATTCCAGGCAAACTCTACCTTGTTCCAAAGCTGCTGATTAGCTCTACAACCTGCAAAAACAAGCAAGTCTTTAGACCCAGGACTTGCGGAGAAAATGCAAGATGTAGTCACTCAATCCCGCAAGTTGCGTTTTGTGCAGTACATGCCATAGCAAGACCTGTCAGCGCCATGCAACCCCGCCTCCCTATATCTCGATCAAAAGCTACCTTAACATAGGAAATTCCAGGCAAACTCTACCTTGTTCCAAAGCTGCTGATTAGCTCTACAACCTGCAAAAACAAGCAAGTCTTTAGACCCAGGACTTGCGGAGAAAATGCAAGATGTAGTCACTCAATCCCGCAAGTTGCGTTTTGTGCAGTACATGCCATAGCAAGGCCTGTCAGCGCCATGCAACCCCGCCTCCCTATATCTCGATCAAAAGCTACCTTAACATAGGAAATTCCAGGCAAACTCTACCTTGTTCCAAAGCTGCTGATTAGCTCTACAACCTGCAAAAACAAGCAAGTCTTTAGACCCAGGACTTGCGGAGAAAATGCAAGATGTAGTCACTCAATCCCGCAAGTTGCGTTTTGTGCAGTACATGCCATAGCAAGGCCTGTCAGCGCCATGCAACCCCGCCTCCCTATATCTCGATCAAAAGCTACCTTAACATAGGAAATTCCAGGCAAACTCTACCTTGTTCCAAAGCTGCTGATTAGCTCTACAACCTGCAAAAACAAGCAAGTCTTTAGACCCAGGACTTGCGGAGAAAATGCAAGATGTAGTCACTCAATCCCGCAAGTTGCGTTTTGTGCAGTACATGCCATAGCAAGACCTGTCAGCGCCATGCAACCCCGCCTCCTATATCTCGATCAAAAGCTACCTTAACATAGGAAATTCCAGGCAAACTCTACCTTGTTCCAAAGCTGCTGATTAGCTCTACAACCTGCAAAAACAAGCAAGTCTTTAGACCCAGGACTTGCGGAGAAAATGCAAGATGTAGTCACTCAATCCCGCAAGTTGCGTTTTGTGCAGTACATGCCATAGCAAGGCCTGTCAGCGCCATGCAACCCCGCCTCCCTATATCTCGATCAAAAGCTACCTTAACATAGGAAATTCCAGGCAAACTCTACCTTGTTCCAAAGCTGCTGATTAGCTCTACAACCTGCAAAAACAAGCAAGTCTTTAGACCCAGGACTTGCGGAGAAAATGCAAGATGTAGTCACTCAATCCCGCAAGTTGCGTTTTGTGCAGTACATGCCATAGCAAGACCTGTCAGCGCCATGCAACCCCGCCTCCCTATATCTCGATCAAAAGCTACCTTAACATAGGAAATTCCAGGCAAACTCTACCTTGTTCCAAAGCTGCTGATTAGCTCTACAACCTGCAAAAACAAGCAAGTCTTTAGACCCAGGACTTGCGGAGAAAATGCAAGATGTAGTCACTCAATCCCGCAAGTTGCGTTTTGTGCAGTACATGCCATAGCAAGGCCTGTCAGCGCCATGCAACCCCGCCTCCCTATATCTCGATCAAAAGCTACCTTAACATAGGAAATTCCAGGCAAACTCTACCTTGTTCCAAAGCTGCTGATTAGCTCTACAACCTGCAAAAACAAGCAAGTCTTTAGACCCAGGACTTGCGGAGAAAATGCAAGATGTAGTCACTCAATCCCGCAAGTTGCGTTTTGTGCAGTACATGCCATAGCAAGGCCTGTCAGCGCCATGCAACCCCGCCTCCCTATATCTCGATCAAAAGCTACCTTAACATAGGAAATTCCAGGCAAACTCTACCTTGTTCCAAAGCTGCTGATTAGCTCTACAACCTGCAAAAACAAGCAAGTCTTTAGACCCAGGACTTGCGGAGAAAATGCAAGATGTAGTCACTCAATCCCGCAAGTTGCGTTTTGTGCAGTACATGCCATAGCAAGGCCTGTCAGCGCCATGCAACCCCGCCTCCCTATATCTCGATCAAAAGCTACCTTAACATAGGAAATTCCAGGCAAACTCTACCTTGTTCCAAAGCTGCTGATTAGCTCTACAACCTGCAAAAACAAGCAAGTCTTTAGACCCAGGACTTGCGGAGAAAATGCAAGATGTAGTCACTCAATCCCGCAAGTTGCGTTTTGTGCAGTACATGCCATAGCAAGACCTGTCAGCGCCATGCAACCCCGCCTCCCTATATCTCGATCAAAAGCTACCTTAACATAGGAAATTCCAGGCAAACTCTACCTTGTTCCAAAGCTGCTGATTAGCTCTACAACCTGCAAAAACAAGCAAGTCTTTAGACCCAGGACTTGCGGAGAAAATGCAAGATGTAGTCACTCAATCCCTCAAGTTGCGTTTTGTGCAGTACATGCCATAGCAAGACCTGTCAGCGCCATGCAACCCCGCATCAATCTATCTCGATCAAAAGCTACCTTAACATAGGAAATTCCAGGCAAACTCTACCTTGTTCCAAAGCTGCTGATTAGCTCTACAACCTGCAAAAACAAGCAAGTCTTTAGACCCAGGACTTGCGGAGAAAATGCAAGATGTAGTCACTCAATCCCGCAAGTTGCGTTTTGTGCAGTACATGCCATAGCAAGGCCTGTCAGCGCCATGCAACCCCGCCTCCTTATATCTCGATCAAAAGCTACCTTAACATAGGAAATTCCAGGCAAACTCTACCTTGTTCCAAAGCTGCTGATTAGCTCTACAACCTGCAAAAACAAGCAAGTCTTTAGACCCAGGACTTGCGGAGAAAATGCAAGATGTAGTCACTCAATCCCGCAAGTTGCGTTTTGTGCAGTACATGCCATAGCAAGGCCTGTCAGCGCCATGCAACCCCGCCTCCCTATATCTCGATCAAAAGCTACCTTAACATAGGAAATTCCAGGCAAACTCTACCTTGTTCCAAAGCTGCTGATTAGCTCTACAACCTGCAAAAACAAGCAAGTCTTTAGACCCAGGACTTGCGGAGAAAATGCAAGATGTAGTCACTCAATCCCGCAAGTTGCGTTTTGTGCAGTACATGCCATAGCAAGACCTGTCAGCGCCATGCAACCCCGCCTCCCTATATCTCGATCAAAAGCTACCTTAACATAGGAAATTCCAGGCAAACTCTACCTTGTTCCAAAGCTGCTGATTAGCTCTACAACCTGCAAAAACAAGCAAGTCTTTAGACCCAGGACTTGCGGAGAAAATGCAAGATGTAGTCACTCAATCCCGCAAGTTGCGTTTTGTGCAGTACATGCCATAGCAAGACCTGTCAGCGCCATGCAACACCGCCCTCCTATATCTCGATCAAAAGCTACCTTAACATAGGAAATTCCAGGCAAACTCTACCTTGTTCCAAAGCTGCTGATTAGCTCTACAACCTGCAAAAACAAGCAAGTCTTTAGACCCAGGACTTGCGGAGAAAATGCAAGATGTAGTCACTCAATCCCGCAAGTTGCGTTTTGTGCAGTACATGCCATAGCAAGGCCTGTCAGCGCCATGCAACCCCGCCTCCCTATATCTCGATCAAAAGCTACCTTAACATAGGAAATTCCAGGCAAACTCTACCTTGTTCCAAAGCTGCTGATTAGCTCTACAACCTGCAAAAACAAGCAAGTCTTTAGACCCAGGACTTGCGGAGAAAATGCAAGATGTAGTCACTCAATCCCGCAAGTTGCGTTTTGTGCAGTACATGCCATAGCAAGGCCTGTCAGCGCCATGCAACCCCGCCTCCTATATCTCGATCAAAAGCTACCTTAACATAGGAAATTCCAGGCAAACTCTACCTTGTTCCAAAGCTGCTGATTAGCTCTACAACCTGCAAAAACAAGCAAGTCTTTAGACCCAGGACTTGCGGAGAAAATGCAAGATGTAGTCACTCAATCCCGCAAGTTGCGTTTTGTGCAGTACATGCCATAGCAAGACCTGTCAGCGCCATGCAACCCCGCCTCCCTATATCTCGATCAAAAGCTACCTTAACATAGGAAATTCCAGGCAAACTCTACCTTGTTCCAAAGCTGCTGATTAGCTCTACAACCTGCAAAAACAAGCAAGTCTTTAGACCCAGGACTTGCGGAGAAAATGCAAGATGTAGTCACTCAATCCCGCAAGTTGCGTTTTGTGCAGTACATGCCATAGCAAGGCCTGTCAGCGCCATGCAAACCCGCCTCCCTATATCTCGATCAAAAGCTACCTTAACATAGGAAATTCCAGACAAAGCTGCTGATTAGCGAGAGCTAGTTAGTCTAGCAACAACGTCCAACAAGTTTGAAGTCCGTAGACCCAATACTCGTGGAGAAAATGTGACATAAGCAAGAATATTATGCCCGGGTTTGTTTCTGTGCGTAAATTGCCATAGAGTAGGCTGTCAGCGGGCTTCACTCGGCGGTGTGTTTACTTGCTATATCTCGTCTTGACGGTATCTTGTTATGAGAAAGTTAGAATTTTTTGGGCATGTATCGAGAGCTAGTTAGTCTAGCAACAACGTCCAACAAGTTTGAAGTCCGTAGACCCAATACTCGTGGAGAAAATGTGACATAAGCAAGAATATTATGCCCGGGTTTGTTTCTGTGCGTAAATTGCCATAGAGTAGGCTGTCAGCGGGCTTCACTCGGCGGTGTGTTTACTTGCTATATCTCGTCTTGACGGTATCTTGTTATGAGAAAGTTAGAATTTTTGGGCATGTATCGAGAGCTAGTTAGTCTAGCAACAACGTCCAACAAGTTTGAAGTCCGTAGACCCAATACTCGTGGAGAAAATGTGACATAAGCAAGAATATTATGCCCGGGTTTGTTTCTGTGCGTAAATTGCCATAGAGTAGGCTGTCAGCGGGCTTCACTCGGCGGTGTGTTTACTTGCTATATCTCGTCTTGACGGTATCTTGTTATGAGAAAGTTAGAATTTTTGGGCATGTATCGAGAGCTAGTTAGTCTAGCAACAACGTCCAACAAGTTTGAAGTCCGTAGACCCAATACTCGTGGAGAAAATGTGACATAAGCAAGAATATTATGCCCGGGTTTGTTTCTGTGCGTAAATTGCCATAGAGTAGGCTGTCAGCGGGCTTCACTCGGCGGTGTGTTTACTTGCTATATCTCGTCTTGACGGTATCTTGTTATGAGAAAGTTAGAATTTTTTGGGCATGTATCGAGAGCTAGTTAGTCTAGCAACAACGTCCAACAAGTTTGAAGTCCGTAGACCCAATACTCGTGGAGAAAATGTGACATAAGCAAGAATATTATGCCCGGGTTTGTTTCTGTGCGTAAATTGCCATAGAGTAGGCTGTCAGCGGGCTTCACTCGGCGGTGTGTTTACTTGCTATATCTCGTCTTGACGGTATCTTGTTATGAGAAAGTTAGAATTTTTTGGGCATGTATCGAGAGCTAGTTAGTCTAGCAACAACGTCCAACAAGTTTGAAGTCCGTAGACCCAATACTCGTGGAGAAAATGTGACATAAGCAAGAATATTATGCCCGGGTTTGTTTCTGTGCGTAAATTGCCATAGAGTAGGCTGTCAGCGGGCTTCACTCGGCGGTGTGTTTACTTGCTATATCTCGTCTTGACGGTATCTTGTTATGAGAAAGTTAGAATTTTTGGGCATGTATCGAGAGCTAGTTAGTCTAGCAACAACGTCCAACAAGTTTGAAGTCCGTAGACCCAATACTCGTGGAGAAAATGTGACATAAGCAAGAATATTATGCCCGGGTTTGTTTCTGTGCGTAAATTGCCATAGAGTAGGCTGTCAGCGGGCTTCACTCGGCGGTGTGTTTACTTGCTATATCTCGTCTTGACGGTATCTTGTTATGAGAAAGTTAGAATTTTTTGGGCATGTATCGAGAGCTAGTTAGTCTAGCAACAACGTCCAACAAGTTTGAAGTCCGTAGACCCAATACTCGTGGAGAAAATGTGACATAAGCAAGAATATTATGCCCGGGTTTGTTTCTGTGCGTAAATTGCCATAGAGTAGGCTGTCAGCGGGCTTCACTCGGCGGTGTGTTTACTTGCTATATCTCGTCTTGACGGTATCTTGTTATGAGAAAGTTAGAATTTTTTGGGCATGTATCGAGAGCTAGTTAGTCTAGCAACAACGTCCAACAAGTTTGAAGTCCGTAGACCCAATACTCGTGGAGAAAATGTGACATAAGCAAGAATATTATGCCCGGGTTTGTTTCTGTGCGTAAATTGCCATAGAGTAGGCTGTCAGCGGGCTTCACTCGGCGGTGTGTTTACTTGCTATATCTCGTCTTGACGGTATCTTGTTATGAGAAAGTTAGAATTTTTGGGCATGTATCGAGAGCTAGTTAGTCTAGCAACAACGTCCAACAAGTTTGAAGTCCGTAGACCCAATACTCGTGGAGAAAATGTGACATAAGCAAGAATATTATGCCCGGGTTTGTTTCTGTGCGTAAATTGCCATAGAGTAGGCTGTCAGCGGGCTTCACTCGGCGGTGTGTTTACTTGCTATATCTCGTCTTGACGGTATCTTGTTATGAGAAAGTTAGAATTTTTGGGCATGTATCGAGAGCTAGTTAGTCTAGCAACAACGTCCAACAAGTTTGAAGTCCGTAGACCCAATACTCGTGGAGAAAATGTGACATAAGCAAGAATATTATGCCCGGGTTTGTTTCTGTGCGTAAATTGCCATAGAGTAGGCTGTCAGCGGGCTTCACTCGGCGGTGTGTTTACTTGCTATATCTCGTCTTGACGGTATCTTGTTATGAGAAAGTTAGAATTTTTTGGGCATGTATCGAGAGCTAGTTAGTCTAGCAACAACGTCCAACAAGTTTGAAGTCCGTAGACCCAATACTCGTGGAGAAAATGTGACATAAGCAAGAATATTATGCCCGGGTTTGTTTCTGTGCGTAAATTGCCATAGAGTAGGCTGTCAGCGGGCTTCACTCGGCGGTGTGTTTACTTGCTATATCTCGTCTTGACGGTATCTTGTTATGAGAAAGTTAGAATTTTTGGGCATGTATCGAGAGCTAGTTAGTCTAGCAACAACGTCCAACAAGTTTGAAGTCCGTAGACCCAATACTCGTGGAGAAAATGTGACATAAGCAAGAATATTATGCCCGGGTTTGTTTCTGTGCGTAAATTGCCATAGAGTAGGCTGTCAGCGGGCTTCACTCGGCGGTGTGTTTACTTGCTATATCTCGTCTTGACGGTATCTTGTTATGAGAAAGTTAGAATTTTTGGGCATGTATCGAGAGCTAGTTAGTCTAGCAACAACGTCCAACAAGTTTGAAGTCCGTAGACCCAATACTCGTGGAGAAAATGTGACATAAGCAAGAATATTATGCCCGGGTTTGTTTCTGTGCGTAAATTGCCATAGAGTAGGCTGTCAGCGGGCTTCACTCGGCGGTGTGTTTACTTGCTATATCTCGTCTTGACGGTATCTTGTTATGAGAAAGTTAGAATTTTTGGGCATGTATCGAGAGCTAGTTAGTCTAGCAACAACGTCCAACAAGTTTGAAGTCCGTAGACCCAATACTCGTGGAGAAAATGTGACATAAGCAAGAATATTATGCCCGGGTTTGTTTCTGTGCGTAAATTGCCATAGAGTAGGCTGTCAGCGGGCTTCACTCGGCGGTGTGTTTACTTGCTATATCTCGTCTTGACGGTATCTTGTTATGAGAAAGTTAGAATTTTTGGGCATGTATCGAGAGCTAGTTAGTCTAGCAACAACGTCCAACAAGTTTGAAGTCCGTAGACCCAATACTCGTGGAGAAAATGTGACATAAGCAAGAATATTATGCCCGGGTTTGTTTCTGTGCGTAAATTGCCATAGAGTAGGCTGTCAGCGGGCTTCACTCGGCGGTGTGTTTACTTGCTATATCTCGTCTTGACGGTATCTTGTTATGAGAAAGTTAGAATTTTTGGGCATGTATCGAGAGCTAGTTAGTCTAGCAACAACGTCCAACAAGTTTGAAGTCCGTAGACCCAATACTCGTGGAGAAAATGTGACATAAGCAAGAATATTATGCCCGGGTTTGTTTCTGTGCGTAAATTGCCATAGAGTAGGCTGTCAGCGGGCTTCACTCGGCGGTGTGTTTACTTGCTATATCTCGTCTTGACGGTATCTTGTTATGAGAAAGTTAGAATTTTTTGGGCATGTATCGAGAGCTAGTTAGTCTAGCAACAACGTCCAACAAGTTTGAAGTCCGTAGACCCAATACTCGTGGAGAAAATGTGACATAAGCAAGAATATTATGCCCGGGTTTGTTTCTGTGCGTAAATTGCCATAGAGTAGGCTGTCAGCGGGCTTCACTCGGCGGTGTGTTTACTTGCTATATCTCGTCTTGACGGTATCTTGTTATGAGAAAGTTAGAATTTTTGGGCATGTATCGAGAGCTAGTTAGTCTAGCAACAACGTCCAACAAGTTTGAAGTCCGTAGACCCAATACTCGTGGAGAAAATGTGACATAAGCAAGAATATTATGCCCGGGTTTGTTTCTGTGCGTAAATTGCCATAGAGTAGGCTGTCAGCGGGCTTCACTCGGCGGTGTGTTTACTTGCTATATCTCGTCTTGACGGTATCTTGTTATGAGAAAGTTAGAATTTTTTGGGCATGTATCGAGAGCTAGTTAGTCTAGCAACAACGTCCAACAAGTTTGAAGTCCGTAGACCCAATACTCGTGGAGAAAATGTGACATAAGCAAGAATATTATGCCCGGGTTTGTTTCTGTGCGTAAATTGCCATAGAGTAGGCTGTCAGCGGGCTTCACTCGGCGGTGTGTTTACTTGCTATATCTCGTCTTGACGGTATC
This sequence comes from Patiria pectinifera, assembly GCA_029964075.1. Lineage (NCBI taxonomy): Eukaryota > Metazoa > Echinodermata > Asteroidea > Valvatida > Asterinidae > Patiria > Patiria pectinifera. The sequence goes on along the minus strand of CM057137.1, from coordinate 5,956,888 downwards.
TTGTTATGAGAAAGTTAGAATTTTTGGGCATGTATCGAGAGCTAGTTAGTCTAGCAACAACGTCCAACAAGTTTGAAGTCCGTAGACCCAATACTCGTGGAGAAAATGTGACATAAGCAAGAATATTATGCCCGGGTTTGTTTCTGTGCGTAAATTGCCATAGAGTAGGCTGTCAGCGGGCTTCACTCGGCGGTGTGTTTACTTGCTATATCTCGTCTTGACGGTATCTTGTTATGAGAAAGTTAGAATTTTTTGGGCATGTATCGAGAGCTAGTTAGTCTAGCAACAACGTCCAACAAGTTTGAAGTCCGTAGACCCAATACTCGTGGAGAAAATGTGACATAAGCAAGAATATTATGCCCGGTTTGTTTCTGTGCGTAAATTGCCATAGAGTAGGCTGTCAGCGGGCTTCACTCGGCGGTGTGTTTACTTGCTATATCTCGTCTTGACGGTATCTTGTTATGAGAAAGTTAGAATTTTTGGGGCATGTATCGAGAGCTAGTTAGTCTAGCAACAACGTCCAACAAGTTTGAAGTCCGTAGACCCAATACTCGTGGAGAAAATGTGACATAAGCAAGAATATTATGCCCGGGTTTGTTTCTGTGCGTAAATTGCCATAGAGTAGGCTGTCAGCGGGCTTCACTCGGCGGTGTGTTTACTTGCTATATCTCGTCTTGACGGTATCTTGTTATGAGAAAGTTAGAATTTTTGGGCATGTATCGAGAGCTAGTTAGTCTAGCAACAACGTCCAACAAGTTTGAAGTCCGTAGACCCAATACTCGTGGAGAAAATGTGACATAAGCAAGAATATTATGCCCGGGTTTGTTTCTGTGCGTAAATTGCCATAGAGTAGGCTGTCAGCGGGCTTCACTCGGCGGTGTGTTTACTTGCTATATCTCGTCTTGACGGTATCTTGTTATGAGAAAGTTAGAATTTTTTGGGCATGTATCGAGAGCTAGTTAGTCTAGCAACAACGTCCAACAAGTTTGAAGTCCGTAGACCCAATACTCGTGGAGAAAATGTGACATAAGCAAGAATATTATGCCCGGGTTTGTTTCTGTGCGTAAATTGCCATAGAGTAGGCTGTCAGCGGGCTTCACTCGGCGGTGTGTTTACTTGCTATATCTCGTCTTGACGGTATCTTGTTATGAGAAAGTTAGAATTTTTGGGCATGTATCGAGAGCTAGTTAGTCTAGCAACAACGTCCAACAAGTTTGAAGTCCGTAGACCCAATACTCGTGGAGAAAATGTGACATAAGCAAGAATATTATGCCCGGGTTTGTTTCTGTGCGTAAATTGCCATAGAGTAGGCTGTCAGCGGGCTTCACTCGGCGGTGTGTTTACTTGCTATATCTCGTCTTGACGGTATCTTGTTATGAGAAAGTTAGAATTTTTGGGCATGTATCGAGAGCTAGTTAGTCTAGCAACAACGTCCAACAAGTTTGAAGTCCGTAGACCCAATACTCGTGGAGAAAATGTGACATAAGCAAGAATATTATGCCCGGGTTTGTTTCTGTGCGTAAATTGCCATAGAGTAGGCTGTCAGCGGGCTTCACTCGGCGGTGTGTTTACTTGCTATATCTCGTCTTGACGGTATCTTGTTATGAGAAAGTTAGAATTTTTTGGGCATGTATCGAGAGCTAGTTAGTCTAGCAACAACGTCCAACAAGTTTGAAGTCCGTAGACCCAATACTCGTGGAGAAAATGTGACATAAGCAAGAATATTATGCCCGGGTTTGTTTCTGTGCGTAAATTGCCATAGAGTAGGCTGTCAGCGGGCTTCACTCGGCGGTGTGTTTACTTGCTATATCTCGTCTTGACGGTATCTTGTTATGAGAAAGTTAGAATTTTTGGGCATGTATCGAGAGCTAGTTAGTCTAGCAACAACGTCCAACAAGTTTGAAGTCCGTAGACCCAATACTCGTGGAGAAAATGTGACATAAGCAAGAATATTATGCCCGGGTTTGTTTCTGTGCGTAAATTGCCATAGAGTAGGCTGTCAGCGGGCTTCACTCGGCGGTGTGTTTACTTGCTATATCTCGTCTTGACGGTATCTTGTTATGAGAAAGTTAGAATTTTTGGGCATGTATCGAGAGCTAGTTAGTCTAGCAACAACGTCCAACAAGTTTGAAGTCCGTAGACCCAATACTCGTGGAGAAAATGTGACATAAGCAAGAATATTATGCCCGGGTTTGTTTCTGTGCGTAAATTGCCATAGAGTAGGCTGTCAGCGGGCTTCACTCGGCGGTGTGTTTACTTGCTATATCTCGTCTTGACGGTATCTTGTTATGAGAAAGTTAGAATTTTTGGGCATGTATCGAGAGCTAGTTAGTCTAGCAACAACGTCCAACAAGTTTGAAGTCCGTAGACCCAATACTCGTGGAGAAAATGTGACATAAGCAAGAATATTATGCCCGGGTTTGTTTCTGTGCGTAAATTGCCATAGAGTAGGCTGTCAGCGGGCTTCACTCGGCGGTGTGTTTACTTGCTATATCTCGTCTTGACGGTATCTTGTTATGAGAAAGTTAGAATTTTTGGGCATGTATCGAGAGCTAGTTAGTCTAGCAACAACGTCCAACAAGTTTGAAGTCCGTAGACCCAATACTCGTGGAGAAAATGTGACATAAGCAAGAATATTATGCCCGGGTTTGTTTCTGTGCGTAAATTGCCATAGAGTAGGCTGTCAGCGGGCTTCACTCGGCGGTGTGTTTACTTGCTATATCTCGTCTTGACGGTATCTTGTTATGAGAAAGTTAGAATTTTTGGGCATGTATCGAGAGCTAGTTAGTCTAGCAACAACGTCCAACAAGTTTGAAGTCCGTAGACCCAATACTCGTGGAGAAAATGTGACATAAGCAAGAATATTATGCCCGGGTTTGTTTCTGTGCGTAAATTGCCATAGAGTAGGCTGTCAGCGGGCTTCACTCGGCGGTGTGTTTACTTGCTATATCTCGTCTTGACGGTATCTTGTTATGAGAAAGTTAGAATTTTTTGGGCATGTATCGAGAGCTAGTTAGTCTAGCAACAACGTCCAACAAGTTTGAAGTCCGTAGACCCAATACTCGTGGAGAAAATGTGACATAAGCAAGAATATTATGCCCGGGTTTGTTTCTGTGCGTAAATTGCCATAGAGTAGGCTGTCAGCGGGCTTCACTCGGCGGTGTGTTTACTTGCTATATCTCGTCTTGACGGTATCTTGTTATGAGAAAGTTAGAATTTTTGGGCATGTATCGAGAGCTAGTTAGTCTAGCAACAACGTCCAACAAGTTTGAAGTCCGTAGACCCAATACTCGTGGAGAAAATGTGACATAAGCAAGAATATTATGCCCGGGTTTGTTTCTGTGCGTAAATTGCCATAGAGTAGGCTGTCAGCGGGCTTCACTCGGCGGTGTGTTTACTTGCTATATCTCGTCTTGACGGTATCTTGTTATGAGAAAGTTAGAATTTTTGGGCATGTATCGAGAGCTAGTTAGTCTAGCAACAACGTCCAACAAGTTTGAAGTCCGTAGACCCAATACTCGTGGAGAAAATGTGACATAAGCAAGAATATTATGCCCGGGTTTGTTTCTGTGCGTAAATTGCCATAGAGTAGGCTGTCAGCGGGCTTCACTCGGCGGTGTGTTTACTTGCTATATCTCGTCTTGACGGTATCTTGTTATGAGAAAGTTAGAATTTTTGGGCATGTATCGAGAGCTAGTTAGTCTAGCAACAACGTCCAACAAGTTTGAAGTCCGTAGACCCAATACTCGTGGAGAAAATGTGACATAAGCAAGAATATTATGCCCGGGTTTGTTTCTGTGCGTAAATTGCCATAGAGTAGGCTGTCAGCGGGCTTCACTCGGCGGTGTGTTTACTTGCTATATCTCGTCTTGACGGTATCTTGTTATGAGAAAGTTAGAATTTTTGGGCATGTATCGAGAGCTAGTTAGTCTAGCAACAACGTCCAACAAGTTTGAAGTCCGTAGACCCAATACTCGTGGAGAAAATGTGACATAAGCAAGAATATTATGCCCGGGTTTGTTTCTGTGCGTAAATTGCCATAGAGTAGGCTGTCAGCGGGCTTCACTCGGCGGTGTGTTTACTTGCTATATCTCGTCTTGACGGTATCTTGTTATGAGAAAGTTAGAATTTTTGGGCATGTATCGAGAGCTAGTTAGTCTAGCAACAACGTCCAACAAGTTTGAAGTCCGTAGACCCAATACTCGTGGAGAAAATGTGACATAAGCAAGAATATTATGCCCGGGTTTGTTTCTGTGCGTAAATTGCCATAGAGTAGGCTGTCAGCGGGCTTCACTCGGCGGTGTGTTTACTTGCTATATCTCGTCTTGACGGTATCTTGTTATGAGAAAGTTAGAATTTTTGGGCATGTATCGAGAGCTAGTTAGTCTAGCAACAACGTCCAACAAGTTTGAAGTCCGTAGACCCAATACTCGTGGAGAAAATGTGACATAAGCAAGAATATTATGCCCGGGTTTGTTTCTGTGCGTAAATTGCCATAGAGTAGGCTGTCAGCGGGCTTCACTCGGCGGTGTGTTTACTTGCTATATCTCGTCTTGACGGTATCTTGTTATGAGAAAGTTAGAATTTTTTGGGCATGTATCGAGAGCTAGTTAGTCTAGCAACAACGTCCAACAAGTTTGAAGTCCGTAGACCCAATACTCGTGGAGAAAATGTGACATAAGCAAGAATATTATGCCCGGGTTTGTTTCTGTGCGTAAATTGCCATAGAGTAGGCTGTCAGCGGGCTTCACTCGGCGGTGTGTTTACTTGCTATATCTCGTCTTGACGGTATCTTGTTATGAGAAAGTTAGAATTTTTGGGCATGTATCGAGAGCTAGTTAGTCTAGCAACAACGTCCAACAAGTTTGAAGTCCGTAGACCCAATACTCGTGGAGAAAATGTGACATAAGCAAGAATATTATGCCCGGGTTTGTTTCTGTGCGTAAATTGCCATAGAGTAGGCTGTCAGCGGGCTTCACTCGGCGGTGTGTTTACTTGCTATATCTCGTCTTGACGGTATCTTGTTATGAGAAAGTTAGAATTTTTTGGGCATGTATCGAGAGCTAGTTAGTCTAGCAACAACGTCCAACAAGTTTGAAGTCCGTAGACCCAATACTCGTGGAGAAAATGTGACATAAGCAAGAATATTATGCCCGGGTTTGTTTCTGTGCGTAAATTGCCATAGAGTAGGCTGTCAGCGGGCTTCACTCGGCGGTGTGTTTACTTGCTATATCTCGTCTTGACGGTATCTTGTTATGAGAAAGTTAGAATTTTTGGGCATGTATCGAGAGCTAGTTAGTCTAGCAACAACGTCCAACAAGTTTGAAGTCCGTAGACCCAATACTCGTGGAGAAAATGTGACATAAGCAAGAATATTATGCCCGGGTTTGTTTCTGTGCGTAAATTGCCATAGAGTAGGCTGTCAGCGGGCTTCACTCGGCGGTGTGTTTACTTGCTATATCTCGTCTTGACGGTATCTTGTTATGAGAAAGTTAGAATTTTTTGGGCATGTATCGAGAGCTAGTTAGTCTAGCAACAACGTCCAACAAGTTTGAAGTCCGTAGACCCAATACTCGTGGAGAAAATGTGACATAAGCAAGAATATTATGCCCGGGTTTGTTTCTGTGCGTAAATTGCCATAGAGTAGGCTGTCAGCGGGCTTCACTCGGCGGTGTGTTTACTTGCTATATCTCGTCTTGACGGTATCTTGTTATGAGAAAGTTAGAATTTTTGGGCATGTATCGAGAGCTAGTTAGTCTAGCAACAACGTCCAACAAGTTTGAAGTCCGTAGACCCAATACTCGTGGAGAAAATGTGACATAAGCAAGAATATTATGCCCGGGTTTGTTTCTGTGCGTAAATTGCCATAGAGTAGGCTGTCAGCGGGCTTCACTCGGCGGTGTGTTTACTTGCTATATCTCGTCTTGACGGTATCTTGTTATGAGAAAGTTAGAATTTTTTGGGCATGTATCGAGAGCTAGTTAGTCTAGCAACAACGTCCAACAAGTTTGAAGTCCGTAGACCCAATACTCGTGGAGAAAATGTGACATAAGCAAGAATATTATGCCCGGGTTTGTTTCTGTGCGTAAATTGCCATAGAGTAGGCTGTCAGCGGGCTTCACTCGGCGGTGTGTTTACTTGCTATATCTCGTCTTGACGGTATCTTGTTATGAGAAAGTTAGAATTTTTGGGCATGTATCGAGAGCTAGTTAGTCTAGCAACAACGTCCAACAAGTTTGAAGTCCGTAGACCCAATACTCGTGGAGAAAATGTGACATAAGCAAGAATATTATGCCCGGGTTTGTTTCTGTGCGTAAATTGCCATAGAGTAGGCTGTCAGCGGGCTTCACTCGGCGGTGTGTTTACTTGCTATATCTCGTCTTGACGGTATCTTGTTATGAGAAAGTTAGAATTTTTGGGCATGTATCGAGAGCTAGTTAGTCTAGCAACAACGTCCAACAAGTTTGAAGTCCGTAGACCCAATACTCGTGGAGAAAATGTGACATAAGCAAGAATATTATGCCCGGGTTTGTTTCTGTGCGTAAATTGCCATAGAGTAGGCTGTCAGCGGGCTTCACTCGGCGGTGTGTTTACTTGCTATATCTCGTCTTGACGGTATCTTGTTATGAGAAAGTTAGAATTTTTTGGGCATGTATCGAGAGCTAGTTAGTCTAGCAACAACGTCCAACAAGTTTGAAGTCCGTAGACCCAATACTCGTGGAGAAAATGTGACATAAGCAAGAATATTATGCCCGGGTTTGTTTCTGTGCGTAAATTGCCATAGAGTAGGCTGTCAGCGGGCTTCACTCGGCGGTGTGTTTACTTGCTATATCTCGTCTTGACGGTATCTTGTTATGAGAAAGTTAGAATTTTTGGGCATGTATCGAGAGCTAGTTAGTCTAGCAACAACGTCCAACAAGTTTGAAGTCCGTAGACCCAATACTCGTGGAGAAAATGTGACATAAGCAAGAATATTATGCCCGGGTTTGTTTCTGTGCGTAAATTGCCATAGAGTAGGCTGTCAGCGGGCTTCACTCGGCGGTGTGTTTACTTGCTATATCTCGTCTTGACGGTATCTTGTTATGAGAAAGTTAGAATTTTTTGGGCATGTATCGAGAGCTAGTTAGTCTAGCAACAACGTCCAACAAGTTTGAAGTCCGTAGACCCAATACTCGTGGAGAAAATGTGACATAAGCAAGAATATTATGCCCGGGTTTGTTTCTGTGCGTAAATTGCCATAGAGTAGGCTGTCAGCGGGCTTCACTCGGCGGTGTGTTTACTTGCTATATCTCGTCTTGACGGTATCTTGTTATGAGAAAGTTAGAATTTTTGGGCATGTATCGAGAGCTAGTTAGTCTAGCAACAACGTCCAACAAGTTTGAAGTCCGTAGACCCAATACTCGTGGAGAAAATGTGACATAAGCAAGAATATTATGCCCGGGTTTGTTTCTGTGCGTAAATTGCCATAGAGTAGGCTGTCAGCGGGCTTCACTCGGCGGTGTGTTTACTTGCTATATCTCGTCTTGACGGTATCTTGTTATGAGAAAGTTAGAATTTTTTGGGCATGTATCGAGAGCTAGTTAGTCTAGCAACAACGTCCAACAAGTTTGAAGTCCGTAGACCCAATACTCGTGGAGAAAATGTGACATAAGCAAGAATATTATGCCCGGGTTTGTTTCTGTGCGTAAATTGCCATAGAGTAGGCTGTCAGCGGGCTTCACTCGGCGGTGTGTTTACTTGCTATATCTCGTCTTGACGGTATCTTGTTATGAGAAAGTTAGAATTTTTGGGCATGTATCGAGAGCTAGTTAGTCTAGCAACAACGTCCAACAAGTTTGAAGTCCGTAGACCCAATACTCGTGGAGAAAATGTGACATAAGCAAGAATATTATGCCCGGGTTTGTTTCTGTGCGTAAATTGCCATAGAGTAGGCTGTCAGCGGGCTTCACTCGGCGGTGTGTTTACTTGCTATATCTCGTCTTGACGGTATCTTGTTATGAGAAAGTTAGAATTTTTGGGCATGTATCGAGAGCTAGTTAGTCTAGCAACAACGTCCAACAAGTTTGAAGTCCGTAGACCCAATACTCGTGGAGAAAATGTGACATAAGCAAGAATATTATGCCCGGGTTTGTTTCTGTGCGTAAATTGCCATAGAGTAGGCTGTCAGCGGGCTTCACTCGGCGGTGTGTTTACTTGCTATATCTCGTCTTGACGGTATCTTGTTATGAGAAAGTTAGAATTTTTTGGGCATGTATCGAGAGCTAGTTAGTCTAGCAACAACGTCCAACAAGTTTGAAGTCCGTAGACCCAATACTCGTGGAGAAAATGTGACATAAGCAAGAATATTATGCCCGGGTTTGTTTCTGTGCGTAAATTGCCATAGAGTAGGCTGTCAGCGGGCTTCACTCGGCGGTGTGTTTACTTGCTATATCTCGTCTTGACGGTATCTTGTTATGAGAAAGTTAGAATTTTTTGGGCATGTATCGAGAGCTAGTTAGTCTAGCAACAACGTCCAACAAGTTTGAAGTCCGTAGACCCAATACTCGTGGAGAAAATGTGACATAAGCAAGAATATTATGCCCGGGTTTGTTTCTGTGCGTAAATTGCCATAGAGTAGGCTGTCAGCGGGCTTCACTCGGCGGTGTGTTTACTTGCTATATCTCGTCTTGACGGTATCTTGTTATGAGAAAGTTAGAATTTTTTGGGCATGTATCGAGAGCTAGTTAGTCTAGCAACAACGTCCAACAAGTTTGAAGTCCGTAGACCCAATACTCGTGGAGAAAATGTGACATAAGCAAGAATATTATGCCCGGGTTTGTTTCTGTGCGTAAATTGCCATAGAGTAGGCTGTCAGCGGGCTTCACTCGGCGGTGTGTTTACTTGCTATATCTCGTCTTGACGGTATCTTGTTATGAGAAAGTTAGAATTTTTGGGCATGTATCGAGAGCTAGTTAGTCTAGCAACAACGTCCAACAAGTTTGAAGTCCGTAGACCCAATACTCGTGGAGAAAATGTGACATAAGCAAGAATATTATGCCCGGGTTTGTTTCTGTGCGTAAATTGCCATAGAGTAGGCTGTCAGCGGGCTTCACTCGGCGGTGTGTTTACTTGCTATATCTCGTCTTGACGGTATCTTGTTATGAGAAAGTTAGAATTTTTTGGGCATGTATCGAGAGCTAGTTAGTCTAGCAACAACGTCCAACAAGTTTGAAGTCCGTAGACCCAATACTCGTGGAGAAAATGTGACATAAGCAAGAATATTATGCCCGGGTTTGTTTCTGTGCGTAAATTGCCATAGAGTAGGCTGTCAGCGGGCTTCACTCGGCGGTGTGTTTACTTGCTATATCTCGTCTTGACGGTATCTTGTTATGAGAAAGTTAGAATTTTTGGGCATGTATCGAGAGCTAGTTAGTCTAGCAACAACGTCCAACAAGTTTGAAGTCCGTAGACCCAATACTCGTGGAGAAAATGTGACATAAGCAAGAATATTATGCCCGGGTTTGTTTCTGTGCGTAAATTGCCATAGAGTAGGCTGTCAGCGGGCTTCACTCGGCGGTGTGTTTACTTGCTATATCTCGTCTTGACGGTATCTTGTTATGAGAAAGTTAGAATTTTTTGGGCATGTATCGAGAGCTAGTTAGTCTAGCAACAACGTCCAACAAGTTTGAAGTCCGTAGACCCAATACTCGTGGAGAAAATGTGACATAAGCAAGAATATTATGCCCGGGTTTGTTTCTGTGCGTAAATTGCCATAGAGTAGGCTGTCAGCGGGCTTCACTCGGCGGTGTGTTTACTTGCTATATCTCGTCTTGACGGTATCTTGTTATGAGAAAGTTAGAATGTTTTGGGCATGTATCGAGAGCTAGTTAGTCTAGCAACAACGTCCAACAAGTTTGAAGTCCGTAGACCCAATACTCGTGGAGAAAATGTGACATAAGCAAGAATATTATGCCCGGGTTTGTTTCTGTGCGTAAATTGCCATAGAGTAGGCTGTCAGCGGGCTTCACTCGGCGGTGTGTTTACTTGCTATATCTCGTCTTGACGGTATCTTGTTATGAGAAAGTTAGAATTTTTTGGGCATGTATCGAGAGCTAGTTAGTCTAGCAACAACGTCCAACAAGTTTGAAGTCCGTAGACCCAATACTCGTGGAGAAAATGTGACATAAGCAAGAATATTATGCCCGGGTTTGTTTCTGTGCGTAAATTGCCATAGAGTAGGCTGTCAGCGGGCTTCACTCGGCGGTGTGTTTACTTGCTATATCTCGTCTTGACGGTATCTTGTTATGAGAAAGTTAGAATTTTTGGGCATGTATCGAGAGCTAGTTAGTCTAGCAACAACGTCCAACAAGTTTGAAGTCCGTAGACCCAATACTCGTGGAGAAAATGTGACATAAGCAAGAATATTATGCCCGGGTTTGTTTCTGTGCGTAAATTGCCATAGAGTAGGCTGTCAGCGGGCTTCACTCGGCGGTGTGTTTACTTGCTATATCTCGTCTTGACGGTATCTTGTTATGAGAAAGTTAGAATGTTTTGGGCATGTATCGAGAGCTAGTTAGTCTAGCAACAACGTCCAACAAGTTTGAAGTCCGTAGACCCAATACTCGTGGAGAAAATGTGACATAAGCAAGAATATTATGCCCGGGTTTGTTTCTGTGCGTAAATTGCCATAGAGTAGGCTGTCAGCGGGCTTCACTCGGCGGTGTGTTTACTTGCTATATCTCGTCTTGACGGTATCTTGTTATGAGAAAGTTAGAATGTTTTGGGCATGTATCGAGAGCTAGTTAGTCTAGCAACAACGTCCAACAAGTTTGAAGTCCGTAGACCCAATACTCGTGGAGAAAATGTGACATAAGCAAGAATATTATGCCCGGGTTTGTTTCTGTGCGTAAATTGCCATAGAGTAGGCTGTCAGCGGGCTTCACTCGGCGGTGTGTTTACTTGCTATATCTCGTCTTGACGGTATCTTGTTATGAGAAAGTTAGAATTTTTTGGGCATGTATCGAGAGCTAGTTAGTCTAGCAACAACGTCCAACAAGTTTGAAGTCCGTAGACCCAATACTCGTGGAGAAAATGTGACATAAGCAAGAATATTATGCCCGGGTTTGTTTCTGTGCGTAAATTGCCATAGAGTAGGCTGTCAGCGGGCTTCACTCGGCGGTGTGTTTACTTGCTATATCTCGTCTTGACGGTATCTTGTTATGAGAAAGTTAGAATGTTTTGGGCATGTATCGAGAGCTAGTTAGTCTAGCAACAACCTCCAACAAGTTTGAAGTCCGTAGACCCAATACTCGTGGAGAAAATGTGACATAAGCAAGAATATTATGCCCGGGTTTGTTTCTGTGCGTAAATTGCCATAGAGTAGGCTGTCAGCGGGCTTCACTCGGCGGTGTGTTTACTTGCTATATCTCGTCTTGACGGTATCTTGTTATGAGAAAGTTAGAATTTTTTGGGCATGTATCGAGAGCTAGTTAGTCTAGCAACAACGTCCAACAAGTTTGAAGTCCGTAGACCCAATACTCGTGGAGAAAATGTGACATAAGCAAGAATATTATGCCCGGGTTTGTTTCTGTGCGTAAATTGCCATAGAGTAGGCTGTCAGCGGGCTTCACTCGGCGGTGTGTTTACTTGCTATATCTCGTCTTGACGGTATCTTGTTATGAGAAAGTTAGAATGTTTTGGGCATGTATCGAGAGCTAGTTAGTCTAGCAACAACGTCCAACAAGTTTGAAGTCCGTAGACCCAATACTCGTGGAGAAAATGTGACATAAGCAAGAATATTATGCCCGGGTTTGTTTCTGTGCGTAAATTGCCATAGAGTAGGCTGTCAGCGGGCTTCACTCGGCGGTGTGTTTACTTGCTATATCTCGTCTTGACGGTATCTTGTTATGAGAAAGTTAGAATGTTTTGGGCATGTATCGAGAGCTAGTTAGTCTAGCAACAACCTCCAACAAGTTTGAAGTCCGTAGACCCAATACTCGTGGAGAAAATGTGACATAAGCAAGAATATTATGCCCGGGTTTGTTTCTGTGCGTAAATTGCCATAGAGTAGGCTGTCAGCGGGCTTCACTCGGCGGTGTGTTTACTTGCTATATCTCGTCTTGACGGTATCTTGTTATGAGAAAGTTAGAATGTTTTGGGCATGTATCGAGAGCTAGTTAGTCTAGCAACAACCTCCAACAAGTTTGAAGTCCGTAGACCCAATACTCGTGGAGAAAATGTGACATAAGCAAGAATATTGTGCCCGGGTTTGTTTCTGTGCGTAAATTGCCATAGAGTAGGCTGTCAGCGGGCTTCACTCGGCGGTGTGTTTACTTGCTATATCTCGTCTTGACGGTATCTTGTTATGAGAAAGTTAGAATGTTTTGGGCATGTATCGAGAGCTAGTTAGTCTAGCAACAACCTCCAACAAGTTTGAAGTCCGTAGACCCAATACTCGTGGAGAAAATGTGACATAAGCAAGAATATTGTGCCCGGGTTTGTTTCTGTGCGTAAATTGCCATAGAGTAGGCTGTCAGCGGGCTTCACTCGGCGGTGTGTTTACTTGCTATATCTCGTCTTGACGGTATCTTGTTATGAGAAAGTTAGAATGTTTTGGGCATGTATCGAGAGCTAGTTAGTCTAGCAACAACCTCCAACAAGTTTGAAGTCCGTAGACCCAATACTCGTGGAGAAAATGTGACATAAGCAAGAATATTGTGCCCGGGTTTGTTTCTGTGCGTAAATTGCCATAGAGTAGGCTGTCAGCGGGCTTCACTCGGCGGTGTGTTTACTTGCTATATCTCGTCTTGACGGTATCTTGTTATGAGAAAGTTAGAATGTTTTGGGCATGTATCGAGAGCTAGTTAGTCTAGCAACAACCTCCAACAAGTTTGAAGTCCGTAGACCCAATACTCGTGGAGAAAATGTGACATAAGCAAGAATATTGTGCCCGGGTTTGTTTCTGTGCGTAAATTGCCATAGAGTAGGCTGTCAGCGGGCTTCACTCGGCGGTGTGTTTACTTGCTATATCTCGTCTTGACGGTATCTTGTTATGAGAAAGTTAGAATGTTTTGGGCATGTATCGAGAGCTAGTTAGTCTAGCAACAACCTCCAACAAGTTTGAAGTCCGTAGACCCAATACTCGTGGAGAAAATGTGACATAAGCAAGAATATTGTGCCCGGGTTTGTTTCTGTGCGTAAATTGCCATAGAGTAGGCTGTCAGCGGGCTTCACTCGGCGGTGTGTTTACTTGCTATATCTCGTCTTGACGGTATCTTGTTATGAGAAAGTTAGAATGTTTTGGGCATGTATCGAGAGCTAGTTAGTCTAGCAACAACCTCCAACAAGTTTGAAGTCCGTAGACCCAATACTCGTGGAGAAAATGTGACATAAGCAAGAATATTGTGCCCGGGTTTGTTTCTGTGCGTAAATTGCCATAGAGTAGGCTGTCAGCGGGCTTCACTCGGCGGTGTGTTTACTTGCTATATCTCGTCTTGACGGTATCTTGTTATGAGAAAGTTAGAATGTTTTGGGCATGTATCGAGAGCTAGTTAGTCTAGCAACAACCTCCAACAAGTTTGAAGTCCGTAGACCCAATACTCGTGGAGAAAATGTGACATAAGCAAGAATATTGTGCCCGGGTTTGTTTCTGTGCGTAAATTGCCATAGAGTAGGCTGTCAGCGGGCTTCACTCGGCGGTGTGTTTACTTGCTATATCTCGTCTTGACGGTATCTTGTTATGAGAAAGTTAGAATGTTTTGGGCATGTATCGAGAGCTAGTTAGTCTAGCAACAACCTCCAACAAGTTTGAAGTCCGTAGACCCAATACTCGTGGAGAAAATGTGACATAAGCAAGAATATTGTGCCCGGGTTTGTTTCTGTGCGTAAATTGCCATAGAGTAGGCTGTCAGCGGGCTTCACTCGGCGGTGTGTTTACTTGCTATATCTCGTCTTGACGGTATCTTGTTATGAGAAAGTTAGAATGTTTTGGGCATGTATCGAGAGCTAGTTAGTCTAGCAACAACCTCCAACAAGTTTGAAGTCCGTAGACCCAATACTCGTGGAGAAAATGTGACATAAGCAAGAATATTGTGCCCGGGTTTGTTTCTGTGCGTAAATTGCCATAGAGTAGGCTGTCAGCGGGCTTCACTCGGCGGTGTGTTTACTTGCTATATCTCGTCTTGACGGTATCTTGTTATGAGAAAGTTAGAATGTTTTGGGCATGTATCGAGAGCTAGTTAGTCTAGCAACAACCTCCAACAAGTTTGAAGTCCGTAGACCCAATACTCGTGGAGAAAATGTGACATAAGCAAGAATATTGTGCCCGGGTTTGTTTCTGTGCGTAAATTGCCATAGAGTAGGCTGTCAGCGGGCTTCACTCGGCGGTGTGTTTACTTGCTATATCTCGTCTTGACGGTATCTTGTTATGAGAAAGTTAGAATGTTTTGGGCATGTATCGAGAGCTAGTTAGTCTAGCAACAACCTCCAACAAGTTTGAAGTCCGTAGACCCAATACTCGTGGAGAAAATGTGACATAAGCAAGAATATTGTGCCCGGGTTTGTTTCTGTGCGTAAATTGCCATAGAGTAGGCTGTCAGCGGGCTTCACTCGGCGGTGTGTTTACTTGCTATATCTCGTCTTGACGGTATCTTGTTATGAGAAAGTTAGAATGTTTTGGGCATGTATCGAGAGCTAGTTAGTCTAGCAACAACCTCCAACAAGTTTGAAGTCCGTAGACCCAATACTCGTGGAGAAAATGTGACATAAGCAAGAATATTATGCCCGGGTTTGTTTCTGTGCGTAAATTGCCATAGAGTAGGCTGTCAGCGGGCTTCACTCGGCGGTGTGTTTACTTGCTATATCTCGTCTTGACGGTATCTTGTTATGAGAAAGTTAGAATGTTTTGGGCATGTATCGAGAGCTAGTTAGTCTAGCAACAACCTCCAACAAGTTTGAAGTCCGTAGACCCAATACTCGTGGAGAAAATGTGACATAAGCAAGAATATTGTGCCCGGGTTTGTTTCTGTGCGTAAATTGCCATAGAGTAGGCTGTCAGCGGGCTTCACTCGGCGGTGTGTTTACTTGCTATATCTCGTCTTGACGGTATCTTGTTATGAGAAAGTTAGAATGTTTTGGGCATGTATCGAGAGCTAGTTAGTCTAGCAACAACCTCCAACAAGTTTGAAGTCCGTAGACCCAATACTCGTGGAGAAAATGTGACATAAGCAAGAATATTATGCCCGGGTTTGTTTCTGTGCGTAAATTGCCATAGAGTAGGCTGTCAGCGGGCTTCACTCGGCGGTGTGTTTACTTGCTATATCTCGTCTTGACGGTATCTTGTTATGAGAAAGTTAGAATGTTTTGGGCATGTATCGAGAGCTAGTTAGTCTAGCAACAACCTCCAACAAGTTTGAAGTCCGTAGACCCAATACTCGTGGAGAAAATGTGACATAAGCAAGAATATTGTGCCCGGGTTTGTTTCTGTGCGTAAATTGCCATAGAGTAGGCTGTCAGCGGGCTTCACTCGGCGGTGTGTTTACTTGCTATATCTCGTCTTGACGGTATCTTGTTATGAGAAAGTTAGAATGTTTTGGGCATGTATCGAGAGCTAGTTAGTCTAGCAACAACCTCCAACAAGTTTGAAGTCCGTAGACCCAATACTCGTGGAGAAAATGTGACATAAGCAAGAATATTGTGCCCGGGTTTGTTTCTGTGCGTAAATTGCCATAGAGTAGGCTGTCAGCGGGCTTCACTCGGCGGTGTGTTTACTTGCTATATCTCGTCTTGACGGTATCTTGTTATGAGAAAGTTAGAATGTTTTGGGCATGTATCGAGAGCTAGTTAGTCTAGCAACAACCTCCAACAAGTTTGAAGTCCGTAGACCCAATACTCGTGGAGAAAATGTGACATAAGCAAGAATATTGTGCCCGGGTTTGTTTCTGTGCGTAAATTGCCATAGAGTAGGCTGTCAGCGGGCTTCACTCGGCGGTGTGTTTACTTGCTATATCTCGTCTTGACGGTATCTTGTTATGAGAAAGTTAGAATGTTTTGGGCATGTATCGAGAGCTAGTTAGTCTAGCAACAACCTCCAACAAGTTTGAAGTCCGTAGACCCAATACTCGTGGAGAAAATGTGACATAAGCAAGAATATTGTGCCCGGGTTTGTTTCTGTGCGTAAATTGCCATAGAGTAGGCTGTCAGCGGGCTTCACTCGGCGGTGTGTTTACTTGCTATATCTCGTCTTGACGGTATCTTGTTATGAGAAAGTTAGAATGTTTTGGGCATGTATCGAGAGCTAGTTAGTCTAGCAACAACCTCCAACAAGTTTGAAGTCCGTAGACCCAATACTCGTGGAGAAAATGTGACATAAGCAAGAATATTGTGCCCGGGTTTGTTTCTGTGCGTAAATTGCCATAGAGTAGGCTGTCAGCGGGCTTCACTCGGCGGTGTGTTTACTTGCTATATCTCGTCTTGACGGTATCTTGTTATGAGAAAGTTAGAATGTTTTGGGCATGTATCGAGAGCTAGTTAGTCTAGCAACAACCTCCAACAAGTTTGAAGTCCGTAGACCCAATACTCGTGGAGAAAATGTGACATAAGCAAGAATATTGTGCCCGGGTTTGTTTCTGTGCGTAAATTGCCATAGAGTAGGCTGTCAGCGGGCTTCACTCGGCGGTGTGTTTACTTGCTATATCTCGTCTTGACGGTATCTTGTTATGAGAAAGTTAGAATGTTTTGGGCATGTATCGAGAGCTAGTTAGTCTAGCAACAACCTCCAACAAGTTTGAAGTCCGTAGACCCAATACTCGTGGAGAAAATGTGACATAAGCAAGAATATTGTGCCCGGGTTTGTTTCTGTGCGTAAATTGCCATAGAGTAGGCTGTCAGCGGGCTTCACTCGGCGGTGTGTTTACTTGCTATATCTCGTCTTGACGGTATCTTGTTATGAGAAAGTTAGAATGTTTTGGGCATGTATCGAGAGCTAGTTAGTCTAGCAACAACCTCCAACAAGTTTGAAGTCCGTAGACCCAATACTCGTGGAGAAAATGTGACATAAGCAAGAATATTGTGCCCGGGTTTGTTTCTGTGCGTAAATTGCCATAGAGTAGGCTGTCAGCGGGCTTCACTCGGCGGTGTGTTTACTTGCTATATCTCGTCTTGACGGTATCTTGTTATGAGAAAGTTAGAATGTTTTGGGCATGTATCGAGAGCTAGTTAGTCTAGCAACAACCTCCAACAAGTTTGAAGTCCGTAGACCCAATACTCGTGGAGAAAATGTGACATAAGCAAGAATATTGTGCCCGGGTTTGTTTCTGTGCGTAAATTGCCATAGAGTAGGCTGTCAGCGGGCTTCACTCGGCGGTGTGTTTACTTGCTATATCTCGTCTTGACGGTATCTTGTTATGAGAAAGTTAGAATGTTTTGGGCATGTATCGAGAGCTAGTTAGTCTAGCAACAACCTCCAACAAGTTTGAAGTCCGTAGACCCAATACTCGTGGAGAAAATGTGACATAAGCAAGAATATTGTGCCCGGGTTTGTTTCTGTGCGTAAATTGCCATAGAGTAGGCTGTCAGCGGGCTTCACTCGGCGGTGTGTTTACTTGCTATATCTCGTCTTGACGGTATCTTGTTATGAGAAAGTTAGAATGTTTTGGGCATGTATCGAGAGCTAGTTAGTCTAGCAACAACCTCCAACAAGTTTGAAGTCCGTAGACCCAATACTCGTGGAGAAAATGTGACATAAGCAAGAATATTATGCCCGGGTTTGTTTCTGTGCGTAAATTGCCATAGAGTAGGCTGTCAGCGGGCTTCACTCGGCGGTGTGTTTACTTGCTATATCTCGTCTTGACGGTATCTTGTTATGAGAAAGTTAGAATGT
Organism: Patiria pectinifera; assembly: GCA_029964075.1. NCBI lineage: Eukaryota > Metazoa > Echinodermata > Asteroidea > Valvatida > Asterinidae > Patiria > Patiria pectinifera. The sequence continues at coordinate 5,939,031 of CM057137.1, read as the reverse complement.
TTTGGGCATGTATCGAGAGCTAGTTAGTCTAGCAACAACCTCCAACAAGTTTGAAGTCCGTAGACCCAATACTCGTGGAGAAAATGTGACATAAGCAAGAATATTATGCCCGGGTTTGTTTCTGTGCGTAAATTGCCATAGAGTAGGCTGTCAGCGGGCTTCACTCGGCGGTGTGTTTACTTGCTATATCTCGTCTTGACGGTATCTTGTTATGAGAAAGTTAGAATGTTTTGGGCATGTATCGAGAGCTAGTTAGTCTAGCAACAACCTCCAACAAGTTTGAAGTCCGTAGACCCAATACTCGTGGAGAAAATGTGACATAAGCAAGAATATTATGCCCGGGTTTGTTTCTGTGCGTAAATTGCCATAGAGTAGGCTGTCAGCGGGCTTCACTCGGCGGTGTGTTTACTTGCTATATCTCGTCTTGACGGTATCTTGTTATGAGAAAAAATGCAAGATGTAGTCAATCAATCCGGCAAGTTGCGTTTTGTGCAGTACATGCCATAGCAAGGCCTGTCAGCGCCATGCAACCATGCCTCCCTATATCTCGATGAAAAGCTACCTTAACATAGGAAATTCCAGGCAAAGCTGCTGATTAGCTCTACAACCTGCAAAAACAAGCAAGTCTTTAGACCCAGGACTTGCGGAGAAAATGCAAGATGTAGTCACTCAATCCCGCAAGTTGCGTTTTGTGCAGTACATGCCATAGCAAGGCCTGTCAGCGCCATGCAACCCCGCCTCCCTATATCTCGATCAAAAGCTACCTTAACATAGGAAATTCCAGGCAAACTCTACTTTGTTCCAAAGCTGCTGATTAGCTCTACAACCTGCAAAAACAAGCAAGTCTTTAAACCCAGGACTTGTGGAGAAAATGCAAGATGTAGTCACTCAATCCCGCAAGTTGCGTTTTGTGCAGTACATGCCATAGCAAGGCCTGTCAGCGCCATGCAACCCCTTCTCCCTATGTCTCGCTCAAAAGCTACCTAAACATACGAAATTCCAGACAAACTCTACTTTGTTCCAAAGCTGCTGATTAGCTCTACAACCTGCAAAAACAAGCAAGTCTTTAAACCCAGGACTTGTGGAGAAAATGCAAGATGTAGTCACTCAATCCGGCAAGTTGCGTTTTGTGCAGTACATGCCATAGCAAGGCCTGTCAGCGCCATGCAACCCCGCCTCCCTATGTCTCGATCAAAAGCTACCTTAACATAGGAAATTCCAGACAAACTCTACTTTGTTCCAAAGCTGCTGATTAGCTCTACAACCTGCAAAAACAAGCAAGTCTTTAGACCCAGGACTTGTGGAGAAAATGCAAGATGTAGTCACTCAATCCGGCAAGTTGCGTTTTGTGCAGTACATGCCATAGCAAGGCCTGTCAGCGCCATGCAACCCCGCCTCCCTATGTCTCGATCAAAAGCTACCTTAACATAGGAAATTCCAGACAAACTCTACTTTGTT